>CM073572.1:44216229-45416229 GCA_037074715.1 Magnolia kwangsiensis | reverse complement strand
TCATGTATACAATGAAATCAATACATATAGCCAACATGATGGAAATCGCTTACATCAGCATACTACTTGAGAATTCAATCTCAAAACTCATTCACAACACCATTTACTCAATACATATTAATATAAATATTTATACAAACACTTAGACTACACACTTTAGTCTACATAGCGTATGTCGACTCAAAGTGCGCATTTGGGCGAATCTCTTCGCCAAACCAATTATGCACGCATTCCTAATATCCCAATGTGACAAATAGCCATGGCAACTATTTCAGCAAAATATGCATGTATACAGCATTTCCTACAAATGACTAAAATGCCCTAAATCTCATATTTTCTGTACATTTACGAAATAGAAATGGACAGCATGTTGTACATGTCAAACAGCGTTGCTGTCGATAATCTACTATTAAACGACATTGAAAGCTTTGAAATCAGACAATCAAAGCGTCTAAAATCTGTACGTTTTTACCCTAGATGTGTATCGTTCCGAACGGAGCGAATACGGTTCGTCAACAGCGTACAGGCAACCTAATACACAAGATACGTAAGCTACTTCGCTATGGAATCAAAAGGATCCTAAATCAGCAAGTAGTTAGGGTTTTTTCTTACCTAGAAGTGTTGAAATCACCAACAAAGTGATTGGGATGCGTTGTTTTAGCACGTGTAGCAGCAGCAGCAAGTGGCGGAAAGATCTCTCCCACACTCTCTCACAATCTCTCACTTTTTCTCTCTCTAGCTAGGGTTTCTAGCAAATTCGGATGGTGAGATGAGTGAGGGTTTAAAGCCCTTTTATAGCCTAAAACCTTCCCAAATTAGGCTTGGGAACAATGTCTACTTGAGGTATAACCAAATAGGGGCTGTTCTGGTCCAAAGAAGCACTTTGGGAGGTCCGCTGGCCGAACGCGGTCGGACTTAAGATCATGCATACTGAATCTAGCACACATCAAGTTTTCAGACTGAAAAAGTTCGCAGATCGCACGTGGCGGTCCAATTTCAGTTCAGCGGTCATCACACCTAGATCAGGTCTACAAGTCTCATGATATGAAAGAGAAATTTTTCCTGATCCGAGGGTGTAATTTGGCTAAATTCTGACGGTCAAAACGCTTAATAATAACGCGCCAAGTCACATGCCAGATTTGAATTAAAATTTTCAAATCTAACCCTTTTCTCACTCTCTTCACTCCAGGCTCAATGAAATAGCATCTGAACGTCGGTTGGGCTTGATTTTCGAAACGATCGTCAAGTCCAGCTAAGCGGTCATAACAGTCTAATATTGTAGATATCGAACTTTCGACGCGCGGTCTAGATCCAATACAAAGTTTCAAAGGGTTCCCGAGAACAAACCGGTTTAGAGTTTGATCCTGAATTTTAGGGTATTGTAGCGTCCTTGTTTCGACAAGTTTTGAGTCTTGCAGAACGTATTTAAAGCGATCAGGGAAAATTTCATAGCTACTCTAGCGTAGCGCTAGCTAACTTACTCTTAATTTCTAAAGGAATTAATCCTAAATGATTTCTTTGGCTTTGGAATTGAGTTCTGAGCGGTTACCCAGGTGTTTTGGTTGACCCATTGCCTAAGTACGTCTGATCCCAGGTTGGCAAAAATCTGGGGTGTTACAATACATGGGCCCACTACCCCTAGCCTGGGTATCACATCAGTGCATAAGACGCAGTGTTAAAACCGCAGTGACAACGTGGTCGCTAAGGTATAGGTTTTGAGTCAAGTCGACTCAGATCTAAAGGATGCAACTTAGGATCGCGTGCAAATGCCGACTACAGGTCACGGGTTACCGAAATTTGATGGGGAGGATCATGGAAGTCTAAGGAATGGTATAGTCTAGGATACGGACCTTACAACGATAGTTCATGAACTAAATTTTGAAAATTATAAATCTGATTTGTGACAGGTTTATCGTCTGTCATTTCATAGTGAAGAAAATTAGTGTTGAGGGTCAAATATAACATATTATCCCCCATTTAATTCTTAGTTTTACAAACATAATATGGCTTAATGGTGTATTTTACATGTGTTTATGTTGTAAGGTGAATTTAAGAGCTTAGATTGAAAAGAATGCGAAAAGCATGGATTTAATGCTCAAAAGTCACCAAGGCAAAGAAGGGATCTTTAGAGACTAGGATTGAAGATTTCAAGACTCCGAGATCCAAGAAAACTAAGCGGAGAATGAAGAAAGTCGAAATAACAAGTGCAGAAATCATAAAGACTGTGTCATCGAGAACCGTTCAATGACATCAAAGATTTGTGCGATAACATCGAACATTGGTCCATGGCATCAAATTTATAAGGAAAAATCGAATTGGTTGCTAGACATATTGGGTGCTTTTCTCGATTAATCGAAGACATGTTCGATGACTCGAAGGAAAGTGCTCGATGACATCGAATTTATTGAAGCAACTCGCTAGACTGTTTTAGACCTATTTTCGATGACTCGAAGACCTATTCAATGGATCGAAGCTTCACTCGATTACATCGAAGGACAGTTCGATAACATAGAGACTTACACAGTGTGAAAAAAGAAAAGGCACGACTTTCGGATTCAAACCCCCCTTCGATGACATCGAAGGGTGTTCGATGGCATCAAAGGCATTACACAGACTGCGTAACTTTGATCCGATTTTGTGATTTTGCGAAACTTTGCCTACAAATAGGGTTTTTTAGGAACTTTCTAGGATATCTAAGGTTTGGAGAAATAGGGCAAAAGGGTGGAGCTTCTTCCCAAGAGTTCTTCTTCCCTTCTCCTTAGTTTTTAATGCTTTCTTCTAGGATTTTTAATCTAATCATGTCTACAGTTGGCTAGATCCCTTAGCTAGGGCTAAGGGGTGAAGCTTGTAGCATGGTTGGGATGTTTTTCTTATTTGATTCTTGTTATTGTTGAATTCCTTTAACTCTAGTTTGATATTTAAGGAATACTTTTAGTGTTTAATGGTTTATTGTAAAAGAAATTACAATGGATCTGCAATAGCTTGAAGTACTTTCTTTTTCTATTTGGAGTTTATGAAAATAAAAAATCCTGTTGTTCACCATCGTCCCTTAGGCATGGATGGGTAACAAAATCCCTTCTATCCTTCATAATTCTCCCATACTAGTTGTTGGATCAGTATACCCTGTCATCTACCATTGTCTCCTGGGCATGGTTAGGTGATGGAATCACTTCCAATCTTCACAACTTTCATCTGTTAAGAAGTAGGTCAACGGAAGTTCAGATCTGATCTTATTGAATATCTTCCAATTGGATAAGATAGGACTCCAATTCCAATTGAGTGCCTTGAATCGAATAAGGAAACATCTTAATAGCTGCAAGTGGATCCTTGGAAACCTTAGTTTCCCACCTTTAAATTCTTAAGTTTCTAAATTCATCATCTCACAATTACTCTTTACTTTCCTGATTTAAGTTAGATCTTTTCCTAGTTTTGACTCTAATTACTCTCAGAATAAATACACATGATTAGTCCCTGTGAATTTGTAACATCCCGAAAATCGGGGGTCGAGTAAAAACTCCACTCTCGAGTTCCAGAACATCACTTATGCAACATAAATGTGTATGATTGAATGTTGTCTATGTTAATGTATTAAACATGAGTGGGATTACGCCAGAACAGCATATCATACTCCAGAGATAATTAAATTAGCAAGCGGAAGACTGTGATACATACATATAATATATAATTGATGGGAAGTCTCCAGAGTGTGAACATGTTACCAGGTTAAACATATACATGTATACCTAAAAATAGAAAGAAAGAATATACATGAGTGCTCTGAAAATATAAAATGACAAGTGTCATGGCATCTAATTAACCTTCCTGTAATTCCGTCGATCAGAACACGCATAAAGGAGGGATCCTCCTTATCATCATCAAGTCCGGCTCCGCCTCGCAGGTCGCGCCATCATCTGCAATCACAATAGGGACTGGCGGGTGTCCGGAAACACCGTCCCGTAACGTGGGAGTGAGTGATCAACTCAGTGGAATAATAGAGCAGAGATTAGCATGTTCTCAAATCAATCATGCGATAATAGTAAAGCAATTAATCAAACATTCCTAAATACTGTTGTTAATGCAATATGACGTGACATGATAGATGCCCTCACCGATGATCTCCCTCATACGGCACCATCTTACGCCCATGGCATGCTTTCTTCCCACAGTGCTCCACATCTTCCAAGCACATGCAATGTAATATAGATATGATTACCAAATAGTTATTAGTCCTTTTCATACAGCAGGATTGAGAAACTAAGGTACCTTCCTTATATCAATCCCAACACAGATCCTGCCTAGGGTCATCACTCCTAGTAATCTCATACGATGTTATATTTGTAGGTCACTGCAAGGGCTGTCAGGGCTGTTGCTCGCACTCGTTGCACCGCTCCCCCATCACCTTATCAATATAGGCCTAATTATCCTTAAGACTGCATCAGGACTCATCGCCCTCATGCGATGTCAGGATAAACTCAAGGTCACTACAAAGGGCTCGTCACCTGATCAGTGTAGGCCGACAGCAAGAATATAGTGTCCCATACCACCATAATCTGCTCAGAGTAGGGTGCTCACTGGTCACTACAGGGAGGTTTGTGGCCCCAGCGTAGGCCGACAGCTCGACCACGGTGTCCCATACAACCATGTCCGGCTCATGAGTCTTTATGGATCAAGGTACCATGGTTAACCGGGTTTCCAATGGTAAGTTCAGTACCCTAGGTTCAAGCAATTATGACTCATACATAGTGAACATACAATGGCCAGTCGGGTTACTTGACGGGCTCGACTAGTATGAACGCATCTCAAGTTGAACGACATGAAGTGCATGAAACACTTCGTGTGGCCTAACCACTGTCGTCAACCCAAAACACGACTCGCGTTCATCGACGCGTCCTTCGTGGCAAATAGAAACTAACCACGAATTCGATCCATTACTGACTGCCTGGACTAGGTCATAGCCCCAAACATTTGTAAACAAAATCAGTAAGCATATGAGAGTAGTAGGAATGAATATAAACAATACAAGCATGTTGACACATGTTATAACATACAACTTAAGCAAATAATCCCACACATGCATTTCATATAAACAATGAAATCAATACATATAGCCAACATGATGAAAATCATTTACATCAGCATATTACTTGAGAATTCCATCTCAAAACTCATACACAACACCATTTACTCAATACATACTAATACAAACATTTATACAAACACATAGACTACACACTTTAGTCTACATAGCGTATGTCGACTCAAAGTGTGCATTTGGGCGAATCTCTTCGCCAAACTGATTATGCACGCATTCCTTATATCCTATTGCGACAAAAAGCCATGTCAATCATTTCAGCAAAATATGGATGTTTACGGTATTTCCTACAAATGACTAAAATGCCCTAAATCTCATATTTTTATATGTTTACGAAACGGAAAATGGACAGCATGTTGTACATGTCAAACGGCTTTGCCGTCGATAATCTACTATTAAACGACATTGAAAGCGTTGAAAACAGCCAATCAAAGCGTCTAAAATCTGTACCTTTTACTCTAGATGTGTATCGTTCCGAACGGAGCGTATACGCTTCGTCTACGGCGATCAGGCGACCTAATACACAAGTTATATCAACTACTTTGCTATTTGAATCGACGAAACGCTTAATCAGCAAGTGGACAGGATTTTCCTTACCTAGAAAAGCGTCGGAATCACCAACCAAGTGATTGGAATACGTCACTTAAGCACGTGCAGCAGCAACAGCAGGTGGCAGGAAAATCTCTCCCACCTTCTCTCACAAACTCTCACTTTTTCTCTCTCTCAATCTAGGGTTTTTAGTAAATTCGGATGGGAGAGAAATGAGAGGGTTTCAAGCCCTTTTATAGCCTAAAACCTTCCCAAATTAGGCTTGGGAATAATGTTTACTTGGGTTATAACCAAATCGGGGCTGTTCTGGTCTAAAAGAGCATTTTTGGAGGTCTCCTGGCCGAACGCGGTCGGACTTAAGCTCATGCATACTGGATCTAGCACACATCAAGTTTTCAGACCGAAAGAGTTCGCAAATCGCACGTGGCGGTCCAATTTCAGTTCAGCGGTCATCGTACCTAGATCAGGTCTACAAGTCTCATGATATGAAAGAGAAATTTTTCCTGATTCGAGGGTGTAATTTGGCTGAATTCTGACGGTCAGAACGCTTAATAATAACGCGCCAAGTCATGTGCCAGATTTGAATTAAAATTTTCAAATCTAACCCTATTCTCACTCTCTTCACTCCAGGCTCAATGAAATAGCCTCAGAGCGTCGGTTGGCCTTGAATTTCGAAACGATTGTCAAGTCCAACAAGGCGGTCGCAATGGTCTAAGATTGTATATATCGAACTTCCAACGCGCGGTCTAGATCCAATATAAAGTTTCAAAGAGTTCCTGAGAGCAAACGGGTTTAGAGTTTGATCCTAGGTTTCAGGGTATATAACACCATTGATTCTACAAGTTTTAGGTCTTGTAGAACGTATTTAAAGTGTTTAGGGACAATTTCACAGATACTCTAGCGTAGCGCTAGTTAACTTACTCTTAATTTCTAAAGAAATTAATCCTAAGTGATTTCTTTAGCTTTGTAATTGGATTCTAAGCAGTTATCCAGGTGTTTTGGTTGACCCATTGCCTAAGGACGTCTAATCCCAGGTTGGTAAAAATCCGGGATGTTACAGAATTCGACCTCAGTCTCACCGAGATTATTACTACATTGCGACCCTACACTTGGGATTGTAAACAATTAGTAATTTCATGTTTCTTCCAGAATGTACTTCTTTTCTAAAGCAATCTAAAGCAATCCATATATCTTTAGCTGAATTGTAAGAAGCATACACATCATATAGTTTATTGGACAAATAGTTCATAATATAATTTTTTTCAATTATTTTCATCTGTTACTTTAGATTGATTTGCTAGATCTATATCAAATGATTCAGACAGTATGTATGAAACTTTAATGGTGATCAGTACGAACATAAGTCTATGTTTCCACCATTTAAAGAATTTTCCAACGAGCGGTTCGATTTTGGGTAACTTAATAGAGGCATTAACTGTTATGGTAGCCATAGTCTATGTAATTCAACAATTCGATTTCAAGATTATTGGATTATTTGGTAGAATCAAATAGACTATTTAAAATCAAAAACTGAAAGAAAAATAAAAATTTGAGATAGAAAACTTATAGATTTGAGCCGAGCCGTTACGTGAGTCATCCGGATTAAAATCGAACTTGCTCCCCTTGGATAGCATCCCAAGTGGGTTTTCAAAGCAATCGACCTCCAGGATATAATGACTATGACCCGGTCCCAGAGGTGCATTCACTGTATGCGGGCTTGAACCACTTGCGGTTTAGCCCGAAAGTGCTGAGTTAACTCAGCGATGAACTCAACAACCAAAAATTCATAAACCAGAATATAGTGAGAGTTTTATAAGAGGAGAAGGGATTTTTTATATATAGAAAAATGAATTGGAAGTCTTTATATAGACTCCGAAGTGGTACCTTAAGAACCCTTTTGAAAGGGTTTGATCCATTGGGTTTAAACCCAACAGGTACGTCTAACCGAACAATCACATATCTCTAGTTTAAAATGAAAAGGCGGAAGTACGAGTACACTCTTGTATAAATAAAGTCCCGCAAGTACCCATACACACACACCCATGCAAATACATTCACACCCAGCCCGTCGTGTCGCGTCGCGCACACGGACATAGACTTGACTCGACTCGACTCGACTTGGATTAGCATGGCGCAGCGTACGCGCGCGTGTGTGGTCAATAGCATATATTAGAGCTATTGGCATATCCTCCCCCCCTCCATAGGACAAAATTCATATGCCCCCTGAATGGGGCTCAAGCACTAAGGAAAAAGGCCTATCTTATATATAAGAAGATTTTCTTAAGCAATTTCGATGTGGGACAAAACCCATAACTCAAAATCAATAGAAATTTTGAATGTGGATAGAAACCAAAATATTTGAAATTTTATTTTTAATATAAATTTTGAAATAAAATACAACAGGATCATCTTGGTGGGCCCCGTGGATGATGGGTGGTGGGGAGAGGGAGGATAGGAGGAGGAAGTTAAGGAAGAGGAGGCTTCTCACAGACATGCACTAGCAATGCACATCGAATGGGTTTTTATTTATTTATTAAATGATGAGGTAGTTATGTGGGATCCACTAGAAAGATTGAGTGAGAACTACTCCATCCAATTGTTCTAACATATCATAGTAGGACATAGGCATAAAAATGAAGTAGATCTAAGGCTTAGGTGGGCTGCACATTAGAAAACAGTGTGGGAAGTTTGCCAACCATTAAAATGGTCTAGATAACTGGAGAAATATTCTAGATCAAAATCAGGCGATTGGATAGCTTGGTAGGCCCATGAGGAGTTTATTTAACAGTTTAGATTGATGACAGACCAAGTGTGTACAATTAGATAGGGCTCATAATGCATGAAAGGACATATATGTGCATGTATTTGGAAGTGGGGTCATTAGATCATGAATTCAATGGTAGATTAAGCTTGTAATTAGGTAACAGGTAAGATAGATGGTTTAGATATATAGATGGACATGTTTACAAGCGAATGGAATGATTTTAAAGTTGGTTTAATGTGATTAGGGCAAACCTCTGGTGAAGTAAACAGTCAAATGATCAAGTCTAGTGATGAATACTTAGTTTAACGAATGATTTGATGCATGAACAACTGTAAGAGGGTACATTGGATTTCTATGGCCGCTATGAGGGTACAAGTGTGTGCGTAGATATGTGCATAAATTCAAGTGTCACTCAGTGAAAAAAAATACGAGTTAAAAAATGGGATGTACACGAGGATTACATACATGACTGTAAATTTTTTGAGGTACTACAGTATGATTAGGAGTATTCTCTTCTTTATAAATAGTTGTGTTATACACAACTTCTTTTCTCTCGTGAGGGAGTTGTATTATAACACAATTATTCTCCTAGCAATCTCTATAAATATCTCTTAATGTACCTAGGCTTGTAATGCAATAAGAGATTCAGAATTCCTCTCTTACCTGTTTCTTCATAGTTGCTTGGTTGATTTGATGTATATTTTTCAAGCATTCTAGCTTTCGGTGGGCTCTGGAGCAATATCAGCTCCTTCATCCATTGCTCCATTTGAATGTCAAAAGCAATTAAACTATGTAAAATAAAATTAAAAATATAAATTAAATAGAAGAGAAGATGTAAAGGACCTATTGAATATGAAGTTGAGTTAAGGCATGATTTAAAATTACGTGGCTTGAAGTCGAATTTTCTTTCCCTGGATTACATCCCAAGTGCAGTAGAACTCTCGAGTAATCAACCACAAGAATATAATGACTATCACCTAGTCACCAACTATGAATTTTGTAAACCAAAAGCATTGAGCCAGAGGATTTTAGTAAGAGAAGACTTGATAATTTAGTATGATATGTATTGAAAATGGATTAATACAAGTCTATTTATAGATTTCAAATGGGTGTTAAAACATAATTTTTTAAAAAAAAGTTAGATCCATTGAGTTTAAACCCACCAAGTTTTTAAAAATGAAAAGATACAAGTGCATACATGAGCATGCCCTACAAAGAAATGGTCTAACACCAAAAATCCCATGTCCCTTATATGCTTAAGAACTTTTATTTTAACATTACATTCTACATACAACCACTTAGATTTCCTTTTTCCCTTTCTCGGTTACATCCAACTAATACAAATCATATGGCTTCGATCCATTTAACAGGAGGACAATAAACTGGACTATTGTTAAGAGTCAAATATTGTATATTCCTCCTATTTATATCTTGGTTTTATGAACATAATAATGCTTGATGGGTATATTTTATACATATTTGTATTACAAGGTGAATCCGAGAGCTGGAATTGAAAAGACTGTTAAAAGCATGGATTTGATGCTCAAGAATCACCAAGGTAAAAGATGGATCTTAGGAGACCATGACAGAAGAATTCACATGCCAAAGATCTAAGGAAACCAAGTACAAAGAATGAAGAAAATACTAGAGAAGATTATTTAATCTGCGGCAGAAAAACAGATAGGTTCACTCCGATCGAAGCCAACTTCGGTCTGACTGAAATCACACAAAATGAAAGTGCCCTGGTTTGTCAATTACCATGAGTGTTGAGTCAGTAAGACAAAGAAGCCCAATAGGAAGATTGATCAAGCGTCTGCCTCAACTAGATGTGTGCTCGAACTCGTCACAAGTAAAACTTAACCTCATATCTCATGTCCCAAAACACCAGGTAATTAAAACCCTTAAAATTGAATAGAACCTCTTAGGGTTTTTGGTTAGAAAAATTTTTCAAATAGAATTGAAAAAACTTTAAGTTTTCTACCTTTATCAATTTATCGATACATGGCTCGATGAAATCAAACTATGTTATCGATGTCCTCGAAGCTCACTCAATATTATCGAAATGAGGACTTATGATGTCCAGCAACCACAAAGATATCTGGACTGAATTATTGATGAATCGATGGACTCATTGATATCATCGAAGTTTGAATCTTAAGTCCATCGAGCCAACTCGATAAAATTGACATTTGGTCTGTTGTGTCCAAAGTACTGCTAAGGCAAATCATGTAATCCTCAATATATCAAAGAGCTCTTCGATATCCTCAGAATTCAAATCTCAATGATATTGGAAGCCCTTTGATGGTTTCGGATTGGGACACAAATCTATCTAGCAAGTTTTCAGATTATTTTTCTTAGATCAAGGGTTACTTAATAAAATCGATATTCAAATATCAATCATATCGAGGCATAGTCAATGTCATCGAAAGTGGACATAAACTGTCCAGTAAGCTTATAGGAAAATTCTTTGGAATTATCGATGAATCGATATTACCCTTGATATCATCAATATTCAAATTTCGATCATATCGAGTGATGGCAAGTGCTCTCACATTTTCAAGTGTCGAGGAATCGAATCTTGTGTCGATGAAATCAGAGTTTGAAATCTGATGACATCGACGCATGTTCGATTTCCTCGACCAGTTGGCAAAAAGTTTCAAAAAATGTTTGACAGATGAGTTCGTATCATCGAGCGGCCAGTCGATGCTATCAAGAGTATACGCTTAATGATATTGACCCTGCTCGATGATATAGAACTCTATCAAAAATGTGACCGTTTTGTATCCGTTGGAACCTTTTACCTATTTAATGAGAGCTTGTCCTTGGTTGTTTGTAGAGAAAAATAGAGAGTGCTTTCTCTCATGGAAGTTCATCCTCTAATCCACCCTCATCATTGACATTCAATAGAGTGGATTGGGGAATGAACTTTCACATTCAAGGATCTTACAACTACCATCTTAATGGAAAATTATTAAATTGGGATACCTTGAATGCATTGATGATTGGAATCGCTCTATCTCCCTTATAAAAAAATATTTAATAGAGTAGGATTCCATCATAAACCTTGACCTAACTCGTCGCCTTACCTTAGTATATCATCCGAGTTGCGTTTTAAGGGAGCTGAAGATTCTTTGTCATCAAAGGAGGAGATCTTCATCAACATGTTGAATGGGGCTCATCTACTTATTTGTAAGTCATTAGAGTCCAGAGGACCCTTGTGATCATTCCTTCTGTAGGATTGGGTCTAAAGTGTTTCTCATCCCTTTTAAGCCCTCATAGGAGGCCTCCGACGGGAGTGTACGTGGGGGTGCTTTGTGTTGACCCTTGTTTTATGGAGAGCATAAACTCTTATATCCTTGTGTAGGTCCTTAACCTGTGTGGTTTAAAACTTGGGTGTTGTATGTTGACCCTTGCTCATAGGAGCATAAACTAGTGAGGTTCCTTGTGTGGATCCTTGGCCTATGTGGCATAAAACTCGGGTGCTATGTGTTGACCATTACTCATGGGAGCATAAACTTATGTCGTGTAGACACGTTAGAGTCAGCCTAGAGGAGGTTATACTGGTTTGAGGTGAACCTGATTTGAAACCTCCAGTTTGAGGTGAACCTATTGTGAAACCTCCGTTAGTGAGATCCGGTACACTTAAGGGTTGAGTGAGTCCACCAGAAGTGTAGCAGATAAGTAGTCGAACCACTATAAAAATAACTGTGTTTGAGATTGCTATTGTCTTCTACTGCTTGTGTGATTTCCTTAAATGTTTTCATATCTGATTATCTAAAATCACACCTCACACACAATCACGTCCATCAGAAACTATGATTTACATCTTGTTTTTCTTTCAAATAGTTTTATGACTGGATCCTCTATTTGGCTTGGAATCCATTAGAGTTACTTTGAAGAAATCCTAATACATGCATATTTTCTTAGGATAAGATTGATAAGACTTTAAGATATCATAAAATACTAAATAGTCCTATTCACCCCCTATAGGACATATTGTCATATACCCACTTCAACTAAAGTGGTCATTACCGCAATCTCAATTGGCATTAGATCGGGTCTCTCTTTAGGGCTTCACCACCTAGAGAGTGATCTTGACTAAAGTTGGAATCATGTCCAGAAGTGTATTAGAGGGTGTGAAATATCAAAACAATTTCCTAGTAATCTATATTGCCCTGAAAGTTGGCAATAGTTCGAAATGATACCTTGACAGTGGATGCTCCAGACACATGACTGGTGAGCAAACTCATTTTTGTGAATATTCAGATTTTGATGGTGGATTAGTCACATTTTGAGATGGTAGCTCCGCTAGAATTATTAGACAAGGAACAATAGCTATGCCAGGTCTTCCAAAAAAATTTTTTAAAAAAAAAATGTTCTTTGTGTAAAATGTCTGAAACATAATCTCCTTAGTATCTCCCAAATTTGTGATAAAGAACATTTGGTCGCCTTCTCAAAGGATATGTGCAAGATCTTAGACCATACAGGAAAATCTATCATAAAAGGTTTACGCACTAGTGATAACTGTTACGTTATTGAAAGTACGAACGAGAGTATATTATCCACAAAATGTAACATGGTTGTAAAGAGTGAATCCAAATTGTGGCACCAAAGGTTGGGACATGTTCACTACCTAAATTTAACCAAGCCAAGTTCAAAAAATTTGGTTAGAGGACTTCCCAAGATTAGAAAAGAAATGAAAATTATATGTGGTGATTGTTTAAAAGGTAAACAGATAAAAGTTGGTCACAAAAAAACAACCACCATAGCAACAACAAAACCATTGGATCTGTTACATATGGACCTAGTTGGTCTGACTAAAGTAGAGAGTCATATGGCAAGAAAAGATACTTCCTGGTGGTAGTAGATGATTACACCATATTTACTTGGGTCGCATTTCTTCGAGAGAAATTAGATGCCCTTGATGAATTTATAATTTTGACAAAGCGACTTCAAAATGAAAAAGGATATTGCATAAACCGCATCAAGAGTGATCATGGTGGCAAATTTGAAAATGAGCGATTTGAGAGATACTGTGATGAGAAAGGAATCCGTCATGAATTCTCAGCCCTAAAAACTCCACAACAAAATGGAGTCGTTGAAAGAAAAAATTGAGTGCTGCAAGAAATGGGGTCAGTTATGTTAATTGGAAAAGATATGGCAAAAAGTTTCTGGGTTGAAGCTATCATCACTGCCTGCTACATTATAAATAGAGTTTATCTTAGAGCAAGTTTGAACAAAACTCCATACGAACTGTGGTATGGAAAACAACCTAGTGTGAAATACTTTCATATTTTTAGAAATAAATGTTAAATCTTGAGAGACAGAGATCACCTAGGAAAATTTAAGTCTAAAAGTGATGGTGGTATCTTTCTGGGGTATGCCGTGAATAGTCGTGCTTATAGAGTGTACAATTTAAGGACCCTCACTATTCAAGAATCAGTCAATGTGGTGATCGATGACGAGCCTCATGAAGAAGATAATCCCTTGAATGAATTAGAAGATGATGTAGATTCATGCATTCTAGATAAATTAGATAACAAATCTCCGTCATCTAATGAACCACAACCAGTATCCAACATACCCATCATTAAGGATCACACTCAAGAGCAAATTATTGGAGATCCTAATGATGGTGTAAGAACTCGACGGCAAATAGAAAATATCAATAGTCATTTCTGCTTTACCTCAAAGATTGAACCCAAGAATATTGTGGAAACTCTTCAAGATGAACACAGGATAAATGTTATGCAAGAAGAACTTCAAAAATTCCAGAGAAATGAGGTATGGCAATTGGTTTCCAAGCCACTCGATACAAATGTCATTAGAACCAAATGGGTCTTCAAGAATAAATTCGATGAATCTGACATTGTGATCAGGAACAAAGCAAGGCTAGTAGTTCAAGGCTATTCACAGATAGATGACATTGATTTTGATGAAACATATGCTCCTGTAGCTCGTCTTGAGTCTATTAGAATACATATGTCTGTTGCTTGTGTGTTGAAATTTAAACTATTTCAAATGGACGTAAAAAGTACATTTCTTAATGGGGACCTTGATGAAGAAGTTTATGTAGAACAACCTAAGGATTTTTCAAATCTTAAGTATCCCCATCATGTTTATCGTCTAAACAAAGCACTCTATGGTCTCAAACAAGCATCACGTGCTTAGTACGAACAATTGACCAAATTTCTTTTTGATTATAAATTTTATAGAGGGAGTCTAGATAAAACACTATTTACACAAATGGCAAAGGATTCATTGCTTATTGCACAGATCTATGCGGATAACATAGTCTTTGGTTCAACATGTGAAGATACTGCATACAAATTTGCCAATCTCATGAAATTAAAATTTGAAATGAGTATGGTTGGTGAATTGGACTTCTTTTTAGGTTTACAAGTGAAGCAATTAAATGATGAAATCTTCATATGTCAGACCAAATATGCAAATGACCAGGTAAAAAGATTTGGGCGCAAATATGGTCGTACTTATCATACTTCTATGAGCACCACACTTAAACTCTCCAAAGATGTTAATGGAAAAAGTGTGGATCAACATCTCTATCAGAGTATGATAGGAAGCCTACTATATCTCACAGCCAGTCGTCCAAATATATCTTTTAGTGCGGGAGAGTGTGCTCGGTATCAGGCAGATCCTAAGGAATCCCACCTAACGGCTGTTAAGAGAATCATCAAATAAATAGCAGGAACTACCTCTTTCAGGCTGTGGTATCCATTTAGAACATCCACCACCATTGTTGGATACTCTGACACCGATTAGGCTAAAAACTTGGATGATCGAAAATCGACAAGTGGAGGATGTTTTTATATTGGAAATTGTCTGCTCTCCTAGAAAAGTAAGAAGCAAAATTCAATATCCTTGTCCACTGTCGAGGCTGAATATATTGTGCCAGGTAGTTGTTGTGCACAACTTCTTTGGATGAACCAAATGTTGTTAGATTATGGAATTGAGCAACCCACAATGAGACTTTTCTGTGATAACACAAGTGCTATCAACATCTCGAAAGCCTGTTCAACATTCTCGGACCAAACATATTGACATTCGTCATCATTTTATCCGAGAACTTGTTGAAGATACGATTATTGTGTTGGATTATGTGTATACAGAAAAGCAACTTGTCGATATCCTAACAAAACCTCTTGATACAAACAAGTTTGGTGATCTACAAAAATCAATTAGAGTATGTGCTCATTAATGATATCTCAATAAAAATTATCCACATAGGTAAATCTTCAAACTGAGATATTCATGGTTAATTATCAGTAACAAGTCTAAATAAATTAACCAAGTTAGCTTTGGGAACAAAACTGCTAAATCTTCAAATTCTCGATGATATCTAGACGATTTCGATATCATCGATATTTAAATATCGATGATATTGAGGTTCACTATCGATGCAATCGAAGGGTCTAGGGAATGTAGTGTTATAACTACTGGTCCTTCCCAACAGTTGGACTGCCTCCGTTTCCACTGGATATTTACCTCTTCCCAACTGTCATCAGCACAGTCTTCAATACCATTATGAGCCTATTTTCAATTTCATCGATGAGGGATCCATATCATCGACGACTCTACTATAAAAGAGAAGCGTGCATTTAAATCAACTCATTCCTTCTCTTCTCTGGTTGTTTCTCCCTACCTTTGCCTGTCTTTTTGGGCTCCTCTCATAGACAAACCATGGTAAAAAGCAAAGGTAAGAGTCTTCCTCAATCATCAAAATTGAAGAATAAGCAACCTGAATCCAGTCAGTCTCATCTCAATTCAGTGGAAGGGGTTCCAGCTACCTTAGTTGAATGCCTCGTCCTTAACAGTGCCATTGAACCATTTGGCGTGGATCTTCTCTTGGAGGAGATAGGGTGGCAAAATATCCTAAATCTTGGTGGACCTTATCAACTGGGCTTGATTCATGAATTGTTCAATAACTGTCATATCATTCGTGGTAATCCTCCTTGTATTCGAATCAAACTTTTGCATCACTCAAAACTTATCTCTCATCACTCTTGCATGACTTCTAAACCTCGAAGTCACTCAAATCCCCATGACAAATCGAAATCTAAATGGGTTGGGAGTTTGGGGAGAGATAACACATGCATTATGTCATGGCACCACTGTTCCCCGAAATGATGAAAATTCTCTTCACATCAATCACCTTGGACCCTCTTTCGAAGTTCTTCATAGCATCCTAGGGATCAATGTGTATCCATGTGATGTAAAGGGTAGTCACCTTACTCCCTTTATACTGAATGTCCTTTATGATGTGCATCAAGAGATCCAAGTGTGCCTTCTGACTCTTCTTCTGGGGCAACTCATTCGTATAATCCAAGGTGATCATCAGAATACGCTGCCATTTCCTGCACTCATATGCAAACTTTCTCATTATGTGGGCCCCCCAGCCACAGCAGATGATGTTCATCTAGAAGCATGGTTCGATGACGACGCAGTGCAGGAGGCACAACAGCTATGCTCCACTTCCTCTCTTCCAGCGAATAGACCTCCCGTACAACAGGCTAAACACAATGATCAACCCTCATATCCATGGGGATCCAATCGTACGCCATTGCTCAGTCCAGAGTCTATCACCAATCGCCAAGATCATCACGTTGAATGTCATCTACTTACCGGGATGGCTGGTATTGAGGAACGGCTCTACAACTGTGAAAGGCGCCTCATAGCGATTGAGGATAAAGTTGATGCCCTTCAGCATACCTGTCAGCAAGTAGTGGACTTGCTCACCAATGGTGATAGTCGTGGATGTTAGGTGCCAACTGGGAGGTGTAATGTCATTGCAGCCATATCTGGACATTTCGGCTAACTTCTTTTTGGTGCCTGCATATAGTTTTTTTTTGGTGTACTCATGTTTGGGACAGATTGGTTGGTTTTGTCATTTTGGAATGGATGTTGCACAACTGCCAAGCTTGGGCAGATTATCTTTTGGATATTTTTTATCCTAGCTATGTGTTGATCTGTGTGTGTGTGTGTGTGTGTGTGTGTGTGTGTGTGTGTGTGTGTGTGTGTGTGTGTCTGCTATTATATTACACTGTTGATCTGTGAAATACTGGCATGACGTGTGATTGTCTTCTCCTCCTGCATATTCCTTAACTGATTTGAGATGATTGTTTGGTTCTCCCATATGCTTCAACTTCAGTCAATATCCATTGTTATATTTTCCTTTGCCAATGATTGACAAAAAGGGGGAGAACAAATCCACACCCCCGAAGGAAAATTGTGTGGTATGTATCTACTTATGTTTATGAATGATGGTACAGGTGATAAGGGGAGCGGACAAGTGTTAAAAGCAGCAATTACAAGAAGACGGGGAGATTGTTGTTTAGGGGGAGAAACTACTGAATGTGTGTGTGAACTAGATAGCATTATAAAATTGTGTAAAGGTCATGTACACACAATTTAAGATGTTTGTCTAGAAGTTGTTCTAAGGTGTTTTGGTGTTTTGTCACATAATTGACAAAGGGGAAGATTGAAAGTGCCCTGGTTTGTCAATTAGCGTGAGTGTTGAGTCAACAAGACAAAGGAGCCCTATAGGAAGATTAACCAAGCGTTTGCCTCAACTAGATGTGTGCCCGAACTCGTCACAGGTAAAACTTAACCTTACTCCCATGTCCCAAAACACTAGGTAATTAAAACCCTTAAAATTGAATAGAACATCCTAGGGTTTTTAGTTAAAAAACTTTTTCAAACAGAATAGAAAAGTCTTTAAGTTTTCTGCCTTTGTCGATTTATCGATACATGGCTCAATGAAATCGAACTATCGATGTCCTCGAAGCTCACTCGATATTATCGAAATGAGGACTTAGATGTCCAGCAACCACAAAGATATCTGGACTGAATCATTGATGAATCGATGAACTCATCGATATCATCGAAGTTTGAATCTCAAGTCCATCGAGCCGACTTGACAAAATTGACATTTGGTCTGTTGTGTCTAAAGTACTACTAAGGCAAATCATGTAATCCTCGATATATCGAAGAGCTCCTTAATATCCTTAGAATTCAAATCTCGATGATATCGGAAGCCCTTCGATGATATCAAATTGGGACACAAATCTATCCAGCAAGTTTTCATGTTATTTTTCTTGTATCGAGGGTTACTCGATAAAATTGATATTCAAATATCGATCATATCAAGGCATGGTCGATGTTAACAAAAGTGGATAAAACTGTCCAGCAAGCTTATAGGAAAATTTCTTGAAAATATCGAATCGACACTGCCCTCAATATCATTGATATTCAAATTTAAATGATATCGAGTGATGCTTAATCATATCATATACCTGAAATATTTCAAAGGCAAGTGCTCTCACATTTTCAAGTGTCAAGGAATCGAACCTCTTGTCGATGAAATCGGAGTTCGAAATCTGATGGCATCAACACACATTCGATTTCCTTAACCAGTATGCAAAAAGTTTTAAAAAGCATTTGACAGTTGAGTTTGTATCATCGAGCAGCCAATCGATGCTATCGAGAGTATACGCTCGATGATATCGACCCTGCTCGATGATATTGAACTCTGTCAAAAATGTGACCGTTTTATATCCGTTAGAACCTTTTGTATATTTAATGAGAGCTTACCCTTGGTTATTTGTAAAGAAAAATAGAGAGTGCTTTTATGTGTTTAACCCCAGATCTATACCTTAAGCCTTTTCTCTCATGAAAGTTCATCCTCCAATCCACCATCATCATTGACATTTAATAGAATGGATTGGGGAATAAATTTTTACATTCAAGGATCCTTTAGCTACCATCTTAATGGCAAATCATTAAGCTGAGATGCCTTGTGTACATAGATGATTGGAATCACTCTATCTCCCTTATAGGAAAATATTTAATAGAGTAGGATTCCATCATTAACCTTGACCTAACCCATCGCCTTATCTTGGTACATTATCTGAGTTACGGTTCAAAGAAGCTGAAGATTCTTCATCATTAAAGGAGGAGATCTTCATCAACGTGCTGAATAGGGCTCATCTACTTATTTGTAAGTCATTAGAGTTCAGAGGACCCTTATGATCATTCCTTCTGTAGGATTGGGTCTATGGTGTTTCTCACCCCTTTCAAGCCCTCATAGGAGGCCTCCGATGGGAGTGTACATAAGGGTGCTTTTTGTTGACCTTTGCTCTATGCAGAGCATAAAATATTAGGTCCTTGTGTATGTCCTTGACCTGTGTGGTCTAAAACTTAGGTGTTGTGTGTTGACCCTTGCTCATGGGAACATAAACTGGTGAGGTTCCTTGTATGGATCCTTGGCCTGTGTGGCCTAAAACTCGGGTGTTATGTGTTGACCCTTACTCATGGGAGCATAAACTTGTGTCATGTAGACACGTTAGAGTCAACCTAGAGTAGGTTATACTGGTTTGAGGTGTACCTGATTGTGAAACCTCCATTAGTGAGACCAGGTACACTCAAGGGTTGAGTGCGTCCACCAGAAGTGGAGTAGAAAAGTAATCAAACCACTATAAAAATAATTTTGTTTGAGATTGTTATTCTACTGCTTGTGTGATTTTCTTAAATTTTTTTATATATGATTATCTGAGATCACATCTCACACATAGTCATGTCCATAATAAACTATGATTTGCATCTTATTTATCTTTCAAATAGTTTTATGACTGAATCCTCTATTTGGCTTGGAAGCCATTAGAGTTACTTTAAAGAAATCCTAATACATGCGTATTTTCTCAAGATAAGATTGATAAGATTTTAAAATATCATAAAATACTAAAAAGTCCTATTCACTCCCCTCTAGGACATATTGGCATATACCTACTTCAACTAACTTAGTCATTACCGCAATTTTAAAAAATAGTCCAGAAACCAACGATGAAATTCAGAGCTAATTCGGTTCGACCGAATGATGATTTGGTTCGACTAAAAGAAGGATTCAGTGGGACCAAAAGTGCACAAAAAGCTCCAATGAAGAATGATGAATTTCGGAGTTAATTTTGTTCGACCAAGAATTAATTAGGTCCGACCAAACCTAAAGCTCGGTATAACGAAAATCGGGCAATTGCTAAACCAGAATCATGTCATGATTTGAACTCAACTTCGGTCTAATCAATGTGTAACATGGCTGTGTAAATTTAAGGCAGTTTCAAAGTCGATTTGCAAAAATTCCAAAGTGATGCAAAAGATAGTGTTTCACAACTATAAATAGGAGTCCTTAGGATGTCTCAAACATCTTCTAGGGTTGAAGGAGTGGAGACAAAGGATAGAAAGCCTCCCAAGAGTTTTTTTCCTCTTCCTTAGTTTATTTTCATGTTTTCTTTGAGTTTTAGTTCAATCATGTCTATGGTTAACTAAACCTCTTGGCCAGGGATAAGAAGTGAAGCTTTTAGCGTGTTTGGATATTTATCTTGCTTTGATTCTTGTTTATATTGAACTTCATTGAATTCTAATTTTATTTTAAGAAATATTTTTAATTTTCAATGATTTATCGTGACTCAAATTACAATAGATGTTGTGATAGCTTAGATATCTTCTTCTCCTGTTTTGAGATTGTGAGATTGGTAAATCCTATTGTTCACCATATTCTCTTGGACATGGTAGGATGAAGGAATCTCTTCCAATCATTACAATTCTCCTCCATTAAAAATTAGGTCAATGAAAAGTTCAAATTTGATTTAAATTACTTTATCTTCCAATTGGATAGGACAAGACTCCAATTCTAATTGTATTCCTTGAATCAAGCAAAGTAGCTCTTGATAGCTACAAGTGGATCCTTAACACCCTAGTTCCCACCTTTAAATTCATAAGTTTTAATCAACTTTTTCACAATTCTGCTAAACTATTCCAGAATTCAATTTAGATCTTTTTCTAGTTTTACTTCTAGTTCTTTCAAAATACGTACAAGTTTAGTCCTTGTGGATTGGACCTCGGTCTCACCGAGTTATTACTATATCGTAACCCTACACTTGGGGTTGTGAACAATTTGTTGGCACCGTTGCCGGGGACTACGGTTGCATTTTTCTGAAATTAATTGGTATTAGAATTAAGTTAAGATTAGGGTTTATTTTTCTTTTATGCTTTTAGGTTAGAATTTTTCTGAAATTATTTTTTAGAAACTAACATTGTTTTTTTTTTTTGTAGGATCCTAACATAGCAACTCTTATTCGATAATTTTGTTCCAACCCTCCTCTTATCTTTTCTAGATCTCTTCTTTGTTTTATTTCTTTTAGTTTTCTTTTTAGGTTTAATTGTTTAGTTACTTAAGGACTGAGAGTGTTTTATGCCCAAGTGGGTCAGTGATAACACTTTACGTTTTTTGAGTAAATGAGGATTAGTCGAAGGGTTGTCTATCTATCGCGGGATTAAACACTACTTAAAACCCTTTAAGTCAACAGAAGTGATGGTTGCATATCAACCCCAACACCCAGTTGAGGAAGCCCAGGATGAAAATGAGGTACACCATGCACCCCTGCTCGTACTCTACGAGATTATTTACAACTGAAGGGGTTGAGTACACCTTCCTGCATGATTTTTCCAGACAATGTAGGGAATATGGATATTAAACTATGCGTGATTCAACTCCTTCCAAAGTTCCATGGACTTGAATATGAAAGTCCATATCTACACATGAAAGAATTTGATGAGATAATAACGACTCTAAACTTTCCCAACATGTCTAAGGACACGATCAGGCTGAAACTCTTTCCCTTCTCCTTAAAGCTAAGACGTGGTTGCACTCACTACATCCACAATCCATTAGCAGATGGAATGGCATAACAAGGGAGTTCATAAAGTAATTTTTCCCATACCATAAGATGAACACCATCAAGAAGTCAATTATGAACTTTACTTGAAAGGAAGATAAGACATTCTTCCAATGTTAGGAACGATTCAAGGATCTTGTCAGTTCATGCCCACAACATAGTTTTGAAACATGGTGCATAACAAATTTCTTCTACAATGGACTGACATCTTTCATATGCCAATTGGTCGAGATGATGTGCAATGGGGAATTCGTGAATAAAAATATTGATGATGTGTGGGATTATTTTGACAAACTTGCTGAAATGCACAATTATGGGACATCTCCCCAAGACCTAACACCACTTCTAAGATCACTCAATCAAAGGCGAGGGGCAGAATATATATTTTAAAAGTGAAAGATGATATAAATGCTAAAGTGGCCAATCTCATAAGAAAATTGAGGCCATAGAACTTAAGAAGGCAGTACCTATCAAATCTGATAAGGCTACGAAAGTAGTTTGCAATATCTGCGCTTGCAACATACATACAACTAAAAATTACCCAATAATTCTTGCTTTTCAAGAGATATTGAATGAGCAATCAAATGTCATAAATAACCACCAAATACCTTTCAGTAGACCTACCTCGAATACATACAATTCCAGCTGGAGGAAGCATCTAAAATTTAGTTAGAGGACATCCAAATTTTAGTTGGAGGAATGGAAAAACTGCCACTCCTCAAGGGATCCTTAACTAATTTTTGATTAAAGGAAACCTTAAGAGGATCCAGTCCCAAAACATATTCAAGATCAAGAGCTTGTCAATCAGGGCATGCTGCAAGCCTTTCAAGACATTACAAAGGCCATACAAAAGCTTGAGACAAAAAACTCAGGATCCTTCTAGCCCAGCCTCTTTGTAAAACCTCGTACTTTTCAATACTTGAGTGTTACCATAAGAACCAAACTTAGTATGAACACATGTGAACATTCACCCTCACTCTTCCCTGAAGCCAACCATTAAGGGTAATCTTCACTTATGGCTTAAGCCATTCATCCGTTGGCCTTTGATATGAACCATCGCACCACTGTGGCACCATTAGTAAAGGACCTAAATTATGGGGAATCAGATCACACTAAGGACCACATAATGGTCTATTTGAATAATTAAACCATGCATAGCCACCTTCAGGACCTGAGCCAACAAATTCATGCATTATGAGTTGTCTTCGTTCACAGAGTACGTCAATCGAACCATCCATCCTAAGTTTTAGGCTCGGATCTACAGATCCATCGTTCATCTAGATCAAAAAACTCCCATAGATGTACATCACTTAATCATTACGATTAGGCTACTTGATTACTAAACTTACCAATGATTTTAACCTAAACTAGGTTGAGAACCCTAAGAATCATCAATGATCACATTTAGTAATGATCTGACCATTAGATCTCCATAGATCATAAAATAACCCCCAGTATGCAGAAAGTATGACCCACCTAAGCTTTGGACCTACCTGATCTGTGGCCAGGGGTCCCACTTGGACCTATGGAAGCTGATAAGAGGATTAGATTCTGTGAGAACATCACTGTGGACCCCACCTGTGATGCATGTGAATAACCTGTGCGTGCACTCATTGTGCACTAGTCTGGGAGACCTGGTCAAACCGGTCTGACCTGACCATATCCAGTAGAAGAAAGGATTTTTCTTCCTTTCTTTTTGACGATCTAATGAGGAGTGCTCACCATGATGGATTGTGGCCCACCACCTATGATCAGATGGCCAATCTGAACCGCCCATCGTGTCTGGGAGTCACCTCTAACCAAACACTAGGCAATTCCATGAAAAACTATACACGAGTGTGCGCACATCACAAGAACATGCAGTGGTGCATGCGGTGCATTTCCAAAACCGGAAAGCACACTTGTTCTTCTGCCAAGCTGTCAATCCTTGTGAGAGAGATTTCGACAATCTCGACCCTCCCTTTGGTGAGATCAGAGCCCTACACATTAGGGTTCTCCTAGCTATAGTTAAAGAGTATTTCCGCCGCCACCGTAACTCAAAAACCAAACTTACTAAGCAATGTTCTAATCATCATCTATTTGGAGGGTCCCGTTGTGATCATGGGACCTATCCATACCGTTCACTCCACAAAGATGAAATTTTTGACCACTCCCACATCGACAGGAGAGGAAGGAAAGATGAGAAGAGATCATTGCTCCCCGATTTCCACGAAGACAAACCACAAAACACGACAGTAGTGTTCACATAAATTTATTGTGCAAGGCCCCCTGTTCATCAATCACCAAACGTTCTTATGCCCAAGAACGCAATCACAACCGTTCATTTGTGGTCTCTTCCAAAATCGACCAACCTCTAGATAGAAGAAGGAAACATCCTACCCAAAAACCTGAAAATAATGATCTCCAAACAGCGGCACCTGCTCGACCTTACGGACACCCCAGCGTATCCTTTATGCAAGAAATGTCTAGAAGCACGGACGATTTTAGAAAAACCCAGCTCTCCCACCAGGAGGTGTACAACCAAGGAAAGAAAGAGAGGAGAAACAAGAGAGAAAAGAAGAGAGAGAAATGGAGGGAGAAACTCATCTCGCAGCTCTTTCCAACACTGAGAGAATCATGGGAGAGAGAGAGAGAGAGAGAGAGAGAGAGAGAGAGAGAGAGTTGTTGCACAAGCAACCAGTTTTGATTTTATTAATATTTTATTTTATTTTTTCTTTCCTTCTTTATCTTCTTTTCTTTTCAAATCCCTTCTTCCAACAAAAGAGGTGGAGAATTCCACTGTGTCAACTCGATGGAAGAATGCGCCTAAACCTTCTAAGTCGAAACTCACCGAAGAAGGCAATACATAGTACATCTAGATCATAACTTAACCAAGTTCTCTCATATTCACTAAACTTAGTTAAATCTAACAATTTCTTTAACCAATTCGAGTTAGGAGAATTAGGACAAGATTTAATCCTAAAGTACATCTCCAAACATCTAACCTTAGTAGTGGATGATCAAACAACCAAAGGTAAGGGAATCCCTTAAGCTTACAGTAAATTTAAGTTTACTATGTTCTATATTGGCTTTTACATGCTTTCATAATTTTATGATTCTTTTCTTGCAATTGTTAATTTACTACCAACAAATATTTAACCTTAAGGAATTATGGTATGAAGTTAATTACGAGTGATCTTTATTATTTTTGAGGCGATAGATATAAGCCTTGCCCTTGCCTTTACCAATTTTGTTGAGTTAGTCCTTACTACTCTTCTCTATGTCGAGTTGGCCATTGTCACTCTCCTCTTTGTTAAGTTGGCCATTGTTACTCTCCTCTTTATTAAGTTGGTCATTGTCACTCTCCTCTTTGTGGAGTTAGTCATCACTACTCGTCTCCTTATATTGTTAGACTTGTGTTATCTACCTTTAAGGCTTTGACATGTGTCTTGGTATTCCAATATCCCCATGATTCAGTTTACATTCTCCTTAATGCAAGTGATGTGTTAAAGGTATCACAACTAGTAATTCAATTATTATATCATAAACATAATGCACTCTGGGTAGAGACCCTCTTGCTTAATGCGTAATTTCTTGGGTTTGGGTAGTGGTGCACAAATCAATCTAAGTAATTCGCAATGCATGTTGCATCACTTCAGGGATTGGATGTCGTAAATAGTCACTCCATGAACAAATCGGGTCACATAATTCATACAACTCATGTATTGTGTCACCTCGAGATGTTCATGTAAATCCATGGTAGCATTGGACATGCCGACGAATCTCTATATTTATGGGATGTGAGGCAAGCGGAGTTTTCTATAAATTGTATTCCACATTATGATGATCACTATATATGATGAGATTCACATATTTTGCTAGGCATGCATTCATATTTATATTAGCTGCTCAAACTGATACCTCTCGTAGTAGTAGAGTATGAGATATATTAAAACCTTTACATTACTTTTATGAATCTCTTGAATTATTGTTAATCTTAAAGGATAACCTTCACTATGAGTAGGGCGTTGGCTCTCTCCAACCGTATAGATGATGCGGGTGATAACAGTTGAAGATCTAGAGGACCATTTCCCTATAAAAGATTACACTAAATGAATAAGAAGATATTTCTATGATTTAGTTTTATATTTCTGCCATGAACTCAATGATGTAATAAGTTCCCATTAAGAGAAAATTTAATAATTTGTTAAATTCTTTTATTCTAATGAGATAATAAATATAATTGATTTCATTCTCATGAATGTATCTGGATGTGATCTAAGTGATATATATATATATATATATATATATATATATATATATATATATATATATATATATATATATATAAGGCGTAATTTTTGAAGAATCCAATTCATTCAATTATTAACACCTAATTTTTCTCAGGCAAGAGTATAAACTCTGAGCACAAAAATTTAGGATGTTACACTCTCCCCAACCCAAAACCGTAGTATGAAATAAGTGACCCAAAGCTCTTCAAATCAGATGGAGTAGGCTAAGTCTATCACCACTTTTAGGAGCGGAAAAATTATCAACAAAACCATTCAGGTGAGGGCTAAAAAGCCTAAGGACCCGAAAGAAACTGAGAATGATAGACCTAACAATGCTCCACATGAGAAAGAACCAGAAAAAGTGAGTAGGCCGATTGCATCATTCCCCCAACAGTTGATTGCACCAAAACCTTTAGATAACTCACAAGATATTTTAGAGGTGATATAACAAGTGAAAGTCAACATTCCTCTGCTAAAAGACATGAAACAAATTCTCTCTTATGCCAAATTTCTGAAAGGTTTATGTATAATCAAGTACGGCAGAGTATCTAAAAGAAAATTTTTCTGACTGAAAAAGTGAGTGTCATCCTCAAGCAAGATGTGCCATAAAAATATAAAGATTCAGGTGGCCTAACTATCACCTGTATAATTGGGAATCACCAGATTGAGCATGCATTTCTTGACTTGGGAGTGAGCGTTAATTTGATCCCCTTCTCGGTATATGAAAAAATTGGGTCTAGGTGAATTAAAACTCACTCAAACAACATTACAACTTGTCGATCGCTCTGTTCATGTACCGAGAGGGATCATTGAGGATGTGTTAGTCTAGGTTGATAAATTCTACTATCCATCGTGGATATGAGCACACAAATTCCTATCATCCTTAGTCGCTCATTCCTTGTTACATCAAATGTCATCATTAATTATATGAATGGAATTATAAATTTATCTTTCAGAAATATAGCATTGGAGCTCAACATCTGTTTCAATATGAGCAAGCAGCTAGAGGATGATGACGATACCCACAATATTAATATGATCGATTCTTTCGTGAAAGATAAAGCACTTCTAACTTCATACTCTAACCCTCTAGAGACGTATTTGGCTCACTCTCCTGATTTAGATGATGACATGATTAGGGAGATGGATGTCTTGCTTGATGTTATGCTGATACTTGAAGTTAACCGGTGGAGGCCACAATTTGAGAAATTTTCCTAAACCCATGTAATGCTTCTACCATCTAGCCTCAAAGCACTAAAGCTGATTTAAAACCTTTGCCCACTCATTTTAAATATGTCTACTTAGGTCAAGATGAGACATATTCGGTGGTGATTTCTTCTCATCTTGAGAAAGAATAGGATAGTATACTTATTTATACTTTCCTTGAGCATAAAGGAGCCTTTGGATGGTTAATTACGGACCTCAAGGGAATTGATCCTTTGATTTCATGACCAGAACATCCCTCAAAAATCATTTACACAAAATCAAAAAGTTCTTCTGTACAATTCTCGGTTACATCTTTTTTCAAAAAAAAATTCTATCTCATCGGACTGACCCTTTCACTATTACGAAAGCCTATCCTCATGGGGCCCTTGAGATAAAGAATTTGACGAATGACAATATTTTCAAAGTGAATGGACATCGTCTCAAGCCATTTGTTGAGAAGTTTGATTCAGAGGACTTGTCTATACCTCTAACTGATCCTGTGTACCAGGATTGACCTCCTAGTCTGACGGAGGTGTAGTTAGGTTTATTGCTTTCATAAAATTTAGGATTAGGATAATTAATTTTTCATATTGTTTAGTCTTTCTACTAACCCATTTTCACATGGAGAACTTTGAAAAAGCTTCAATTCTCTTTCTTCAGGTACTACCTTTCCATCACTCTTCCTTTCTTTTCATTGTCTCATGTGCAGTGCGTGCTTATATCTTTTACATTGAGGACAATGTAGATTTTAGGTTAGGGGGTGTGGATTAGGTAAACTAATCAGTGTTTTCTTAGTCTTTAAGAAAAATTTCTTAAAATTTTTAAATTTTTAAAATAAAAATCTGGTAAAAAAATGAGAGTTTGTGTACTTAAGAATGTTTTCAGTATGATGATAAGATGAAGATTGAACTTTGAATTGTTGGAGTTTGATCAATTGAGTAGACTATTGACTAAGTTCTCGCATTTAATTGATTAAGAGAAAGTTTAAATATCATGTTGATCTAAATCTGAAGACATTCAATTTACTTTTTGTGATAAATGCTAGAATTTCTGATTGGTAGTATGTGAATCATTAATAGATGTTGAGTATTGAGTCTTAAAAATTTTATCCACCTTAAAAGGATGGAAAGAACCAGATAAAAAAATAGTAAGATTGACAAAAAAAAAGGTCATGGAAAAGAATGAAAAAATTAAAAAAGATGAAAAGACTAAAAAGAATAAATAAATAAAAAGGATCATCAACATAAAATTAAAAACTGGAAAAAGAAGAAAAATAGGATAAATTCGGAATTAGCACTTGATTATTTGATCAATCTTGAGGTGATGAGCATGGCTAACATTATGAAATGATAGTACTTTTATAGAAAGTAAGTTGCAATTCACTGAACACATTGGAAAAACCTAATATATGAACTTATGCTTCTAAGTGACTGATAAAGTACCTATTTGATTGATTGCTCATGCGATTTGGCTCTAGGTTTTCAAATTTTCACTCTCGCTTCTTTGGATTACACTTATTCATACTTTTTCGCACAAACTATTATTTTCTAAAAGAGGTTTGAAATTGAGAATTGAAGATTATGTCACACATGTTTTGCTCGGGACTAGCAAAACGTTCGTTGGGGGTGTGTTGAGTGTCAAGTATTGCATATTTTCTCCCATTTATATCTTGGTTTTATGAATATAATAATGCTTCGTAGATATATTTTATACACGTTTGTATTACAAGGTGAATCCAGGAGCTTGGATTGAAAAGAATGTTAAAATCATGGATTTGATGCTCAAGAATCACCATGGCCGAAGATGGATCTTAGGAGGCGAAGAATGAAGAATTCACATGCCAAAGATCCAAGGAAATCAAGTACAAAGGATGAAGAAAAACTGTAGAAAATTATTTAATCTGTAATAAAAAATAGCCAGGTTCAGTCCGACTGAAATCGCACAAAACAGTACAAAAACCAATGATAAAATTCAAAGATAATTCGATTTGACCGAAGGATAATTCAGTCTAACCGAACCCAAGTTCGGTCTGACCAAAGGAATGATTTGGTGCGACCGAAAGTGCACAAAAAGCTCCAATGAAGAATGATGAATTTTAGAGTTCATTCGGTTCGACCGAGAATTAATTTGGTCCAAACGAACCTAAGCTCGGTGTGACCAAAATTGGACAACTGCCAAAACAGAATCCTGTCATGATTCGAATTCGATTTCAATCCGACCGATGCGTAATGCGGCGAGTAAATTTGAGGCGGTTTTAAGGTCGATTTACAAAAATTCCAAGGCAGTGCGAAAGATAGTGTTTCACAACTATAAATATGAGTCATTAAGATGCCTTAAAGCATCTTCTAGGGTTCGAGGAGTGGAGCCAAAGGGTGGAGAAGCCTCCCAAGAGTTTATCTTCCTCTTCCTTAGTTTATTTTCATATTTTCTTTAAGAGTTTTTAGTTCAATCATGTCTATGGTTAACTAAACCTCTTCGCTAAGGCTAAGAGGTGAAACTTGTAGCATGTTTGGATGTTTATCTTTCTTTGATTCTTCTTTATATTGAACTTCATTGAATTCTAATTTTTTTTAAGGAATATTTTTAATTTTTTATGATTTATTGTGACTCAAATTACAATAGATGTTGTGACAGCTTTAGATATCTTCTTATCCTATTTTGAGATTGTGAGATTAATAAATAATGTTATTCACTATCGTCTCCTGGGCATGGTAGGATGACGGAATCCCTTCCAATCATCACAATTCTCCACCATTGAGAATTACTTTAGGTCATGAAAAGTTCAGATATGATTTAAATTGTTTTATCTTCGATTTGGATAGGATATGACTCAAATTCTAATTGTGTTTCTTGAATCAAGAAAGGTAGCATTTTGATAGCTACAATTGGATCGTTGGCACCCTAGTTCCCACCTTTAAATTCATAAGTTTTAATTAACTTTATTCACAATTCCTCTCAACTATTCAAGAATTCAATTTAGATCTTTTTTCTAATTCTACTACTAGTTAATTTCAGAATACGTACAAGTTTAGTTCTTGTGGATTTGACCTCGGTCTCACCAAGTTATTACTACATCGCTACGCTACACTTGGGGTTGTGAATAACTATGCCGATTCAATATACACTCACACTTCAAGAAATAATAGCCCAAAGCCTGAAGCATATACCTCAAATCTCGTAAATGACTAAACATTCCACAATGGCCCACCTAGGGTAGTCAATGGGGCAGATCTTAATCCAGATGTTATGAGTACTACAAATGTAAACTTGAAATATTCGATGGAAATGAGTCTATGCTTAGGAACCCCACACTTGTAATGTAGATCTTCATAGGTAGTACGATTGGATCAGTAATGGGTCGAGGAGTGTACATGTCAATATCTTTGAGATACTCCGTGCCCCTCGATGCAGAGTACCAGTGCAAAAGGTCATCGACACTGCTATCTTCGAGGATACAACTCCCCAGCAATGTTTCTACACAGTGTGCACTCGCTGGTAGAAAATCAACACCAATAGGACACCGCAAAACAATGTACAGATTTTCTCTTTTGCCCAGAAAGAAGCCATTTTATTATTTATGAAAATGGTGAATAAGAACTTGAGTCTGAACCTAAAATGAGAAAAGTAAACGGCCAAGGATTGTTAAGGATTTTGGTCCTGATATCCAAGTATTTTTAACCCAACTAGAATGGGATCTAGTAACATTCAGAGAGGTAATGTCTTCTCATGATGCTACCTTTTGGAAGGAAGCAATCAAATCTATTTCATCTTTGATTGCTTCTTTCCAAAAGGTAGCATAATGAGAGGACATCACCTCTTTGAACGCTACTGGACCCCTTCTAATTGAGTTAAAAGTACTTAAAAATCAGGACCAAAGTCCTTAGCAATAATTAGCCATTTACTTCTTATCTTAGATCAGACTTAAGATTTTCTAAGCCTTTACAATGAGAGCAAGAAGGTTCATATGTGTTTATAGATGTAGAACCTCACTGGGGAGTTGTATCCCAGGAGATATTTGCGTCAGCAACCTTTTGCACCGGTACTCTACCCCAAGGGGGCAGACTATCTCAAAGATAGCGATATGTATGCACTTCGACCCAGCGCTAATCCGATCGTGTTACATATAAAGATCTGCATAATAGGTGTGGGGTTCCTAAGCATAGACTCCTTTTTATCAAATATTTCAAATTTACATTTGCAGCACTCCTAACACTGGACTCATTCGAATTTGATTTGATTAAGTCAAATCCATATTGATAATATGATTTATCATATCATGAAAGTTGTATTCTTTTGTAATCAGATCACATTTAGATATATCACAGTTCAAAAATCAGATATATCAGATCATGAAAACAGGATTATTTTGAAATTAGATCCGATTCGGATCTATCATATTCAATTTTATAAAGATATGATCCCCGTATCTCTACTATACTGAGGATATTTTTGAATTTTAGATTTTATATATATATATATATATATATAAAAAAAAGAAAAACTATCCACCATATTAATGAAGTATGTTAATGATCATCGAACATGACCACTGCATAGGTGAAGCGGCCGGAGGCACCGAATCAATTAGCTATAGCTGGAAATTTTCATCCATTGATGGTTCTAACCACTTGACTCATGCTAATCTTTTGGTTGTTAGTAATGGACGTAAATTCTTTTAATAGATTTGAAAATTATGATGTTTTTATCAATCTCATTTTCAGAATATGGCCCACCCACTAAATAAGGCATCTGTTGAATGGTAATATTCTAGAACATGTACGCTGCATTTGGATTATAAGTTACTTAAGATAAGCTAGTTATTGTTTTTCTACTTGTTAAGCCGATAATAGTGTATTTATAAGTAACTTTTTGAAAGGAAATTTAAATTCTCTATATGTGAAGGGAAAGGGTGTTGCCGGTGAGTAAAGCTCTGGCAACACCCCTACCATCTCTCTCTTACTATATGAAATAAGAGGGGGTCGTGGTTCTAGAAATGTAGTTGACCCAACGGTTGAGATTGCGTGTCTTCATATAGGGATTTTTGTAGAGAAAATAAGCTATCACTAAAATCTGTCAACCGGTTGAAAGGTTAGGAACGTCCGCATGATGTGAGTTTTGCTTAATGGCTCATTCACTGCCGAACGTACATGTGAGATCAGATCTAAAGGGGGCTTTGGAATCGGTGTTCGTCGGGTACCAATTTAGTAAATTGTGCTACAGAGGACGAATGCGCAACTGGACAAATCAAACCGTTCATTCGTGGACTGCGTCTTCGATGACCAACGATCATTTATTAGGATGTGCTTGGATAATAGAAGGCTTTGAAAATGGAAGCTCTGGTCATTGGGTGGGCCACATGGTTGAATTTGGGTCATTGGTCCGTTATTTTAATCGTCCATGTCATACACGTACGTATGGCCCTCCTGATTGTGAAGGATATCGTACAGGTGGGCCACCAAACGAAAGAATCGGATATTGAGTCCGGATTCAATGCATTATACGATCACACGGTCCAATTAGATTACAACGACCATAATTTTGCTGCTCTACGAAAACAGAGGATCCGTAGTCATTTTAGAGAGAGAAGAGTAACGAACAGTTGTAATCTATCCTCCGCCTTCATGACCAGGTCCAGTGTATGGGTTACCAAACGCATGTAGTCATGCATTACGGTTGTTTCGTTGTGCCTTAATCCAAACCGTCCAAATCATGGGCCAATTGCGTAATGAGGTATAACCCAAAAACACACTAAATAGATTATCTTCAGTGGTTTATTTACAGCCATCAAACGGACCAGTATATTGCAAACAAGATAGAAGTCATAGAGGTTCTATATCGTCCATTTCTTGTGTAATAGATATCACCTTTTGAACGGCTAGATTGAGTTCCGTATATGATACGTGCCATGCTCGCTGTACTGCACATGATAATGCTGCCTCGGTATCCCATGCTTTTTATATTGTAGTGGATTGGGATGCATCAGACCGAGGGCTTTTTCAAAAAGGACAAGGGCGGGCCACGTTTAGGCATTTTCAGCAAAAAGTTTAAAAAGTAAAAACAAATTACTAAAATAGTTATGTAAATTTTAGTAAATAAATAATTAATTATTACTTAATAATTAATTTTATTTATCTTAAATAAGTAACTTATCTACTACCACTGTAGGAAAAATTATTTATCTGATTGAATCTTAGTAGACGCTTAATTGTCCATTTTCAGTCAAGAGATAGATAGGCTGGCACATCTGATTGCATTGATCCAGCATTCATACAGTAACCGAAGGGCCGAATACCAAGAAGTAAGTTATTTATACCAAGCACTCTTCGTACGGCTTCCTATAAAGGGTGGGAAAATGAGATGATAGGGATGAGTTCCTCCCTCGACTCCTAGTCCCTATCAATATCCTTCCTATCTACTCTTTGATGTTGGCCTTCCACCAGTTGTTGATGCAATGTTTATTTTTTATATTTTTTTTAAAGCTGGTGCAGCTATATAGTCAGCATTTCAGGCAGTATTCGAATAAGCCAGCCCAGCCGAGTATCCAATCAAGTAATGGTCCATAAAGCCGAAACCTTAGTGGGGTTAGCCTTTTGTAGATATTTGGTTTAAGCTAAGGGTGCAACTTGGTTTGGGTCAACTCAGACTCGACTGGCTCAACCAAACTTTAGGGTCTATTTAGATGCACACGATCGAAGTCATGGAGGGCACGTGATTTTCTGCACGTACTGTCTTGAACATGCTACACAGGTCATGTAATGTAGGAGTATCCATACCATACCCCATTTTCAAGCAGTTGGGATATGAAGTATTGGAAAATGGGACAACTTAGGCCCAACTTTGCCCGCCGTGACCTCATTTGCAAGCAGTTGGGCTATAGCTTTGTGTAATAGATAATGGAGAATGGCCCACCTTATTAGTGGACCAGACTAAGGAGACAACTAATGCCCAGACCTTGCCCATGACCCAAAAACAAAAATCTTTCCATGAGCTGTTTAATCTGACCTGACCCAACGCGGTATAATCTGAAATATGATTAGGTGTAGCCCAACCCAACCCGGCATTCGGAGGTAAAATGTGACAGCCGGGATTTTCAGATCGGCCCTTTTTGTCAGACCAGTGCAATTTTTAAAGCATGGACTATGTTGTATGCATTGGGCCACCTAATCCCGCTTATTGAGATGGTTGGGTTTAGTTTAAGAGTCAGCCCATGTCTGGCCCGTTTATGTAAAACGAACCTCATATTAAGGACCAACCTGGCTCAGAACCAGGTTGGCCCATATCACCATGGCTCAGCCTGATATCGCCGAGAGGCCAAGAACCTTTACCAAAGCCCGGCCTGATGGCAAAGCAGCCTGACGTTGTTGCCCAACCTGGGAACTCATTCTCGAGCCTGACCCATCGTGGGCCAGGCCCAAAACCCAAGGGCCCAGCCTCATTCCATAAGTTTCCTTGAGGTATGATGGAGATAAGAGACCGTGGATTATGGACACGTTGGAATGAGATTTCTCAAGTTTTGTTTGAGAAATGATCACATACACCTCAGCTGTATGCAAACTTTCACATACAGCCATTTCTTTCCTGGCGTACGTGACTCATGTGTGGAATATCCACGTGGTTGTAAGTTTGTGACCCCATCTACCATTAATTCTCCAAATGTCCCCACGCATTTTCAGTCTCACCCAGCAAATAACTGTGCAATTTTTATACCCGTGAGGCTATCCGTTCATGGAATTGTGAAGTCCTATACTATTAGCTATCTCCAACGTACGATGCCCACTCCACTTTTCTTTTTGTCTTATTATTATTACCATTTTTTTTGAAAGGTGAAGCATTACGCAAAGCCAAAACACAAAACAGATAAAATGAAAAACAAACAAACAAAAAAAAAAAAACTAAAATATAACCAGACTTGTTAGATTAAAAGAATTTATAAAAAAGGATTTGAATTTTTAAAAAAATTAATTTTTACTTTTATTAACTAACTTATCTTAATTAAGTTTAATTTTGCCATATGTTGAAAAGTTGTTAAGAAATCTAAACCTTTATATTAAAACGTCTCATTAATCTTTTAAATTAGACATGCAACCAACTTCTCACGCGCATGTCATGATTGCGGTGGGGCAAGGTGAGGCATGGCATGACGTGTGTGATGTGGTACAACGCCTGTCTAAATTTAATACGCCAAAACGCAACTTCACATTCTGCGCATTTGCATTTGTTTTTAAGCTTGCACGTCCTTAGTATTTGAGTTCTATGTTCTCAACATCAGCTTTTCAACTGATAAGAGACATGAAAGGCTCTTTAACCAAAGGAAAGGATATTTAGCAATTTATAAGGTGAATTTGTGCTCTACCCAAATCTTTTTCTTTTTTATTTTAAATTAAAAAAATAAATAAATAAGACTTTGACGTAGGAAAGGACGTGAGGTCGAGCACCGTCTTCTTCAAGATGATAAATATTCCGAATCTACGGAACTTCTCTGGACTCCTCACAGAGACTTCTCGAATCCACGAGGAAAGAAAGTAGAAAATACGAATAATTTCTAATAAATTCGAAATTGATTAATGAATTCTTAAAATCGAGTTCACAACCCTTTAAATAAGGGAACCAAGCAATAAAAAATAAATCAGACTCAAACTACAACTAAAACTCTTAGAATTCGCAACTTACTATAAATAGTAAACTTACTATTTATAGACGGTCATGATGTCTACTAGTGCGCAAGGTTTTCGGCCAAAAATAGTAAGTGTCCTATTTGGCTTCACCAAACCATTCTCCTAATTATCCTAAGCACTTTTCATGTTGGACACAACTCCTAAAGCCCAACGGATGAAAAGTTATACTCAAACAAAAACTTACTATCTATAGTAAAAACAAAATTAAAACGAGGAAACGACCGTCGATCAGAAGGTTTCTCGCAAATCTGGGCTGCGCAACCCGGCATAGCGGGGTTGGTTGGCTAAAGTAGCTCGTTCTACCCCAAAATCATATATTTTACGTCAGATAACTCATTCCGGATTGTGAGATACGCCCGATCTAAGGTCCGATGGTCCGGATCACTTCTGTCGCCGACCATGCCTTTTCTGATCCATCTTGGCCATGAAATTGTCCACAACCCGCTCTACATCAGACTTACTTTTTACAATTACTTCTCCACAATTCCCCCTACATCTTGCAGAGAGGAGCTCTTCTTCACTTGCATCATATGTGTATCTTTGGTAATGCAATAATTTTTCTTTTCCTATTGAATTTGAGTCCATATTGTTTATGTAATTCAATCAAACACAAAGTCACACATGTAATTGATGACTTGTATTCTGTTTATGGGTACAATTAAGAAATGTGGGCATGATGGAGTCATACTCGACTCAATGAATTTGATTGAACGTTGGTGACCCTACGCTGAAATGATTGAATAAGACTGAATTCAAAAATTTTGTTGTCTCAACCACCGGTTATAATTAACGATCATGCGATTTGTGAAAAGGGTAGGGGTAAATCATTCCTAATGGATTCTTTTTTACCTTATATCAAGGATTTTTCTTCCACTACTACTTACAACTAATATATTTCTCAAAAGAATAAAGATGAACATATAAACGAAAAAGAGTTAAAACGATGCCAAATTTATTAATATGTAGTTGTGGTTCATTACAATCGACAACGTAAAAATAATTAGAAATAATGAAAAAGATAAATACCTAACCTATCTGTGTCAATAGACAATTTAGATGAATTGTCAATAAGATATGACTAGAATGATTGATCACCTAAGTAAAGACTCAGTTGATAAGGATCCAACAACTTAGAGTTGTGGATGTTTATGTTAATCCTACAATATTACAGTAATGACACTCGATACTTGTAATTTATGCTAGAGCTAAGCTATGCAAAGATAAATGTAAAAGTAGATATATTGTAATTGACATATGCCTCGAGCTCTTTATCAAATGCTCTTTTATAGGTTATCGAGGCGGCAAAACCATTGCTTGGTTTTCTTGATGATCTATGATCCCTCACATCTACAGCTTGTAGTCTTCTCATAGGGAGTTCATGTAAATCTAAAATTATTAGTTTTCAGGTCTTTACTTTTACATAAATACTCTCTTACAAGATCTTTAAGAAGATATAATATCTAAAGGTAGCTTAATAAATCAAGCCATCTCCACCATTCGTTCCTTCTAATTGTGAAATTGGTGGAATTAGATTTAGATCTCCCATTCTCTTGAATTTGATCTGTTCCGATATAGGTTCATTCCATTCATATCCATCCATTTATATATTGGTTCGATATTTGGATATTCAAAATTTGGATAATCGCTATGAGAGCTTTGAATGTCTATGGGAAGATCTCATATTTTAAAAGGATTGTGAAAAATAACTTTTCCAAGTTTATCATAACCAAATTTATGATAAAATTTTTGTTTTGATAGGTCTTTTAAACTTGCTGAGTACGCTACATGAATCGCGACCACATGTTACTCAACGCTTCAATCTCCTGAAGGCATGCTATAACGACGGAAGACGTATAAAAGATATTTTTGAATGCACCAGCTTCGCGCATTGACTTCTATATTGGCCTATATCGGTGCACCAAAATGGGTGTAAACAGGTATTTGAACAGTTTGAACTATTTATATGATATGACAAATGGTGGGAGGAGGATTCCTAAAACGAAAGTATTCTAAAAGAAAAAAATAAAAAATAAAATCAACCATTGATCTTTAGATGTTTTTCTTTGAACGTGGACAGTCTCCTTTAGCAGTAATTTTGAGCCATTTATTGAAAATTAAAGATCTTCCAACTTTGAAAGTTTTCAGCGTACAGATCTTCCAATCTTGAAGATTTTTAACCTAGCCATCATAAACTGTATATCTCATCAAATGAACAGTTTGGATCGCCAAACATAATTCCGAGGGCATCGAGTACCCATAGGGTGTGTAAATGAAAAAAAGATTTTTTTTTTTTTTTTAATATAGTTTTTTTAAAAAATAATAATAATTCCGATGGCATCGCAGAAGGGTACGTCGGGACTCTAGGCTTTGATCGAGGGTGATTTCTAATAATCCAAACTGTTTATGTCATTTCCCTCACCTCGGATGGTTGATCATCGAAAAAGGTTTCATGCCCGTAAATCTAAACCTTTCATATGGATATGGTAAAAAGGTTAGTAATATCCTACTTTTGGATGGTTGCAGAAGTTGTTAGCAATGGCCCATTAAGGAAGTTAATGCATCTGACGGTCAGGAACTTAGGATTAGGGCTTGCAATGGTTCTGTCAGACCGTGGGCCATCTGGCCAGCCACGTTCCTTACATAGGTTTGGTCCACACTTTAGGGACCTTGAGATTGGCTCAAAAAGGGACCCGTCACGTGAATGGAACAACCAGACCCGCTAGATCCAATCCACTTATAAGAACTTTTATGATTCCACTAGAAAATTTTACTCTGGACCTCTTTAAATAGTACTACTGGGCCTCTAAAGGAGACCCACTTACTTGAAGTGGGCCTTGGGCCTGAGAACTTGTTTCGATTTTGCCCACAAACTTAAATTCTAGTATTCCACATCAGTTTAGAAAATATGGGTCAGGCTTGGGTTTGGATTCTTGGCCCGTTTAGCAAATAGGTTTACCGAAGTGGACCCATCGTTAGCCCTTGATCAGATGATATGATTGGAGAACTTTCCTACCATTGCCCATCAGGAGAGCGATTGAACAAATCCATTATGAGGTCCTCGTCATTGGTCATGTGAACTGATTAGATGGTACAAATGGTTAATACAATAGTGACAAATCTCGTGATCAGCAATTTTTCGGCTCAGAAGTATCTCCAGAGATTATTAAATTCTGAGGGTGTTCTTGGGATATTATGAGAAAAATCTCATAAAAATAATTATTTTAAATTTATAAATAAATTTAAAATTTAAATATATGCATATATTCATATAACAAATTCCTTTCAAAATAAAGACACGACGGTTTAAAATCTTATGAAAATTTCATGATTTTATCATGATAATTAGTGTATTCCATTATACTATCATGAGATTTTTCAAAATCCCGAAGATATTTTCAAATTGGTTAATAACTGAGCTACACAGTATATGGTATCAATACAGTTGGTCATTCTTCAATACGATAAAGAGTGGGCCACATGCATTCTTCGCACAGTTGGACTACAAGAAGCTTGAACGAAGAAGGAATTAGTCCATCAATGCTAAACTAGGCATGATGTAACAGTCATAGGCACGTCCGTTTTTTTTAAAAAAAAAAATCATTCTAAATATAGTAAAATTGTCATTTAAACTTTTGATGGTAAAAGAGTTGTAGCTTTTGATCTGAGTATCGTCACGAAACCCACGACGCATCGAGACTTATTTAGCTTTGCATCTAGGTCAAAATTCATGAAAAAATGCACAGCTTGAAGGTCGAAATTCATTATTAAAAATAATTTAAAATTTTTTTTTAAAAAAAAAACACAATTTGTGGGTCAAACTTGAGATTTTAGAGAAGAAAAAATAGCTTTTTTTTTTTTGGTAATTTCTATCATTAATGTATCTCCCTATTTCTAGAGTTTTAGGATCTTCGGCTTTTAAAAAATTGCTTGTGATAAAGTTAGGAATGTTCTAGTAATACCATATTGACATTTCTATTTCTAACAAAATTAGCCTTTGAGGAAATTTTACTATTTCAGGTAACTTAATTATGTTCAAAATAAGATTTCAGTCAATTTTCCAATTGATATAATTACGAAATCTTATATTTATTATTCAATAAAATATTCAAGAATTTTCTCTTATTTCTTGTCAACTCAAAAATTTATCCTATGAGTTCAACATCTTAACTATGAGGAATAAGGTGATCTTATTTTTCATCATTCACACTCCTTATGTCAATATAGTAACTAGTTGGTGGATCCTCTACAATTGTTGTAAATTAGGTGTAACCTGTCGTTAGTGGTTTTTGTCAGTTGGAATGCGGGCATGCCAGAATTAAATTTGTGGCTCAATTCAAACTGAACAACTATGACCCTAAGCGCCAAAATAGGTATACATGTAGTGAATGACCAAAATCTGATAAGATCGACCACCTATTTAGCCACTTGCTCAATATGTAAACATGATTAGGTGATATTTTGATGGTAGGGTTCGTCCTTTGATGATAGGTTACACGTTTGCATTCTGTATGAAATGAATTTTTGATATAGATAAAAGAAAAATGAGAAGGATATTCTTACTTTCGGTCATGAAGAACAACTACAAAACACATCTCCTGATGTAGAACTGAATCGAGCGTGTGAGTGCAAACTCAAATTACAACTAAGATTATCAACTACTTGATTAATGCTACAGATTACATTATACTTGATTAATGCTACAGATTACATTACAGAATATAGATGACTAGCTGAAAGTAAAGGATTACACTAAGAAATGTAATTTACTTGGCAAGAAGTAAAAGATTACATTACATAACGTAAAAATACTTGATAATTAAAAGATAATGTTTAGGTTTGATTGGGTTGATATGAGATGCATTGCTTTGTTGGATTTTTTTGCTATTTATAACCTTAATCCTACCATCTAGATCCTTTCCACGTTCTGATGGTTACTATAATCGCTCGACATTTCATGACTTTCTTTGTTTCTTCTCCTGCCAACTATTCTTTAACCACTTTTCGTAATTGCTCATCCATTGGCCGCTTAAACAATGACGTGGTATTGTTTGATGCACTCCAGTTGTGTTACCATAAAATCCTCTTTGTACATCTCTGCAAATTCTCAAATACACCACGTGGATCCATTTAGATCACACGTAACTTGTTCTGATTGGTTCTTATGAGAAATGACGGCAATATGGACGAATTTTTCCCCCATATCGCTTCACCTTTGGAAAAAAGGTAAAAATGACATGCAACTCTTCATTAATGCTGTATTAATTACCTACACATACTGACACCTCAATAACCATCCTTGGCCGATTTCTCACAACATGTCAGCTGTAACTGTCCTTTATCAAAATGAGACTTGAACCTTGTTTTGACACATGTTCTTAGATCATTAATTTTTAACAAAATCATAATGATGCCCTAATAAATGCTCTATCACCTCAACCAACATAAGTGTCATTTCAATATTCTTTTATCCTTACACTTCCATCTTCCTTTATGAACATCCAAATCTGAATTTCAATTTCATCTTCGATCAATGGTTACCTTATCATCTTCCTCTCTCATTCCATCAAGATGAACTTATCATAGTGATGAATGCTCTTTTTGAAAAATATTTCAATAAAAGTCTTAAAGTTACCCATTGGAGATTATTACCGCATGGGTCCGACATTTTCTCTAACAACAAGCGTTGATGATATTAGCATAATGGATCCCTTGTTTCCCATCTACCCAGGTGAAGCTCTATTGATTCAATTCGAATCTATCTCTGAACCAACCAATGTTTTGAAAAATCTTCGGTCAAGCCACTACCAGAATGGGATACTTGGTTTGCTTGTGTTTCCTCTCAAAATGAGGTAACATGGAGAAATTTGGGCATTTATGAATGCATTAAGCAATCCATCTATGATTATCCATCAGATCTCACTCTTCTTACCATAGCTTCAACATTTTGGAGTTCCTCTACTAATACATTTTTTTTCGGCTATGGCCCCATGAGTCCAATTATGTTGACATCAGGATTCTGACTCAATTTCTTCCCTTCGGTAAAGTTGTCTTTGAAAATTCGCCTGTGGTGTAATGAGATTACCACAATTGCATGTGTAAAAGCTTAGTATAACCAATGAATGAAACTTATATCTTAGAAGGGGATGGAGGGTGATTAGGACCAATTAAAATTTTTAATCTTTTAAATCACAATTACTCACTTAAGCTAAGCAAGACAATTAACTTTAAGGCTTCTAAGCCAATACAGGGTCTAATCACATATACTACAAATGATATGTCAATTAAGAAACTAACCTTTAAATACAATAATGTATGTGTGTGTGGGGGGGGAGGGGGGGGGGGGGGATGTGCTAGTTATCAAGCCCTAGCATTTATCTAATTATGCATACAAATAATTAAATATTTAATCACATAAGTATAATTAACAAGTGCACAAATGACAATCTTAAACACAAGGATGTATAGTGTTTCGATTTCCCTACTCCACTCTCAGCGGACGCACTCAACTCATGAGTGTATCGGATTTCACTATCAAAGGTTTTAAATTAAAATTACGTCTAATCTTTATAATCCTATACACAAGGAAGGGCTCCTGGAAGAGACTTTATGTAGTTTTCTATAAGGTCACTACAAACCTCGGTCCTACACAAGAACCTACTGAGGTACACTTCTATCAGAGGCTCCCACAAGATACTTTAGTTGGTTTTTCATAGGCTAACAACCACGATCCTATTCCAAGGACCTACGTTTACTCTCGTCGAAGGCTCTCTCAAGGAGACTAACACGTACACACTCGTGTCTGGTGGTCTACACAAGGACTTGATTTAGGCTCTACACAAGAGTTAATGTCCTACATGAGAACCTAGGATTTATATTCTCCATAAGAGTCAATGTCCTACACAAAAATTTAGTCGAGTTTGAGTCACAAATTCTTACCTTCAATCTTATACAAAGAAAGAGAGTATAATGACTCTTACACTTGATAACTTATTGGATCAAGCCCCTTTTGAAGCGCCTTCTTGGGTAGCTTGATCAATGGTCATACATACTTTAATTATCTTCATTTTTCTCTCCCGATCATGGTGTCAATGCTTTGCCATGACTCTAGCTCCAAGATTAAATACCTTGTATGTAGTGCTCCTTTAAAGTGACTAAGGTGATGGGAGGTTACTTGAATCTCCTACAACTAATGGAAAGTTATATTTTATAAGAGATTCACCTAGATAAGTCTTCTAGAGGATTTAGATAATGGTATGCTTATAGAAGTTGTGTTTAATATCTATAAAATAAAGGAGTTCAAGCACAACTTCAAGGTAGATGTTAGAATCCTCATTAGAGTATTAATCTCAAGGAAGATGACTCTTTGGTTTAGGGGCTTGGGATGAGGGATATGATTATGGATTCACTTAAACTTCTATTATACCAAAAACTTATAAAAATGCCCTAGAATCAAATACTCTATATAAGAAGTTTGAATTCCAACGGTTAGAAAATGGGCATATAACGGCTTTGTTAATGACATCGAATGGTACCTCGATGTCATCGACAAAATCAGATAATATGATATATTTCTTGTTGAATATATCCAAGTTACCTTTCGATGTCATCAAGTGATATTCGATGCCATCGAAGTGAAACTTCGATGTTATCGAGAAAATCAGATAAAATGTTTATTTTTTGCTGGACATATCTGACTTCTTATTCGATTCCATCGAATGGTCTTCAATACCATCGAAGGAGACCTTAATGACATCGAAAAAATTAGATAAAATGTGAATTTCTTTTTAAACATAAATGACTTCCCTTTAATGCCATCGAAGACCCCCCAAGGTTTGCTCAATTGGATCGAGCACCACTTAAGTCTATTGTTTTAGGCGTATGTTTTCACAACAGTTTCGCACATCTTCTAGCCTTATTTATCATATTCCAATTAGGTTCCTAAAATTAAGGGATGATCAATAAGGTTTTCCTATTAAGCTAAGATCATCTAAATGTTTAAAGGTTGTTTTGGATAAAAGGTTAGTGTTACCACGACACCTTATTTACCTATTCTTTGCTCCTTGATGCTTTTGTACTCTTGTGTCTTCGGTCTTCAGCTTCCAAAGGCTTAATTGATTATATGATATAAGGACTCACGTAATTGACAAACAATATGCACAAATCAATACACTAATAGTCTTCCCCAATTTCACACAAAAGGAACCTAGATGTTTCACGAATAAAGCTGGGAAATTATATTCTCATTTTATGTAGGTGTATTGCAAATACAGTGGATTAATCAATTACAAAGAGCATACGGCTTTCTTATTTACTATGCATTAATGCTCTGTAAGTTACAAATGAGTACGTTCACCTGGCCGAGGCATTTGCTCAAGGTCAAAAATTTAGTCTAACACCTTATGTACTCGGCCACCTATATAGAGGCACCTACGAAATCACCACCAAAGGTCTATATCTCGGAGGAGGACCACCATGGCTTCTTCAGATGTTGATTTATTAATACTTCCATCCTTCTCTTGTACATAATTCCATCAACTCTGGAGCCATTTATTCTTCCTACGACGAACGCATCATCAACTCTCATCAAGAATTTCCATCATTTTTAGTATATATGAGCACTCTATTCTTCTCTCTAGATAGAGGCAAGCAGAGTCGATCATCTATCCCATTCCATTGCAGAGAATACGGTCCTTCTTGGTTCACTGGCCGATACGAACAAGAGGGTGATCAAGAGGAATCTCATATGCACCTTGCATGGGAAAGCTATCTCATTTGTAAGGATCTTCCTTATGGTGGTACGATTGATGCTAGTAAAAATGCTAAAGCTGGGATTGAATAATACCGCCCGAACTTTCTCGTTCACGAATTTGGCATATTTTAGTGTATCCTATGCCCATTTACTCAAACAACCTACAATTAACCTCCTTTCACTTGGTCGATCGCCGATAGTATCTACCTCTACCATTCTCTCAATTCTTCTTTTCAGGAAGCTAGCCTAACTCTCAATTTTTTTTGTTATCTGAACCAGCCTTAAGTAATATACACCATTGCTGTTTGGTGAGATAACCATTATAAGAGGCTAATTAATAAATCTTCACAAGATGTTATAGCTCAACTCACTTCTACCATAGAGCTTAGAGGGAAGAAAAACGTAGTGCCCCAATTAACCGCAACTCCTAATTGAAGAACGAATAAGCTGAAGACCAAATTGGCCGCTGCATCTTCCCCACAAACTTCATCGACCAAGATAACAACTACTCAACCAAAGCACTAGAAAGGTATGGTGAAGGTACTTGTTGCTCCTAATTCTCCACTAGCTCGTCAGCTTCCATCAGCTCTGAAGAGAATTCTTGAACTGGGAGCTCCTCTTGGTCCACCTCCTCAATCCCCTACTATGGTTTTCAAGCATATTGATTCACCTTGCCACCTAATTACGGCAGATTGACCGTTGTCAATTTCATTGAAATGATGACGATAATCAAGTACTTTCTTGGCCGTGGTTGTATGTTCATTTGTAAAATACTTGAAAATTAAATACTGGCTAGGACTCTATGTTGAAAATTACTCTAAAGAAATCAAGGAAGGTTTGAAATGTCACCAGGAAGCTCAATATAATAAATGCTAAAACAAATGATGGCAAGATAAGAAAAGATTAAATAATCCAGATTTTTCATTTGATGAAAAATATCTCATCCCTATCATCCCAGCCCACCACCATTCCCCACTTCAACATGAGGAATGTCACTGATTATAAAAAATCCTTAGACTGTGGACAGAAAATTCGTCACCTACACCGTCTGTTCCAATTTAGGTGGAGGTTACTTATTTATATAAATATTCTGAATCTTTTTTGCTTCTCATGTTGATTAACTATAACTTTCCATCATAATTACTTAAGAGCTATCGACCATAGAAAAATAAGTCATATTGGTGAAGCTGCTACAACAACGTCAACTAGCGATCGATGCTCCTTAGGTTGCCAATGTACAAACTGTCGACTGTGAGGAAATAACCAGTGCTGAAGCTCTTGTAACCCATATTCCTATACAAAAGGACCTTTTTATGCAGATAAAAGAAAATTAGAAAGGGATTCTTACATTTGGTTGTGAAGAACAGCTACAAAACACCTCTCTCGATACAGAATTGAATCCAGTGTGCGTGCGTAGACTCAAATTATAGCTAAGATCATCAGCTATTTGATTAATGCTACGGATTACACTAGAAATGTAGATGACGAGCTGAAAGTAAATGATTATAGTACGGAATGTAGATGGAGAGCTTAAAATAAAGATTATACTAAGAAATATATTTTACTTGGAAAAAAGTAAAAAAAAATACACTACGGAATGTAAAAAGACTTAATAATTGAAATGATAATTGAAAGGTGATCTTTGGGTTTGATTGAGTTGGTATGAGACACCTTCCTTTGCTAGATTCCTTTACTATTTATTATTGTGTTTTTTTAAAATAAAAATAAATTTTAAAAACAAAAGTTATTGTTAGAAAGTAAATAAATATATTAATTATTTAAACTTTCCATAAATAGTGTGTATAGCCAGTTAGTAAGAGAAGGGGTTTTTGCTTATGCAACTAAGGTTCAAATCTCCTCGAAGAATGTGAGAAGCACCGTCTTCACACACGACGTGGGCTGTAGGGATACTTGGGCGCTTTTTAGCGCTTTATTAGGCGGACGTGTGCATCATCACAAGGAGCAAAAAGAGCCTTAGTCTTTTTGGCACACGGTTCAAACTTATGGACCATAGTACCCTGATGTTTTATTACCTTTTTTGTTGATTGAGAGTAATTGTGACATGATTGTACATGTGGCACATATGTCATGTGTTGCTTTTGTAGATACAGTTTTTCATGTTAGATAACTGCTTCTGTATGAATGGGTACATAAATAATTGCCATAGGACAAAGAGTTATGTCCTTTCATTAAAGGCAATTATTTGTTATGAATGGATATGGATTTCTTGAAGAGGCACTTTAGCACCTCTTCAGGAAGAAATCCATAATCTCTCAACTGATATAAATCCTAGATATTATAATTCAAAAAATAAACTCTTATCCTTAAGATTATATCATCTTCTGTGCAATTTCTCTCGATCTGATCTCTTGCTAAGTTTTTTCTGAATGTTTTAAGGCATATTGGTATCAAAACTAGAGATCTGTTCAACACTTAAATGTGCAAATTTTCGTGTTGAAAATTGGATTGAGAGTTCATTGTATCCTAAAGACAATTTTCATATTTCCATCATTTGCACTTCCTGAAACTTTCAGAAAAGGAACAACAAATCTGTTTTGAGAAATTGACTATTTAAGTTGAGTCTTGAACCCGATAGATCTAATTGTTTCGTTATTATTTTCTTCTATCCTTCATTGTGTCCTACATTTCTAACATTCAAGACAGATCTTTATCTTTTCACAATGGAGGCAATTCATTTCATTCAAGTTATAAAATAAGACTTTTTACGACTGGATCATTTCGACGGACAATTCTTCTTAAGATGGTAGCAGAAGATGCTTTTCTTTCTGACTACTCTCAAGTTATCCTACATTCTAGATGATGATCTATCTTCTCTATCAGAGCCAAAAGAAGATGAATCAGATTAAGAGAAGGCAGAACGAAAGAAAAGGAATGAGGATAAATTTCTATGCAAAGCTCATATCCTAAACGCCATCTCTAATTCTATTTATAATTCATACCGTAAAATATCTTCTACTAAATATCTGTGGACGAATTTAGATCAAAAATATAAAATTGAAGAGATCAGACTCAAAAATTTCTAATTGACAATTATGTCCACTTCAAGTTTAAAAATGATCAGCTAATTCTCTCCCAAGTAACCGAACTAGAGAACTTGATTAATGAATTGAAGATTGGTGGTATAGATCTTCGTAAAGAATTCCTAGTCGGTGTAATAATTATAAAATTATCCTTATCATGGTTTGATTATAAAAAGAATCTGAAACATGATGAGAGGAAGTACACTCTTGAAGGGCTTCAATGACATCTTCGAAAAATCACTCTAAAGAAAATATAGTAGAAGATGACAAGCCAAAATTTTAAAACTCCAAATCTATTCCTCTAAAGAAACCGAGACAAGAAAGAAAATGCTTCGAAAAATCATTTTAAAGGTAAAATATAGTAGAAGATGACAAGCCAAAATTTCAGAACTCCAAATCTATTTTCCCAAAGAAAGATATATAGTTTAAGAAAAATAGAAAGAAAAAGGGCAAGTGTCACTTCTGCAATAAGTCAGGACACTACATAAAGGAATGTCGACACAGGCAGAAGCAATTGAAAACTCAGGCTAGCATGAAAGAAGATCAACTTATAGCAATGGTTACTGAAGCTAACACAGTAATATCCGATGGTTGATGGTGGCTAGATACTGGCGCAACCATTCATATATCGAAGGACTGAAACAACTTCAAGACCTATGAAGCTATTTCACATGGACAAGAAGTAAAGATGGATAATAATATTCGAGCAAAGTGAAGTGAAAGGAATAGTGGAGCTTCAGTCTAGATCAGAAAAAATACTGACACTAACAAATGCATTGCATGTACCCGACATGTTTAAAAATCTAGTGTCAGGCAATCTTCTCAATAAGAGATGATTCAATATAGTGATTAAGTCTGATAAGTTAGTTATTACCAAGAACGGTATGTTTGTAGGTAAAGGATATTCATGTAATGGTATGATTAAATTAAATGTTAATAATAATAATGATGTTTCCATTTATATAGTGGATTCTGTATCTTTATGGTATGCTAAACTGAGTCATGTTAATTATCATTCAATGAAAAGAATGATGATCCTAAGACTTATACCAAAATATGAAATACAATAAGAAGGAAAATGTGATGTGTGTGCCCATTCTAAAATAACTAGAAAACCATTTGGGACTGATATAAGAAAATCACAACCCTTGGAGTTAATTCATTCTGATATTTGTGATTTAAATAATACCTTAACTCGTGGAGAAAAAATATATTTTATCACATTTATTGATGATTTCACTAGATTTTTCTATGTATACTTGATAAAATTAAAAAATGAAGCCTATAAAAGTTTAAGCTTTATAAGCCCGAAGTGAAAAATCAGTTGAAAGTGAAGATTAAAACCCTTAAAAGTGATAAAGGATGTGAGTACTCTTCTAATGAATTTAATAAATTTTGTGAATCAAATAGGATATTAGTTGAGATGATCAACTGTATGATGTCAAATTTTGGATTACCACTGAATTTATTGGGGGGGGGGGGGGGGGGAAGCATTATTAACAACAAACAGTATTTTAAATGCTATCCCATATAAAAAAATTAGATATATTCCCATATGAATTGTAGAAAAAGAAGAAACCATTTCTTTATTACTATAAAATATTGGGAAGTATAGTAGAAGTCAAAATTATTGACTCTAAGAGAGTAAAATTAGGTCCTAAAGAAATGAGGTGTACCTTTGTGGGTTATGGGATTAATAGTCTCGTATATATATATTTTTAGTTTTGTAACAATTTACTTTTGCTAACAAAAACATGATTATAGAGTCTAAGGATGCCATATTTTTTAAAAATACGGTATACAAAGACTATATGAATAATCATTCAAAAAGGAAAGTTGATAAAAATGTAATAGAACCAATGAACAAAGAACCTATCAACTTTCATGATGAATCTAACACTCATCTAGAAGGAAATAAACTAATGAGATTGAAAAGGGGAATAAAAGAAATATTTTTGGGCCCAGCTTTTTATATGTTCCTTATAAAAGGGGATAAAAATGAAATAAGAAAGGAAATTACTCTATCGCTAAGTATGAAAAGTGATCCATCAACACTTAGTGAAGCTCTCTCATCTCCTGATGTACAGTTTTTTAGGGAAGTCATTGACAATGAAATGGATTCCATAGTCTCAAATAACACTTGGTATTTAATTGATCTTCCACCAGGTTCAAAGCCTATAGGATGTAAGTAGATTTTTAAAAGAAAGTTCAATCATGATGGAACCATAAATAAGTTTAAAGCTTGATTGGTAGCCAAAGGATTTAGACAAAAGGAATATATTAATTTTTTTCGATACTTATGCTCCTATTGCTCAATATCTACCATTAGGACTTTAATTGCTCTTGCAGCAATTCACCGCCTAGTAATCCATCAAATGGATGTCAAAACGACATTTTTAAATGGTGATCTAGATGAGGAAGTCTATATGGAACAACCTGAAGGGTTTGTTCAACCTATTATTTTTTTTTAAAAAAAAAGTGGACGGGGCCACCTAGATTCATTAATGAGCAAAACTGTACAACCTTTCAGGCAGGATCAGGCAAAAAAAAAAATGATCCTACCTATCATTTAAGCTCTATACACAGAAGAAAGGGAAATAAAAAATGCCAGTTATGAAGACTAAAAAAATACCTATCCACGGGGGCAGTCAGGGGCATCTTATGACACCCAAGCTGACCCTGTCCATGACAAGGGCTTCCTGAACCAAACACGGAAGGGACGATCAGGAGCTATAGATTCTGTTTGGGATTCCATCGCTTGCCAATCTGGCCAAAGTGTCCGCCACCGAATTACCCTCCCTGAAGATGTGCTTGAACTAGATTTTTAGGGAACGTTGGTACCTCTGAATTGCTCCTAGTTGGTACCAGTTCCTCCAGGAAGTGAGAGAGCAGGGCTCCATCATTTCATTTTCTAGAACCTAAGAATCAATCTCAACTAAGATGTTGGAAAGGCCCAACTTAGAGTAGATGGTAATGCCTTCTAACATAGTCGGCACCTCTGCATTCATGTTCGTTGAGGACCCATAATTCCTGTGAAAAGCAAAAAAAGCTCACCAGAGTGGTCCCTACAGATGCCCCCACCACCACTCAACCCAGGATTCCCCCTCAAAGATCCATCGATGTTCAGTTTGAAGCAGCCAGTCGGCGGCCGTGACCAGCGAACAAAGATGGGCTTCTCCACTGTAATCGGGGAAGCATGGGAGAGCCTGAGGATTTGAAGGACAATGCACTCAGCCATAGAATTTCTGTCTGGGAGGGAAATTGACGCTTCGATTTCTCTCAGCCAATCTGGAATTCTGAAAATAATTTGTTTGGCTGACATTGGTTGACCCTCAAAGCGGGCCCTATTGCGGCTTGTCCAAATATCCCAGATGATTATGCTTAGGGTCATACCTATTAGAAAAGAGATTCTTGACCTGTTAGAGGTGTTGGAGGTTCATAGCCTAATTCTTTGGGCTATGGATTGGTGAGTGGGGGAGGCAATGCCAAATAGCCTGCTGAAGTAGGCCCACACTATATCTGCTATCAGTCCAAAGCTGAGAAGGTGGTCCTGGTCTTCCATCGCTGCCTAGGAGTGGGTAGAAATGTTCAAGTTTTGCTGGTTTGTGACGCTAGATCTAGGATTCCGACCATCTAATTGGCGACCGAGCAAGCTCTGAGGAACCGGGGGGGCCAAAGCAACACCGAATTTGTGAACAACCAGGTCAACAGGGATTACCTGCCAAAGAGTTTTTCAGGTGAAGATGGCCATCTTCAGAGGAAGGGCCTTAGACCAAAACCATTTGGTCTCACTGAGGACTGGCTTACAAGTTCTTATCCCTTCCCAGGCTGAAGAAGTCGCGAATTTTTCTGAGGACGATAGGTCCCAAATGAGGCAGTCGGTTCTGCTAGACAGAATCACTAGATAGGCAGAGACGGCTCTCATAGCCGCAGGGGAAATAAAAGGATGAACTTCTTCAAGATTCCTGGACGCAGGGAGGGAGAAGAAATCACTGACTGTGGCCGCATAGAGGTGGGGGGGGGGGGGGGGGGGGGGGGGGGGGGGGAATCGCTCTCACTGCAGCTCCTGCAAGCAGGCCCCTACTGGTCCAGTTTTGGGTCTAAAAGCTGAAATTATACTTATCAACAAGCCAAATGGAGTGGTGGAGCTTAAATTGTAGGTCCTTCACAATCTCACTCCAACCTTTTGAGATAGCTATGCCAGTCACACCCTTAGGATGAGTTTTTGGAGGTACTTGGCTGAGAACATCAAAGCCCACAACAAGTCTCCTCGAAGCAGCCGCCATATCATTTTGATTTTAAAAACTCATGTGGTTTCTTCAAGGCTTCTAATTCTGAGGCCCCCTTCTGAAGTAGGGGAGCATAGGGAAGACCATTTGACCCAATGACACTTGTTACCTCTGTCTGAGCTTTCTCAAAAGAAATTGGCCATTGCAGACTCTATCATTTTGAGGATAGATTTTGGCAAACTGATGGCGGATATCATGTGGATAGAAATACTTGACAGAACATGCTTGATAAGAACTAGTTTCGTTACCGGGTTGAGGAGCTTGGCCTTCCAATTTTGCTGACAATCTTCTAAACCAGTTGATGGAAAGGCGCTGCAGAAATTTGGCCTTTGGATAGCAATACGTCGAGGTAAGTTATAGGAAAACAGGCTTGCTTGAAGCCCGTCACACTGCTCAACTTGTTGGATCTACTCTTGGAAGTCTTGGACGGGGCAATGAAGAAAGTCTTAGATATGTTGACCATTTGGCCCAAGACCCTTTCATATTGCTGGATAAGAGAAAGAAGAGATCAAACATTTGAGGCCCTTCCATTGAGAAACAGAATAACATCATCAGTATATATAAAAAAAAAAAGGTCAGTGATCATCAGACAATTGTGGGGTAGGCTAAAAGGTTTGCATGCTCCAGAAAGAAACAACTTGGTAAGGCCCCGACTTAAGACTTCCGCGGCTATGATGAAGATGGAAGGAGAGAGAGCGTCCCCCTGTCTTAGACCTCGGCTTAATTTAAAGAAGCCAAAGCTTCTTCCATTTATGAGAATAGAGAATCGGGCATGTTTCCAGCACCGCTAGACCATCATTATCCACCTATCGTTGAAACTGAATTTCTGATAAAGATGAGATATAAAGCCCCAATCTAGGCCGTCATAAGCTTTTTCCATGTCCACCTTAATGATTAAGTTGCCCCCAAAAGTCTTGCGGTCTATCTCATGGATCATCTCCCTTGCAATGGAGTTGTTCTCTACTATCGAACGACCCTTAACAAATACAGCTTGCTGATTGGATACAAGGTTTGGAAGAAGGTCGATGGCCAACCTAGAAGCCATGATCTTAGAGAAGATCTTCATAATGCAATTGCATAAACTAATGGGTCTAAAGTCCATAATGAACTCTGGGTTCTTCTTCTTGGGTATGAGGCAAACTTGAGTGCATTGGAAGGCTCTCGGGATGGGGTGACCCTAAAGAAAGTCTTAAGCCGCATCATAGATGTCCTGGCCAATGATGTGCCAACAAGAAGAGAAGAAGGAGCCATCAAAGCTGTCCGGGCCTGGGGTACTATCAATCGGGATGGCGAAAACCACATCCTTCACTTCCTCCAGCAAAAGGGGTTTCATGAGAAGTGTGTTCATTTGTTCCATCACCAAGCAGGGGATGTAGTCAATAATGTCATTCGTGGAGCTATGGTTATCAGCCGAGAAGAGGTCCGTGTAGTAAGAAACTGCTTCCTCCCCAATCTCCTCTATTTTCTCTATGGTTTCCCTTGCAACATTTTTCAACTTGGATATCTGTAACCTCCGACGCTTATCGAGAATGGAGTCATGGAAGAATCTGGTATTTCTATCTCCCTCTGAGAACCAAGTGATTCTGGATTTTTGTTTCTAGAAAATCTCCTCCTGAATGTAGGCATTTTTCAGGTTGGCCTGGGCCTTGTTGAGCCTAGTTGTGTCCTTTTCCGATTGAAAGTGGAGAAGGGAGGCCTCATCCCTGGCAACTTCTGTCTCAGTTTCCAGCACTTTTTTATTAATATCTCTAAAGGAATCTTTGTTCCAGGCTCTAAGGGTAGTCTTAATGAGCTTCATTTTGAGAAAGACCTTGTACATTGGCGTGGCATAAACCTCTTTTTCCCACGAATCCTTGACAACATCAAGAAAACCATTGTGCATTGTCCATATGCGCCGAAATCTAAAGGGACGAGGGAAGCTGGTTGTCTCATCCTAAGAGGTGAGAAGAATGGGGGAATGGTCAGAGAAGGATCGAGTTAAATTCTCTACTTTGCATCTTGGGAAGCTTCTCATCCAATCAGGATTGAAAAGGATTCTGTCGAGTCTAGCCCATCGTTGACTTGTACCTGCACGATTGTTGCACCAAGTGAATGGGAAGCCCGAGAAACCCACATCCATCAGGCCAGTATCTTGAATAATTTCCTGGAAGTCAGACATGGCTACAGTCAGCCGCAAGGGGCCACCAAGGCGTTCTTCTGGGTTGGTTGTTGTATTGAAGTCCTCACAAACCATCTAAGGTCCCCCCGTGTTTGGAGATATTCTCCGAAGCTCTTCCCATAGGTCTCTGCACTGATCCCTAAAGTAACTTGCATAAACAGTCGTGATGAGCATTGAGTGGGGAGACTCTCCTCTAAAACTTTAAATGTGATGCTCTAAGATGATGACCTGATCTACTGGATATAAATATGCCCCCTAGCCAGAATTCAGATTTTGTTGGCCTCCCCCTCATCAGCAATCTGGTTGTCAAAACCAAGCTTAACAGCTAGCATTGCCCTTTTCAAGTTCCTGATCATGGGTTCTTGAAGAACCAAAATATGCATGTTGTATTTTCTAATGAGACTCTTGAGGAAGTGGGTAGTTTGTTGATTTCCTACCCCATGCACATTCCATGAAAGGAGACTTATCATCTGTAACACAGTCTCTGCGCTCAGCCTGCTTCTGATGACTCTTCAAACGCTGACTCTTTCGATTGTTGAGGATTGACTTTGGAAGATTCTTCCACTTCTTTCGATCTTTGGAGACAACTGTTTCTTCATCCTGGGAGTTGCAGGTCGACCCTGAAGTGCTAAAGCCAATATTCTTGTTGTTACCCTGAATTTTCATCCACAAGCTTAGGGCCTATTGGCCTTTTGAAGTTCCTGGCACCCTTATTTCCTGGCATTCGAGTTCAGCAGAGTCTGCTGACTCAATATTTATGCATGTTGTTTAGTGAGGTAATCCGTAATATTCTCATTCATTGGGGGGGGGGGGGCTGGTAATTTGGAGGTTCTCAGCAGCTGTAGTTTCAATTCATGCATTGGGTTCCAAAGCAGGGATGACAAGGAAGCCATTAGGATTATAAGGGGCTGCATAGGTGTTGAAATATGATATGTCCTTGAAGGCTGATTTTTGTAGAAAAAAGATCGTTAACCCCTGAGAGTCAGGCCTCCCAAGCAACCAACATATCAAGAGGGGGCCGAATCAAGCGATGGGGAGTGTTAGGGTGGTTAAGCAGGCATTGATAGTGTGTGTCAAGGGGTGAGAAGCCTTGGGATATGTTGGCTGTTACTGCATGGGAAGGTTGCTAGATCAGGTCTACTAGGTTTAGGACAATGGGGTCAGCTTGAATTAAGGTATGGGGTGGTGAGGTGTGATGAGTTGGATGTTGAGAAGCTGAGGAGGCTGTGGCGTGATGGTGGTTTGGGGGAGAGGAAGGGCGGTTCCTACCAGAGCCCAGGTTCGTAGCCTGGTGAACAATGCCATTGCTGGGACAAGGCCTCTGAGGGTGGAGCGGCAAGGGAGGGAGAACCATGTCCTGGGCCTGGGGATCCATAATCACAGGGGCCACATTGACTGTCAAGGAAGAATTGTGGACAGGGGAGTTTTGAGTGTTACCTGCAGCTTTGGACTCTCTCAAAGTCTCTTGGGCGTTTCATCAAACATGAGGGAGGCTCTCTCTAGCGCTGCAGGGATCCTAATTGGGGGCTACTGAGGGAGGGATGTCAGATTCCTGATTGGCATCGGAGGGGCTTGTTATTTGTCAAATGTCCAAGCAACCCACTACTTTGTCCCTTCATTGGTGGAGAGGATTGAAACCTCAAAATCATTCGACATCACTACCTGCTAGAGATGCATTTTAGGTAAGATGAATATCTAGTATGTTCTCCCCTCTACTAGAAGATTGAGGGGCTTTTGGTGTTCTTAGAAGGGGAGGATGCGAGCCCTGGCATACCAACGATTTGGACCATCCGTGGAGGATTTGTCAACTTCGAGAACCGTTCCCACTCGCTTAGCGATCTGGCCGATCATGTACTCACTCCAGGCATGGAGGGGAATTCCCTCCATTCTCACCCATAAGCCTTTGCCCGACACTTCCATCGCAGGGCCCTAGATCCTAGAATTGATAAGAGACATTTTGCGGTGGAGGTTTTTATCCCTTGAGAAAGCAAGGACACCTTCCCTGGTTTGAAAACAGAAAGCATAGGCTGAGGAGGAGATGTGGAAGATCTGAACCTGCGATTTGGAGAATAAAGACGATTTTATAACCTTAGCAATGGCTTGAGTTGCGTCTTGCTCTCTCATAACTTCACCCACCAGAGCATTAGTTAGTTGGGCCCTGCCTTGGTCAGATATCCATTTGGAGACAATAATGGAGTTGGGTGTGGGGCGGATAGGGGGCTTTGATAAGTTTTGGGGAGCAAGCATTTCCACATATGTCGCAGGTCATTTTCTGATGGCTGGATGCATGTGTTGGAGACTTAGTTACATCTGGTTCGTCTGAAGGTTGGGGTGCTTGAGCGGGAGAGAAGTCGTTGTTGGGTTTTGGCAGGGATGGAGGGTTCTATGGTTCACTGTGGCCGTAGGCAGCCTCTGGGTTTCAACCCTACCCGTGGCATGGTTAACGATCATTCACCTTCTACCCAAAAACCTTTCACAGAGCATTTTTCTCTCTATTTGAGTGTCATCCTTGCATCGAAAATGAACAAAGGTGTATCCTCTGTATTTACCTGATACAACGAATTTAGGGATGTAAATGTCGGAGATATCCCCAAACTGGCCAAACCTCTGCCTGAGATCATCCTCAGCAATAGTGAAGGGTAGATTTCCCACAAATAGGCTTGATTCCTCTTCCCTACAACGTCTGTTGCGTACTGGTAGCCAGCCTCCTTCTTGGGCGTTCGTTGCTTTCTCCTGTTCCATTCCTCTTCCTTCCAGCATCTGTTCCAAATAAGCTTGATTCCTCTTCCCTCCGGCGTCTATTTGTTCAACCTAGGCAAGAGAAGAAAGTGTATAAACTGGTTGGGTCCTTACTCTTACTTCGGTGGTCGACTCTCAGGAGTTTCAACACCTGTTTGAGGGTTTGAGTAACCATAGGTGGTGAAATTCCACTAAGGATTGAGTGTGTGGTGGTCTGTGTGTGTGTGTTTTAATTTTTTTTTTTTTTAAAGTGTGTAAACTAGTCAAATCCCTCTATGGGCTCAAGCAAACTCATAAGAAATGGCATAAGAAGTTTGACCGAGTAGTACAATCTAATGGTTTTAGAGTAAACCAAACAGATAAGTGCATATATATTAAAAGTCAAATCATTACCTGTCTATATGTAGATGATATGCTAATATTTGGACCAAATGAGGATTGTATGAAAGAAACTAAAAAATTTTTAAGTACAAACTTCGACATAAATTATATGGGTAAAGCTGATGTAATATTAGGTATTAAGATTTATAGTCTTAATGATGGAATATCCTTAACATAATCTCATTACCTAGAGAAAGTGTTAAAGAAGTTCAATCACTATGATAATAAACCGGTTTCAACCCCATTTGATCCAAGTATTAAATTGGTTAAAAATACTAATAGATGTAAAGGACAACAAGAATATTCGAGTGTTATTACGAGTCTAATGTATGCAATGAATTGCACTAGACTTGATATAGCATTCATAGTAGGAATGCTAAGCAGGTATACCAGTAATCCAGGACAAGTACACTGGAATGCGATTTCCAGAGTTTTAAAATATTTAAGAGAAACCATAGACTTTGGATTGCATTATAAATCATATCCCGCTATACTTGAAGGGTAGAGTGATGCAAGCTGGAATGCAAATATCATAGAACTAAAACTACAAGTGGCTGGATATTCACTCTTGGAGGAGGAGCAATATCATGGGCATCTAAGAAACAAACGTGCATATCTCACTTTATAATGTAAAGTGAGTTTATTACACTTGGAGCTGCTTGTAAAGAAGGTGAATGGCTACGATACCTACTGATGAAAATTTTGTATTGACTAAAACCTACTCGTGGTATATCTATCTTTTGTGATAGTCAGGCTACTCTTTGTCGTGCTATAAGTAAGACTTATAATGGTAAATCTAGAAATGTAGGTTTAAGGTATAACTTTATTAAAAAATTGCTCAAAGATGAAGTAATCACAGTGAAATATGTTAAATCCATCTTGAACTTAGCAGATCCCTTGACAAAAGGTTTATTAAGAGATTAAATAAGAAGAACCACTAAAAGAATGAGACTAAGATCCATAAAGATATAACTTTCACTCTTAATGGCAACCCTACCTATGTTTTAAAATATAAGTTAGGTTCAAAGGGACAAACAAGTCAAGTATGTAACTAAAACATATACTAGAAAAAAAAAGTTTTAAGTCTTATTCCTAAAAGTCTAGTGTTTAGTTTCTATATACCATAAGATGCTAGGTACTAACTCTTAATAGATCTATAAGCAAACTTTAGTGATATGAAGAAGAATCATCTTTGATAGATTTACCTATATGAGTAGAGAAGTGAGGTCGTTTTTGAAGAGATTGAGATCGTCTCTAGAATACTCATGAAATAAGGATACGCACAAGGCCGGGAATGTCTAAACTTTTAGATCTTCAGTTATATATGAAAAGATGTGTGTTATGTATTCAGTGAGTCATATAAGGTCATTAGTTTAATACTAATGGGTCACTAAGTACCTGACATAACTTTGATACGTATATACTAAAGTAAAAGTTCAAATTCAAAAGATACCTTTACTTATGCACCTATTTATACTGATATGTCATTCGTTCTATAATTTAATTTTCTTTTTGAAATTGTGGGGGATTGTTGTGTTTTTTAAAATAAAAATAAATTTCAAAAATAAAAGTTATTTTTTAAAAGTAAATAAATATATTAATTATTTAAACTTTTTATAAATAGTGTGTATAGACAGTTGGTAAGAGAAGGGATTTTTGCTTATACAACTAGGGTCCAAATCTCCTCGAAGACAGTGCAAAGCACTGTCTGTACACACGGCGTGGGCTGCAGGGCTTCTTGGGTGCTTTTTGGTGCTTTATTAAGCGCACTTAGCACTGCGCACGTGAGCATCGTCGCAAGGAGCAAAAAGAGCCTTGGTATTTTTGGCACAGGGTTCAAACTTTTTTGGCCATAGTATCCTGATATTTTATTACCTTTTTTGTTAATTAAGAGTAATTGTGACATGATTATACATGTGGTACCTATGCCATGTGTCGCTTATGTGGATATAGTTTTTCTTATTGGATAACTGCTTCTGTCTGAATGGGTACAAAAATAACTGCCATAGTACAGAGTCATGTCCTTTCATGGAAGACAATTATTTGTTGTAAATGGGTGTGGATTTCTTGAAGAGGCACTTTAACACCTCTTTAAGAAGAAATCTATAATCTTTCAATTGATATAAATCCTGGATATTATAATCTTTAAAAAAAAAAAAAAACTCTTATCCTTAAGATTATATCTTCTGTGTAATTACTCTTGATCTGATTTCTTGTTGAGTTTTTTCTTAATGTCTTAAGGCATATCGGTGTCAAAACTAGAGATTTGTTCAACACTTAAATATGCAATTTTTCGTGTTGAAAATTGGATTGAGAGTTTATTGTATCCTGAAGATAATTTATAGATTTCCTTCATTTGCACTTGCTGGAACTTCCAGAAAAAGGGCAACAAATCTGCCTTGAAAAATTAATTATTCAAGTCCAGCCTTGAACTCGACAAATCTGATCGTTTCGTTATTGTTTTCTTTTATCATCCTTTGTCTTACATTTCTAACATTTATAACCGTAATCCAACCTTGTAGATCATTCCTACATTCTGATGGTTATTATAACAGCTCGACATTTCATGGCTTCTCCATTTCTTCTTTTGTCATTTATTTTGTAACTATTTTTTTCATGTTCTTTCATCTACCGATTTAACAATCAAGCAACATTGTTTGATTCACTCCAGCTATATTACCATAAAATCATTTTCATAAGTGTGATATCATACTAACTTGCTCTTATGGGGTGGATAAAATATAGACATCACAGTGCCCCTGAGAATAATACCATTGTCTCTAGTTAGAAACACTAATTTTTTGATCTCGGTGGTTTCAATGTAGTCGGTTTTCATTGGAGTAGAAGGAGAGTTGGGCATCCAGTCTAGTTGAAACAACAACGAATGGATCTTCTTACAACGAAGTGGACTTTAGGAAAACAGGATGGAAGAACGTGAGAGAGAACCTCAGCAGGAAGGGGCAGTCGATCTTGGAGGGCGTTGGGAGCCGGTCCTCTCTAGGAGATCTTGGCGTTCAAACCCTCTTTTCAGCCTCTTCGCGGCTAACCTAACATATGATACAATTGAGGAGGACTTGCTTCGAATTTTCAGCCGTTTTGGAAAGATCCGAGACGTTTTCATTCCCAGAAATTGGATCCTCAAGAGATCTCGGGGCTTTGCTTTCATTTGATTCTACTACGAACAAGACGCCTTCAATGCGATCCAGTGTCTTCATGATCGGCGGATTGATGGTAGGATCGCGCATGTTGATTGGGCGAAAGGCTAACAGAATGCTAGGGCAGATCCGGTGGTATCTACCTTCACGCCTTCCCAACAACGAAAAGACTTCCCCAAGAGATCATTTGTGGAGGTGTTGTCCAAGCCCCAATTGGGCCCTGCCTCGTCTGGGTTTGGTGTGGACCCACCTTCCATAGCTGACCGTCGGGCGATGGAGTATAGGCTTCAGTGGTTGAAGTTGACTCTGGTGGGGACAGCGAAGGACTCGAGCGTAAGCATTGATCGGCTCTCGGGGGCTGTTCATAAATCAAACAAAGGTTCCTCGGCGGTGGAGATTGTTAGGATGTCAGAGAGTAAATTTCTCATATCATTTAGATCTGTAGAGGAGATGGACGCCTTCAGCAATAATAAGTCTATTCTCTCGGAAATGGGTCTCCACTCAGTGACAAAATGGCATCCGGAGGAGGTTATTGGGGCAGGCGGTGTCTGGATCCGGTTGTTCGGGATCCCGACACTTGCCTGGTTTGAATCTGTCTTAATCGATTTGGCCAGCTACTTCGGCAAGATAATCCAAATTGATCCTGCCTCTCGGGTTGAATTTTTCCAGGCGTTTGCTCGTGTAAAAATCATCCCCAAACTAGGTGTTAATTTCAAATGTGTGTTACAATTATAGGTGTTGGAGAAGACGTACCCCATCTTTTCGGAGTTGGAACCCCTGTTCAAGCTAGGAAGATGTGCATCGACTCTAAATCATGAGACCGAGAGTACCAGAGACTGGGTTTTGAGAAAATTCTATGGAACTTCTGGGCCCCCTCAACATGTTTGTGAAAATGCTCCTGTCAGAGAAGATCCTTTTATTCAGGATATGCTGGAGGTCAGACCTCCCTTACTACCTCTTCTCAAGGCAGTAGATAGTGATTAGGGGGTAATAATCGACGGAGGAGCTATGATCACAGGTGCACGAGACTCGGTGGTCTTGTTGACTGACAACAGGCCTGATGGTGGGACTCTAATTCCTTTAAGGGCTCATACTCAAAACTGTGAAACTGATGCTGCCAGCCCTCTTCCTCATGGCCTAAATAGAAGGGGAAATTGTCTGGCCATTCAAACTTTTGACAAAGATTTTGTAGGGAATCAGGAGGAGCTGACACTTGGTGGGGATAGGTTCATAGTAGACCGAAACTCTGCGTTTCTGGGGACTGAGAACTGTCCCATTAGAGGGTCCTCTACCTCGTCAGTAAACTGTCAACAAACGGCTCCAGGGACTTATTCGGCCCATTGTCATCCCGTCAAGAAGCAGGATTGTGCTGATGGTTTGGTGTGCATGAGAATGGTGACAAGTGGCAGATTCGCCTCTGGGACTATTAGGAATGGGTGTCCCACTCTTTGTAGGTCAGAAAATCCAGTACCATTATCTAGACTTAGTAAGGCTGATATGCAGGGAGATATCGCTCCTCAGAATGATCGAATTCACCAAGGCAATCAATAGGGCTCGCTAGGTTCAATCCAGATAGCCATCCAGAATCATACAAAATCGCCATACCACGGAGAGGACAACATGTTAGGGGGTCTGGGTCCGTATGTCTTGCCTTACCACAACATTGAGCCGTTTGACAGCCAAATGGACTGGTTACACCCTGGGGAGTTTGAGATACAATTGGGTGGAAAAGAAAATGTTTGTCCTCATAACAAGGAGGTTCCGACAATAGAGACACAATTGGAGATAGAGAGAGCAGAAATTACAAATGAGAGACGAAGTCCACCTTCCAACTGGGGATGGCTAAAAGAATCAGCAGATCCCTCCCTAATTCGAATTCGCACAATGATTTACTCATGGAGACAGCGTCACTCGAAGTGGATCTTTCTCCCTACTTCCCCTTAGAGAACAATCTGGACAAAGTATTCGACGGAGATCCGGAAGAAGGCTCTGAGAGCCCAGAGTCCAACCATAGAGAGGGTCAGTTACATGGCCGTGGTGCAGTTCAGGATCCGGAGTTCCTGTGGACAAACAGGCAACAACTCCTGACAGAAACAAGTGACCAAGGTGATATTATTCGGCAGTCAGAGGAACGGTCAGGGAGAGTTTATTAGACGCAGAATTTTATATGCTAAAGGGAACTGGAGTTCTAGGCTTCGCAGGTTAAGGAGACGGGCAATAAACTCAGGATGTGCCACGGATGGATAGTGCTATCATTTCGAATGCGCAAGGCGTCGGCAATGTGCTTACAATTAAAACTATAAAGCAGTTGATAAAGAAATTCAACCCTTGTTTCTTGGCGTTATTAGAACCCATGCTGGCAGACAATAAGAGGGTTGCGGCGAGTCTCAAGTTAGGTTTCCACTCTTCGATTTCAAACTACGATCAGGGGGGTAAGATATGGATTTTTTTACCAGAAGTCTCTCAATGTAAATGTTTTATACAAGTCAAACTAGATGGTGATGTTTTCCTTCATGGCCCCTCTCCGGGGTGATCCCTATTCTATCGCTGTGGTGTATGCAAAATGTTGTAAAGTGCAAAGGAGATCGCTTTGGCGTGACATTGAAAGCTTGGGCAGAACAATGCAAGGAGGATGGGCTATTGGGGGTGATTTCAATGTAGTGGCAGATAGTGAAGAAAAGAGAGGGAGCCGTGCTATTGACAGATCAAGTATGGAAGATTTTTCTGAGATGATTCACAATTCTGGGCTCATTGACGCGGGTTTCGTCGGCAACAGGTTTACCTGGTGTAACAATCGCGAGGGTGTGGCTCAAGTTTGGGCTAGATTGGATAGAGTTCTCCTCAACGTTTCCTGGATGAATGCATTTTCGCAATTTGCTGTCGAGCACCTTCCTCGTACTAGATCGGATCACGCTCCCCTTCAGCTTGCCTTTCCGGCCATGGTTCCCCCTCAGGTGCGGCCTTTCAAATTCCTTAGAATGTGGACCATGCATGATTCTTTTTTGGAGTAAATTCAAAAGGCTTGGGAGGGAGTTAGTTCCCATCATTCCATGATTAATATTCAACTTAAGCTGAAAAAGACAAAACAGATTTTGAAAACGTGGAACAAAGAAACTTTTGGTAATATTTTCCATCAAATTCGGGTTTCGAAAGAGGAGTTGGAAGGGCTTGATTTCCAAATGCAATCCGATCCTTCAGAGGCTCTTTCACACCAATACGAAGAAGTAAAGCTCAAGCTTAATCAATTGCAGATTATGGAGGAGATTTTTTTGAAGCAAAAATTTTGAAATTCATGGCTCCTTGAGGGTGATAAAAATACTAAGTTTTTTCATTCTTCCACTATGGAAAGGGTCAAAAGGGCATGCATTTCTTCCATCAAGAATGCGGCAGGCGAGCAAGTCACTTCCAACCCGAAGATTAAAACCGAAGCTATATCCTTTTTGGAGGATTTATTCCAAGCGCAACCTATTAGCTTTAATGAGAATTTTCTCAATCCCATTTCCCGGGTAATCACCTAGTTGGACAACGAATCTCTTTTGTGCCCTCCCTCGATGGAAGAGGTCAAAGTCGTGGCTTTTTCTATGCCTAGGGATGGAGCTGCGGGCCCTGATGGCTTCTCGACAGCTTTCTATACTTCTTATTGGCACATTGTCGGCGAAGACATCCTCAAACCAGCAAAAGATCTGTTCGAGGGGGTTGACTTCCCACAAGCCTTCACTTCAAACCTCCTTTGCCTTATTCCTAAGTCGCCTTTGGTAGCTTCTTTTGCGGATTATCGTCCAATAAGCTTGTGTAACGTTATTTATAAAATCTTTTCTAAACTCTTAGCTAACAGGTTAAGCTCTCTATTGCCTAAGATAATATCTCAGGAACAGGGTGCTTTCGTGCGGGGTAGATCGATTCTCGACAACATCGCGCTTGCCCAAGAGATGATTCGTCATATCAATAGAAAAGTGAGGGGAGGCAACCTCATTCTCAAGCTGGACCTTGAAAAAGCTTATGACAGGGTCAACTGGGGATATCTGAAACAGGTGCCCATCAAGTTTGGTTTCAGCCCACGATGGTTTCAAATTATGGAGAATTGCTGAGGGAATAATTGGTTTTCTGTACTTATCGACGGGGAACCATCGGGATTCTTCAAATCCCATAGAGGTTTGCGGCAAGGGGACCCCATCTCGCCGGCCCTTTTCATCATAGCCACGGAATCATTCTCTGTGAACCTGAACCTTATGTACTCGAGTGGAGAAAGCCTGCACTATTCCATCCGTCGTGGTTGCCACAGCCCATCACACCTTCTCTTCGCCGACGACATTCTTCTTTTCTCCAATGGCACCCGAACATCGCTGAATCTAATCATTCAGTTCTTGTCGATCTTCCAGTCAGCTACAGGCCAGAAAATCAGCCTCAATAAGAGTAAATTCATCTGTTCCTTAGCCCTGTTGCCAGCTAGGGTTAGAGCCACTGAAACTATTCTCGGATTTCAGAAAGTTAGGGCCGATATATCCTACCTGGGAGCACTCCTCTGCGTGGGTAGGCTTAAAACTGCAGCTTTTCAATTCTTAATGGATAAGGTAATCAGGAAAACTACGGGTTGGGCAGGAAGATTGATCTCTCAAGCAGGCAGAGTAATACTTATTCGTCATGTTCTGGGCAGCATCCCTATCCACATCATGTTTGTAATGCTAGTTCCCCTCCAAGTGCTAAAAAGTATGGAGAGAAGTTTTTCAAACTTCTTTTGGGGATGGGCTGACGGAAACAAGAAATTTCATTGGATAGCTTGGAAAAGGATTGCCAAACCAGTGGTCGAAGGTGGATTGGGAATAAGAAGGCTGAAATACGTCATGGAAGCTCACCGCCTAAAATTATCTTGGTCTGTAAAGTATACCAATTCTGGTAGTATCTGGTCAAAATTCGTGCAAAACAGGTTTGAGAGGGATATTCTCGCCAACGACCAGGCCACCCCTTCTGTTAATAGATCCCCCCTCTGGAAAAAAGTCTCTTCCCTCTTCCCTCTACTTCAAGACTCTATTCAGTGAGCAGTTAGGTATGGAGAAATTAATTTCTGGTCAGAAAATTGGTTGGGTCGTGGTCCCATCAGCTAGCTCATCGACAGCCCTGTTCCTACGGAACTCAAAGATCTTAAGGTTAGAGATGTACTGGGATCCGCCGGCCTGCTCCCCCCTTCCTAGGCCTTAGTCCTCTTGTCCCACCATATAATAGAAGAGATCTTTAGTGGTGATTTTTCAATTTTCGAGGAGCCTCCTCATTGCTTCTGGCCGTTTGAATTTTCGAGTAATTTCTCTATCCGTTCAGCTTGCAAGATGATGCGCTCCCCCTCTCAGCCCTGTCAGTGGGCTAGAGGTATTTAGTCTCGATCCCTTCCTCCAAAATTCTCTGTATTTTTATGGCGGCTCTTTCACAAGGCAATCCCAGTTGACGGAAGAGTCCAGGAAAAAGGTGTCGCTATGGCCTCTCATTGTAGATGTTGCGACTAAGGTACGAACGAGTTCCCCCAACCGGAATCCATCTCTCATCTCTTCCTTTTTGGGCGTCACGCCTCAGCTCTTTGGTCCTATTTTGGATCCCTGTGCGGTATCTCTCCACTGATCCATGGTTCGGTTATAAACAAACTATGTCACTGGAGGAATGCCTCCGCCACAGGTGCTGCTCCCAAATCTATCCGCATTCTACCGCCAATTATTATTCTCTAGGAGATCTGGTGTGCCAGAAATGAGACCATTTTCGACAACTCCTCGATGAACGTCAACGAATCAGCAGCCCGTATTAAGTGGTGGGCAGACAGGATCCTTGGCGATGCGACTAAAAGAGCTGGAGGATGGCTGTTCGGGTCGAGTCCTCGTAAGTTGCTGCTGAATCAGCCTACTCCTCCTTCGATGGTTAAATGGATTTTTCCTTCCTCGGGATGGGTGAAGCTTAATGTCGATGGGTCAGCTTTGGGTAACCCGGTCCCCTCAGGTGGAGGGGGAGTGTGCAGGAATGATAGTGGTACCTTCTTGTTTGTATTTTCAGTTGGCTATGGGGCGGGATCCAATAACATGGCTGAACTCCGTTCCATCCATGACGGAATGCTTCTTTGTCTGAAAAAAGGCTTCGATAAGGTTATTGTCGAGTCTGACTCGTATTTGCTGATTCAAGCCATCTTACATCATACCAACATTCCATGGAAGTGGGCTCCTTGGGCAGATAGAATTACTCGGCTAAGGCGTCAGGGTACTTTCTCCTTCATTCACAGCTCGAGAGAAGGTAATAGGCCAGCGGATGCTCTGGCTAAAGAAGAGAGCAGTAATCAACTTCCTTCAGTTTACGGCCAAGCTAGGAACCTTCCTTCAGTCGTTCATGGCCTGATGTTGCTGGACAAGGCCGGGATTGGTTTCATCAGGTCATCTTCTTAACAGGGTGGCCTCATCGTCTGTTCTTGCTCGCCCAGATCTGAGGAACATGCTCTGTTTTTCTGCAAATTGGCTCCTTTATTGTGGATCTTTGTTTTGTTAGTTTTATCTTTCCATATGATAGGCACGGCCCGGTTGTTTTTGGTCTGTCTGTGCCCGAAGACTGTAAAAAACATAATATTTTCAGTGAATTGAAATGGTGGCAAGAGTCCACGTTTTGAAAACAAAAATAAAAATACTTGCTCTTATGGTTTCTCATGAGAAATGGCGACAACAGGATGAACATAACCTACGGCACTGATTCACATGAATGTAAAACTCATTTACGTGTCTGGGTATTTACATAGTTGCCTATAGTGTGGCCCACCTTATGAGTGGATGCGTCTGATTCTTGGGGCGTTTCATTTTCATGCTGACGAGCTGATGCCACACACACACCACGGCTGCGCGGGGAATTTGGCAGACAACACTGACGAATGAAACCTTACATTCCAACACAAGATGTTAAAAACTACCGTTGCTTCAAAAGACGAGACTGGCTAAGCCCATACGCGTGTGCAATAAAGCTCACTTACACGCCATATGTGTGCAGTATGGCATATCGATCCGAGATCCACTCCATCAATCAAATTTATTTCCAAAAATAAACATGGTTTACTCATTAGGACGGCTGGGTTAGAAAACTTCATCCAAGATGTTTCACATCCATACATTTTTAAAACTAATTGGGGACCATCTGACGAGTGGGTAAAATTGATTCTTGGATTAGGGCATCAATATAAACGTTCCGTTCTGATGGATGGACTGGATTTCAGACTCAAATGCCCAATGTTAGCATAGGTATTCCATGTACATGAGCGTTATTGCACACGCGCATGTGGGCATTGCAATCACGAAAATAGATAGAGAAACATTTACACCCTCTTTTTTTTTTTCTTTTCTTCTTATTATTTTTTACTTCTTAGTCGAGACACCTCTTTCTTAATCGTTTTATTTCTTTTTGGAGGGCCGATCTGGGAAATGGATGTTGTTACAAAATCCAAGGGACCTAAATATCAGCACTCTGCAAATATTTTCGATTTCTAATGCAAAAATTCTTTCAATCGTAATAAATAAATAAATAAATAAATAATAGAAAAAAACAAAGAAAAACCATAATTGTGACCTTTATGTCATTATTACTACCATGTGCGTTTTCCATCGTTCATGCGCACCATCTGTAGTACGCATGGCATAAATATTCCACCATCCACACGATCTAAATCATCGTTCCCCCATCATGAATGTGAACATGTCCAAGATACCACACTGATCGGTCCATCCTAACCATCCAGAGTGGCTGATAGCCATCAAATGGAAGGTTAAAAAGAAAATAGGCCAGGGTCCAAATTCAAATGCCGACATTGTATGGTTAAGATCGTTCAGTCAATATCCCTTCACGGTTGAACATTTCACAAAAAAGGTCATGGGCTCCATCTTGGGTGGTACATGTCCTTAAACGACACTGATTGGCTCATCCTAACCATCCAATTAATAGCTTTCAAATGTATGGTTAAAAAAACTCGCCGGCAGTCCAAATTCAAGATTGACGGTTCGATATAAATTCTGGGCCAAACCCAAAATGGATCCCGTGATTTGAATGGCCTGGATTGAAGAACACGGACACCACGTATAGGATTGACGTTACACTGGTCTTTTAAGAAATGGTGTAAGACGCACATAGTAATCTGCAGTTCAGCTTTCCTTCACCAATATTAGTAGACAGGGCAAGAGTCTCCTCAGCTCTCATTAGAGGCACCACCCAAGCCCTTGAGTGCACCACCCCACCGTGGCTTTGCACTTTTTGCTCATCTCCGCTTTGACCCCTTTTTCTTCTCTTTTCTTCATTCATTTCATGTGCTTTTGGAAACATTTCCAAGGTTGAGAACCTTCAAAGTTGGTCAGCTTGGGGCCAGTGGCCACTTTGAAAGGCATTAAAGAGCTTCCACATCTCCTATCCTTCTTTCACATCTTTTGTACTTGCACTGAATTTGAGCGATGTCAACACTACTATACTTAGTGGCCCACTCTAATCTGTTGCGCTGGACCAAGATGGGCCTTTTGTTGCACCCCATACGTGACAAGTGGAAGGTTGGGAGCTCGATTCAGTCCGTCCATCTAGTGGTCCCTGTCATTAGATGGGATTTAGTTGAAAATCAAGTCATTCAGACGATCTTATCCATTGGTTTCTCCTATTGAATCCAATTTTGTATTGACAGTCCATTTAAAAAGCCATCATGACGAATGTATGAGATTTGTCTTTTAGGTTTCACTTTCAACCACAGGACTTTAAAGGTGTGGGCTCACTAGATGGACGGTTTAGATTTATCCATTCCACCTGCCACCTGTCAGTTATGTGCTCATTGAAGTACTCGGTTGTGCCTTTTCCAAGCATAATACTATTTTATTTTCATTAATTTAGGAAATAAGAATTATTTTCTTTTTCTCTTTAGCTTTCTTCATGCATGAAAAATATATTAACAGCCTATGTCATAATTTAGGGTGTGTTTGGATGCGTAATAGAGTTATATTGTAACTCTTGATTTTAATCAACTTATATATATTAAATTATTAGTTAGCATTTGTAGGAGTTTTGAGCTCTCGTTACCAGTTCCAACCAAAGAAGGTTTGATTAAGTTGACAACTAACATAAAATATTTACTATCATTGTCGTCATTGATTACATTTATTTTTTTGTTTCCGTCATTGATTACCTATAGTCTAACCATAACTGTGACCTTTGATGGAATATAATGGCAGTGTAGAATTTATGTAGCAGCCACCAATTAATTAAGTTAGAGCTTAGATAATGATGATAATGATTACACTACAAGAGTAGTAATAACAAATTGTAATTTCAGCGTCATTCATTTTTGACTGAGGGTCCAGGCTCCAAATTGCAAATGCATTGTTAGACTAGAAACTGCATTTGCATAGTTATTTCCACATTATGAATTGCTAGTCAAAAGAAATAAAAATAAAAATAAAACTGAACTTTGCAATTCGTTTGGTTGGGCATACAAACACAGGCTTAAACTGATTTTTAACCGTGGAAAAATCTAAGTTAATAAAATGTTCTTACACGCGAGACATCTGTAGACATAAATGAGAACAGTTTGGGCATCCAAACACAGCTTTAAACTGAATTTAGATCATGGAAAAATCTAAGTTAATAAAATGTTCTTACACGTGAGAGATCGGTAGATATAGATGAGAACCGATCGCCTACAGGCAACTGCACAACAACTTTCGGCTCACCTAGAAACATGCCACTTGCGCAGGACATCCATACATTGAAATGCTAGGCCTCACTTTGAAATTCGCCCTTCTCCCTCCAAATTAAGTTGATCCACTCACTAGGTGGGCCTCACCTGTATGTTGAACCAGACATTTCGGTTGGCAATTGAATCCAACTGTATGTATGGCCCATCGGATAAGCGGACTGGCTTGATTTTTTTGCCAGGTTATCTTCACGGTGGGGCCTACCATTTTCATGGAACAAATGTCCTAAAAAAAAAAAAAAGAAAAAGAAAAAAAGTGGCTTCTTGGCGGGTAACATGCGGCACGGCTCCACAAGTTTTGGTGCCATTGCATGTATAGGTGATCAGTTCTCAATATGAAGTCCCCGCAGAAAATGCATATTTCTATATATCATCTGCGTCCACGTTTATTGCCGACACGCCTACAGGCCAGGACAGGCCAAGATGGCACTAAGTAATGGAAATCCCATCCATCTAGGTGGGCCCCACCGTGATCTGGCCAATTCACTCATCAAGTGGTTCACACTGTGCTAAAATACATGGACCATCTATGGTGGGGAAACCTGATGGATGTCTGGGATCTCTCGCATATTTCCAACTTGTCTTGTGTGCTGGTGCATAGAAGTCCCGGGATATATGTACGTGCGGAATTAACAGACTTAAACATACACCATGCATACATACAAAGTAGCATCCATCTATTTTCTAAGTAGTAAAACATCAAGTAAAATGGCCAAAATGAGCAGTCTCTTATGAGATTCCCTGCCCATCGTGACATGTTAGCACACATTATTTTTCACCATGCATCTGCCAAAGCTGGCAGATGCATGAAATGAAGAAATAAACACAGAAAACCTGGTTTTTCTTTTCTTTTCTTTTCTTTCTTTTTAATCTCTTCCCTTTCATCTATACAAGCATCCTCGATATGTAGGCGTCCAGTAATCGGATCCGGTATTCTCACGGTAAACTTGCGGCGTGCAAGAAATTGGAACCAAACAAAGCCCTCGGCTCTTCAAATCGTACTTGGGTTCCGACTTATCCTTTCTTTCAAGACCTCCCCATGGATTATGATCCTGAAATATGCAAACACAAAATAATTCTCAGCTTAATTACACTAATATAAATGGCGTTTGGATGGCACCTTTTTAGATTATCGGTGTGGAAGCAAAGACATATATATATATATATATATATATATATATATATATATATATATATATATATATATATATATATATATATATATATATATATATATATTAAAGCAATCTTACCTTGTTAGTATTCGCCTTCATGTATGGGTTGCTGAGGAGCTGCATATAGTGTAAGAATTAGGGCGCGTTATACATAATTTGAAAGCGGATACACCCTCGATGAGTGTTTTGTTTGTTGTAACGTGTTTATTTCTCTTGATATAGTTGTGGGACCTGTGACTGCTGTGATTATACATAAATTTCCATAACGGTGGTGATATTGTTTTACGCTGTGGTTGTTTCCATCGTGATTGCAATTATTATTGTTCTCTAAGGGTGAGTTTGGCAGCACCAAATATCATGAAATTTTATGATATTTTCTCCAAATAATTAATCATGAAATAACATGATATTTGGTGCAACCAAACCTTCCCTAAGAAGGCAAGCGATATGTTGGAAGACAGAAGAAACCATATGACATTTGCTGTGGTCATCCGCATGATTATGATAGGAGGTTTGCTAATTCCACGTGGGTGTATTAAGGAAGCTCCTCTAGACGTAAAAACATGTGCCGAGGTCCAAGTTCTTCATCAGGAGGGTCCCATCTCTTTGATGACCTCGCCCACGTGCAGGCTAGTTCGTTCATCCGAAGTTTCCCAGGGGATGAAACAAATGGATGGGTTTAAATTTATTTATTTTTATTTATTTTTTGAAAAAAAAAAAAAAAACTGCGAAACTTTTAGCCGTCCATTTGTTTTTTGCACTATGGCATTCCTGATGAGTGGTATGGAACATCTAAAATGTGGGACCCATCTGATGGAGCATGGCACTTATTTTGGAGTGGTGGGGCTGACTTATACACGCAAATAGGATTCTCAAATCCGACGATAGTTATGACACTGTATAATCACACAATTACTGCTATTGTCTTTTGTTGTTAGTGGGGAAATGATACTTACACCCCTTTGCTTTTTTATACATAGACACTTTTACACCCCCAAGGGGGTGCGTGTATAAAAAAACAAGGGTGTACAAGGGAGCTATTTACACATCACCCCACGTGCCAACATGACACACTTGAGTGAGATCCAAACCGTCCATTGGGTGGTTCCCACCATGTAGCCACTGTTTCCCGAAAATCAGGCCGGTCCACTTATCATTAATTCCATTGATCAGTGAACCAGTTCTATTTTTGGTCAATGGCATATGCACCATGGAACCCATCTGATTGGATCTCCATGCGCGTGCCACTCTTGCACATGGTTGTCATGTACATGGGCTCTCTTGTTCATACGTATCGGCTTAGCAAAGCTCGTGATAATTGGCAATTTATTATCATTGTTGTTGTTGTTGCTGATAATTGGCAATTTATTATCATTGTTGTTGTTGTTGTTGTAGAAATATGTGAAAGATGTACCTGCACTTGCTCTTGCAGGAACTTGATGTATCCAATTGCTTCGAGGAGCACCGATGCAGTATCAGTCTGAATGAAATAAAGCCATTTAAATGAAATCTAGCAAGTTCCTGTTAGTTGAATTCAATTGTGTGGTTTTTTTTTTTTTTTTTTACCTTTCCAAATGGTGACACAATTTGTTGTAGGGCGGTGATCCTATCTCCTAACTTGACTTTAGGAGCCTGTATCTGTAAATAATATAGTTTCGAAAATGAATAATGGATCTGATCTTACTTGTATCTTTCTCGCAATCTTACACAAGAAATATTCAAAGAACAAAAGACTGTCTAACGATCAATTGATAGTATGAAAGGTGGTTTTTTTTTTTTTCCTTGAGCATGGTAGAGCTTATTAAAATTTGGACTGAAATTGCACTTGCATGATTAAGAAAAATAAAGAAGAAGAATATTTCCAAGACGACTACTTGGATTCATCATACCTTCAATGATGAGACTGTAGAGTTTTCGTTCTTAGGCTTTTTGAAGACTGTTGTGTCTGAATTGTCTTCAGATCTCTTCTTCTTTCCTTCACTTGAAATTCCTGAGCCTCTCCCATTTCCTCTTGCCTGCATGCATATACCAAATCCCAATGTGAGAATGAAAAAATCATATTCCTTCTAATAAAGGTAAAGAAAGGTCTATATGGAAATTTCCAAAAAGTGAAGGACGCAAGAAAAACTCTTACCGATGAAGAAGTCTCATGCCCTTGCTTCTTACTATCAGGTGAATTTGAACCTTTGATGCAAGGCTTGGAGGCTTGAAAATCCACCAATGGTTTGTTCAAACAGCCACTAAAAGAGATGTAGTCTGAGAAAGCTCTTGGATTAGACCATGGCACATCTAGCATTCCATAGTAGTACTTGCTGTTATCTCCTACAATTGAATTGGCATGACCCATCTGGTATCCAGTTCCATTACCATTAAAGGGCCTCAGGAATGCACCCTCAGAAGCTTCCATGCTATGGTGCTGACTCTCCACTTTCACATCATGGCCATAACATGGCATGTAACCTGAATTCCTATTTCCTAATCCTCCATTTCTCAAATACAACGATGGATTTTGTGGTTCTTGCTTCAGTTGAGGGAGACTGGAACTGGACTCCAAGTAAAGATCCATTGAAGAATTCAGAGAGATATTGCACGTTGCTGGTGCAATATGGCGGTCAAGCTGTGGATCAGGCGGTGCAATCGACCAATTGCTGACCAAATCTGACAAATGGGTTAGTCTCTCGTGTTCAATCAAGCTCCCATCATAGCCGTTCAACTGTTTCTCCATGCTGTTAAATGATGTGGGGTTTGTGAATTCCCAGCAGTTGTCAAATTTCTTTAAGTCGGGCTCGAACAGATCCATGGTTAGGTTCTTGGATGACAGCGCTTTGAGGAAGTTCTCTCCATCGTCATGACCATTGTTTAAGTCTCCGCCCGTTCCAACACTTCTGTGTAATTCAAAATCTGATGATTTAGCTTCTCCCCCCTCAAGGAAATATAAAGAATTTGAGTACGTGAAAAACACAAAATTCGGATTGTTTGGACACAAATTATTCATTTCAAAGACAAAGGATTTGAAAACGAAGATGAGTTTAAGAGAGAGAGAGAGAGAGAGAGAGAGAGAGAGAGAGAGAGAGAGAGAGAGAGAGAGAGAGAGAGAGAGAGAGAGACTATCTTTTATTAGAATTCACCTCTGGTTCTAAACATAACTTTTAGTTTTGATAACTATAAGGGTCTGTTTGGTTGCACAAAACCTCATGAAATTTCATGATTAATTTGTCTAATTTGGTGTAACATTTCATTATATTTCAAGAATTTTGGTGCAACCAAACACTTATAATAGTAATTGCAATAAGAAAAAAAATAAAAATGGAATGATCCAAATGGTAATGAAAATCTCTTCAAAGAGAATCTATAAACGTTCGTATGATCCCTCCTTTGTAAGGTTGAGAAAAAGGAACAAATAAAATAAAATAAAATAAAATACTAACCTTTGAAATTTATATAAGCGCACAGGAAGGAACGATCACAAAAAGCTCCTATCATGCTAACTCATCATGCTGCACTGACTTTCCCATCAACGGATCATATGTGTGGGAAATCCGAGCCATGCAAAAGGTGGGAACCATGATAAAGATCGCCAGATGGATGGATCGGCCTCATTTTCACACCAGGCGATCTTCATGAAGTGCCCCGCTTTTTGCAATGCTTTGGAGGTCTTACACATGTGACAAGTTAAGCTGAGCGTTCTGGGGCTAGCCGTATGTGATCATTCTCCTTAAAGCCTATGAACCTATCTCCTTTTCACCAACCCACCATTTTTTTAGGGTTTAGATTCTTTCTCCACTCAACCATTCATGCACCAACATGGGTAATCAATCAAACTTACAATAAAACCTGCCTCCATAGATGGCTCTCCGACGTGGGCTCTCCAGACAACTCGGTTACAGCTGAGGCCGACTCGACAAGCTCACGGGATGAGTCGTCGATGCTTAGGCCGGAGTGGTTGGAGGCATTGGTGAATGAGTTAGAGATTGACATGTCCTCTTCACAAGAGTTGGATTTGTGGTTTGGATGGTGCCATGGGTTCATGTTGGCCCATGAAGAGAGAGGATTTGCTTGGAGTTCCCACCAGCTTGGTGTGGAAGAAGATGTAGCCACTGAGCTCTCAGATCCTTCCTCAGCCATTTGTTGTTGTTGCCCTAAAGAAGTGGCATTAAGGTGGATTGGCTTTTGATCGTCTTTTGCTCCCTTTGGTGGGCTGGGAATTTAAAGAGGATTTATCCGTTGGTGATGATGTAAGCATGGATGTTTAAATTATCGGGGGTGGACAATTGAGAGGAGTGCTATTTCGTGACGCCTCCATCTTCAAACGCCAAATACTAGAGCTCCCACACGTGCTAAAGTGACACATGTGTGGGATCCGGGACATTTTATGTGGGTCCCCTCACATTGCATGCATACGATCATAATTAACCAGGTCGACCAACTCATCAGGTGTGAACCACGTATACGTTGAGTGTGTATATTCGACAGTCCATTTCATTGCACATGCAAGGCCAGCCTGATAAACGGCCCAGATGGATTTTTGAGCTAAGGAATGTTGACCATGAGAACCATCGTATGAATGTTCCGGATCCCACACGCATTTGCGTACGTTGGGAGCTTGTGTTGGGCGCGTGAAGATGGGGGCGCGTGGAGCTATCATTCAAGTCGACAATAGAATATGCAGCCTTGCGTTTTTCCACTATGGTCGTGGGCAATAATTATAAGGTGGAGAGGGGTCATCAAGGGACCGGAATCCTCTGCAACATTCATTGTAGGTAGAGCATTCAATGCCCCAGCTCGGTGGGCCCATCTTAATTCTCATCGGAAATCCATTCCGTGTATCGGTTGAGTCAGCTCATGTTAGATACTGATCCAAAAAAACCAGGCCAATCGAGAAATCATGTGGACCGTGTCACATGGAATAGTGGGGATGGGGAGGCTCACCATAGAAACCTCCCTTGAGCCACCATGTTACTTATATTCCATCTAACTCGTTCATCAGGCTGAAGGCACAAACCAAAATTTATCATGAAGAAAAAGGTCAGGTGGGACAATGAATTTAGAGAATTTAGGTGTGATTCTACATTCTTCCCGTGGTTTGGTCCAACCAATTTTGGATAAATCTGATTTTTCTGTACGTACGGTGAATGTAAGTCAGGTCAACTGATAGACGGAGTGGATTTTAAATAAACATCATGGCGGGCCCCACATAACTGAGGTGTTGCACGTACTTGGTGTAAAAGGTGTGGCAGAAAATGTAAGGGCTAGGGGTTGTGGGTTATTGCTCCTTGAGCTCTCTCCTCCCCTCTCACATATGGTGTAGGAATCTTAGTTGTTTCTGTGAAACAGTATAGAGACTGTAGAGGCCCACAAGAGCCAAAGTAGAAGAAGAAAAAGAAGAAGAGGAGGAGACAAAAAAGGGTGCAGTGACTGTGGGTGGAAACAATTGCTTTTGTGTTTTACTATCCATAGTAAATGCTCATTATCCAACAAAGGATCTCTACTAAATAGGGTAATTACATGGTGTTAATTAAGACTAAAACCTAACCCAATTCCTCATTCCAATAAGCGGCTGTGATCGCCTGTCATATGGTCAGGTTTCGTAGCATGATCGGCCTCGCAACCATAGAAATCGTGAACATTCCTTCCAAGGAATGAATTCGATTCATCTCTTGCTTTGCTCATCGAATCAATTTTCATTACATGTCAAGAGTCAATGCATGATGGCGACTTTAGCAAAAAAAAAAGAGTTCGGAAGCGAAGGAAGGCAAGGAGCTACAGAACCTCACTATTCGAAATGTGTAGAGACGCTCAAATGCTGAAGGATTAGAACTAACGGTCATTAACCAAAAAAACAAAACGTAGGTTTGCTGTAGAAGTGGCTGTTGTTCTTGTTGTTTCGGCGTGGTTTATTGGATTCGGAGGACGAATGATGACTTCTCCGAGTGCTTTTCGGAAAAAGAAGTTTCTAGGAATAGCGTCAAATAGAGTTGTTGTAAGTGCAAGTGATGCAAGGAGAGTAGAAGATAAGTTCATCGATTGGGTGGAAGAAGATATTGATTGAAGGTGATGAGGAAGTGGAAAAATGTGGAAAGTCAATCCACACAAGCTTGTCGCTGCAGCTGATCAAATGGCTGGGTAGACTAAGCACTATTTGTGGCGTTGATCAACTTCTGGTTGACATAAGTAATGTCGAATTCAGACAACAGAACCGTGCTACCGCGTCGTTCTGATATAATAATCTTCTTTTGAAGGAGCATCTGAAGGGATTTATTCGAGCTAGGCTCTCACATTGGGAGCCATACTCTGCTTTCGCCCCGTTAGGCCATTAACAGAATGAGTCCCGATCGGAGACTAGAAATCTGCCGCGAATACGACAAAGAGAGTGATCTAGTTATTGGTGGTGGTGGTGGTGGGATTAGAGTGGAGGATTCTAGGTTGGAAAAATGATCATCTTTTTTGAGGAGCTGTCCCATAAAACCTCAAATGACCTCAACTGGATGTGATTTGAAATGGGTCAAAGTTTAATCAAATGGGAGAGAGAATATTGTTGGGGGACCATGGAAGCGCACGTGGATGAATCAAGTAAAGTATTCCAATCCCCCAATCAAGTCCAATTACAAATACTCCTGAATTTAACGTAGAATTTTTTTTCAGGAATGCAGTATAAAAGTAAAAAATTACAAAAGATATATATTACCCTATTCAAACAAGCCTCGAATTCTCTTACAAGCCCTTGCCCTTGAAACCCTCTAAAATGAATTAGAAAGCATCTCCTACATATCCCATATTCTCGATTACACACACACACACACACACATATATACACACTTCGAATTTTCTTTACAAGCCCTTAAAATCCTCTGGAATGAATTAGAAAGCTCCTAGATATTCCCTATTCTCGATTACACACACACAGCCTTTATGAGAATCACAATCGAAATAGGAAACAAATCTCGCACTTACACAACTCTGCATAACTTTGCACGATCATTCAATGTCACCTTTGATGGCACTTCGATGGCATCGACAAACTGTCGATGGCATCGAACTAAACACCAAAACGTTCTAGCGATAAAACATGAATTTTTTAGATTTTACTGATGGTGTCAAGCATCTTTCGATGGCATCGAAGTCTGCTCAATGACATTAAGCTATCATCAACAGACCTGTTGATTTTTAAATTTAAAAACATCAACAACAATCTCTACCATGTCTTCAATCTCCATTTTCATAACTCATTTTCTTCATCTCTAATTTTTCCTTGCATCATAGCTCTACCATCGTTTCTTATGCACATTCCATCTTCTTTTTACACTTTCGCCAAGCCTAGAGAAGTTGTATAGAATTTGAACTTCTCTATGGGAACTACCCTAGTGAGCATGTTTTCCTAAATTCACTCTTATGTGAATCTTCTCTAGAGTCACGTCTCCCTTCTCAAGCACATATCGGATAAAATGGTGATAAACATTAATGTGTTTAGTACATGAGTAATAAATAGAATTTTTAGCCAAATTGATCACGCTTTCACTGTCACAATTAATCAACACGTCCTCCTGCTGAAGGTCTAACTGATTTATTATCCTTTTTAACCAAACATCTTCCTTAAATGCCTCCATCACTACCATATACTTAGCTTCAGTCATGTAAAGAGACACCACAGACTAAAGCTTTGATATCCAACTGATCGCTCCACTTGCTAGCACAAACAAATAACTAGAAGTTGACCTCCTAGTACCACACTACCTGCATAATCTGAATCTATGTAGCTTATTAACTTGGCCTCAGATCTCTTAAAAGATAAGACGTAGTCTTGTGTACCTTGAATGTGTTGCAGTAGTCATTTCCATGCTTCCTTGTGTTGCTTCTTTGGGTTATATATGTATCTGCTAATAACGCCCACTGTATGTAAAATATCGGGTCTAGTGCAAACTATGACATACATCAAGCTGCCAACTGTGCTTGAATAAGGCATACGAAACATATCTTTTTTTTTTCCTCTATCAATTTAAGACACTATTTTGAAAATAGCTTGAAGTGAACCGCACAGGTAACGCTGACTGACTTTTTCTTGTTTAACCAGCCATACTTCATCAATATATTATCAAGGTATTTAGCTTGCGATAATTATAGCCTGCTCCTCTTCCTGTCTCTGTGTATATCAATGTCGACAACCTTCTTTGCATCCCCCAGATCTTTCATCTTGAATGTCCCTGATAACTAAGTCTTAAGTAAATCAATCTCAAATATGTTATAACTGACAATCGACATGTTATCAACATATAACACTAAGATGATAAATTTTTCATCACCCAATGTCTTGTAATAGGTACAGTATGATTATATTCACTTATCGTAAACTTCTGACTTACCATGAAAGAATAAAAGTTTTTAATACGATTTTCAGGTGACTGTTTAAGGTTGTACAACGACTTCATTAACCTGCAAACATTGTTCTCTACCCCTTCTATTTTGAAGCATTCTTTTTTACTTCATGTAGATTTGTTCTTCCAATTCCTCATGCAGGAAGGTAACTTTCACATCCATTTGTTCCAGCTCAAGATCGTATTGGGCAACCAGCATCAATACGAATCTGATAAATACTTACTTCACAACTGGAGAAAATATATCAGTGAAGTCGATACCTTCCATCTAAGTATATCCTTTCGCTATCAACCTTACCTTGTACCTATTATGTTTCTTTTTAAAGATTCACGTGCATCCAATCGCTTTTCGGCCGATGGAAAACTTCATTAGCTGTAACACCCTGAATTACGTAGAAACGTGCCTACAAGCATATAGAACCATTAGATTTTCCAAAACTCTCATATCAACAATAATTATGAAAGTGTCATTAACTTAGACCCTTGAATTATAGATCACAAGGTTTTCATAATCCGTTTAATGTAAAATTTTATATCATACTTATGTATCATAAATTAACTATGCATATTAAATTTTAACCATTAGATCATTGTAAAAGTAACCCAATTGATAAATTAGTTTCCTAACCATTGATTTTGGTGTGCATTGAGTGAAGAAACTCTGTGGGTGGTTGTAATAGGATATTTTCTTTCATATGAATGACTTGGATTACCCATCATATGGACCAAGCGTTAAATATGGAAACCCCACTTTGGTAGGCTTTTCCTTATGTGCGAAGTTATTTTGTCAAGGAGAAAAGAAAAAATTAGAGAAATCCAATCTAAGTGAGATGTGAAACACACCCCTCTCACACGCCCACTCCTTTTAAAAAGGAGTGTGCATTCCCCTCTCCTCCCACACGCTCAATCTCCTAATGCCCAAGGAGAGAGAGAGAGAGAGAGAGAGAGAGAGAGAGAGAGAGAGAAGCCGAGTTTTTCTCTTCCTTCTCCATATGTATGGTGTCTCTTTCTTACTCAAGCGATGTCGTGATTTATGTAGAAGCTTTCCTACATGAATATCTACATAGGATTTGGATCTAAGACCAAGGTGATGAATTTATTTAAGCTTACATTAATTTGAGTTGGTATGATTTATCTTGTTATTTTACATTCTTCCATATTACTGTAAATCCTCGATGCAATTATTTAATTTATCATCATCAATTACTTATCATTTAAGAATTATTATTAATGTATTATTTTGATTATACATAATCTTTATGAATTTATGTAAGGCTATAGATACAAGCCTTGCCCTTGTCCTTTACCAATTTTGTTAAGTTAGCCATTGCTACTCTTTTATTTTGTTGAGTTAGTCATTGCTAATTTTATCTTTTGTTGAGTTAGATAGTACTACTCTCCTCTTTTATTGAGTTAGCCTATCACTACTCTTCTCTTTTGTTGAGTAAGCAATTGTTACTATTCTCTTTTATTATGTTAGCCTTGTACTACCTCCCTTTATGGTTTAGGCATGTGTTTTGGAATTCCAAAACTCCCATGATTCAATTTATTTCCTCTTTGGTGCAAGCGTATGATATGTTGAGGTTTCACAACTAGTGATTTAATTATTTTATCATAGACATAATGCGCTCTACGTAAAGACCCTCTTGGTCGATGCGTAATTTAATGAGTTTGGGTAGTAGTGCACAAATTGATGTAAGTAATTTGCAATGCGTGTTACATCACTTCTGGGATTGGATGTCACAAATAGTCGCTTTATGAAAAAATCATGTCATGTAATTTATCCGACTCATGTGTTATGCTGCCTCGAGGTGTTTACGTAAATCCGCAGTAGCATTGGACATGCCGGTGAATCTCCGTAGTATGAGAATGAGGGGCTAACCGGGTTTTTTATGAATTATATTCCACATCGTGATGATCACTACATATATGAGCTACACACACTTTGTTAGGCATATATTCATATATATATATATATATATATATATATATATGAGTTGCCCATACTGATACCCTTCGTAGTAGTGGAGTACGAGGCGTATCAAAACCCTTACATTACTTTCATAAATCTTTTGAATTATTGTTAATCTTAAAGGATAACCATCACTATGAGTAAAGCATTGACCCTCTCCAATCGTATAGATAATGTAGGTAATGTATAGATTGAAGACCCAGAGGACAATCCTCCTATGAAAGATTATACTGAATGAATAAGAAGATAGTTTTATGATTTACTTATATATTTTTACTACAAACTCGATAATATAATAAGCTCTCATTGAGAGGATATTTGATAATTTGTTGAATTCTTTTGCTCCAATAAAATAATAAATATAGTCGATTTTATTCTCATGAATGCTTACCTTCATAAATATAATTGGATATAATCTAAATAAAAAAAAATATGATGCGATTTTTAAAACATCCAATTTATACATTATTAACACTCGAAATTCTCGGGCATGAGTATATACTCGAGCCTCAAAAATTTCAAGATGTTACACTAGCTCTCATATCTCGTTCTTGTATAAGGAGTTCATCTCATCATCCATTATAGCATTCTACTTTTCGAGATTCAGCTTATTAAGAGTCCCCTGAAGACTAGACGGATTACCCTCATTTGTAATGAGGGCGTATGTAACATTTGAGTCATCCATATATCTCGCCAGTAACCTATAATACCACGACAGATTTCTACTCATATGTGGCTACTTCATCTGCTCTTATACCTTTATCTGTGTTTGTCTCAACCTGTGTCTCATCTCTGCCTAACTGAATGTCCACCACCAAATTTTCTGGTTTCTCGTGATCATCCTTATGAAACAAGGATCCTTCATCGAATTTGATATCACAACTAATGATGATTTTCTGTGTGACCCGATCATACAGTTTGTACCCATTCACACCACCACCATAGACAACAAAGATGTATTTCTTGGCCTTTTGGTCCAACTTATTTCTTTCAAATGACGATTTATGAGAGTAAGCATCACAACCAAATATACGCAATTCCCAGTTGTCTACTTGTTGAATACTCCACACTTCCTCTGAAATATTACAATTAATGGTCATAGCATGGGGCCGATTCACTAAATAATAAGCCGTGTTAATGGACTCAGTCCACAGTTCCTTGCCCAACACATCATTATTGATCATGCATTAAGCCCCCTCCAAGAGGGTCTGATACATCTGCTCAACCACACCATTCTATTATGGTGTGTGGAGCACTATGTTGTACCTCACAATCCCTTCATTCTTATAATATTGATTGAATTCTCCACTGTTATCTGTCCTTAGTACCTTCACCTTTTGCCCTAACTAATTTTTCATTATTGCCTTCCGCTGCCTGGAGTTGGTGAAAATATTAGATGTATTTTTCATAAAATAAACCTATACCTTCCTAGAATAGTCATCAATGAACATGGCGACCCTCCACTAGAAACTACTGGTGACGACCCCCATACATCAGAGTGCATATAATTAAGAACACTCTTACATATATATTTTTCAGATTTAAAAGATAACCTTAAATATTTACCATATATACAATGCTCGCATATACTTAAATCAAAACTTTTAAAAGTTGAAATTAAATAACGGTCAAAAAGTACCTTCATACTTCACTCGCTCATGTGACCCAAGCATGCATGCCGCATATGTGCAAATGTGAAATCTGATATAGTTGTCTCACCTTCACCTGATGAAGTGCTCCCTATCAATCTATAAAGATTTTCGTTCCACTGTGCCTTCATGACTACGAGTGCCCCCCTTAAAACTTTAAGGACACGATCAAAACTCGTGAATTTGCACTCAAGCGTCTCAAATGCTTCAAGAGATTAAGCTCTTCCTCATATCAGGAATGTATCTCATATCGGTCAAGGTATACTTCATTCCATCAAATATCTTTATGTGCACCGATTCAACAACCACCACGTTAAAGGTATTATCATTGCCCATAAATATATGGCCACCATCGCACTCGATGTAACTGGTGAACCAACTCCAATGGGGAATCATGTGACGATGTCGCAATATCCAAAATCCACTCATCCTTACAATCGTGTTTCTGATCATGGAGATTGACAACACGCTATAACCACTCATACCTGCATCAGATTTTGCAGTGTTGACATCCATAGAAGAAGTCTCTGAGTTCTCTTTTTTAAACTTAGGATTCGTGGAATCTTTCTTCATGTGTCTGAACATATCATTATTCCAATACTTTAACTTTATTTTGCCCTTGCTCTTGGATTTGGACCTCGATCGAGAAGATCCACTCTCCCACTCAAGATTTCGTCCCCTCGTAACCATACATTAGTAAAGGCGCCCCCGCCACTACTTTTTATTTCTCATCACCTTTCCTTGAAGGGCCAAGATAATAGTATTAATGCTAATGGTTGATCTACCGGTGCACAACGAGCCCTTGAATGACTCATACAAAGCCGAGAGAGAGCTCAACATGATGCATGCCTAATCTTCATCTTTCATTGTTTCCTCCACATCCATTAATTTGTAAATTATCTTGTTAAAGTTACTAACGCACGCATCAACATTAGCCCCCTCTGCCATCTTCAAATTGAACATCTAAAGATTCGAGTACAGGTAATTCTCAAGAGATTTCTTCATGTAAATGTCTTCTATTTTCACCCATATACTTATTGTAGTTTTCTCTCTCATGATACTGTAAAAGGCCTCATCCGTTAAGTACAATTGGATAGAGGTTCTCGTTTTTCTTATCCATCTTGTTTCATTCATCATCTGTCATATATTTCAGTCACTTCTTAAGGAGCGCATCATCCAATCCTTACTGAATTAGGAGACCGGTTATCTTGACCTTCCATAATTTAAAATTATTTTTTTCAAAATATTTTTCAACATTGAACTTTGAATTAGAAGCCTTTGATACTATGCTTTTAGATTCAATCTGCACCCCAACATTAGTATCTGATACCACTTGTTGGGGGACCGTAGAAGCACACATAGATGAATTAAGAAAAATATTCTAATTGCACAATCAAGTCCAATCACAAATACTCTAAATTTAACGTGGACAAAACCTTTCAAGAAAAAACCACAACACAAAGTGACAATAATGCACTATAAAAGCAAAAAATTATAAGAGATAAAGATTACCCGATTTGAACAAGTCTCGAATCTCCCTTACAAGCCCTTAAAACGCTTTGGAATGAATTAGAAAGCTCTTATATACCCCATATTCCCTATTACACCCATATATATAGCCTTTATGAGAATCATAATCGAAATAAGAAACAAATCCCCCACTTACGTAACTCTGCACGATCGTTTGATGAAACCTTCAATGGCATCGATTGACTATCGATGGCATCAAACATCTTTGATGACATCAAACTAAACACTAAAACGTTGTAGCGATAAAATATGGATTTTGGAATTTTTTTTTTTCAATAGTATTGAGCAGTCTTCGATGACATCGAAGTCTGCTCGATGGCATTGAGGTGTCATCGACAAACTTATTGATTTTTAGATTTAAAAACATTAACAACAAAGATATGTATTGAGAGTGATGACAAATGAAAATGGTGAGGGTTTTCTTATTTTCAGGATAGGTGCTTGTTAACAATTGGATTATCTTGGAGGCTGTTAAGATGCGTTCTGAAATGTTGAATTGTGAACCAAATTGTGATTTCATCCATTAACATTCCTATTGAGGGTCCGACTTCCTAATCGCAATTACATTACTGTGACTTGGGGGGCTAACTCACTACCAAAAAACAGGGCTAAGGCTACGAATAAAAGATGTAGCCATAAACCTATGGCTACGGTTTTGGTCCGTAGCCTGACCGTGGCCATAGTTTCCGTAACAATAGGTCTTGAACCTATGGCTATGGATTTAATCCATAGCTATATGGTGTAATAGCTACAGATATAATCCGTAGCAATTATATCTGTAGTGAAAACTTCAAACAGCCACGGATATTATTTGTAGCTAAAAGTCCGTAGCAATATGCCAAAATTGAAAATGCTACACCTGTCAGATTAGTGGCTACGATTAATATCCATAGCTATTTTGTACATTAAAAATTATGCATAATCATTTGTTCATTCAATTACCACCTATACAATCATTCATTCATTCAATTACAATAATTCATTTATTCAATTACAATCAATTACAATCCTTCATTTATTCAATTATAATTATAATCCTTCATTCAATCAATTACAATTACAATTACAATCCAATTCATTCAATCAATTACAATAATGTTGAAAATACAAATCTTTGGCTTCATTAAGAGCAATGTGCTCGACTTCACCCTGAAATTTTAACAGCTTCGTATATTTCATCATCCTACAAACAGTCATGTCATTCATAAATTAGAATTCCCTTTGGAGAAAAGAAAGATAAAGTGAAAGAGGTGCATCATGTATAACCACTTTTTTTTTAATGAATTAAAAAAAAAACTCAAAAAGGAATGAAATTGACACAAAAGAAATGGTCTCACCATATGATTATAGGTTTTGATTTAGGTTTAGGTTATAGGTTTAGTTAAGGTTAGGCTATAGGTTATAAGTTTAGGTTATAGGTTATAGGTTATAGGTTAAGGTTTAGGTTATAGGCTTTAGTTTAAGTTTAGGTTAAGGTTTAGGTTTATGTTATAGGTTTAGGTTTAGGTTATAGGTTATAGCTTTGGAGAACTTGACTATAGGTTAAGGTTTAGGTTTAAGAAATTGGGTTCGGGTTTGGGATCGGGTTTAGGTTTAGGCTTTCAAGTTTAGGTTTAGGTTAAGGAGTTGAGATTAAGATTAGGTGTAGGTTTGAGTTTAAGGATTTGAGAATACATTTAGGTTTTAAGTTTAGGTTTAGGTTAAAGTTTAGGAAAAGATTATAGGTTTAGGTTTAGGTTATAGGTTATAGGTTATAGCTTTAGGGAATTGAGAATGGGTTATGGTTTAGGTTCAGGAAATCGGGTTCAGGTTATAGGTTTTGGTTTAGGTTATAGTGTAAGGCCCGTATCTTAGTCCGTAATGTTCCATCAACTCCCGCGATCCTTCCCGTCAAATTCTGACAACCTGCGACCTATAATTAACGTTTACACATGACCCTAAGTCTTATCCCGTAGATTTGAGTTGGCTTGATTCAAGACTTATACCATTGCGACCGCACCGCTGTCGCGGTTCCAATGCTACGTCTTGCATACCAATCCAATACCCTAGCAGAGAGATGTGGGCCGATGTTTATTTCGAAGAAAATGCCCCGCGTTACAAAATCTAAGAGAATCTCTACAACATGCCACCTCAATCAATCCATTAATCCCATCAAGGGTCAAGTACATGTCAAGTACACATCATCTCACACCCATCCCCAAGTAACCCCATAAGTCAAAAAGCTCTTACACAACCCCTACCCTTCTTACACCATCCACCCCTAAAGTCAACAATCTCTTACACACCCATCACTCACCACATCCATCACTCCATCACCCATCCCTCTCTCTCTCCTTACAACCCTCTCTCTCTCTCATTTCGCAAGCTCATTTCCAAGCAACCAAAGAGATCACACGTCCAAGCTCTTCCATGTGAGAAAAGTGTGTTATGTGTGGCCCACTTCCTCTCCCAAAAACCTTCACCCTAGCCATTCATTTCTCATCTTCCACCATCAAAGTGAGACACAAGGAGATCAACTTTCTAATGGACTAAGGAGATCGAACGGTGAGTGTTTCTTTTCTAGATTTTGATTATGTTATTTTGATGATTTGAGGGCCCACTTGTGGTGGGACCCATCTTGATGTATCCATTTTATCATGGAGGAGCTCATAGTGGCAGAACTCCTCCCATCATCACCGTTTATCTCTCTCTCTCTCTCTCTCTCTCTCTTTCTCTCTATTTCATTTTCTTTTATGAGATCATGATATGGTTGTGTGGCCCACTTGAATGAACCCCACCATGAGGCATGTATTCTATCCAAACCATCTACAAGTGGGGCCCACTTTATGTGTGTTGTACCCACACCATCCTCCATGAGGTGGCCCACCTAAGCAGGGCCCACCTCTAATGTATTTGTTACGTGCAACGTCGAGCGTCCAGAGACGCTGGACGTGGTTTGGAAAACACAAATATCAGCTTGTTTCTAAGCTTATGGGTGGCCCACTCATGTAGGCCCCACTTTGATGTATGTATTCAATCCACGCCATCCATTCCCTTCCCAAGATCATTTTAGGTGTTGAGCTGAAAAATGAAGCTGATCTGAATTTCTGGTGGGCCACAACAGAGGAAATAGTGGTGGTAACCGTTAAAATACACCCTACTATTTTTGTATGCCAAAAGAAATCGAATATTGGGTTGATGAGTCTGTCTTGAGATATGAGGAGCAATGACTGGGCTGCATTCAGTTGATATGGGCCCCACATATGAAAAACCCCAAGATTTCTATTTTTCAAAAAAAAAACACAATAGCAGCATTGCTGCTGCTGGTGGGCGGACAAGCAGGAACCCACGGCTCTAGCCGTGGGCCCCACCATGATGTATATTTTTCATCTAACCCGTTCATTAGGTGGGCCCCTTCCTGAAGAGGGCCCCCTCCAAATTTCAGCCACATCCAAGATTCAGGTGGCCCACATCATGGGAAATAGTGGGATTGAATGTATACCATTGAAACCCATTTTTGGGTATTACAGAAGTTTCAGGTCAATATGAAATTTTCTTTTCCTATGCGTTCAGGTCTGCATGACCTTGTGGACAGATTCGATTGCAAATAAATGTTATAGTGGGCTCCACGTGGGACCCACAATGATATATGTGCTCTATTCCAACCGTCCAGGCGGACGGTGGAATCCACAGTGATGTATGTGTTTTACCATGCTGTCCAGCCATTTTTCAAGCTGCTGGATGGCTGGTGGGACCCACCATGATGCATGTGTTGCATCCAGTCCGTCCACCCATTTTGAAAGCTCATTTTATAACCTGAGCTAAAGAATGAGTCAGATCCTTAGCTCATGTGGACTCCCACCGTGATGCATGTGTTGCATCCAAACCGTCTATTCATTTTAAAAGCTCATCTTATTGCATGAGCTAAGGGAATGAGTGAGATTCAAAGTTCAAGTAGACCCCACCATTCTAAGTAGTGGACAATGACGTCCACCGTTCAAAAATTTCTAAGGGCCTAAAATACTTTCCTATAAGTTGATATTGTTTCCACTTCATCTATCAATAAGTAATTTATGAAAAGGTTGGATGGGAAATATATTTCATGTTGGGCCTTAGGAATTTAATGGTGGAAATCATTACCACCACTTATGTTTGGGAGTAGGCCCATTCGATATATATATATATATATATATATATATATAAGGCCCATGGGATTAGGCCCATTTTGATATATTCCAAGGTCCATTATGATGTACTAGGGCCCATGGGTTACGGCCCATTGTGATGTATTTGGAATCCATGGGTTAAGGCCCATTGTGATGAATTAGGGCCCATGGGTTGAGGCCCATTGTGATGTATAAAGGCCCATTATTGAGGCCCACCTTGGTATGTGTATGAGGCTCATCTTGATTTATTTGGGGTCGTTGTTGAGGCCCACCTTGATATGAATGTAAGGCCCATGTGATTAGGCCCATTTTGATATATTCTAAAGCCCATGGGTTATGGCCCATTGCAATGTACATAAGGCCATTGGTGCGGCCCATTGATGAATATAGGGCCCATGTGATATGGCCCATTTGATGTATTTAAGGCCCAATGGGATGTACCTAAGGTCCCTTGTAATGTGTGATTCCTCCATGATTTGTGTAATGACGTTTATGCCGGGTCGTGGCTTGGGAGTAATGTTGGTTAGATGTCCACATTGATGTGCAATGATGGTTAGATGTCTTCATTGTAACCTTCCCGTAGGCTTTGCTAGGCCCATTCACACCATTCTCTAAATGGGTTAACCCAAATAAGTGGGCCCCATTCGCTATAGACAGATGACTCTGTGCCATCAGATTTGATATAACCACGGTCGTGGGCTGATCTTTATATTATGGTTGATTAGCTGTTCATCTATGGACCCCACCTTGTTTATATGTGGACTGTCGATGCTGATTATCGATGCTGATTATCGGTGCCGATTATCGATGCCAATTTCGGTTGCCAAGGCCGATTATCGAGACCTATATGATGTATATGTAACCTGTAGTTGAGGCCTATTGTGATGTATTTAGGGCCTATGGGCATGGTCCATTGTGATGTATATTAGGCCCATGATGCATAGCCTATTTGATGTATTCGAGACCCATGTGTAGGGCCCACATGCCATGTATTTGAGGCCCATGAGCAGGACCCACCTATTGTGCATATGTGGCCCTTGAGTAATGCCTAATGTGTCATATATTAGGCTTTTGTGTGAGGCTGTGGGCCCATTATATGTTTGATTCTATGTAGGTTAGTCCTTGGGGGCAATGTTGGTTAAATGTCTACATTGTCGAGGTTGATTGTCGATGCCTGTTATTGATACCGATTATGAGTATGTGACAGCATAACATCATAATACATGCCCATACGCATCATTTGCATATTTGTTATAAGATGTGATTGACCATTGCATATGTCATAAGGTAAGTTGTTCATGAGGCTCCCTGATAGGCGGAGTTGCCCCACATGAGAGCACAGCATGCGTAGGATTGATGCATGATTGGACTGTGTGACTCATGCATCTCACATTTGTATGCCATGACCACCGTACACCCTAGCAACATTAGGGCCGTAGCCTCCACAGGTATTTCATGGATGGCTAGATGGGACACCGAAAATCGGTTCGAGCATCGGGCTGTCATAGATGGCCCTGGATAAAAATCTCTAAACCCTCTTAGTTCCAGAGGTTGCTCCAATGTCTAGACCGAGTGGATGTATGAGCGCATGAGGGTCGTATACCATTAGGCCGTGTCTCCCACTATGTCGTGGTAGGTTGGATGGGGGTACGGCTTTACCTGCATGAGAGGAGGGGGCAATGCTAGGCTGAGTCTGATCAGCTCAAGGAATGGGTCCACTATCGACGAGCCAGGCCCGATATTGGCAAGCGAATAGTGAGGTATCTTCCACTCACCTTATTGCGTACGATGGGGCGACAATCTGGTTTTGAGTGTAATAGACCCCGGTGATTTTCCCAGAGAGCAACCATACTGATATGTGGACTTATTGAGCAGAAAGTGCATATTCATTTATTCATTCGTTCACTATCCACTCGGGTTGGTGGTGCGTAATTATTTGTTACGTATACCTTCGTATGGCCAGAATTTCGGTTGGGCGCACAACTAACCTGAGACCAGGAGTTTATCACATTGAGTTTGAATATCCAAATTTTATGGGACTGGTTTGGAGAGAAGTCCCTTGTGATGGACCCCGTAGCCTGCAATACTACGTACTATCATCCCAACCCCACACTCCAGCTTGGTCATTTCATTCGCATCGCATATTCCATCCGCATTCATATAACATCTTAAGTCATTATGTTTTCTATACTTATACGGTGTAGACGGGCTCAATAGGATTTACATATTGCATTGTACTCTCGACACTCATATTTGGCTCTCTATGACTCCTCATTTACATAGCTACTTTGTGTTGCGTACCCTGATATCGTATGATTCATGATCTTGTTATTATTTCTACTTATTCCGATGATGCATGATTTATAAGCTTTATGGTATTCTTGACACTTATCTTGCATACACATTTTCACCACCCTCTAAGCTTTCTACAAGCTTATGCACGATAGATGCGTGCTGGTGGCGTTAGGTTGCTGCAGCGTTGAGCTTGGAGTATGCAGCTATCTTCTGGAGCTTTGATTTCGATATATGTATTTTCCTTTCAGCATTGTATTCAAATATTTATATTAGTAGATATGTGATGAAGATGTTGCCCTTATGATTTGGGTATACTTGTGGTTATGCTTCTTATGAGACAAATGTATGTTAAAAAATCCTCCTCGTAGAATCCCAAGATCAGAACTTGACGTATGGACGCTGGGAGCCGAGAATGGGGTACTACAGAGGCTGTCGGCACCGAGTTCCGAGATTAGGATTCCTGTGAATCCGATTTTTGAGTTTGGGGCGTGACATATAATTTATAGGTTTAGGTTAAGGTTTAGATTTAGGTTATAGGTTTTGGAATTTGAGAATGGGTTCGGGTTTAGGTTATAGGTTTTAGTTTTGGTTTAGGTTATAGGTTTTGGTTTAAGTTATAGGTTTTGGGATTTGAGAACGGGTTCGGGTTTAAGTTGTAGGTTTTGGTTTTGGTTTAGGTTATAGGGTTTAGGATTTAATAATGGGTTCTGGTTTAGGTTATACGTTTTGGTTTTGGTTTTGGTTTAGGTTATAGGTTTTTGGATTTGAGAATGGGTTATGGTTTAGGTATAGAAAATTGGGTTCGGGTTTAGGATTGGGTTTAAGTTTGGGTTTTTAAGTTTAGGTTTAGGTTTAGGTTAGGAAGTTGAGATTAGGATTAGGTGTAGGTTTAGCTTTAAGGAATTGAGTTTAGGTTATAGGTTTAGGGAAAGGTTAGGTTTAGATTATAGGTTTTGGGATTTGGGAATAGTTTTAAGTTATAAGTATAGGTTTAGGTTAGGTTATAGGTTAAGGTTTAGGGATTTGAGTTTAAGTTATAGGATTAAGTTAAGGTTATAGGTTTTGGGATTTGAGAATGGGCTCGGGTTTAGGTTATAGGTTTTGGTTTTGGTTTAGGATATAGGTTTTGGTTTAGGTTATATGTTATAGGTTTTGGTTTTAGTTTAGGTTATAGGTTTTGGTTAAGGTTATAGGTTATAGGTTTAGGTTAAGGTTTAGGTTATAGGTTTTGGGATTTGAGAATGGGTTCGGGTTTAGGTTATAGGTTTTGATTTTGGTTTAAGTTATAGGTTTTGGTTTTGGTTATGGTTTAGGTTTAGGTTATAGGTTTTGGGATTTGAGAATGGGTTCGGATTTAGGTTATAGGTTTTGGGATTTAAGAATGGGTTCGGGTTTAGGTTATAGGTTATGGTTTGGTTTAGGTTTAGGTTATAGGTTTTTGGATTTGAGAATGGGTTATGGTTTAGGTTTAGGAAATCGAGTTCCAATTCGGGATTGGGTTTAAGTTTGGGTTTTCAAGTTTAAGTTTTGGTTTATGTTAGGGAGTTGATATTAGGATTAGGTGTAGGTTTAGCTTTAGGGAATTAATTTTAGGTTATAAGTTTAAGAAAAGGTTATGTTTAAGTTATAGGTTTTGGAATTTGGGAATAGTTTTAGGTTATAAGTATAGGTTTAGGTTAGGTTATAGGTTAAGGTTTAGGGATTTGAGTTTATGTTATAGGATTAGGTTTAGGTTATAGGTTTTGGTTTAGGTTATAGGTTATAGGTTTATGTTAAGGTTTAGGTTTAGGTTATAGGTTTTGAGATTTGAGAATAACTTCGGGTTAGGTTATAGGTTTTGGTTTTGGTGTAGGTTATAGGTTTTGGTTTTGGTTATAGGTTATAGGTTTAGGTTTAGGATTAGGTAATAGGTTTTGGGATTTGAAAATGGGTTCGGGTTTAGGTTATATGTTTTGGTTTTGGTTTAGGTTTAGATTATAGGTTTTAGGATTTGAGAATGCGTTCGGGTTTAGGTTATTGGTTTTGGTTTTGGTTTATGTTATAGGTTGTGGGATTTGAGAATGGGTTCGGATTTAGGTTATAGGTTTGGGTTTTGGTTTAGGTTTGGGTTATAGGTTTTTGGATTTGAGAATGGGTTATGGTTTAGGTTTAGGAAATCGGGTTCAGGTTCGGGATTGGGTTTAAGTTTGGGTTTTTAAGTTTAGGTTTAGGTTTAGGTTAGGGAGTTGAGATTAGGATTAGGTGCAGGTTTAGCTTTAGGAAATTGAATTTAGGTTATAGGTTTTAGGAATAGTTAGGTTTAGGTTATAAGTTTTGGGATTTGGGAATAGTTTTAGGTTATAAGTATAGGTTTTGGTTAGGTTATAGGTTAAGGTTTAAGGATTTAAGTTTAGGTTATAGGATTTGGTTAAGGTTATAGGTTTTGGGATTTGAGAATAGGTTCAGGTTTAGGTTATAGGTTTTGGTTTTGGTTTAGGTTATAGGTTTAGGTTATAGGTTTTTAGATTTGAGAATGGGTTCGGGTTTAGGTTATAGGTTTTGGTTTTGGTTTAGGTTATAGCTTTTGACTTAGGTTATAGGTTATAAGTTTAAGTGAAGGTTTAGGTTTAGGTTATAGGTTTTGGGATTTGAGAATGAGTTCGGGTTTAGGTTATAGGTTTTGGTTTTGGTTTTGGTTATAGGTTTTGGTTTAGGTTATAGGTTATAGGTTTTGGAATTTGAGAATGGGTTCAGGTTTAGGTTATAGGTTTTGGTTTTGGTTTAGGTTATAAGTTTTGGTTTAGGTTATTGGTTATAGGTTTATGTTAAGGTTTAGGTTTAGGTTATAGGTTTTGGAATTTGAGAATGGATTCGGGTTTTGGTTATAGGTTTTGGTTTTGGTTTATGTTATAGGTTTTGGGATTTGAGAATGGGTTTGGGTTTAGGTTATAGGTTTTAGTTTTGGTTTAGGTTTAGGTTATAGGTTTTTAAATTTGAGAATGGGTTATGGTTTAGGTTTAGGAAATCTGGTTCAGGTTCGGGATTGGGTTTAAGTTTGGGTTTTCAAGTTTAGGTTTAGGGTTAGGTTAGGGAGTTGAGATTAGGATTAGGTATAGCTTTAGCTTTAGGGAATTGAGTTTAGGTTATAGGTTTAGGGAAAGGTTAGGTTTAGGTTATAGGTTTTGGGATTTGGAAATAGTTTTAGGTTATAAGTATAAGTTTAGTTTAGGGTATAGGTTAAGGTTTAGGGATTTGAGTTTAGGTTATATGTTTAGGTTTAGGTCTACGTTTAGGTTTAGGGAATTGAGTTTTGGTTATAGGTTTAGGGAAAGGTTAGGTTTAAGTTATAGGTTTTGGGATTTGAGAATAGTTTTAGGTTATAAGGTTTAGGTTAGGTTATAGGAAAGGGTTTAAGGATTTGAGTTTAGGTTATAGGATTAGGTTTAAGTTTACGATTAGGTTTAAGTTATAGGTTTTGGTTTTGGTTATATGTTAGAGGTTTAGGTTTAGGTTATAGGTTTTGGGATTTGAGAATGGGTTCGGATTTGGGTTATAGGTTTTGGTTTTGGTTTAGGTTATAGGTTTTGGTTTAGGTTTAGATTTAGGTTATAGGTTTTGGTATTTGATAATGGGTTCAGATTTAGGTTATTGGTTTTGGTTTAGGTTATAGGTTATGGGTTTAGGTTTAGGTTTACGTTATAGGTTTTGGGATTTGAGAATGGGTTTGGGTTTAGGTTATAAGTTTTGATTTTGGTTTAGGTTTTGATTTTGGTTTAGGTTATAGGTTTTGGTTTAGGTTATAGGTTTAGGTTAAGGTTTCGATTTAGGTTATAGGTTTTGGGATTTATATTTGTTCACATTTAGGTTATAGGTTTTGGTTTTGGTTTAGGTTATAGGTTATAGGTTTAGGTTAAGGTTTAGATTTAGGTTATAGGTTTTGGGATTTGAGAATGTGTTCGGGTTTAGGTTATAGGTTTTAGTTTTGGTTTAGGTCATAGGTTTTGGTTTAGGTTATAGGTTATAGGTTTAGGTTAAGGTTTAGATTTAGGTTATAGGTTTTGGGATTTGAGAATGGATTCGGGTTTAGGTTATAGGTTTTGGTTTTGGTTTAGGTTATAGGTCATAGGTTATAGGTTTAGGTTTAGGTTTAGGTTTAGGTTATAGGTTTTGGGATTTGAGAATGGGTTCGAGTTTAGGTTATAGGTTTTGGTTTTGGTTTTAGTTTAGGTTATAGGTCTTGGTTTAGGTTATATATAGGTTATAGGTTATATGCTTAGGTTAAGGTTATAAGTTTTGAGATTTGAGAATGGGTTCAGGTTTAGGTTATAGGTTTTGGTTTTGGTTTAGGTTATAGGTTATAGGTTTAGGTTAAAGTTTAGGTTTAGGTTATAGGTTTTGAGATTTGAGAATGGGTTCGGGTTTAGGTTATAGGTTATAGGTTTTGGTTTTGGTTTAGGTCATAAGTTATAGGTTTAGGTTTAGATTATAGGTTTTGGGATTTGAGAATGGGTTCATGTTTAGGTTAAGGGTATGGTCTCTGCAAATACAGATATATATAAACACGGCTTGTCCAAATGGCCAGGCCCCTCCAATGCCGTCCATAGAAAATGGACAGCTTCATCATGGTCATAACAACAGTTCTTACCTTTCAGGATCCCCCACTTATTCGGATAGCTCCGACCCACATCCGAGTCTGCTCCATTAATTTTGAGCAAATACATAAACATGGCCTGTCCAAATGACCAGGCCCCTCCAATGTCGTCCATAGAAAATGGATAGCTTCATCATGGTCATAACAACGGTTTCCACCTTCCAAGGACCCCTGCTCATCCAGATAGCTCCGATGCACATCTGGGTCTGCTCCATCAATTTTGAGAAAATACATAAATACGACATGTCCAAATAGCCAGGCCAGTCCAATCATGTGCATTCTTGACAAGAGACGTACCAGATGCTTGAATCTGAAATATACAACTCCAATCCTCCTACATGCAACATCCACCTGAAAGATTGCACATAACCGTCATGCTTGAGTAATCAACTACCCACTCAATGAAAAGAGCACAAATACCTTTTCATGATTCAAAGAAGGGAAGTTGAGGGTTTTCCTTACCTTACATTGTATGCTTCCAAGGTTTTCCTTATAGACCAACAAAACTGATAGCAAGAAAGAACCCATCAACAATAATTTATATTCAAGAGAGCCTCAAATCTCAGGAATTGAGAAAAATTTTCTAGTTTAAAAGATGGGTATGTCTAATCTTACTTCCTTTTTAAATGTAAAGGTGGCTGAATTTGAATAGTAATGTCACATGGGTAGTTGAAAGTGGCATTTTACTGTTGTTAATATCCACTAGCATCAAGGGAAGATGTTAATTTTCTCAATGGTTCTCTTAAACTTAATATATTTGGTCTAAACTTTCCTCTATGACGTGCTTTTGCAATAGTCTACGTAATAGAACCTTCACAAATTTCAAACAACAAAGGAGGGCAAAAGGAAAGTGATCTGATAAAAGGCTCTGATGGTATACGTACCCTGTCTTCAGAGTAAGCATGAGCGGGCCTTTGTAGTTTCCATCATGATCACCGGAAAGAATGCGATTGAAAGCCATTGTAGATTCTAAAAGAAGTGTAGAAATAGGTGGTCCAAATGCGGTGGTTTCAAATATGGTTGCGAGTATTCCCCTTACAAAATAATTGTAACATCAAAACTTCAGTCCTTTCAGGAAAAGCAATAGTCAAAACAAAAGCATTTGGAGCACTAAGAGTATATTTGGAGCACTTATTAATGAATTGAAATTAACTCATTGCATTCATTTCAAATTTAAGTTAGCATAATCAAATGAAATAACCACAAGGAATACTTCCTATTTTCTAACATAAATTATAAAATCAATAAACAGTGTCAAAGGAATATTCATTCATATAAAAAAAAACACATATAAATAGCTAGGAAGTCGTAAACTTAAAAATAAAATATAAAAGATCACATCCACACATATATCAACAAAGAAATCAAATAAAAAACCATATATCAATAGTTTCAAACCCAAGAAACTCATGACACAATCTAAGGCATGAAAATATCGTGCTTATAGACAATCCGTTCTGTATCGTGCTCTCTCACCTCTTCTAGAAGCCTCACTTTCAATTGTTGAGGCATGTCTTGCAGCATCAAGTTTCAATGTAGGTCATACAACCATACAACCATGTGGGTCGACTCATGGGTAGAGAAAAAAAGAAGAAGGTGCCGGTGACTTGAGGTGCCAATAGAATTGTTAGAGATTAGAATGGTAGCCTACTATTGTGATCACTAAGGATAAAGATTGTGGAAGAATTAGTAAATGCGCTTTACATTAGGATCCTAAACTTAAAATTCTGCCAAGCAAAATTACCTTCTTGTGTTGCTTCTTGTACATAGCCGTCAAGGTAAACTTGGAAGGCTTCAATCGGTTATGGAAGTAGTGCTTGCATTTTGAGTTGGAGAAGAAGAACACCAGTGAGAAAGAAGAATAAAGGGAGTTCAGGATTAAAACAAGAAAAACTTAGTTCCAAATTCAGTCATTTAGGATGTTTACCTGGGAATCAGGTTGCACAAATTTGATACCTTTTCCTGGGTATATCTTAGCACCATTGAAACAACACAGTTCTGTCTTGAAAAATTCATAACATCAATGTTGGTATAATCTTATGCTACCATTGCAGGTGGAGCCAAAAGCATGAAAGAACCAACAAAAACCAGGGATTGTAATAAGACCCACTCAAAATTCTAGTTTACAACAAGCTGGGTGGAAATTTTTCTTAAAAAGAAGTCAGTTCTACATGCAGCTTTAATGCATGTCCTCTAGGCTCTAGTAGGCAAAGTAATCAGTAGATTCCAGTACGAAACTTCAGGCCTCCATTCCCCTTGATGCAGACCACTTTTCACTTATATCACTAGACATTTTTCATCCTTTTTGTAATAAAAAACTAAGAAAAAATAGGTAGGAGAAATGGGTTGTTTGTAATGGAGTTTGCTTCCGGCTTCTGCAATTCATAGTTTACAAGTACAATAAATGTTTCTCCAGGGAGCTGGTTAGGTGTTATCCGGGTAACATGTTAGCAGGTGTTTCCTACACCGTGGGGGTTCACCTTGATGTATGTATTGTATATCCACTCCATCCATCAGTTTTTCCAGCTCACTTTAGGACATGATCCCAAAAATGAAGTAGGTAGAAATCTTTAGTGGATCACACCACAGGAAACAGAGATCATTGAATGCCCACCATTAAAAACTTCCTAGGGCCCGTTGTAACATTTATTTTCCATCCAACCTGCTGATTAGGCCACACAGACCTGGATGAAGGGAAAACACAAATATCAACTTGATTTAAAACTTTTGCGACCCCAAGAAGTTTTCAATGTTGGGATTCAATCCCTACTATATGGTCCACTTGAGATTTGGATCTGCTTTTTGGGACCATGATGACCTAGAATGAGCTAGAAAAATAGATGCATGGTGTGGATTGGTTGGACATCATTCACACATGACATGTTGCTAATTACAAGCTAGTTGAATGAGAACTTCATCATCCAATTAGTTACATGCTGAAATAAAGTTTAGCTCATTCATGATCAAATATGGTTCATAATTTCACCATTTTTCATGAAGAAACCTGAAATAAAACAGCATAAGGCTAAGTACAAGTTACAACCTTACAAGAATTCCTAATCGCTAGCTAGTTCACAGTAAGATCTCACTCAGTATTAGCAGGGGAACTGCTAAAGCAATTATTGTTGAGATGGGGATCTCCACAAATTTGAGAATTTTGTAAGAAACCCAAAAGCATAGATTCAGCTGAAACGAAAGCAATAGGACACTTTAACTGAGCACTTTATCAACCAATCACATGATCATATAATCCAAAGCTGCTTCCTTAACTAGCAGTCCAGATTCAACAAGCAAAATCAAATGGTTACCAACATTCTAAACTATGCTCCTTGCACAATGCAACCCCACAAGCTTGGTAGTTTGGACTGCAATACATGGATGCCACATGTACGGTGGATAAGGCAGGCACCAGAACCATCCAATTGCTCGGTGGTTCCAAAAATAAAATAGTCAGCTGTCCTGATTTAGTGAGAAAAATCAGATTGTCATGATCACCTATCAATGTGAATTGTGAATTTCAAGGTATGCTACACTGATAATGGAACCTGCACTTTTTGGGCACTTTAGATTGGCATAAATAATTCTAGCATGTAAATTGATGATGCACCGCAACTTAAAACAGTGGGACAAGCCATGCAAATTCTCAGGGCAATAATAAACAATTCAATTACAAATGAGTCTGGATCTCGAGATGTTGCAATCCCATGGATCTTAAGACAATCCACTGACATCACCATCATTACCTTTAAATCCCATCCAATCCACCCTAATCCCTTCAAAATTGCTTGGGACGTGTTTGGTTCAAGGGATTAAAAGGGATTGAAAGGTTTAATCCCGTGATTGGCCGGGCGTCCCAAACAGACCAGAAATAGTAATCCCATAGATCTTGCACCAATTCATTGATGTAGCTATCATTACCTTGAAATCTGTGCAATCCACTCTAATACCATCCAATTCCATCCAATCTGCTCGGCCAAACAGGCCCTAATGGTGGGCGTTCAATCACCACAATTTCCTATGGTGTGGTCCACCTGAGATTTGGCCCTAAAATGAGCTGAAAAAAATGAATGGCCCGCATACACATATTATGGTGGAGCCCACAAAGCATATTTAGGGCCCGTTTGGCCGAGTGGATTGAATGGCATTAGGGTGGATGGCATGGATTTCTAGGTATTGATGGTGTTGTAAGTGGATTGTCTTGAGATACATTGGATTGCTATATCCAATCTGTTTGGCATGCCCGGCCAATACCGGGATTAAACCTTCCCATCCCTTCCAATCCCACGAGCCAAACACGTCTCAGGGATTGGGATCAGATCACCGGCTCTATTTGGCACGCCCGGCCAATCCCAGGATTTAATTTCCAATCCCTTCCAAAAACATCCAATCCCTTCCAATCCGACCGGCCAAACAGGCCCTTAGATTTCAGAAACAGAGAGAGGGGAATGCAGATTGAAGGATTGAAAGATTGAGCATAGGGATTGAAGGATTGAGCATCTGAATGCAATAGATTCGAGAAACAGATAAAGAGAGAGAAAGAGAGAAACTAACTGTTCGTGCTCCTTCTTTTTCTCCTTCTCCTTCTCCTTCTTCTTCTCCTTCTTGCAACGAAAGGGGTTTTTAAAAATAGAGAGAGGGGAATGTGGCCAAGAGATAAGGAGAGAGGGTGAGGGAGATCGGGAAATCGAGAGAGGGCAAGGGGAAAAGAGAGACTGAGTGCAAGAGAGAGAGATGGAGAGAGAACTTGAGAGATGGGTTTCGTCCACGCGGGAGAAAATGGTGGACGGGAGGGTTTTATTTTTTGGAGGGGTTTGGGATTTTGGAAGGGCACGTGACGGACGACTCCCTGGACGTTTTATGGTTTTAGGACCGTGGGGCCCACTGTGATGTATTTCATATATTCACTCCATCCATTAATTTTAAATTATTATTTTAAGTGCTGATACAAAAAATGAGTTAGATCGAATCTGTAAGGAGACCACACAACATATTAACAGTAGAAATTTAATTTATATTATTTCTTATGGTGTGGTCCACTTAGACATTTAATCTACATAATTTTTGGGTTCATACACTATAATTATTTATCAGAATTTTTGGACGGCTTAGATCAAACACATATATTCTAATGGACCTCATGGATCCCCTTAAGCACCATTTATATTTAATATGTTTTAAGTGAGGAGGTACGCTTTAGCTACATAGCACTTTAATCCGTAGCTATATTGTTACGGATTTAATCCGTGGCTAAAAGCTTTCAACCTCCATAGCCATTGCTTGATTTTTTGGTAGTGACTCCTTGTTAGGACAACTAGGAATGGATGCGTTTGGATGTACGATCGATTCAAATGGTAGTAATTAGTTCGATATAGAGAAAATTACCCAATTATAATGAGGAAAGGAGACCACGATTCCATATGTAATCCTTCCAAATCCAATTTGAGTTAAGAAGGTAATTGTGATTTGGTCATTAGCCACTTTATTTGAACAGATTATTGAGATTCAGTTCAGTTATGCTACCAAACACAGCCTTACTAGAAAGTATCAATTTATAGAATGCCTTAAGGAACTGTTTGGATGCCACTTGAAATGTGTTCATCACATTTTAGTTGATCACAATTATATATTGGAAATCATAATTGTTGGTTATCAAAATTAGCTTTAAATTCTTACTAAAAGAAAAAAAAAAATCACTAATACATAATTAAAATTAACTAAAATGAGATGAACTCAGTTTTAAGTGGCACCCTAACAGGGAAGTATATTGCATATTAATGAGTAAACTCCATAGGCCTCATTCGTGACACAGGTGTCTTATCATTTCTGTCCATCCATTTTTCTAGCTCATTTTAGACCATGAGACCAACATTGGATCAGAATATCCAAATCTAAAGTGGACCATACAACAGGAAACAGTGTGAATAGAACATCTACCGTTGAAAATTTCTCAAGGACTACAAAAGTGTTGAATCAAGCTGATATTTTTACTTTTCCTTCATCCATGCCTGTGTGACCTTGTTAACAGGTTGGATGACAAATAAACATCACTGTGGGCCCTAGAAAAGTTTCAACAGTGGTCATCATCATCCCCGCTGTTTGTTGTGGTGTGGTCCACTTTAGCTTTGGATATATATGCTTCGATTTTGGGTTCATGCCCTAAAATGAGATACAAAAAATATGGATGGATAGTGTGGATAAGATAAATACATTCACAGTGGGCCCCACAGAGTTTACTCCATATGTAAAAGTGTACTGAATTAGTAGGTAATCCGCTTCCCCCAACCAGGCCCTAACCATATTGCTAGGCCTCTCTGCTAAAATGCACATGGGTGGTGGGGGGCACACCAGTTGGCGAATGTTATCATGGTTTTATATAGACCATGAACCCGTGAAGGGTGCAATGAAATACTGTGTGAAAACAACCCTCTCTCTCTCCCCCGTCCATAGGCCAGATTCCAGCCCACTGACATTACCTCTTAAAGCGCTGTCGCAGTGTCGACCAAGGCCGAAAAATGTCATATAGCAGAGGGACACGGCGTGCCTCCTTGGTCCTTCTCCATGATCGATGAAGGACGTTGGATCCTAGGAGATTGATTCTCCTTTCACTAACCATCCACATTGCCAATATGCTCAATCGGAGATATGGTTAAAAAACCAATAAAATTTAAATATAGATCAAGTTTATGTGGATGCTTAGGTATTGGACGGTCATGATCAAAGATTAGAATATTAATATGGAATTGTACCATACTCCATCCACAATCCATAGTATATAAATGAGGTGTCGAGAGCAAAATATACTTATATATACAAGCATTTGGTCGGCCCAATAAAATGTACAGGATAGGTTTTGGCTACTAGTCATTTTGGATAGTGAGATCCTTGGTGTATGGAGATGTCCTCAAGTTCTTACTCGTTCCATATTCCTAACCATCTGAAAGGCTCCAATTAAATATGAGCCATTGGATCAATTGTCCATTTGCTGATGGGAGAGATGTTGAAGTGATAAAGTCCCTTGATATATTGATACACCACACTCTAACGACTTAAGCTTTTAGAGTAAATGGTTATTTGGTCCTATGTTCGAATTTTGAGAGCAGCAAACATACCTTGCAAATAGATGTTATACCGACACACGATGTGCATGAAGGAGATATCTGTGATGCCGATTTCTAGTTTCTCTTTTTCCTTATATACTCATAATTTAATCTCTCTACTACCATGGCATATTTACTAATAATCATATCATATATCAATCAAAAGTGGACCATCAGACCTGAGCCATCAGGTTATCATTAAGTGTGGTTAAAGCAGTTTTAACAGTTAAAACAAAAACTTAATAACTAAAAACCTTTGAAAATCTGATTAAAACATTTAGAGTGTTGGGCTTAGTAGAAAATTCATTTAATGAGTTTCTGATTTATCTAAATAAAAGTCATAAATATGTTCATATGCAAACTAGTGGTTCCAATATTGTTGACCTGCGCAAGAATCAACGACTCTTAATGGAAGTACCCAACTATGTCCACTTCTATTAGCCCTTGCATGGAACTCGTAGGAAAGTCCAAAGCTAACCGGTCAATATCATGATCCGTACACTTCCTCAAATTTGAGGATCAAACTATGTTTCATACATCATTAAGTTTTGATCTTACAATCACAGTCTAATCTAATGAGCCCCCAGACTGTTGACATAATTTAATTGGCTAATGTGAGTAACCAAATGTTTAAACCTGCATTCTATATACATGACACACTCATATTCTTGTGTCAGGCATGTGTAAGGTATAAACTAACACCAAGTCGGCTCTCGATGGTGGAGAATGTTCATCCTAGTCCAAGTCAGTCACCTCACACAAGAGGACCATACATCTCATGAACTAATGTCCATATGTATGCCTCATGTGCCTGTAACGGTCATGGTATGACAAGCAGCTGATATCCATGGTGTCTCAGGTTAATGATTCTCATGTCCAATCTTAAGTTTCTAATGACTACTAAGGAAATCACTCTTCAACAAACCAAATGAATGATAGTAACACAAAATCTGTATAAGGCATATTACATGTCCAATCTAGGACTCATGGCTACCATGATCAACAATTGAGATCTACTTAATTACATCCACATGGACGATAGATAAGGGCATGAATGGTTTTCGATGGCACTAACTCCAACACTAGCCCCACCAGGACCTATCTAGAGATGAATGATCTTGTTGGGAGCTTTGTGGGGCCCAATATGATGTATATGTTTTATACACATTGTCCATCCATTTTGACAAATCATTTTAGGGCATGAGCTCAAAAGTAGGCAACTGAAGGCTAAAGTGGCAACGTAACTAGAAGCAGTGGGGATTGAAAGCTTACCATCCAAAACATTAGGAGTATAGAAGTCTTGGATCATGCTGATATTTATGTTTTTCCTTCATAAATGTCTAAGGGACATTATGAACATGTTGGATGGAAAATACACATTATGGTGGGTCCTAGCAAGTTTTCAACTGTAGGAATTCAATCCCCACTACTTATGGTGTAGTCCACTTGAGCCTTCAATCTATCTCCTTTTTGGGCTCATGCTTTAAAATTATTTGCCAAATTGGATGGATCGTGCCTGGATATATATATTCCCTAATAGGATTCCCTACTAAGACCATCCAACTCTATTTAGGTCCTTGCGAGGAAGTGAATTGCGTACTGAGTAACTCAGTACCCTTAGTGTAATGAATAGACTGTGTGGGGTCCATTGTTATTTATTTATTTTATCTACTTCATTAATCCATGTTAAAAGATAATTTTAGGGTTTGATCTCAAAAAATAAGTAAATTAAAATCTCAAGTGGGCCATATCACAAGAAACAGTTTGATTGAACCTCCACCATTGAAAATTTTTTGGAGGCCAAAGAAGTTTTGGATCAAGCTGATATTTGTGGTTTCTCTTCATATATGTCTTTGTGATCTTATGAACAGGTTGGATGACAAATAAAAATTACTTTAGACCCTAGGAAGATTTCAATAGTGGAAATCATTATTTGACACTGTTTCTTGTGTAATGGTCCACTTGAGCTTTTAATTTACTTCAATTTTGAGATCAACCCATAAAATTAGGGTTAAAAATGAATGGACGGTGTGGATAAACCACATACATTCACAATGGGTCCAACTGAGTTTACTCAGTACGATAAAAGCGTACTGAGTAACTCAGTACGCAATCCGATTTTTCCTCGCGAGTACCCAATCTACGCTTGTATTTTATGTCAATGCAATTCATCTGTTTTTCGGTATCATTTTGGAACATGAGACCGAAAGAAAATGGAGCAGATACAATTCTCAAGAGATCCGTACCATAGGAAACCATGGCGATTGAGTCACATAAGTTTTGGATAAGCTGATATTTGTTTTCTCCCTTCGTGCAGGTTTACGTGACCTTATCAACTGGTTGAATCGCAAATAAACATTACGGAAACATGACGGTGGGCCTGATGAAGTTTTTAATGGTAAGGCGTTCAATCACCACTGTTTCCTGTACCATGGTCCACCTGGATTTGGTTCTTCATTTTTTTTCGATCATGCTGTAAAATGATCTGGCAAAAGGGTTGCACAGGGTGGATATGAAATAAATACATCAAGGTGGGCCCCACGGTAAGGGCCATACTGTCTTGGGTGAGGCCGTGGCCGCACCTAATCCGCTCCCTCCGATGACTTGGGTTACCGAAAGGTGGGCCCCACCTGTACAATTCGGTGTGCAATCCAGCAACTTTTAAGGAATTCTTCGTTAAAATGGATTGCAATCAATGGGCCTCGGTCGTCGTCCACTTTGCATTTTACACTTCAAGGTTTTAATAGCAATAACAATAATACGAGCTTTTCAAAGCCCATGCGCGTGTACAACGGTGCCCATCTACAAGCCACCAATGTGCCAGTGTAACACAAGTGCCCTAGATCCGAACTGTTCATTAGCTCGGCCCATTATGCAGATGCCCTTGACCCAAAAATAAGAGGCATGTAGATGGACCAGTAAAGCTACAGTGTAGAGAACCAATGGATGTCTAAAAAAAATTTAGCGAACTTTTCCAGGCAATTCTTTTATTTCTAGCCTTTTTGAGTGCCTCTACATGGTGGGACCCAGCCGATGCAGGTCCTGACTTTTACACGTGTGTCGTGGGCTTTCTTATACACGCGCGTGGACTTAGCAAACCTACAGTGATAACAGGGAACTAAACGGTACAGCTAGAAGTACTCTAACTTGATGTCCAACAACGTCTTTCCTACTACGGACCAATTTTACAAGCCATCTATACCATGAAAACCGTAGACCCTACTATAAAGCGATCTTACGAAAAACATAAGCTCATTCATCTTATCATATGGGTCACACCATCTATTAACGGACGAAAAAAAAAATTCTGAGTGAACATATACATGCATGGCTCACCCAATGCACGGGTCAGCACGATTTTTATACCAAGTGGTCTTCATGTGGCACCTAACCTTTTCATGGTACGGATATCATACACAAGCATCATATGGTTGGGAAAGACCTGGTTGGACGACAGTCAGCGTACTTCGGGCTGTACCTGATCGATAGCTTGGCGTATTCACATATGTTAGGAAACCATGGGTGGGTGTTATTGGTTGGTGGCTCTCCACATCACCGTTAGCTACGTGACATATACATCCACTAGGAATTTTTTTTTTTTTTTTGTACTGCACTTTCAAGGCCATTGGCCCCTTGAGGAGGTGTACCCTTTTAGGGCTTTTCTGAGCCACTCCCACACGCAGGTTTTCTTGGCCACACGAGCCACATCCGATTTGTTTGTTTTTCTTTTGAGGCGTGATGGGCGCCATATGAATGCTAGCCGTAGAAATATCATATTCAATTGATTGATGTAAAAGACCATGAAATTCCTAACCTTTAGTTAGGTCTTATGAATGTCTTGCTTTCTGTCTTTCTTTCCAAGGACTGTTTGGACACAGTCGGTATTTTCCATTTTTGGGCATGGTCCCGTCGATCAAGTGTAAGTGGGGCCCATTAAATTTTAGGTTGTTTAGTGATGGATGTTCCATAGTCATCAGATGTTATGGGCAACATTCTAAAGATTGGCCATGGAACAGACGGCTGAGATTGTTTGACTGATTTGATTTTTGGTTGTATTACCATCAAAGAGATGATCCATCCAATGGTCGGTGTCGATCACTTAATATGTTCGTTGATTGGATGGTGGAGATGGTAGCTACAGCGAGTTTCCTTGAATGGTATATACAAAGAATCATACCTTTTCATTGCCTGGTACTTTTTGGCCCATGGAGGGGCCTGTCGAGCACAAAATCTGAGAAGATCAGGCGCTTTTTCAAGGGTAAGTAACCATCGGAACTTGGATTTGCTTTAATTTTGGTGAAAAGATATGGTAGTTGCAGTGAGACTGGAATATGTTGAGCCTCATCTCGACCATGGAAGTTGCATGGAAACATAATGATAGAGACCATCAATCTAGCAGGGTTTAAGGTTGATTTTACATGAACAAAAGATACATCAATCAGGCCATCCTAGCCATCAGTTCTTACTTTTTATGGTTCATTGTCGACCATAAACCATTTATGCTTTCTATCAAGATGAGAAGCCACTATCTAATATCTAAGATAGATCTGAACTGTATAGATTTTTAAAAGAGCGATCCATAGTACGCCCACTTTACGAACAGCCTAGATCAGATATAGCTCAGCCACGTGTCGAATGGAAAACTACGCCTTCCTGTGATCCGCTTAAATAGGCACCGCCCCCTTTAATTTGGTACGATGAAATGGACAATTAGCTTAATCATTTCCACGTCAGCATTCTCAGCGATGATGTCGCGATCCAAGGCGTACACGTGTCTCTCCAGCTGACGGATGTACAGTAACTTCTGGCCATTTTGGCTCAACATGGACGCTACTTGCCAGTAACCCGGGGTTACACGGCTCCCCTGCGACCCAATGTTCTGTGGGGCCCGGCACTTCCGTCCATCTGTTTCGTCAGCTCATTTCAGGTGAAGATTCCAAACACCAGGGAGATACAAGACTCGAATAGGCCATGCAAGAGGAAAAAGTGGAGATGAAGACACCCGCCGTTGAAACATTACTGGGCCCACTTTGATGTTTAGATCTCATCCAATTCGTTCATAAGGCGATTCCCACTTGGATGATGGGAAGGTACAAATATAGCCCTGATCTAAAACTTTCTGTGACCCCCGCTGAATTTCAACGGTAAAAATTCAATCGTTACTCATATGGCCGACTTAAGTTTCGGATCTCCTTCATGATGGGTTGTGGTCTTAGAATGAGAGGACGAAACGGATGGATGGAGCGGATACAAGACGAACATCGGGGTGGATCCAACTGACCTTTTTGTTACACGAGCAGTGTATAAGTCACCTCCCGTCAACATCCACCTAAAAGTGTGTCGGGGATGATTACTTGACACTGTTTTGGCCCTTCCTTTATACATTCATCTGACCAACCAATGACATGGCAAATGAAGATTCAGTCATACACGCCAGCATTTTAGTCATACACGCTAACATTTTATGATGTTAGAGAAATTATATTGAGAAAACTGAAAATTAAAAAAAATATGGTAAAATTGACGCCAGGCTGAATTACCTATAAATACAATGTACTTAAACCTTGATTCACCCTCTTTTCAATTGAAATTAAGATTAATGATGGTTTACATGTGAATTGCTTTCAAGATGAGATAAACATTCTTGTTGAAATCTTATGTGCAACAATTACGAAGGGATCTATTCAGAAACTCGGTTAACGCATTTCATAAATCTGACAAATTTGTTTGAGCTACTCGACAATTTTCTAAAAAGAGAAATATTAAGAGAGATCAGATCGGGTTCTAATTGAACTTGTTGAACTTGATGATTATATACCTAGCGGGTTCAATTTATATAGTATCTGAAGTGTAGACCGTTATTAAGTGGTTATCAATGGTTCAGAATACTTGTGAAATGTTTCTGACGGCTGACACTAATTTCCGAATGTTTCAAATCGTTGGATCATCAAGGCTCATCTATTTTCGGACCGTTTTGCTTATTAATGCTATTAGTTGTTCAAAAACAGTCGGCAATTTTGGATCCATTGATCCGTTTGTTTCTAGCAGCCTATAAAACCCAAACCATTTCACACTTCTCTTTTTGCGACGTGATTGCACCGTCTTGCGAATGTTCGTATAAGTTCGCAAGGGATCGAACACTTTGAGACGCGTGCTAAGTGCAAAGTGCACCATGTAGCGCCACTACAACCACACTGGTCATGACCTCACCCTCGCCCACGCCCATGTCCGAGCCTGAGCACTCGCTCGTGCGTGCATGCGTGTGTTCCAGTGCTACATAAACCGAGCATCTCATTCTCCATTTTTCCAAATAAGAATATTTCCCACTCAATCGTTATATATATATATATATATATATATATATATATATATATATATATATATATATATATATATATATATATATACACACACACACCTTTTCTCTCACTTTATCCGATGTGGGACTAAAAAAAATTGATTTTTTTTTCTTTTTCAAAAAATCGTTTTAAAATGAAAATGAAATTTCAAACTTTCTTTATTTTTAAACCAAATATTTAACATTCCCCCCTTGGATTTTAAAATAAAAAGTTGAAAATTCTGTCAGAGATAAAAGACACCTTTTATGCATAGAGAAAGATATCTTTACAATTTGAATCTTTCCTTAGTATAAGTATTTTAAAGTTTTATCCAAATTCCTGGTAGCCGCAACTTTGAACCAGTTATTCTCAAATGACACAATCGAAGATATTACACACATAATAGAATATGCGTTATGTAAGTTCTCTTATATTACTCGCTTAACATTTTTAATGGGTATGTGCTTATTGGAAGTGCTATGATTTCATATCCCTTTGGTTGTCAAATTTTGTGGTGCCAAAACCTATATCTATGTCTTGTATATCTTGTGTTTCATGACTATTCATTGCTTCAAGACATCATATTTCAAGACAAGAATTTAAATGAAGTTTGTTTCAAGTCATGGATGAAGAATTCAAGAATAGAAGTCTCCAAGTATGCATGTTCAAGATTCAAACAAGTACAAATATAGAAGAAGACTTTGTCAACTCAAGAAAGGATCAAGCTCGAGAAGGCCTACAACAAGATTCGTAAATTCTCAAGCTTCTCTTAAGGGTCATCTGAATGTACAGACTTTCAATGTCCATCTCACTTTTAAGGTTTGTTTGACCTTAGATTGACCTTAGGATGGGCTTTACTATACGTCATTCTGGATACATAATTTGTATATTTTAATATGCGTGTTCGGGCTATTCTAAGACCAGTCTTAGGGACTTCAAGACCAGTCCTAGCTCTGTTACGACCAGTCTTAAGTTTTTCAGGACCAGTCCTAGGTTGTTGAAGATTTTTAAATTTTTCTGGTTGTCCTACGACCAGTCCTTGACATCGTACGACTAGTCCTGTGAGCTGTACGACTCATCCTTCGACCAGTCTTAGCTCTACGACTCAAACTCCAGCAACTAAACTGGGGGTCCTACAACCGGTCGCAGGTGACCCACGACCAGTCGTAGGTGGCCCACAACTGGTCGTAAGCTACCCAAGACCAGTCGTGGAACAATTAATCCTTATCCCGTGGAAATCTTTGAAAATCTTTGAAGCTACGACCAGTCTTAGGATCCTAAGACCAGTCGTAGATGTGATTTTTGAGGCTATAGATAGAGCACGAACTTAAGATTTTTTCTATTCAATTCAAATCAATTCAAGCAATCTTTAAGCTATACTCTGAGATAAGTTTGTGTTTGTTTTTAAGCTATTTTGTGCTCATTTAATATTCCTTTTGCTAGCTTGTTTATTATTTGATTTCGATCTACATTCCAATCTTATTTGAAAAGGGGAATTTCTGATATTCCTTCTTCTTGGATTCAAAATCAAATAGAACTAGCCCTTTTGATTTAAAATCAATTAGACTTAGAACCATTCTTAAAGTGAGTATTGGACTTTGAATATTGAATCGAACTTCTACTTCTATTGGTTCTACCGGGCTACTTCAAAAGGAGATTCAGATATTTTACATTTGTGTAATTTACTTTCTTTGGTTTTGTTTGAGATTTGCTAGAAAAATCTCATTGTTTTGGTTATCAGAGGAGAGCCAGAAAACTCAAATTGTGTGGGTTTTTGGATTGTGTAAGCCCGAGATAAAAAGACACAATTGTGAAGGTTTTAGGTGAACCTGAGAAACCTATTTTGATAATGCATGCTAATATCCCCTGTGTGAGGATATTAGGAGTGGAGTAGCACTCTGTGTGGCTGTTGGATAATAGTTGGTATACACACAGGCGAACCACTATATATCGTTGTGTTGTGGATGTGCTTTATTCTTTTATTCCTTTATTCATTCAGTTTTGTGGATTGTATTTGTGGATGAATGTTGTAATCATTTTATTTTAAGCAAGTGTGGGGAATGTTGTAATAACTTAGGATTTATTTCTGCAAGTTATTTTGATTGCTTTGCTTTTTATTCCTCATTGGTTTGTGATACATAGGAGGTTCTAGAAATAAGGTTGTCCTACCTTAAACCTTTGGTTTTTGGTGTAAGGTTGTCCTTAGAACTGATATGGTATCATTCTCTTAAATCTAGTTTATTGAGATTGATTTTTAATTTAACATTGTGCTTTATTTCTTTTATTATTCCCCTATTTTAAGTTTTATTTGGCATTGCCCTATTCACCCCCCCCCCCCCCCCCTCTAGGGCATATAGCTAGGCCCTTTTCAAGTGGTATCAAAGCGTAATAGCTCGTGCTTATTGTTAATGTATTGGATTTATTTCTTGAGCTAACGATCTAAGCTATATTAAGATGTCAAATTTTGATAGCCTATCAGTCACTAGGCCACCACCCTTTAATGGCACAAACAATGCCTATTGGAAAGCCAGGATGAGGATCTTCCTCAAATCCTTGGATGAAAGTGTGTGGCTGGCCACAGTGAATGAATGAACCCTCCTATCACTGAAGTAACTAATGACGATGGTTCAAAATCAATGAAAGTAACAGCTTATTCTCTTTGGACCACACTTCAGAAAAGTGAGAGTAGTGCCAATGCAAAAGCACTAAATGTAATTATTTGTGCATTATCACCAGATGAATTCAAAAGAATCATCTCTTGTGAAAATGCAAAACAAGCATGGGATGTATTAGAAATGACACACGAGGGTACATCAATTGTTAAGAAATCTAAAATCCAACTCCTCACAACTAAATTTGAAGAAATTCATATGGAGGAGAATGAGATGTTTATGGACTTCTACACTAGATTGAATGACATTGTGAACTCTATGTGGGGTCTTAGTGATAGAATCCCAGAAAGTAAAGTGTGCGCAAAGATACTACGCTCACTTCCTAAGTGGTTCAATTCTAAAGTAACCGCGATTCAGGAACTTCGTGATACGGATACCATGAGGGTTGAGGAACTAGTTGGTTCACTTCAAACGTACGAGTTGTCCTTTAAAGCTCCTAAAGGAAAATCAATTGCTCTCAAATCATCTAAAAATATTTCACAAGAAAGCACTTCGGACTTAGAAAATTTCGAAGATGATATGGTGCTTTTATCAAAAAAGTTTTACAAAATTTTTAAAAGCAAGAAAAAAGTTGATTTTCAAAAGTCAAATGATAAGAGATAATCTAAACTTAAAGCTCAAAAATCTTTGAAAGATAGTTAATGTTATAACTGTCAAGAGTATGGGCACTTAGCTAACAAATGTCCTAAAAAGGAAAAATCAAAAAGGAAAAGCATGATGGCTACTTGGGATGAATCCTCTGATTCTGAATCCTCTTCTAAATCAGAAGATTCTGAAACCGGGTCGGGCGATGATGTTAAAGCCCTTATGACTCTAGCCAAGATTACTTTTTTAGATAATGATGATATATCTAGTGAAGAAAATCTGAATAGTGATTGCGATAATGAAGATGATCTTCAGGATGCTTATAATGCCCTTTATAAGGAGAGTTGTAACATTGTCGTCAAGCTTAAATTACAAAAAGAAAAATTTTCTAAGCTTAAGGAAGATTATGAGTCTCTCATTTTAGAAAAGTCTCATATTTTCGATTCTTTTGAAAAGATCAAATGTGATTTAGATTTTAAAATCTCAAAAATTGAAGATTTGAGATCCGAAATTGAGAAAGTCAAAAATAAGGTAGCTTCTATTCTGAGTTTGAAAGACATATGGAGATATGCCCAAGGTGATCCTAAATTGGAAAAATTATTGTCCGGATCAAAAAAATGTGGCGATCGATCCGGGTTGGGCTATGATAAGAATACATCTCCTAAATAAAAGAACATTGCTCCTAAATTTGTAAAAGGAGAGTCTTCAATCTCAAAAGAAAAGAATACTTATCAAGGTTTTTCCAAAAATTCAAGGACTTTTCAAAAACCTAAAGGTAGCCATGTCAACTTTGATTTTCATAACCGAAATCCATTGGCTGAAAAAATAATTGATCTACTCAAGGAGCTATTAAAGTCTAACACTATAGGTCTCTCCTATAACAACAGACAGAAAAAGACCATCTATACTCCTAAACCCAAAACAGTTTTGAAATGGGTTCCTAAAGTTGCCTGCTTGGTTGCCCACACTGCTTTCAAAGCTACAAGCCATTCAAAGTGGTACCTAGATAGTAGTTGCTCCAGGCATATGACAGGCGAAAAGACTTTATTCACCGATCTAAAAGATATGACTGACGGGTCAATCACATTTGGTGATGGAAGCAATTGCAAGATCATTGGCCAAGGTACGGTTCAGCTTTATAACCTTCCCTTATTTAAGAATGTTTTATATGTTGAGGGCTTGAAACACAACCTACTAAGCATTTCTCAGATATGCGATAACAACCATAGTGTGAAGTTTTCTAATCAAGGTTGTGAGATACTTGATAAAAAGGGTTCTGTTATATTAACTGGTGGCAGAACTTCTGAAAACTGCTACATCGTTAGTGATGTAAGCTCATCTACTCAATCATGTTACATGGTCCATACCGATGAGACTGAATTATGACATAAACGCCTTGGACATGTACACTACCGGAACTTATTTAGATTGAGCAAAAGAGAACTAATTAGAGGTCTACCCAAATTGTAAAGAGTAGACAAAATATGTGGTGAATGCCAGTTGGTCAAATAGATTAGGAGCCCTCACAAGAAAGTGAATTCCAATACCACATCTAGACCACTCAAGCTTCTCCACATGGATCTTATTGGACCAACCAAAACGGAGAGTCGAGGAGGCAAAAAATACATCTTAGTTATCGTAGATGACTATACCAGATTCACTTGGGTATCATTCTTAAAAAATAAAATTGAAACCCTAGATGAAGTGAAAAAAGTCATTAAATGAATCCAAAATGAGAAAGGTTCTCATATTAGTAAGATCCGTAGTGATCATGGATCCGAATTCGAAAATAGTAGTTTTGAGAAATTCTGTAGCGATCAGGGAATATCTCATGAATTCTCTGCGCACAAAACAATGCAACAAAATGGTATAGTTGAAAGAAAAAATAGAGTGCTTCAGGATATGACTAATGTTATGTTGAATAACATGAAGCTCTCTAGAAATCTTTAGGCTGAAGCAGTTAATACCGCATGTTATATTATTAATCGAGTTTATATCAGTAAATCTGATAATAAGACTACTTATGAACTATGGTTTGAAAAGAAACCTACTGTCAAATACTTTCGGGTTTTTGGCAGTAAGTGTTATATTTTACGTGATCGTGAAAATTTGGAAAAGTTTGATACGAAGAGTGATGAAGGTATTTTTCTTGGTTATTCTTTGAACAGTCGAGCTTATAGGGTTCTAAATAAGAGAACTGGTGTGATTCAAGAGTCCATTAATGTGGTCATTGATGATCATTTGAATACACCAGCTTCGAGTTCAGATGATGATGAAGCTCTTATTATCGACAATCAAGATACCTCATCAAGTCAAAAAGAGTCTGAACCAAGGACTGTCAAAGATTATCCAACCAATCAAATTCTTGAAAATCCTCTCACTGGAGTTCGTACTCGCAAACAACTTGAGAATATATGTAATTATGTTTGTTTTACATCCCAAATAGAACCGGTCAATGTGAAAGAAGAACTTTCTGACAAAAATTGGATAATTGCTATGCAGGATGAACTTAATCAATTTGTTCGTAATGATGTCTGGTATCTTGTTCCTAGACCTAAACATAAACACATTATTGGAACAAAATGGATCTTTAAAAATAAATCTGATGAACTTGGAAATATAATGCAAAATAAGGCTAGACTGGTTGTACAAGGGTACACTCAGATTAAAGGCATCGATTACGATGAAACCTTTGCTCTAGTCGCTCGCCTTGAATCAATCAGACTTTTTATTTCCATCGCATGCTTTAGAAAATTTAAGATTTATCATATAGATGTAAAGAGTGCCTTCTTGAATGGCGATTTACAAGAAGAGGTGTATGTTGAACAACCTTCAGGGTTTGAAGACCCCAAGTTATCTAACCATGTATTTCATCTCAAAAAGGCTCTCTATGGTCTAAAAAAAGCACCCAGGGCATGGTATGAAAAATTGACTAAATTCTTACTTAGTCATAGTTTTCAAGTAGGAAGTGTTGATAAGACGCTCTTTGTTAAGAAACATAACAATGATATTTTGATGGTTCAAATTTATGTTGATGATATTATTTATGGATCAACTTGCTCTAACATGTCTATTGACTTTGCAGAGTTAATGAAATCAAGGTTCGAAATGAGCATGGTTGGAGAACTAAACTATTTCCTAGGGTTGCAAGTAAAACAACAACCTGATAGAATGTTCATTTCCCAGACCAAATATGCTTCAAACTTGGTTAAAAGGTTTGGATTTGAGAATAGTAAAAACTTTAATACTCCTATGAGTACAACGTTAAGACTTTCAAAGGACTTTGCAGGTAAAGATATAGATCATAAATTATATCGTAGTATGATTGATAGTTTGTTGTATCTAACTGCTAGTAGACCTGATATTGCGTTAAGTGTTGGTATTTGTGCAAGATATCAGTCTAATCCTAAGGAATCACATCTTACTGCTGTTAAATGAATTATTAGATATGTCGCAAGTACTATAAATCTGGGTCTTTCGTATCCTTTTGATACTAGTGTTCAATTAGCCGGGTACTCAGATGCTGATTGGTCCGGTAATATCGATGATAGAAAATCAACCAGTGGTGGTTGTTTTTACATTGAAAATTACTTAGTTTCTTGGTTCAGCAAAAAGCAAAGCTCAATATCGCTCTCCACTGCTGAGGCTGAGTATATTGCAGCTGGATATGCATGTACTCAACTAGTTTGGATGAAACGCATGCTAAGAGATTATGAAATCAATCAAATTTTAATAATCTTACATTGTGATAATTCCAGTGCTATAAATATTTTCAAAAATTCAATCCAGCATTCACGTACTAAGCACATTGACATTAGGTATCATTACATTCGTGAGCTGATTGAAGATAAAGTTATTTCCTTGGAATATATATTAACCGAAAATCAACTTGCTGATATATTTACTAAACTGCTCGACAAAAGCAGGTTTAATAAATTGAAATTTGATCTTAGTATGTGCATTTTACATTTAGTATTCTTGCTTGCATGTATCATAGTGTATTATATTTAGTATTATTTATGTTTAAATTTTAATTTTTTCATTAAAAATGTATTTTTGGTCGATACTTGACCGGTCATAGCTTTACACAACCACTCGTGGTACGACCGGTCATGCACCTCACTCGACCGGTCGTGGAGCTCGTGAACATGATATAATTTGGAGAAAATCTCCTTCTTCTTCATTTCCACTCCGACCTACGACGAGTCGTGGCTCGACCAGTCATAGGATTTCTTGTATTTCTTCAAGGTTAGTCCTATTTCATCATTTTTCTTAAAGTTCGATGCTCTCTATGCTTTGATTTGATCATTGTGTAGTTAGATTTCATCTTTTGTTGGGTTTTTCAAGGGTTTTTTCTCAAATTACTGATCTAGAGAAAACTCATCCTTCTTTTTGTGCATTTCTCTTGCTCTTTGTATATCTTGTTGAAGATGAATGCTAGAGGAAAGAAGAAAATATCCCGTGGTCCATTCTCATCTAGATCTACACCGACAACAAAACGGCACCTTCGGTCACCCGAAGATGATCCTCAAGTTGTACAGGATTTGCGTGTCTGTAATGTTATCATTGAGCATACCGCTGATCTCAATCACATTGCTCCATTTGGTATTGTCCCTCTCTTTGAATTTGTTGGCTGGGCTAATATTTTACTTTGGGGTGGGCCTGCATACCAGTCTATTACACAATCAATAGTTGCATGTATCTCAGAATTCTCCCTTGACAACTTAACTTTTTCAATTGATACTAGAGAAGGGAAATTCGAAGTAGATCGTCATTTAATATCGGGTATTATGGATATACCCGTTAATGATGAAGGTATACCGATTCATACTCTATACGACAAACCATCTGAATCAGAAAAACACATGTTAACTAGAGACTTATGCAAAATTGATGTGCAATGGACACACAAAGAGAATGTGCTCCCTTCAAAGTGTCTGTTACCTAGATACAGAGTGTTACATCATTTTTTCATTTCAAATCTGTATCCTCGGTCCGGTAATAAAACTGAGTTGACTTCTTTCATGGTTCGTGTATTGCATTCTATTGCATCTGGTACTATAGTCTGTCTTCCTTTTTTGATTTGTCATTTTATCATACAGTTTCGTCTCCATCCGGGTTATAGTGATATTCCGTTTGGTTATCTTATGACTATGTTAGCCACTCACATGCTTGTCGATAAACCTATTAATGAGGCACCAATTCATCATCTTATTTTCAACAATTCCAATCTTAATAAAATGAAGTTAGATTTGCTTCCTGGCCAAGTAGATGAAGGTGGTGTTGGTGGTGATGGTGGTGAAGTCAGAAATGAAGGGAAAGCTGACGATCTTCCTTAACAGGATGTTAATATAGATGAGATATTTGATGAGATAGAAACTGATTCGCCAAATGATCCTAATTACGATCCATCTTGTCATGATGCACGCCTTCGTGCATTGGAGGAGAAGGTTGATAACATGAGTATAGCCCACGATATGTAGTTTAAATATATGCAAAAATATCTTCATCGCATTAATATGGACTTACACCAGATTGATCCTACTATCCTTGCTCCCTCCACTGGATCTGATTAGGTGAATTATCTTTTGGATTGTATAACATTATCTTATCTTTTCTTTTGGATATTGTATTAACTTGGTTATGACTTGATGATTTTGGTTTATATTTTGAAATATGATATGTCCTTCCATATTTCTTTCTCATTATCTGCTTATTATCACTCTCTATGTTGTTGTTCTCTTTCCTATTGTGTCTTTCTCTTGTCATTTTGTGACAAAAAGGGGGAGTAGGTAAAGGGGAGTAGTATGGAAAGAGGGAGTAATTTGTTTGGATTGATTGATTGAGAAGGATATGTGGATTGAGAATATGGAGTCTTGATGTTTACATGTTGTTTATTATTTACATGAGCAGTACTCGTATCTCTCAGGGGGAGTAGAGTAATTTGTATTATGTTGCTCTTATCTGTATGATATGTGTTTTGTCACAAATTTGACAAAGGGGGAGATTGTAAGTACTATGATTTCATATCCCTTTGGTTGGCAAATTTTGTGGTGCTAAAACCTATATCTATGTCTTGTATATCTTGTGTTTCATGACAATTCCTTGCTTCAAGACATTGTATTTCAAGACAAGAATTTAAATGAAGAAATTTTCAAGTCATGGATGAAGAATTCAAGAATAGAAGTCTCCAAGTATGCATGTTCAAGATTCAAACCAGTACAAGTATAGAAGAAGACTTTGTCAACTCAAGAAAGGATCAAGCTCGAGAAGGCCTACAACAAGATTCATAAATTCTCAAGCTTCTCTTAAGGGTCATCTGAGTGTACAGACTTTCAATGTCCATCTCACTTTTAAGGTTTGTTTAACCTTAGATTGACCTTAGGATGGGCTTTACTGTAGGTAATTCTGGATACATAATTCGTATATTTTAATATGCTTGTTCGAGCTGTTTTAAGACCAGTCATAGGGACTTCAAGACTAGTCCTAGCTCTGCTACGACCAGTCTTAAGTTTTTCAGGACCAGTCCTAGGTTGTTGAAGATTTTCAAATTTTTTTGGTTATCTTACGACCAGTCCTGGACATCCTATGACCAGTTCTATGAGCTGTACGACTCGTCCTTCGACCAGTCTTAGCCCTACGACTCAAACTCCAGCAACTAAACTGGGAGTCCTACGACCAGTCGTAAGTGACCCACGACCAGTCGTAGGTGGCCCACGACCGGTCGTAGGCTTCCTAAGACCAGTCGTGGAACAACTAATCCTTATCCCGTGGAAATCTTTAAAAATATTTGAAGCTACGACTAGTCCTAGGATCCTAAGACCAGTCGTAGATGGGATTTTTAAGGTTATAAATAGAGCACGAACTTTAGAATTTTTTAATTCAATTCAAATCAATTCAAGTAATCTTTAGGCTATACTCTGAGATAAGTTTGTGTTTGTTTTTAAGCTACTTTGTGCTCATTTAATATTCCTTTTGCTAGCTTGTTTATTATTTAATTTTGATCTACATTCCAATCTTATTTAAAAAGGAGAATTTCTGATATTCCTTCTTCTTGGATTCAAAATCAAATAGAACTAGCCCTTTTGATTTAAAATCAATTAGACTTAGAACCATTCTTAAAGTGAGTATTGGAATTTGAACGTTGAATTGAACTTCTACTCCGATTGGTTCTACCGGGCTACTTTAAAAGAAGATTCAGGTAGTTTACATTTGTGTAATTTACTTTCTTTAGTTTTGTTTGAGATTTTCCAGAAAAATCTCATTGTTTTGGTTATCTGAGGAGAGCCAGAAAACTCAGATTGTGTAGGTTTTTGGATTGTATAAGCCCGAGATAAACCTGAGAAACCTATTTTGATAGTGCATGCTAATATCCCCTGTATGAGGATATTAGGAGTGGAGTAACATTCTGTGTGGCTGTTGGATAATAGTTGGTGTACACACAGACGAACCACTATATATTGTTGTGTTGTGGATGTGCTTTATTCTTTCATTCCTTTATTCATTCAGTTTTGTGAATTGTATTTATGGATGAATGTTGTAATCATTTTATTTCAAGCAAGTGTGGGGAATGTTGTAATAACTTAGGATTTATTTCTGTAAGTTATTTTGATTGCTTTGCTTTTTATTCCTCATTAGTTTGTGATACATAGGACGTTCTAAAAATAAGGTTATCCTTTGGTTTTTGGTGTAAGGTTGTCCTTAGAACTGATATGGTATCATTCTCTTAAATCTAGTTTATTGAGATTGATTTTTAATTCAGCATTGTGCTTTATTTCTTTTATTATTCCGTTGTTTTTAAGTTTTATTTGGCATTACCCTATTCACCCCCCTCTAGGGCATATAGCTAGGCCCTTTTCACTTGTCCTGTTTCATGAACGATCCCGAGAAAACTTTAACTCCCATGAGAAATGACACAACTTCTACATTCATATAGGTGGAATCCCTTTATGTTTCCGTTACTACTTAAAACACTTATCTTATAGATTGGATTTCATTATATGTTCCAAGACTCAACGATCTAGTTGTAACAGTTAGTACTCTTTATCCTTGGTGAGGTTATTTATAATTTTAGTGATGATGTTTTTCACTTATTAATGACTTGATTTACCCATTGAACTTGAACTTTAGAGATTTTTTAATTTTGGGTTGGGTTTCTATCATTTGTGAAACTTTTATTGAAAAGTTTCAACCACATCCCTCTAAATGTTGTCCTTGTTACTTCTCTTGTTAGAAGTTTAGTAAAATGATCAGCCAAGTTATTACTTGACTTAACAATTGACATTGCAATGATTACATCTTGAACCAAATCCCTTGTATAATCATGTCTCAAATTTATATGTCTGGAATTTTTATTATAATTACTATTGTAAGCTCTCACTAAATTGGCTTCATCGTCGCAATGAAGTGAAACGGACAGTATAGGCTTTCCATAAAATTGAATTTCTAATAAAAGATCCCTTAACCACTCAGTCATTTGCTAGTTATAATCAATACTATGAACTCAAATTCCATCGTTGAGTGCATTATGCATGCTTGTTTCTTGGATCTCTAAGAGATGATTGCACTTCCTAATATGAATATTCACCATGTTGTAGACTCGTTGTCCCCTGCACTCGATATCTAACTCTCATCAGTATATCCTTCCAATACAACCAAAAATTCTGAGTATAACAACCCTAGTTCTTTGATTTCTTTTAGATAGCCTATAACTCTACTTATAGCTTTAATTTCCAGTATTCTACATTAGGATTACTAGTAAACCTACTTAGTTTACTTATAGCGTATGTAATATTCAGTTTTGTGCATTGTATAGTATACATCAGACTGCTTATAGCACTAGCATACTCTGGTCGTGCAACTATTCTTCCATTACTTTCTTTTAGTTTGATACTTGGATTAAATGAGATTTTTACATCTTTAATTTTCAAGTAGTTAAACTTATTTAATATCTTCTTAATGTAATGAAACTGACACAACGTATAACTCCTGCTAATTTTTTATTTTTTTTAAAAAATTTTGATACCTAATATAGTATCCACTTGTCCAAAATCTTTCATTTTGAAAACAGAGGAGAGAAACCTTTTTATTTCAGTTACACCTTCCATTATGTTGTTGATAATTAACATATCATCTACATATAGACATATAATTATAATATAATCATTACAAACTTTAGACTATATACACTTATTAGCTATGTTATATACAAAACTATAAGATACCACATTTAAATAAAATTTATCATGTCGCTACTTGGGTGCTTATTTTAATCCACACAGAGATTTAATGAGCTTACATCCTTTTCTTTCATTTTCTGGTAGAATAAACACTTCCAGTTGCTTCATATATACCTCCTCATTAAGGTCACCATTAAGGAATGTTGTCTTTACTGTCCATTTGATGAATATGAGATGATATATAGATGTTAAAGTGAATAAAATCCCAATCAATGTTATTCTAGGCATTGGCGAATATGTGTCAAAATAATCTATTCACTCTTTTTGATGGAATCCCTTTGCTATTAACCTTTCCTTAAAAGTTTGTATTGTAACATCAACATTTTCTTCTTAAATACCCACTTACATCCTATAGGTTTAGAACTATAGGTTTAGAACTTAGAGTAGGTTTAATAATTTCTATGTTTGATTTGACACAATTGAGTCCATTTCATTTTTCTAAAAGGTAGTCTCTTGAAAACATAACTTCACTAAAGGTTTTAGGTTCATCTTTTCAGTAAATACCATAGGTATTTTTCTAGTGAACTTTTCTCTATCACCCTCTATTAGATTAAAAGAGAGACATCATTGAGAGTATATTTGATCAAGATCAACAATTTTATCTACTTTTATTCTTTGGCTCCTACGAGGTTCACTGGGAGTTTTAACTTCTTTCTAAGTTCTTTCTATAGTCTTATTAGGAGACTGGATATTTGTATCATTTTTTGTCGAGGGTTAAATATTGTATATCAGACCCCAGTTATTACCTGGATTTATGGACATGGTACCATTTAATGGCCCGATTTAATCGTATTTGTGATGCAGGGTATAATTACGAGCTCGGACTGAAAAAGGATACAAAAAGCATACATTTAACGCTCTGAAGACACCAAGGCAAGGGACGGATTCCAGGGATCGAGATCGAAGAATTTACACGTCAGAGATCTGAGAAAATCACATCATTCACGTTAAACGGGCCTAAAAGACGTCTAGAATGCAAGATAGCAAGGTTCTCACCATCCGTTCGACTCGAGACTTCATACATGGCCTGAGGACTATAAATTAACTGTACACATCAAATTTCAGCCATTGGATCCTTCTGAAAGTCACCCAACAGTCATATCAGCCACTAAATCTTGATTTAGGGCCCAGTTGATCTTTGGATACGTTTCAATTTTGGTTTCAACCCCTTAGATTAGAGGGGAAACATGATGGATGGTGTGGATTTCTCACGAGCATCACGAGTGGGCCCCATGTTTAGGAGCATGTGCACATGTATCGTCCTCGGACGAAACACCAAACGAGTAGGGTCGGTCAGCGTCTGCTAAACCGACTCCTGCTCTCAAATTCCGTTCTCTATTGAAATAGAGCCTGCAGTTGAACGTCAGTGGGCTACCACTGTACATCAACGATCTGATCCGGATCGTCCATTAGAATTCCTTGGTCCCTCTCATCAAAGCCCAGGTGGCGGAATTGAAGAAGACAACGACAATTGGTTTTTAACCGTCCAAACAGAAGACCGACGGTTCCATGAGAAATCCTGTGGGCCACACCGAATTCGATCTAAAAACTGTCCATCTTGTTGAATTTCTAGGGGTAATCCAATGGACGGACTGGATTTCGCAGATAAGTATCAATCATGGCCCCACCGACGTCGAAAATAATCCAAAATTTGCATTCTTTACGTAGAAACAGCGGATGGACGCTGTCCGTCCATTTTTCAATAGTGGGGCCCACTCATCATCCAAATGGATGATCCAGACCGGCCATTGCATCTCTGGGGTAGGCAAGACCCTCGTTTAGGTGACCTTTTGGTCCCATGCACGTGTACGCATGTGAATCGTCAAAAAGCACAGGATGAACGACGAAAGTAAAACAGCAGTGGACCGCATTGAAACTCAATAAAAACCAGTCCATTCCAACCGAAATTTCGAGAGGATTCTAATGGACGTGGTGGATTTCATCAAAAAGATCACTGAGGGGCCCACCGAACACATCAGCATAACCTGCGTAAGGTTTACGCGCGTCCGAGAAAGTCGGATCTTCACGGCCGTTCGGTGATCAAGTTCATGATTGGTTTGATGATCTAAACTGTCCAAAACATCACCAAGGTCGATCCAACCAGGTCCAAGAAGCCCGAACGGCTTAGATCTTGCATTTGAAACACCCACGGTCTCAAAACGTTCTCCAAACGCAAGTGATTTGTGTTTTTTTCTTCCCTTATCTCTATGCATGCAAGGGTTGCATAAAAGCTCCAACCGACTAGCCACCACCCTTGCTAACTCTATAAAAGGAGAAGAAATAAGGAGATTTAGGGGGGGCTTGGACGTGGAAGAGAGGGAGAGAGAGTGGAAGGCCTTCAATAGTTTCTTCTTCCTTTTTCTTTAATTCCTTTCTTTTCCTTTATGCTTTCTTTTTCTAAGGGATTTTAGCTTCATCATGTGTATGTGTGGCTAAACCTCTTAGCTAGGGCTAAGAGGTGAAGCTTGTAGCGTGATGGGAGAACTTTTGCGTATGCCTTTTGTTTAGACTGAACTGATGTTGATTTTAGTTTAATTAAAGGAATGTTTTTAGTTTTTAATGGTCTGTTGTGACTAATATTACAATAGGTCTGCGATCGCTTTGAGCATGTTCTTTTCCTTTTATGTTATGACATCAGGAGTCCTGTTGTTCACCATCATCTCCTGGGCATGGTTGGATGACGGTACCCTTCCTAACCTTCATATATTTTTGATTGGTTGGTAATTAGTTTAATTCTATTGTTTACTTTGTCTCTTGGGTATGGTTTGGTGATGGAATCCATTCTAATTCATATACCTTTCATATCTTGAAAACTATATCAAAGGAAGTTCAGTTTGATTTCCATGGTCACACTCTTCAACTGAATGAGGATGGGACTCCAAGTCCAGTTGAGTTCTTGAAGCAGGCATAAGATCTGCTGGATCTCTACAAGTGGATCCTCTGAATCCCTAGTTTCCTTCCTCTGATTTCTTTAAGTTTTAAATTTATATTTTATCAATATTCCCTCAAATTCCTTCGATTTAGATTTCATCTTACTCTAGTTCTAGTTCTACTTAGTTTCAGATAATGTACAGGTTCTAGTCCCTTGGGATTCGACCTCGGTCTCACCGAGTTTATTACTACATCATAACCCTGCACTTGGGGAGTGAACATTTTTCTCCATAGATAATGAGTTATCAAATAACTCTACATCTCTAAATTATATGATCACATTGGATTCTAAGTCCAAAAGTCTATAGGCCTTACTATTTTGTGCTTATTTTATAAAGACACATTTTATAGCTCTTTGTCCCAACTTAGTTCTTTTAGGCTCATGATTTCTATAGTATAGAAGACACCTTCATACTCTAAGATATCATATGTTTGGTTTTTTCTTTTCCATATTTCATATGGAGAGCTTTTAGTTTTCGTAGATGAGATTCTATTCATGACGTAGTACACTGCTAATAGTGCTTCGCCCATAAGCTTAATTGCAACTTTACTTGTATTAATATTGAGTTGACCATTTCAACTAAAGTCCTAACTTTTCTCTTAGCCACACCATTTTATTGTAGTGTGTAGGTTGTTGTGCACTAGTGTACTATGTTGTGCTCTTCACAATAGATAGAAAATTCATTAGAAAGTATTCTCATCCTCTGTCACTAAGGAGGATTTTAATATTTTTAACTAATTTTTTTTCTATTTCAACAAATTTATAGACTTTGAATGCATTAAATGCCTCATCTTTAAATTTTAGCACGTACACATACACATATCTTAAACAATCATATATGAACATTATGAAGTATCTCTTGCCTCATTGGGTAAGAATGTCATTTAGCTCACATATGTCAGTATGCATTAGGTCTAACATTTGAGATGATCTCTCAATACCAGGGAATGATTTCTTAGTTAATTTAAACCGTATATATACTTCACATTTATCGTTCTCACTATCGTTGTATGAGATTAAGTCATTTTTAGCCATGAGTCTTATGATAATATTGCCTATATGTGTTAACCTACCATGTCATAAGGTTACAGACACAACCATATAAGTAGAAGAATTCTTTTCATTCAGTGAAAATTTAATCATCCCATTACAAGCATATCCCTTTTCTTACAAAGTTTCCATTCTTGGACATGATCAACTTACTAGATTCATACACAACCATTATCTCAGTTTTGCTCAAAAGATCCCCTGAGACTAAGTTCCTCCTTGTGTTTGAGACGTACAGTACGTTGGTCGTGATTTCCTTCTTTCTAGAGGTAAATGTTAGTTCAACAGTTCCTTTATTGACAACCTTTGATCGACTTTCATTTCCCATTTGAACCTCTTGACTGTTGGCTATGACTTCATAATTTTAAAGGCAGATTTGTTGTTACATACATGGACTGTAACACCTATATTATACCACCAACTGATGAATTTCTCTTGAACTATGTTCACTTCCATAACCAATGCTACGATATCATCATCAACTGCATTAGACTCTTTCTTAGGCCTTTTGTGGTCCTACAGGGTCGGGCAAAATGTCCGGTCTTACCACATGCATAGAAAGGATCCTTGGGTTTACTATTTTTTTTTCTTTTGAGTTTTTTTTTCTTAATCTTTATTGGGTTATGGGAATTAATTCTTCTCAGAGTTATTATTTTGGGATAGTTTTTCTACTGCATTTACCTTAAATGAGGATGCACCATTGACGTCATCCATCTTATCTCGGTTGCGAGATTCTTCCTCAATATGGAGATGTTTTTGGATTTGTTTTAGGGTGAACTCTTCTGATTTATGCAGTAGCCTTTCCTTTCAGTCTTTCTAGCTTGGAAGCAGTTCGATTATAATAGCTCCGACTTAAAAATATTTAGGTAAGTTAATTTTTAGTGCCTTTATTTTGTTTATAATCAACTATAATTTATGAATTTAGACCGGTAGATGCTTATTATTTACCACTGTAAAATTGAAGTACTCGTCAATTAGAAATTTTTGTATTTCTTCTTCTTCGGCCTTATACTTGTATTCCAATGTATTTCAAATTTCTTTTGTTGAAGTCGTTCCTATGTACATATCGTATAGCTGATCAGAAAGAGCATTGAGAATATGACTGCGACACATCAATTCATCTTCTTGTCATTTAATTCTGAAAAGGATATGTTATGGAGTGTCGCTTTATGTTGCTTCTAGTAAAGGTTGAAATTGGGGTCCAAAATGTAGAATATCTTCAAGTTAGTGATAAGAAACTTTAACTTGTCTTCTCATCTAGTGAAGTTTATACTATTGAATCAGCCTAGTCTGATTAGATCTTGGTTCATTAGTTTGACTAATGCAACACTTTTGGTATCTATAATCAAGCTTTAAGAATGCTGGAGAAATTATATTTAAAAAATGAAAATAAAAAATGGTGAAATTAACACTAGGCTGAATCACATATAAATACAATATCCTTAAAGCTTGATTCACCCCCTTCTTAATTGAAATTGAAATTGTTGATGGGTTACAGGAAAATTGCTTCTAGGATAAGAAAAGTATTTTTATGAAGATCCCACGTGCGGCAGTCACGAAGGGATCTACTTAGGAACTTTGTTAACATAGTTCATAAATCTGGAAATTTGTTTAGTTGTCGAACTCAGTGACTCAAACAATGTTTGAGCTACTCAATAATTTCCTAAAAAGAAAATTGTTTAGAGAGATCTAATTAGATTATGATGGAATCTATTAGACTTGGATGATTGAGGACTTGGATTGTAACAGTCTGGTTTTAGTAACCCGAATTTAGTACCTATTTTCTAAAATCCCGAGTGTTAATTTTTAAGCATTTCACATATAATTTTTTTTCTTTTTCTTAAGAGTGAGCATTGTGGTGGAAAAGAAATAAATCAAACATAAAAGAAAGTCTAAATACACATTCAAGATATACAAGCGGCTGCCCATATGTCACGCCCCAGACTCAGTAACCGGACTCACAAGGAGTCCGATGGCCGGTTCTGACCGCAACAACCTCCGTAGATCCCATTCTCAACTCCTGAGGCAGGTTCCGATTCGGAGATCCGACAAGGAGGATTTTCATAATAATATAATCATTTCCAATATGAGCATACCCAAGATCACAGTAAGTATATCTGAGAATAACAAGGCACGCATCATAAAATCCACTAAGAATTTGAACTTTTACTAGCTTTCATAAGGTCCAAAAGGACATACATAATATAACAGAAGAAGGAAAGGAAAGTCTACAATAGTGGGGTCCTCAAACTCAACTCTACTCCACGCTCTGCCGTTATGATGCCCGCCTAGGATCTCCTACATGCATCAATCATGTATAAGCTTATAGAAGCTTAGAGGGTGGTGACAGTGTGTGACAATGGTGCACAGAAGAATAGTAGGAAGTACAGGAAGGGAAACATACTCGATGATAATATTACTAGCCTCACCAAGGATTATCATGAATAAGATACAATGAGCACTGGGAGCCTTACCAAGGCAATCCATGAAGGGGCTTATACAGTCAATGCGAATGTGATGTAAAATAATGTTAGTGCACATAATCAATCCACATATTAAGTATGTTTCCAGTTATAAGGAAATCACCGGGGTTCATTACACTGCGGAATGACTGTCGTTCTATAGACCTCGCACAGTCAAATGAGTGTAAGAGACCTCACTATCCGCCTGTGGACAACCAATCACCAGTAAGGCCTGACAGTAGCTGACCCATTTACTAGCTGGTCAAACTTAGGCTAACAATGCCTCCTTACATCAGGTGAGTAAAGCCACACCCCTACCCAACCAATTACACGACAGTGGGAGTAGCGGCCTAATTGTATAAGGCCCTGGTGTGCTCATAATTTTCACTCGGTCACAGTGTTGGGGCAGATCCTTAGTACCATGGAAGTTTTGGAAATTTCACCCATGGGCATCCTATGCACCCAGTAAGCTCAAATAATATTTCTGGTGTCCACACATACGACCATCCATGAACATCCTTGCGGAGGCAAGGCCCTGGTGAAGCAAGGGCGGTACCATCATGATATGCGATGCCAATGCATAAGTCATACATACAGATCATGTACAAGCTTCAGGCACTGAATGTGCATAAGGAGAGAAACTCTATCCCTTTATGACCACCACATAATGCAATCAATTCACATAGATGTTGCATATGGGTCATAATGATGTAAGTGTGCCACTTGTAGAATATATTCCTCCTTTCCAAAGAGGAACAAGGTATAGATGCATAAACAAGTACTATAAGGAAAGAAGAAGTCCTCTAGTGGAGGCTCAATACTTTGGGGTGACACACAAGCTAAGAGAGTCGTAAAGCCTCAAGGAGAAAACGGTCCTAACAAGGTCCAAGGTGGGCCTTCAACCACCTATAAGGGCCCAATGGTCCTACATTAGGGCCGCTAAGGAGGACATCCAACCTCAACTAGGTCTTAAAAGGTAACCCCCTAACTATACACACATAAAGTAAGGTCCAAAGCCCAAGCAATCCATGGCTTGGTAGGCCATACACTAAACCCAATACATAGGCAACATGGTGAACCCTTAAAGAAGGTTTGGGCCCAACTATAAGGGTCATGAATCCACTCATTGTGGTGGGCCTAATGGGCAGCCCATTATTTCAAACATATGGGTAATCCTTATATTTAAAACAAGTAAGTCGAGTCTCACATCTCGGCCCATGCATGGATTCATTTTAAATGGGCAAGTAAGGGCCCACCTATTTAAGTATTTGGCCCATAAAAACCATCACAATGGCATGATAATATAATCCTCAAAGGTCCAATGGGTCTAGGAAAAACTAATAAGTAACTAAGAAGACTAGCCCAATAAAACCCAATTGGAATGGGCCTTAAATATGCACTAATTAAGCCCAAAATATAACTAAAAAATAGGGCAAGATATGTGTAATAATATTCCTAAATTTAGTGGACCATGCTGCCCCAAAACATCCATTTATGGGCAGCAACCATGGGCCTATTGCTGAAATTCCAGCCCTCCCACAATCTGGCATTGCTGGAAATTCAAAATTTAATTAAATTATATGTTTATTTTAGTTCTTGTTGGCTCATACATGTCACAGGGGGTCCACCAGATGAAGGGAGTAGATTTATCAGATCAATCAGATGGGTCATGCTACTGGACTGGACGTCTAGTAGTAGCCTAATGGGCTGGGTGTCCCATGTGTAGGCTGCTTTATAAGCCTGAATATTTGGCCCAGAAACTCATCCAATGGGCTCCAATAGGAAGCTATTAAAGGGGAAGATGATTAAGTCCCCTATGCCCCATACATGGATGAATGGTGGGATATAAAGTACATCAAGGTGGGCCCACAAGGTGGCCTGAATGACCAGTCATGGTTGGACGCCCCAGCTTCGGTGTCCCAGCCTAGGGAGCCACTCCAGGTCGTTCCACGGATGTTACAGGGAACTGTTGTCCTTGAAATTTAGTAGATTTGTACTTCCATGGGTGAGACACACCTATACAAAAAATTTTTGGATACTCAAAAGTATTTTAATTTATTTAAAGAAAACATTCTATCTAGAAAGTCTGGTTGTCTTAGATGTCCAAACATGGTGGGCCAATCCAGCCCTTGTAACAGTGTTCACAGAGGTCCTTTGGCTCCAAAAATTGGTAGGTGAGTCCTAATAAGGGTGGGCCATCTCTCTATAAATTTTTATAATTTTTGGATACCTAAAAGTATTTTAATTAAATTCAGAATTATAGTCTATCCTGGGTGAAATGTTGTTGAAATTATAACTGTCCATATGTTTGGGACCACATGGGGTTGGCCTAAACTTGTCCAAACCGCTGAAAAATTGGTGGGAAGGGTGGTCCTACTCATGGAAAGCAAGTGGGGTCCAATGGGGTGGCCCACTTATTCTAAAATTTTAGGTAAAAATGATCATTTACAACTTACAGTGTTGTTGAACTGTCCAGAAATTTTTAGACAGTTAGCCCACTTTGGCCCATCCCATGAGTCTCAATCATGGGAGAAATGGTGTTGGCCCCATTCCACATAAAATTGGGGTCCATGCACTACAAAATTCCCAAAGGAATTTGGGAGAAAAGGGAATGCAAACAGATCCAAACATTAACTCAAAAGCCATGCTTAAACTGAGCCTGAAATCTGGACAACAACACATGCTGTCCATATTTCAGCCTATATAAATTAATCTAAGGGCTGATTATCCTAATTCATCAAGTGGGGTCCAATTTGATGGGTTGAAAAAATTCTGGATCCACTAGCGCATTAAAATATCCATGAAAAATCAAGTTTGGATGCCACCTAACCCATGCATGCATTGTGGGTCTGGACGTCTAACAAGGTGGGCTTGCATGTCTCATCTCCCTGATGGATCTGAGATGTTTTTGACCTTCTTAGTGCCACACATCATTAGAAATAAATAAAAGAAAAATGAGAGAAAGGGAGAGAGAAGGAGAGTTATCCGGTCATTGGTGGCAGGTCCCGTCACTAATGGACCTTCCACTACAATCCATGCCATCCACTATGTACATATGTTACATGCAAGCTACTATACATCAAGAAAAGTTGCTGGAGGGTGGGGAAACCTTCCTCCACTATGCATGCAAAGGCCTAAATGGCGTAGGAGATGCTAGAATGAAGAGGAAGTACATCATGGTGGGTCCATGGAGAATGACCCACCATGGAAGAAAAGAGTAAGATCTAGGCCCATGACCTTCATTCTAAGAGTCATGTAGGACCTCTACCATGGATTGGTGGGTCCTACATGCTTCCATGCATGCAAGGAAAAGAAAGAAAAGAGAAGAAAGGGAGAAAAAGCTAAGAAGAGCACCCACCTTCAAGGATGATCACCAAACTTTCACACTAAGATTCTCTAGCTTCAAGGGAAAAAGATCAATGGTGGAGATGGGGTTTCAAGGGTTAGAAGGTGGGGGATTAAGGAAGAAATGAGTTGAAAAATGGAGGGAGCTTGGGGATGTTTTTGGCAATGGAGGGAGGGAATGAGAGAATGAGAGGGAGAGGAGAGAAATTGCTTGGAAAGAGAGAGAGAGAGAGAGAGAGAGAGAGAGAGAGAGAGAGAGAGACATCATGAGTTCTCTCTCCTAGGATAGGCAAATCCATCATAATGCTAGGGTGATATAAACAATGCTTATAGACTCATAGGCTAGGAATAGAGATGGGTAGTATGTGGGTAGTGGGTGGTGTATAAGATGGGGTTTAGGTAGTGTGTGTGTGATGTGTGTTAGAACTTGTACAAAATGGGAGTCGGGCCACATGCACTACTCCCAAGTAGTCCACATGATCATGATCAAGGGCTAGAAATGACATGCACACAACTTATGATCTATACATCTGATGGACGCACAAGATGTGACGTCGGAATTGTAACGACGAAGCGGATAAGATGGCACAGGTTTCAGCTCGATCTGAGTCGGGTCTACATGATTGGACTTAAGGATGACTGCAAATACTATCCGAGGGTCGCGGGTCACCAGAATTTGACCGGTAGGAGTACATGACCAAGATGAACGAGATGCATACTCACACACACACATGTACACATACGAATTCAGGTTGGGTCTTACAACCCTCCCCACCAATAAAGAAATTTTGTCCTTGAAATTGACAAAACCGGAACCATAAAAATGTATAAACATCATCATATAAATATATCTCAATCATCAATCACAAGAGAAGCTAATACGAGCAATCAATTATCAAATAAATGGAGATAACGCTCTCTAATTCGGCTACTTGCTCCCAAGACGCCTCGGCCTCTGAATGATGACCCTATTGCACCTTCACCAAGGGAATGACCTTGGTCCTGAGGACCTGTTCCTTCCGATCAAGAATACAAATTTGCTGCTCAATGTAGGAAGCACCCTTATGGACCTCGAGTGGCTGCCAATCAATCACAGGAATAGTGTCTGACCCACATTTCCATAACATAGAAATATGGAATACGTCGTGGATCGCGGACAACTCAGGAGGTAAGGTAAGCCTATAAGCCACAGTGCACAAGCACTCGGTAATCTTAAAAAGTCCAATAAATCTCAGGTCGAGCTTTCCCTTCACACTAAAGCGAATCATGCCTTTCATAGGCTAGACCTTGAGATATACCATGTCCTCGACTGCAAACTCGAGGGGTCGACGCCGACGATCAACAAAACTCTTCTGCCGGCTTCGAGCTGTGCGCATCCTCTGCCTGATAACATCAATAGCCTCTGATGTTGATAGCACAAGCTCAGGACCTAAGAGACGATGCTCTCCTACCTCGGTCCAACAACTAGGAGATTTGTACAGTTTACCATAAAGTGCCTCAAAAGGAGCCATGCCGATGTCACCTAATAGCTGTTGTTGTACGCAAACTTGGCAAGGAGTATATGCTCATCCTAACTGCCCGTAAAGTTGATCACACAAGCTCTGAGCATATCCTCAAGGATCTAGTTGACCCTTTTGATCTGCCCATCCGTTTACGGATGATAAGTGGTGCTGAGACGCAAAGTGACCCACAACGCCTGCTGAAAACTCCTCTAAAATTGAGACGTGAATATGGAGTCTCGGTCTAAAACGATCGAAACTAGAAAGCTGTGCAGTCTCACTATCTCCTCCATAAACACCTTTGCGAGCCAGTCCATAGACTAGGAAGCACGCACTGGAATGAAATGAGCCAACTTCGTTAGACGATTGACGATAACCTAGATGATATCGTGACCGCATTGAGTCCTCAACAACCTTGCGATGAACTCCACTATACATGCTCCCACTTCCACTCTAGAATGCTCAATGGCTGCAAGGGACCAGGGGGTCTCTGATGATCGGCCTTGACACGCTGGCATGTATCACACTCAGCTACAAAACTAGCAATCTGGTGCTTCATCCCCTGCCAAAAATACTGCCTCCTCATATCACGATATATCTTCGTAGAGCTTGTGTGAATAGTAAGTCTGGATCGGTGTGCCTCAGTCATTGGATCACGATGCAACTCTGGCATGTTCGGGACACACAATCGGCCTCTGAAGCATAATCCACCATCGGAACCAATCTACCAGTCTGATTGCTCCACGGATGTGGCCTCTACTTGGTACTCTTGAAGTGACTCGTCCATCTTCTGAGCCTCGATCACCCTAGCCACCAAAGAGGGTTGAATCGACACGCTCGAAAGATGAACAATGGAAGACTGCAGACTGAACTTAAATTCATACTTCGAAACATCCTCGAGCATCTGCCACTCTCGCACCCATCATCTGATCCACCAAGCCTCGTGGCTGACAGTTGAGTGCGTCCGCCACCATGTTTGCATTGCTTGAGTGGTACTGAAGATCAAAATCATAGTCCTTCAATAACTCCATCCATCGCCTATGACGTAGGTTCAACTCGGACTGCGAAAATAGATACTTAAAGCTCTTATGATCCGAGTAGAGATTGAACTAGACCCCATATAGGTAATGCCTCCATAACTTCAGTGCGAAGACGATTACCACAAGCTTTAAATCATGGGTGGGGTAGTTCAGCTCATGGACCTTAAGATGGTGCGATGCATATGCCACTGGCTTTCCGTACTGCATCAGTACAGCACCCAAGCCAACTCCAGAGGCATCAGTGAAAATAACAAAATCCTCACTCCCATTAGGAAGAGTGAGAACAGGAGCGGACGTGAGGCGGTCCTTCAACTCCATAAATGCCTAATCGCAGGTGTCACTCCAGAAGAACTCGACGCCCTTCCGGGTCAACTGGGTCAGCGGTGCTGCAATACGGGAGAAACCCTCAATAAACCGTTGGTAATATCCCATTAGACCAAGGAAGTTGTGGATCTCGAACCCGTTCGTGGGTTGACCCTACTGACGCACTGCATCAACCTTCGAGGGGTCCACAGCGACACTCTCCCTCATCACCACGTGACAGAGGAATTTACCTCATCCTGTCAAAACTCACACTTTTTGAACTTCGCATATAGCTGGCGTGCACAGAGGGTCTCTAGCACAATCTGCAAGTGCTTAACATGGTCCTCCCAGGTCCTCGAATATACAAGAATATCATCAATGAATACCACCACAAACTGATCGAGGAATGCCCAGAAGACCTTATTCATCAGCTGCATGAATATGACGGGCGCATTGGTCAGTCTAAATGACATGACCAAAAACTCGAAGTGACCATAACGTGTCTGGAAAGTTGTCTTCGGAATGTCCTCTTCTCGGACCCAAATCTGATGGTAACAGGAGCGCAAGTCTATCTTGGAAAAATACTATGCACCCTGTAACTGGTCAAACAGATCATTAATACGAGGAAGCGGGTATCGATAGTCCACACAGAGCGCAACAAGTCATCCTTCTTCTTCACAAACAATAAATGGCTCCCCAAGGAGAATTATTGGGACGAATGAAACCTAACTCCCAGAGCTTATCTAACTGCTCCTGAAGTTCCCTCAACTCTAACGGTGTCATCCCGTAGGGGGCCTTCGAGATAGGCATAGTACCGGGCACCAGATCAATTTGAAACTTCACCTCCATACGTAGCGGTAAACCCGAGATCTCCTAAAACACGTCCGAGTACTCACAAACAATTGGCAACTGTTCTATACACCCTGCTACAGAATCCTCGACGACAGAAGCCATGAAACTAGATAACGACTCTCCTCTAGGCTCGGTGATAAACTAGAATACTGGCAAGCCTGTAATGTGGAACGTGACTGTCCTCGTGACATAGTCCAAGATGACACGATACTCCACAAGCTAGTCCATACCCAGAATAACATCAAATCCTGACAGTGGCATCACGAACAGATCGTCAGGAAGGAACATCTCGCCCACTAACACTGGGCAAGAAGGACAACAACAGGTCAATACAACGGACTTCCCCATAGGAGTTGAAATGGCCAAGGCCTCAGTGCGGACTCCAACGGAATACCAGTCGATTGACAAACCTGCTCGGCCATAAAATATTGAGAGGCACCAGAATCAAATAAAACATGAGTAATGCAAGTAGAAATAAGAAGAATACCCTTGATGACTCCACTCGTCGATGACTGCGGGTCCTAGCTTGGCTCCTATTGTGTAAGATAAAATCGGCCCTAAGCTGGTAGAGGAAGCAAACCGGAAGACTGTGTGGATTGAGTTTGTGCCTGCTAGGCTGCAATACACACTCAGGCCAAGGACTGAACACATAGATATCCCCTCTGCTAATGTGTTGCTGTTGTTTCTGTTACTACTGTCTCTGCTGGGGAGGTCTACCAGGCTACCTCTGCTGCTGAGGAGGAGCCCTATGAGAGGCAGTTGGAAGTTGCGCTCATTGCTGCTGCCTAGGAGGACTAGGAGGAGGTAACTGTAGTGGCCTCTACTGCTGTATGGGGAGAGGGTAATCACGCCTCCGATGCCTGGCCTGTCCATAACTGAAGCAAACATCAAAAAATGGGCTGAAAGATGAAGTGGCTGGCGGTGCTGATGATGATGAAGAAGCTACTATTTAAGCCGTGGGCTGCCGACACTCTACTCTGCCCCTCCATCTCTGCTAACGGTGCTGCCTGGAACTATCGGTTGGTGCTCTCCTCTTCTGGTTTCTACCAGAACTCTGCTCTCTCGATCTTTGGGTCATACCCCAGTCCTCCTTATAAATCAGTGCCCGATATATGACCTGGTCGAATGTCTCCAAACAATGCCCTACCACACTGCTGTGAAGGACAGGACGCAAGTCAGTCACAAAACGTCAGGCCCTCATCTTCTCATCATTGGTGAGATGAGGAACAAATCTAGACAAGGCTAAGAAACGGGCCTCATACTGCAATACTGACAAATTACCTTGTACCAGGGTCTCAAACTCGATCGCCCGCTGAATTTAAACATGATCGGGGAAGAATTTCTGGTTGAAATGGACCACGAACTCCTTCCACGTCCAAACAAATTGAGGCTCGACTATCCTGGATACAGACGACCACCAATGACGGGCGTCACCTTGAAGAAGATAGGTCACAAGAAAAACTCTCTGATCCATGGGCACCATGACCATGAGTGTCACGTCTAGGCAGCATCGTCTATAAAATAATGACAATGCAAGGAATCAGGACAATAGGCTCAATACGAAGTGAAAGCAAGGGGTCTCGAGACACTACTTGTCCTATACGCTTAGCAGACATGCGATATTATCCTGAGTTATTTCAGAATTACTTACAATCTTTAATGCCAACTCCTGCTATGCCCCAGACTTGGTAACCAGACTCACAAGGAACCCGATGGCTGGTTCTGGCCGCAACAGCCTCCATAGTACCTCATTCTCGGATCCTGAGGTAGGTTCCGATCCTGGGATCCTATAAGGAGGATTTTCATAATAATATAATCATTTCCAACACAAGCATACCCAAGATCACAACAAATATATCTGAGAATAATAAGGAACACATCACAAAATTCACTAAAAATTTAAACTTTTACAAGCTTTCATAAGGTCCAAAAGGACATACATAAGATAACAGAAGAAGGAAAGGAAAGTCTGTAACACCAGGGTCCTCAAACTCAACTCTACCCCACGCTTTGCCGCTACGATACCTTCCTAGGATCTCATGCACACATCAATCGTGCATAAGCTTATATAAGCTTAGAGGGTGGTGACAGTATGCGACAATGGTGCACAGAAGAATAGTAGGAGGTATAGGAAGGGAAACATGCTCTAAGACAATATCACTAGCCTTACTAAGGCTTATCATGAATAAGATGCAATGAGTATTGGGCACCTTACCAAGGTAATGCATGAAGGAGCTTATACAGCCGATGCGAATGTGATACAAAATAATGCTAGTGCTCATCACCAATCCATATATCAAGTACGTTTCCAATTATAAGAAAATCACCGGGGTCCATTACACTGTGGAATGATGGCTACTCTATTGACCCCGCACAGTCAAATGAGTGTAAGTGACCTCACTACCCACCTGTGGACAACCAATAACCCGTAAGGCTTGACGAAAGTGGACCCATGTACGAGCTGGTCAGACTCAGCTAACAATGCCTTCTTACATCAGGTGAGTAAGGTCACACCCCTACCCTACCGACTACACGACAGTGGGAGTCGCGACCTAACAGTATAAGGCCCTTGTGCGCTCATAGTTTTCACTCGGTCACGACATTAGGATAAATCCTTGGTACCATGGAAGTTTTGAAAATTTCACCCATAGGCATCCTATGTACCCGGTATGATCAAGTAATATTTTCAGTGTCCACACATACGGCTATCCACGAACATCCCTGTGGAGGTAAGGTCCTGGAGAAGCAAGAGCGGTATCATCATGAAATGCGATGCCAATGCATGAGTCATACATACAGATCATGTACAAGCTCGAGGCACTAAATGTGTACAAGGGGAGAAACTCCATCCCTCTATAACCACCACACAATCAAATCAATTCACATAGATGATGCATATGATTCATAATGATGTAAGTGTGTTACCTGTAGAATATATTCCTCCTTCCCAAGGAGGAACAAGGTCTAGATACATGACAGGTATTCTAAGTAAAGGAGAAGTCCTCTAGTGGGGGCCTAATACTTTAGGGTTGCCCACAAGCTAAGAGAGTCATAAAGCCTCAAGGAGAAAACGGTCCTAACAAGGTCCAAGGTGGGCCTTCAACCACCCATAAGGGCCCTATGGGCCTACCTTAGGGCCACCAAGGAGGACATCCAACTACAACTAGGTCCCAAAAGGTATCCCGCTAACTATATGCATATAAAGTAAGATCCAAGGCCGAAGAAATCCATGGCCCGGTGGGCCATACACTAAGCCCAATACATACGCAACATGGTGAACCCTTAAACAAGTTTTGGGCTCAACCATAAGGGTCATGAATCCACTCATTGTGGTGGGCCTAATGGGTAGCCCATTATTTCAAACATATGGGTAATCCTTACATTTAAAACAAATATATTGGGCCTCACATCTCGGCCCAAGCATGGATTCATTTTAAATGGGCAAGTAAGGGCCCAACTACTTGAGTATTTGGCCCATAAAACCCATCACAATGACATGATAATATAGGCCCCAAAGGTCCAATGAGCCTAAGAAAAACTAATAAATAACTAAGAAGACTATTCTAATAAAACCTAATTGGAATGGGCCTTAAATATGCACTAATTAAACCCAAAATATAACTAAAAAAATAGGGCAAGATATGTATAATAATATCTCCAAATTTAGTGGACCATGTTGCCCCAAAATATCCATTTATGGGCAGCATCTATGGGCCTATTGTTGAAATTTTAGCCCTCCCACAATCTAGCATTGTTGGAAATTCAAAAATTAATTAAATGATGTGTTTATTTTAGTTCCTGGTAGCCCATACATGTCACTGGGGGGGGGGGGGGGGGGGGGGGGGGGGGGGGTGGTCCACCAGAAGAAGGGAGTGAATTTATCAGATAAATCAGATGGGCCATGCTACTGGACTAGACGTCCAACAACAGTCTAATGAGCTGGGTGTCCCATGTGTAGGCAGCTCTATGGGCTTGGATATTTGGCCTAGAAACTCATCCAATGGGCTCCAATAGGAAGCTACTGAAGGGGAGGATGATCAAGTCCCCTATAGACCCCACATGGATGAATGGTGGGATATAAAGTACATCAAGGTGGGCCCACAAGGTGGCCTAAACGGCCAACCAAGGCTGGATGCCCCAGCCTAGGCATCCTATCCTGGGGGGACACTCTAGAAGTATTTTAATTAAATTCAGAATTACAGTTTGTCCTGAGTGAAATGTTACTGGAATTATAACTGTCCCTATGTTTGAGACCACATGGGGTGGGCCTAAACTTGTCCAAACCCCTACAAAATTGGTGAGAAGGGTGGTCCTACTCATGTACAGCAAGTGGGGTCCACTGGGGTGGCCCACCTATTCCAAAAACTCAGGTAAAAATACTCATTTCCAACTTACAGTGTTGCTGAACTGTCTAGAAATTTTTGGACAGTTAGCCCACTTTGGCCCATCGCATGGGTCTCAATCATGAGAGAAATAGTGTGGGTCCCATTCCACATCAAAGTATGGTCCATGCACTATGAAATCTCCAAATAAATTTGAGAGAAAAGGGCATGTAAACAAATTCAAATTTTAACTCAAAAATCATGCTCAAACTGGGCCTGAAATCTGGATAGCAACATATATTGTCCATATTTTAGCTTATATAAATTAATCCAATGGCTTATTGCCCTGATTCATCAAGTGGGGTTTACCTTGATGGGTTGGAAAAATTTCAGATCTATTAGTGCATTAAAATCTCTATGAAAAATCAAGTTTGGAGACCACCCAACCCATGCATGCATGGTGGGCATGGACATCCACTAAGGTAGGCTTGGACATCCCATCTCGCTGATGGATCTGAGATGTGGCTGACCTTCTTAGTGGGCCACACATAATCAGAAATAAATAGAAGAAAAAGGAGAGAAAATGGAGAGAGAAGGAGAATGATCTAACCATTGTTGGAAGGTCCCACCACTAATGGACCTTCTACACTACAATCCATGCCATCCACCATGTACATATATTACATGTAAGCTACTATACATCAAGAAAAGTTGCTAGAGGATGGGGACACATTTCCCCACTATGTATGTAAAAGCCTAAATGGCCTAAGAGATGCTAGAATGAAGAGTAAGTACATCATGGTGGGTTCCTAGAGAATGGCCTACCATGGAAGAAAAGAGTAAGATCTACTCCGATGGCCTTCATCCTAGGAGCCATGTAGGACCCACTAATGTATGTAAGGAAAAGAAAGAAAAGAGAAGAAAGGGAGAAGAAGATAAGAAGAGAACTCACCTCCAAGGATGATTACCAAACTTTCACACTAAGATTCTCTAGTTCTAAGGGAAAAGGATCAATAGTGGAGATGGGATTTCAAGGGTTAGATGGTGGGGGGTTAAGGAAGAAAGGAGCTGAGAAATGGAGGGAGCTTAGGGATGTTTTTGGCAATGGAGGGAAGGAATGAGAGAATGAGAGGGAGAGGAGAGAAATTGCTATAAAAGAGAGAGAGAGAGAGAGAGAGAGAGAGAGAGAGAGAGTCATCATGAGTTCTCTCTCTTAGGATAGGTAAATTCATAATAATGTTGGGTGATATTAACAATGCTCATAGACTCATAGGCTTGGAGTAGGGATGGGTAGTGTGTGGGTAGTAGGTGGTGTAGAAGATGGGGTTTAGGTTGTGTGTGTGTGTGTGATGTGTGTTGAAACTTGTACAAAAAGGGAGTGAGGTCACATGCACTACTCCCAAGTGGGCTACATGATTATGATTAAGGGCTAAAAATAAGATGCACATAACTTATGATCTATACATTGGATGGACGCACAAGACGTGGCGTCGAAATCGCAACGACGAAGCGGACAAGATGGCATAAGTTTCGGCTCGATCCGAGTCAGGTCTACATGACCAAACTTAAGGATGACGGCAAACACTATCCAAGGGTCACGGGTCACCGAGATTTGACCAGTAGGACCACGAGACCCAGATGAATGAGATGGATACTCACACACACATGCACACATGCAAATTCGGGTTGGCTCTCACACCATATGACTTATACAAAATAATGTCTTAAAATTAACAAATATAGGAAACAAACAATTTAACATAGGATAGGGAATAATATGTAGCTTGACTTGAGTTGTAAGTTTACAAAGCTTATCTTGGGATAAATACACCATATATCTTTGGCATTTGTATCCCACTAATCATAAGTATAAATATAAGTATCATTTAGATCACCTGCACCATCTGTACGGTTGTATAATTCAAAGCATTAGTGACTAACTTAGAGAGAATTTCCCTTAAGATTACATACCATCGCATTAGTCAAGCATAGTTTTAAATAAGAAAACATACAAAAAAATTCACGATGTAATCTTATTTAAATGCATGAATGCGTGAAATGCACATCATAAGGGGGTGCTCATCTGATTGACTTTGGACAAAATTCACGAGTGGGGCAAAACCCACATGCAATCTCAAGTGGCTAGTTATTAGTGAAAGTACATCAAGTACGGGCTTAGGTGACAAGATCACACAAAATGAGTCAATCGATGATGGTCTGGGGGCTAGCGAAATATACCATGACAAAGGATATGTACTATAACATCCAAATTAGCCACTAATTAGCGCCCGTATGCCGTGGAATGTATGATTAGCCCAACTGTTATTAGTCCAACTATAAACAATCATTTTAAGAAAGCTCAAAGGTCACTATGGAATGCTCGTCACCTAGCATAGGCTGATAGCTCAGGCATAGTGTCCCAAACCACCATCATCATCTCATGGACTCCATCAAATAGGATGTTTAATGATAACTTTTCAACTAGTGACCAATCATAATTCATAAAGTAGAATTTATCATCGCAAGCTTATACAGAAATAATCCATCATGAGCCACATTGGACAAAAAGTTCATTTAAAGATATAATAAAAATGGGTTAACCCAAAAGCTACATAAGCACAAATAATCCATAAGATGGTAAGTCCACAAAAAAATTTCCTTTAATCCTTTACACAAGAGTGACCACTAATTCGAGGAACTATTCTATATAAGTGATCATATTATTCAAATTCATATTCCAATTTTGAATTTTCATACATGAATTCGAGTTTTCCACTAATTAATGTGGCAATTCAAGCTTCATAAACAATCCACAAGTATGAAAAGATATTCATGTGTAACATGTAAGTGCTTATACTATATAAATGTTAAGCAATGATTTGAGAATCTATTCCAATAACTAACATAGACAAACATGAGATAAAGCTAACAATTATCAGTCAAAGTTAAAAGATGAAATTATCACTTAAACTAACATGAAAGTAGAAATCCCAAGGGGAAAGGTCACCATCTTATGAGTCGAATTGCCTATTAATGTCGCTAGGAAGTGCATACACCCTTAAGTTTAAGAATTATAAAATTTATAGGGTTTGGATCAACGTTAGAGTTTTGGTTATGTAGAATTAGAGTAATTGACCTCCAGTTTAAGATAATCATTTAGGTCTTGATTATGAAATTCCAAGGACTTGATCTACAATTTAGATTATTGTAACATCCGAAATTTTTCACAACCAGAGTTTGTACTCATGCCCAAGGAAACCGAATGTTAATAATGTATAAATTGGATGCTTTGGAAATCACACCTTTTTTTTTTTCATTTGGATAAAATTCAGATATATTCATGAAGGTAACATTCACAAGACTAAAATCGACTGTATTGATTATTTCATTAGAGTAAAGAATTCAATAAATAATCAAATGCCCTCTCAATTGGAGCTTATTAGATTTATCGAATTCATAGTGAAAATATAAAACTAAATCATAAAACTGTCTTTTTATTCTTTTAGCATAATCTTTCTTAGGGAGATTGTTAACTAGGTCTTCAATCTATACGTCACCTACATAATCTGTACGGTTGAGAGAGGTTCAATGCCTTACTCATAGTGATGGTTATCCTTTAAGATTAACAATGAGTCAAGAGATGCATAAAAGTAACATAAGGGTTCTGAAACGTTACGTACTCCACCACCATGAGAGATATCATTATGCGCAAACAATCTATATGAATGTATACCTAGCAAAGTGTGTGCGGCTCATCATACATAGTGATCACTATCACAATGTGAAAAATATTTCATGGTATCTAGCTTGACCGGCACTCTCACTATACGGATATTCGCTGACGTATCCTACATTAACATGGATTTATAAGAGCATCTCAAGGCGACACAACGACGTGATTGGGGGATTTAAATAACATGATGTGTTCATGGAGTGACTATTTGTGACATCCAATCTCGAAAAAGTGATGTAACACTGCAATTACAATTTACATACATCGATTGTATAGCATGCCAACCAACTTACAGAATTACGTGCCGACCTAGAGGGCCGTTATCCGTAACGCATTACGTCCAAGATAAATATTGAGTCACTAGTCCATGATTTATGTTCACATATTACCGAGAGTTATCCTTTTAATTGATTTATTACTATCATTTATTTACCATTTTTGGGAATCACGATTCAGTTTACATTGTTTATCACTGCAAGTGTGGTATTAACGGTATCACTACTAGTGACTTAATATTTATCGTGAAAGTAATGTGTCACGGCCAACGGCCCTCTAGGTCGGCACGTAATTCTCTAGGTTGGTTGGTGTGGTACACAATTGATGTATGTAAATCGTAATTATAGTGTTACATCACTTTTTTTGGTATTAATTATTACAAATAGTCGCTTCATGAACACATTGTATTACGTAAATCCCCCAATCATTTCATTTTGTCACCCTGAGATGCTCGCATAAATCCACGTTAATGTGGGACACACTGGCAAATATCCATATAGTGAGAGTGTGGGTCGAGCCGGATATCATGAATTATTTTTCACATTGTGATAGTGATCATTACGTATGATGAGCCGCACACACTTTGCTAGGCATACATTCATATAGATTGTTTGTGCATACTGATACCTCTCGTTGTGAAGGAGTATGTGACGTATCAAAATCCTTAAGTTACTTTTATGTGTCTCTTGACTCATTATTAATCTTAAAGGATAACTATCACTATGAGTAGGGCATTGACCCTCTTCCAACCATACAGATTATGCAGGTGACGTATGAATTGAATACTTAGTTAACAATCTCTTTAAGGAAGATTATGTTGAAAGAATAAGAAGATAGTTTTATGATTTAGTTTTATACTTCCGTTGAGAACTCAATAAATGTAATAAGTTCCCATTGAGAGGGATTTGACTATTTACTAAATTCTTTAGGTTGATGAAATAATCAATACAGTCGATTTTATTCTTGTGAATGCTACCTTCATGAATATAACTGAATTTTATCCAAATGAAAAAAAGTACAATTTTCAAAGCATCCAATTTATGTATTATTAACACCCGATTTCCTCGGTCATAAGTACAAACTCTGGCCATGAAAAATTTAGGATGTTATAATTACGGTTAAGTTTTGAAAGATTTCAAACTCTAATTTGCTAACAATAGATAAAAGATGATTAAAAAGTAATAAATAATGATAATAATAAAATCTGAATAGTAACTGTAATGATAATAATAATGACCATAATAATAATAATAATAATAACTTTAAAGTTATTACCAAGACATCCCCTAATGATAGCTAATATTAGCAATTAATAACCTAATATCAACTAATGTTAACTATATCATTACTAATAATATTTAATTAATAATAATTTGAATGTTAACTAACTAATAATACTAATTTTAATAATAATAATTAAAAGTGGATAAAAATAAGAGTAATCTACTAATATCTTAGCCATTAACTAAAAAATAATAATAATTTGTATTATAACAACACTAACAATAGTAATAATTAATATCTAATAAGAATAGTTAACTAATTCACAATAAAAATTAATAATAATATCTATTAATTAATAAGATTAATAACAATGTTAACTAGTAATGAAATGATAAGAAGTTATCTTAATAAAACTAATTGAGAGAGCTGGCTTACTTAACTCGAACCTAACTCGGCAAGTCGACTTAACTCGACTATAATCCAATATCAACCAAACTCGATTAATAATTGTACATGCTATTATGTTTAACGCACATGTTACACCTAGTTTGTCAAATTTTATCTTGTTAAAACAACTTAGCATAATGTTCTTTAAGTTAAAGACAAGCTCATGTTTAAGTTGAAGTCTAGCTTATGTTCAAGTTAAATTCAAGCTAAAATTCAAGTCATGTAGATCAAGATGGAAAGTTCACCTTCAAGTTTAAGTTCTACTAAAAATGTTAGCAGAAGATCAAACTCCGAGTGTAAGATTAAGCTTTCGGTGCAAGTTCAAGTTCTAGTAAGAATGCCAGTAGAAGATCAAGCTCCAAGTGTAAGTTCAATTCCTACTGATGAATCTTCTAAGTATAAGATCAGGCTCCTTTGAGAACTTCAAGTTTCTATTCCTATGAAGTTCAGTCCTTAGGTTTAGAGGGCTTTCAAAACATATTTAAATTGAATTTTTATACTTATAATTGACTGAATTTTGACTTGTCCAAATTCTGATTCGATCAGTGTAAAAAATTCCTCGACTAGTCTAAGAAATAACCAAAGTATAACAGAATTTGTATTGCGTCTTCAACCAGTAGAGTGGAGTCCTCGACTGGTCGAATGACCCCCTTGGACTAGTCGAAGGTTCCTCGACTTAAAGTCCAGCAACTATAATTTAATCGAATTCAACTTGCTCGACCAATCAAAAAGATTGTTCGACCAGTCGAAGGTCACCCTTGACCAGTCGAATAGGCTCTTTGACCAGTCGAAGATCTGTTAAATCTTAACCCGCTCAAATTTAAAATTTTGTTGGAACTGAATCTGGTGCTTCGACCAATCAAAGGAATAGATTTTATGACTATAAATTGAGGTAATTTCTCAATTTGAAAATACAACTTAGGTCTATCAAAGCCCTAATTCAAGAGAGAGAGAGAGAAGTCTCATTTATTGTCAAGCTATCAAGTGGTATTTATAATTTTATTTTATAGTTTTTTCATTAATTCTTTTATCTTAAAACTTTATCATTCTGATTTATCAAAAAGAGTGTTTACTCTTATTGAGATTTGAGAGAATTAATGCAAGTAGCCTTTGGGTTTAAATCTAAATAAAATCAATTAGAACCCTGTACCTTTTCTATTGAACTGAATATCGAACATTCAAAATTCAAGAAAAGCGATCTACAGCTACATCATCTTCTTTGGTGAAAATAAGTATCAATTTACTTTCTGCATTTGGTTTTTTATGAGATAGCAAGAAAATCTCATTTGTTGGTTTTTCTGAGATAGCCAAAAAATCTCAGTGTGGAGTTTTTATTTGTGATAGCCCTTTAAAATCATAAATGTATCAGTTTTTAAGGTGACCTTGTGAAAACCTTGTTCATAATGAAAGCCGAGATTATAAGGTTTATAATGTTAGGAGTGGAGTAGGTGTGACTGTTTGAGAACAGTTGGTGTACACATCGAACCACTATAATTCTTTATGTTTATGTTGAATGTTTATTTTTTACATATATGGAGAATGGTTGTAATTTTATTTATACAAATGTGGTGAATGCTTATAATAGATAGCTCTTTTAGATCTTGCTTTGGTTAGAGATCTTGATCTTTACCATTATTCGTGAAATAAGGTTGTCTTGCCTAAACTTTGTTTTAGGTGTAGGTTGTCCTACGAACTAACTTTGAATCAAATTTTCAATACTAGTGAAAGTATTTTTCTTGATTCATTTATTATTTCAACAAGTTAATTTTTGTTTAACATACTCCTATTCACCCCCCCCCCCCCTTTATAGGATCGTTAAACTCGCCTTTTGAAGTGGTATCAGAGCTAAGTTACTATTTTTTGGATTAATTTCTTAAGTTAAAGATCTAGAACTTTTATTATGTCAAATTTCGATAGCTTGTCTATTACCAGGCCACCACCTTTCAATGGCTCTAACTATGTATACTGAAAAGCCAAAATAAGGATTTTTCTAAAATCCTTAGATGAAAGCGTGTGGCAAGACATTATAACCAAATAGAAACCTCGTATATCTGAAGTATTAGGCAGTGATGGAACAAAATCTATGAAAGAAACTGCATTCTATTTATGGACTACACCTTAGAAAAGCGAAAGCAGAGCTAATGCTAAGGCCTTAAATGTCATAACTCGTGATCTACCACCTAATGAATTTAATAGAATTATTTCATGTGATACAGCTAAAGAAGCTTGAGATATTCTTGAAATGACACATGAAGAAACTTCTATAGTCAAGAAATCGAAAGTTCAAATCATCACTATAAGATTTGAAGAAATTCGTATGAAAGAAAATGAAACTTTCATGGACTATGACTGATAGCTCCTTTATGTTGTCAAATTTTGTGGTGCCAAAACCTCGATTAGTGTCTTGTGTAGTATGTTGATATATATATATATATATATATATATGTTCAAGACACTGCATCATAATGCTTCAAGACAAGTACGGTGATCTACTTCAAAAGCAAGGTCAAGTATTTTGTACACTTCTGTAAGCTTCAATGTTCAGAGTTTTTAAAGCTACATCGAAAAGATGAGTGCTTGTTCAAGACTCAAGATAATGTTCAACTCAAGATGAAGTACAACTCAAGAATGATAAATCAAAGCTTTTGAAGATCTCAAAGTTTAAGCTACATCATGTAGCAATCTCAAGCTTCATAATCTTCAAAGGTTAACCTTCCTCTGAAGAAATGGAGTTTCAACGTTCATATTTCATGTCCCGGGTATAAAAGACCTTAGATTGACCTTAAGGTAGGTCATTTCAGATACATAATTAAATTGCTCTTTTTATAAGTATTGTAGTCTGCTCTAAGACTAGTCCTGGACTTTGTTCGACTAGTCCTAGCACTGGCTCGACCAGTCTAAGATATTTCAGGACCGGTCCTAAGTTTGTTGTAAATTTTTAAAATTTTTGTTTGTGTTACGACCAGTCCTAGAGACTGTTCGACCAATCGTGTGAACAGTGCACAACTTGTTCACAACCAGTCCTGAAACTATGACTCAAACTACAGTGATTAAATCAGACTGCCTTCGACCAGTTGTATGCATATCATGAACGATCGTGGACAACCTTCGATCGGTCATGGAACGGTTTTATCTGATTGCGCTCAAAATTTAAAAATTCGTTTGTCCTACGACCAGTCGTACTGTCCACAGGACCAATGGTAGGTGCGATTTTTACAACTATAAATAGACGACGAATTTCAGAGTTTAATAACTCAATTCTAGAAAAATCAAGGTATCACTATGAGATAAGTTTGTATTTATTTTAAGCTACATTATGCATATTTAATATTCTCTTTTGTTAGTTTTTCATATTTAATTTTGTTTTTATATTCCAATCTAATTTGAAAAGAGGAATTGTTGTATTCCTTATTCTTGGAATCAAAATTAAATATAGATAGCCTAACTGGTTTAATTTAAAATCAATATAGAATCTAGAACCATTTCTTAAGTGAGTATTGGACATTGAACTTCTATTCAAACTTCTACTCTGACATTGTTCTTCAGGGCTATAATAAAAGGAGAATTTCAGGTATTTTACATTTGCGTAAATTTTCTTTATTTTTGTTTTATTTAAGATTAAGCCAGAAAAATCTCAATCTGTTGGTTATCTGAGGAGAGCCAGGAAAACTCAGAAGTGGGGTTTTTAAATTATGTAAGTCCATTTGAAAAACACAATTGTGAAGGTTTTGGGTGAACCTATGAAAACCTATTTTGATAGTGAACGCTAATATCCCCTGTGTGAGGATATCAGGAGTGGAGTAGTAATCTGCATGACTGTTGTTTAACAGTTGGTGAACACACAGGAGAACTACTATAATTCTTTGTGTTTTGTGGAAGCGTGATTTAGTTTTCCTATCTTTTATCATTCAAAGCTGTGGAATATATGTGTGGATGTGAATGTTATAATATTTACATTTCAAGCATTGTGGGGAATTTTATAATAGTTTATAATTTCAATTCCTTGCTTTTTTTTTTTTTTTAAATTTCTCTTTAATTTAAATTTTTGATACAAAGACCTTTCTAGAAATAAGGTTACCCTATCATAAGCTTTGGTTTTTGGTGTAAGCTTGTCCTTAGAACAACATTTGTATCAACCTCTCAAGACTTAAATTTTAAGGTTGCTTTACATTATCGTATTGTGATTTGTTTAAAGTGTTATCCTTCCTTTATTCATTTATATTCCACTCTTAAAATTTAAATTTAGCATAGTCTTATTCACCACCCCCCCCCCCCCCGCCTAGGACATATAGCTTGTCCTTTTCAAGTGGTATCAAATTTATATTTCTTTGGATTTATTTCCTGAACTAATCGATCTAAGCTATATTTAAGATGTCAAATTTTGATGGCCTTTCAGTCACTAGGTATCCACCTTTCGATGACACTAATTATGCCTATTGGAAAGCCAAGATGAGGATTTTCTTAAATCTATGGATGAAAGTGTGTGGCTAACCACAGTGAATGAATGGACCCCTCCTACCACTGAAGTAACTGATATCGATGGATCAAAATCAATGAAAGTAACACCTTATTTCTCATGGACCACACTTCAGAAAAGTGAGAGTAGTACAAATGCTAAAGCACTAAATGCAATCACTTGTGTATTATCATAGGATGAATTCAAAAGAATTATATCCTATGATTCTGCAAACCAAGCCTAGGATATTTTAGAAATGACACATGAGGGTACATTAATTGTTACGAAATCTAAGATTTAAATCCACACAACCAAATTTGAGGAAATACGTATGGAAGAAAATGAAATGTTCATGGACTTCTATACAAGATTAAATGACATTGTGAACTCTACGTGGGGTCTTAGTGATAAAATTCCAGAAAGTAAAATTTGTGCAAAAATACAACGCTCACTTCCTGAATGGTTCAATTCTAAGGTAGCTGCGATCCAGGAACTTCGTGATACAGACAATATGAGCGTAGATGAATTAGTTGGATCTTTACAGACTTTTGAGTTAACTTTTAAAGCTCCAAAAGGTAAATCTATTGCCCTTAAATCTTCTAAAAATAGTTTTCAAGAAAATGATAATAATTTTGATTTAGAAAACTCTGAAGATAATATGGTCCTTTTAGCGAAAAACTTTTATAAAAATTTCAAAAGTAAAAAGAGGGTTGATTTTCAAAAATCGAATGATAAGAAGAAATCTAAAGCTAAAACTCGAAAATCATTGAAAGCTAGTCAGTGTTACAACTGTCATGAATATGGGCATTTAGCAAATAAGTGTCCTAAAAAGGACAAACCCAAAAAGAAGGGTATGTTGGCTACTTGAGATGAATCCGCTGATTTTGAAGATTCTTCTGAATCAGAAGATTCTAAAACATAGTCAGGCAGTGACGTAAAAGCCCTTATGACTCTAGCCAAATTTATATTTTCAGATAATGATGATTCAACAAGTGAAGAAAATCTGAATAGATATTGTAAAAAGGAAGATGATCTTCAAGATGCTTACAATGCCTTATACAAGGAAAGATATAAAATTATTGTTAAACTTAAACTTCAAAAAGAAAAATTTTCAAAGCTTAAAGAAAATTTTGAGACTCTTGTTTTAGAAAAATTTCATATTTCAGATTTTTTTTGAAAAGACTAAATGCGATTTAGAATTTAAAACCTCCCTGATTGAAAATCTTAAATCTGAAAATAATAAACTTAAACATGAAGTCTCTTTTCTTTTGAGTTTAAAGGATACATGGAAGTATGTCCAAGGAGATCCAAAGTTAGAAAAGCTTTTATCTGGATCAAGGAAATGTGGCGATCGATCTAGTTTGGGTTACGACATAAATGTTCCTCTTATACAAAAGAATATTCCTCCTAAGTTTGTAAAAGGAGAGACCTTAAACTCAAAAGGGAAAAGTACAAATCAAATTCTTTTTAAAAATACTAAAACTTTCCAAAAACCTAAAAGCAACTATATCAACTATAAAAGTTAGAATCAAAACCCTTTACCCGAAAAAATAGTTGATTTGCTTAAGGAGCTTTTAAAATCTAACTCAGTAGGTCATTCTTACAACAACTACAAACAAAAGAAGGCCAACTATACACCTAAACCCTAAATAGTTATGAAATGGGTTCCTAAGGTAACCTACTTAGTTGCCTACGCCGCTTTCAAAGCTACAAGTCATTCAAAGTGGTACCTAGACAATAGATGCTAAAGGCATATGACTGGTGATAAAGGTCTATTCACTGATCTCAAAGCTATGACTGATGGTTCAGTCACATTCAGTGATGGCAGCATCTGCAAAATTATTGGCCATGGTATGGTCCAACTCTATAATCTCCCTTTGTTTAAAAATATTTTATATGTTGAAGGATTAAAACACAATCTGTTAAGCATATCTCAAATATGCGATAACAATCATAGCGTAAAATTTTCTAACCAGGTTTGAGAAATTTTAAATAATAAGGGTTCTGTAATCTTAACTGGTCGTAGAACTTTTGAAAACTGCTATATTGTTAGTGAATCCAACTCATCTAGTCAAACGTGTTACATGGTCCATACCAATGAGACAGATTTGTGGCATAAATGCATTAGAAATGTACACTACTGTAATTTGTATAGATTGAATAAAATAGAACTGATAAGAGGTCTACCTAAATTACAGAAAATAGACAAAATATGTGGCGAATGCTAGATTGGAAAGCAATCAAGGAGCTCTCACAAGAAGATGAAATCCAATGTCACATCAAGACCACTCGAGCTTCTTCATATGGATCTTATAGGACCTACCAGGATGGAGAGTTGAGGTAGAAAAAAATACATTCTGGTAATTGTGGATGATTTTACCAGATTTACATGGGTTTCCTTCTTAAGGGATAAATCAGAAACCCTTGAAACAAAAAGAGGTTCTCAAGTCTGTAAGATCCATAGTGATCATGGATATGAATTTGAGAATAGCAGTTTTGAGAAATTCTGTAGCGATCAGGGGATATTACATGAATTCTCTGCACCTAAAACTCCACAACAAAATGGAATTGTTGAAAGAAAAAATAGAGTGCTTCAAGAAATGACTAATGTAATGTTAAATAGTATAAAGCTATCTAAAAATTTTTGGGTTGAAGCCGTAAATACTGCATGCTATATAATAAACCCGGTTTATATGAGAAAATCCAATAATAAAACTGCTTATAAAATGTGGTTTGATAAGAAGTGTACTGTCAAATACTTTCGTATTTTTGGCAGAAAGTGTTATATTTTATGTAACCGTGAAAATTTGGAAAAGTTTAATTCTAAAAGTGATGAAGGGACCTTTTTAAGATATTCTTTAAACAGTCGCGCATATCGTGTATTGAACAAAAAGACCGGTGTAATTCAAGAATCTATAAATGTGATCATAGACGATCACTTGAATACACCTGCCCTAAGTTCAGATAATGATGAAGTTCTTTTAATTAATGAACTAGATACTTCATTAAATCAAACTGACTCTGAACTAAAGACTATTAAAGATCATCCAACCACTCAGATTCTTAGAAACCCTCTCACTAGTGTACGCACTCGTAAACGACTAGAAGATATATGTAATTAAGTGTGCTTTATATCTCAGATTGAAAACATAAAAGAAGCTCTTACAGACGAAAATTGGATTGTTGCGATGCAAGAAGAGCTTAACCAATTTGTGAGAAATGATGTTTGATATCTTGTTCCTAGACTTAAAGATAAACATATTATCGAAACTAAGTGAATTTTCAAAAATAAGTCTGATAAACTTGGTAATATAATTTGAAACAAGGCTAGGCTAGTTGTACAAGGGTACACTCAAATTGAGGGTATTGATTATGATGAAACCTTTACCCCAGTAACTCGTCTTGAGTCAATCAGACTATTTATATTCATTGCGTACTTTAGAGAATTCGAAATTTATCAAATGAATGTGAAGAGTGCCTTCTTAAATGGTGATTTGCATGAAGAAGTATATGTAGAACAACCAATGGGTTTTGAAGACTCTAAGAAAACTGATTATTTCTATCGCCTTAAAAAGGTTCTCTATGGCTTAAAATAAGCTCCCAGGGCATGGTACGAGAAATTGACTAAGTTTTGTTAAGAAACTCAATGATCACTTCTTAATAGTACAAATCTGTATTGATGATATTATTTATGGATCTACTTGTTCTAACATGACTGTTGAGTTTGCAGATTTAATGAAATCTAAATTCAAAATGAGCATGGTTGGGGAATTGAACTATTTTCTTAGGTTGCAATTAAAACAACAACCTAATGGTATCTTTATTTCTCAGACCAAATATGCTCTTAACTTGATCAAAAGGTTCAGATTTGAGAATGGTAAGAATTTTGATACTCCTATGAGTACAACCTTAAGACTCTCATAAGACTCTACAGGTAAAAATGTGGATCCTAAATTATATTGTAGTATGATTGGCAATTTACTTTATTTAACTGCTAGTAGACCTGATATTGCTTTAAGTGTGGGTATTTACGCTAGATATCAGTCTGATCCTAAAGAATCTCATTTAACTGTTGTTAAATGGATTATGCGATATGTCGCAAGTACTTCTAATTTAGGTCTTTAGTATCCACATGATACTAGTGTTCAATTGGCTGGGTACTTAGATGCCGATTGGGCTGGTAATATTGATGACAGGACATCAACCAGTGGTGGTTGTTTTGAAAATTATTTGGTTTCTTAGTTTAGCAAGAAGTAAAGTTTTATATCACTCTCAACTATTGAGGCTGAATACATCGCAGCAAAAAATGCATGTACTCAGCTAGTTTGGATGAAATGTATGTTAAGCGATTATGGAATTACACAAGATTCAATGGTTTTATATTATGATAATTTCAGTGTAATAAATATTTTAAAAAATCTAATCCAGCATTCACGTACCAAGCACATTGACATTAGGTTTCATTACATTCGTGAATTAGAGGAAGAAAAGACGATATCTTTGGAGTACATTCCTATCGAGACTCAACTTGCTAACATTTTTACTAAACCGCTCGACAAAAGCAAGTTTAATAAATTAAAATTTGATCTTGGTATGTGTATTTTAAATTGATTATTCATACATATTTGTATCATAGTGTATATATATTTGATAATTTATTGGTTTAAATTTCAAATTTGTATGAAAAATGCATGTTTAAGGTGGTACATGACCAGTCGAGGATGTGCTCAACCAGTCGTGGTACGACCGGTCGAGGACGGCCCAAGACCGGTCATGTAGTGCATTGGTCACTTTATTTTGGAGAAAATCATCATCTTCTTCATTTCAACTTCCCTCTCCAACGAGCCGACGACCGACCAGTAATACCCACCATCCTAGATTTATAAGGTTAGTGTGTCATTTGCATTTTTCTTATAGATTCTAGTCTATCTTACTTCATTTTCACTCTTTGAGTAATTTGTTTTGTGATTCATTGAGGTTTTGGGGGGTTTTTCTTTTAAAAATCTGATCTTAGCAAATCCTACTCTATCCTCTTTGCATCTTCTTATTTCTTTGTGTTTCTTCTTGTAAATGGATGCTAGAGGGAATAAGAAAATTTTTCATGGTCCATCTTCTTTCAGATCTACTTCAATAACTCGTTGCCACCTTCGGTCACTTGAAGATGATCCCTCTTATGTTCAAGATTTAAGAATGCGAAATGTTATTATTGAGCGACCTGTACTTGTTGATCATATTGCTCCTTTTGGTATCATTCCACTCTAAAATTTAGGATGGGATAACATCTTACATTAGGGTGGGCCTACATACCAGTCTATTGCTCAGTCCATGTTTGCATGTATCTCTGATTTTTTGACTGAGAATTTAACATTTAAAATTGATGTTAGAGAAGTTCCATTTGAAATTGACCACCATCTAATTTCAGGGTTAATGGACATACCTGTTAATAATGAGGGTATTCCTATTTATACTTTAACTTAGAAACCCTTAGAATTAGAAAAATGCATGCTCACTAAAGATTTATGCAATATGAATGTGCAATGGACTCATAAAGGGAATGCGCTCCCCTCAAAGTACTTGTTACCCAGATACAGGGTTCTCCACAGAATCTTTACTTCAAATCTGCATCCACGTTCTAGTAATAAAACAGAACTGACTTCCTTTATGGTTCGGGTTTTGCACTCTATCGTCTTTGGTACTAAAGTTTATCTTTCTTCTTTGATATGTCATTCAATTATTCAGTTTCATCTCCATCCAGGTTGTAGTGATACTCCATTAGCCTATCTTAGATTATTTTAGCTTCTCACATGCTGGTTGCTATGCCTGTTGGTGAGGCTCCCATCCATCTTCTTATTTTTAACAATTCGAATATTAACAAGATGAAGTTGGAATTAGCACCTAGCCAAGTGGATGTGGGTGGTGGTGGAGGTGAAGCAGGGAATGATGAAGAAGCTCGTGATCTTCTTCCTGATGATATAAATATGGATGATATTTTTGATGAAATTGAATCTAATTCTGCTAATGATCCTGACTATGAGCCATCTGATTTTGATGCTCATATTCGTGCTCTAGAGGAGAAGGTAGAAAACATGAATGTTGTACATGATATGCAATTTAAATATATGCGCAAGTATCTTAGGTGCTTAAACAAGGGCCTTCATCAACTTGATCCTATCATACTGCTCCATCTTCAGGATCGGATTAAGTGTTTTACTCTTTAGTCTGTAATAACTTTAAGTCTACTTGTGTTGGTTTGTGAACTTTATTTAGCTTACTGACTTTTGTTTGAACTAGTTAATGGTATGTGGACTTTAATTTGCTTATATCTTGACCGGTTAATCCTTTATTACTCCTGTTTCTTATTTTTTTTCTTTCTTCCTTTATCATATTGTGACAAAAAGGGGGAGAATTTTTATGATTTTGCATTGATTGTGAGTAGTAGCATTTTTTTGGATATATGTGTGCTACTCGGGGGGATTATGTGAGGAGATGTTTTACCTAGTTCATGATGTTTTGTGCTAGTTGATGATAACTGGTGCATGATTCTTTAACCAGGCTGTAATTGATTTTCTCTTAAAACTGGTGCATGATTCATATGTATATATTAATCATATTATTGTTAAGAGTGTTTTATCACAAATTTGACAAAGGGGGAGATTGTAAGTGCTATGACTGATAGCTCCTTTATGTTGTCAAAATTTGTTGTGCCAAAACGTCAATTTGTGTCATGTGTAGTATGTTGATATATATATGTTCAAGATGCTGCATCACAATGCTTCAAGACAAGTACGGTGATCTACTTCAAATGCAAGGTCAAGTATTTTGTATACTTCTGTAAGCTTCAATGTTCAGAGTTTTTAAAGCTACATCGAAAAGACGAGTGTTTGTTCAAGACTCAAGATAATGTTCAACTCAAGATGAAGTACAACTCAAGAATGACCAATCGAAGCTTTTGAAGATCTCAAAGCTCAAGCTACATCATGTAGAGATCTCAAGCTTCATAATCTTCAAAGGTTAACCTTCATCTAAAGAAATGAAGTTTCAACGTTCATATTTCATGTCCCAGGTATGAAAGACCTTAGATTGACCTTAGGGTAGGTCATTTCAGATACATAATTAAATTGCTCTTTTTATAAGTATTGTAGTCTGCTCTAAGACTAGTCCTTGACTTTGTTTGACTAGTCCTAGCACTGGCTCGACCAATCTAAGATATTTCAGGACCAGTCCTAAGTTTGTTGTAAATTTTTAAAATTTTTGTTTGTGCTACGACCAGTCCTAGAGACTGTTCGACCAATCATGTGAACAGTGCACAACTTGTTCACGACCAGTCTTGAAACTATGACTCAAACTAAAGTGATTAAATCAGACTGCCTTCGACCTGTTGTATGCATATCATGAACGGTCGTGGACAACCTTCGACTGGTCATGGACATCCTTCGACCAGTCGTGGATCGGTTTTATTGAATTGCGCTCAAAATTTAAAAATCCGTTTGTCCTACGACCATTCGTAGTGTCCATAGGACCAGTGGTAGGTGCGATTTCTGTAACTATAAATAGACAAGGAATTTTAGAGTTTAATAACTCAATTCAAGAAAAAACTACGGATCACTCTAAGATAAGTTTGTGTTTATTTTAAGCTACATTATGTATATTTAATATTATCTTTTATTAGTTTTTTCATATTTAATTTTATTTTTATATTCCAATCTGATTTGAAAAGGAGAATTGTTGTATTCCTTCTTCTTGGAATCAAAATCAAATATAACTAGCCCAACTGGTTTAATTTAAAATCAATCTAGAACCTAGAACCATTTCTTAAGTGAGTATTGGATATTGAACTTCTAATCAAACTTCTACTCTGACTTGGTTCTTCCGGGATACAACAAAAGGAGAATTTTAGGTATTTTACATTTTTATAAATTTTCTTTATTTTGGTTTTATTTGAGATTAAGCCAGAAAAATCTCAATCTGTTGGTTATCTGAGGAGAGCCAGGAAAACTCAAAAGTGGGGTTTTTGAATTGTGTAAGCTCATTTGAAAAACACAATTGTGAAGGTTTAGGGTGAACCCGTGAAAACCTATTTTGATAGTGAAACGTTAATATCCCTTGTGTGAGGATATTAGGAGTGGAGTAGTAATCTGTGTGGCTGTTGTTTAATAGTTGGTGAACACACAGGCGAACCACTATAACTCTGTGTTTTGTGGATGCATGTGTTATTTTTTCTATCTTTTATCATTCAAAGCTGTGGGATGTATGTATGGATGTGAATGTTGTCATATTTACATTTCAAGCATTGTGAAGAATGTTGTAATAGTTTAGAATTTTAATTTCTTGCTATTTATTTATTTCTCTTTAGTTTGAGTTTTTGTTACAATGACCTTTCTAGAAATAAGGTGGTTCTACCATAAGCTTTGGTTTTTGGTGTAAGCTTGTCCTTAGAACAACATTTGTATCCACCTCTCAAGACTTAAATTTTGAGGTTGCTTTACATTATCACATTGTGATTTGTTTAAAGTGTTATCTTTACTTTATTCATTTATATTCCACTATTAAAATTTAAATTTGGCATAGTCCTATTCACCCCCCTCCCTCTCTAAGACGTATAGCTTAACCTTTTCAAGTGATACCAAAGCCTAATAGCTCATATTAATTCTTTTTATTTTGATTAATTTCCTGAGTTAATCGATCTAAACTATATTTAAGATGTCAAATTTTAATAGCCTTTCAGTCACTAGGCCTCCACCTTTCGATGACACTAGTTATGCCTATTGGAAAGCCAGGATGAGAATTTTCCTTAAATCCATGGATGAAAGTGTGTGGCTAGCCACAATGAATGAATGGACCCCTCCTACCACTAAAGTAACTGGTATTGATGGATCAAAATCAATGAGAGTAACACCTTATTTCTCATGGACCACACTTCAGAAAAGTGAGAGTAGTGCAAATGCTAAAGTACTAAATGCAATCACTTATGCACATTCACTGAATGAATCCAAAAGAATTATATCCTATGATTCTGCAAAGCAAGCCTAGGATATTTTAGAAATGACACACGAGGGTACATCAATTGTCATGAAATCCAAGATTTAAATCCTCACAACCAAATTTGAGGAAATACGTATGGAAGAAAATGAAATGGTCATGGACTTCTATACAAGATTAAATGACATTGTGAACTCTATGTGGGGTCTTGGTGATAAAGTTACAGAATGTAAAATTTGTACAAAAATACTATGCTCACTTCCTGAACGGTTCAATTCTAAGGTAACTGCAATCCAGGAACTTCGTGATACGGATAATATGAGCGTAGAGGAATTAGTTGGCTCTTTACAGACTTTTGAGTTAACTTTTAAAGCTCCAAAAGGTAAATCTATTACCCTTAAATCTTCTAAAAATAGTTTTCAGGAAAATGATAATAATTCTGATTTAGAAAACTCTGAAGATGATATGACCATTTTAGCGAAAAAGTTTTACAAAATTTTTTAAAGTAAAAAGAGGGTTGATTTTCAAAAATAGAATGATAAGAAGAAATCTAAACCTAAAACTCAAAAATCATTGAAAGACAGTCAGTGTTACAACTGTCATGAATATGGGCATTTAGCAAATAAGTGTCCTAAAAAGGACAAACCCAAAAAGAAGGGTATGTTGGCTACTTGGGGTGAATCCTCTGATTCTAAAATCGAGTCAAGCAGTGACGTTAAAGACCATATGACTCCAGTCAAATTCACATTTTTAGATAATGATGATTCAATAAGTGAAGAAAATTAAGATGCTTACAATGCCTTATACAAGGAAAGATGTAAAATTGTTGTTAAACTTAAACTTCAAAAAGAAAAATTTTCAAAGCTTAAAGAAAATTTTGAGACTTTTGTTTTAGAAAAATCTCATATTTCAGATTGTTTTGAAAAGACTAAATTGGATTTAGAATTCAAAACCTACATGATTGAAAATCTTAAATCTGAAAATGATAAACTTAAACTTGAAGTCTCTTCTCTTTTGAGTTTAAAGGATACAAGGAAGTATGTCCAAGGAGATCCAAAGTTAGAAAAACTTTTATCTGGATTAAGGAAATGTGACGATCGATCCGGTTTGGGTTAGGATAAAAATGTTCCTCTTAAACAGAAGAATATTCCTCCTGAGTTTGTAAAAGGAGAGACCTTAAACTCAAAAGGAAAAAGTATAAATCAAATTTTTTCTAAAAATAATAAAACTTTTTAAAAACCTAAAAGCAACTATATCAATTATAAAAGTCAGAATCAAAACCCTTTACCCGAAAAATAGTTGATTTACTTAAGGAGCTTTTAAAATCTAACTCAGTAGGTCATTCTTACAACAATTACAAACAAAAGAAGTCCAACTATATACCTAAACCCTAAACAGTTATGAAATGGGTTCCTAAGGTAACCTGCTTGGTTGCCTATGCCGCTTTCAAAGCTACAAGCCATTAAAAGTGGTACCTAGACAGTAGATGCTCAAGGCATATGACTGGTGATAAAGGTCAATTCACTGATCTCAAAGATATGACTGATGGTTCAGTCACATTCAGTGATGGCAGCATCTGCAAGATTATTGGCCATGGTATGGTTCAACTCTATAATCTCCCTTTGTTTAAAAATGTTTTATATGTTGTAGGATTAAAACACAATCTGTTAAGCATATCTCAAATATGCGATAATAATCATAGCGTAAAATTTTCTAACCAAGTTTGAGAAATTTTAAATAAAAAGGGTTCAGTAATCTTAACTGGTTGTAGAACTTTTGAAAACTACTATATTGTTAGTGAATCCAGCTCATCTAGTCAAACGTGTTACATGGTCCATACCAATGAGATAAATTTGTACACTACTGTAATTTGTATAGATTGAACAAAATAGAACTGATAAGAGGTCTACCTAAATTTCAGAAAGTAGACAAATATGTGGTGAATGCCAGATTGGCAAGCAATTAAGAAGCTCTCACAAGAAGGTGAACCCTAATGTCACATCAAGACTACTCGAGCTTCTCCATATGGATCTTATAAGACCTACCAAGATGGAGAGTCGAGGTGGTAAAAAATACATTCTGATAATTGTGGATGATTTTACCAGATTTACATGGGTTGCCTTCTTAAGGGATAAATCAGAAACCCTTAAAGAAGTAAAAAGGATCTCAAACGGAAAAAGGTTCTCAAGTCTGTAAGATTCATAGTGATCATGGATTTGAATTTGAGAATAACAGTTTTAAGAAATTTTGTAGCGATCAAGGGATATTACATGAATTCTCTGCACCTAAAACTCCACAAAAAATGAAATTTTTGAAAGAAAAATTAAAGTGCTTCAAGAAATGGCTAATGTAATATTGAATAGTATGAAGCTATCTAAAAATCTTTGGGCTGAAGCCATAAATACTGCATGCTATATAATCAACCGAGTTTATACGAGAAAATCCGTTAATAAAACTGCTTATGAAATGTAGTTTGATAAGAAGCGTACTGTCAAATAGTTTCGAGTTTTTGGCAGCAAGTGCTATATTTTACGTGACCGTGAAAATCTGAAAAAGTTTGATTCTAAAAGTAATGAAGGGATCTTTTTAGGATATTCTTTAAACAGTCGCGCATATCATGTATTGAACAAAATGAACGGTGTAATTCAAGAATATATAAATGTGGTCATAGACGATCACTTGAATACACCTGCCCCAGTTCAGATAATGATGAAGTTCTTTTAATTAACGAACCAGATACTTCATCAAATCAATCTGACTCTGAACTGAGGACTGTTAAAGATCATCTAACTACTCAAATTCTTGGAAACCCTCTCACTGGTGTAGCACTCGTAGACAACTAGAAGATATATGTAATTAAGTGTGCTTTACATCTTAGATTAAACTAACAAACGTAAAAGAAGCTCTTACTGACGAAAATTAGATTATTGTGATGTAAGAAGAGCTTAACCAATTTGTGAGAAATGATGTTTGGTATCCTGTTCCTGGACCTAAAGATGAACATATTATCAGAACTAAGTGAATTTTTGAAAATAAGTCTGATGAACTTGGTAATATAATTCGAAACAAGGCTAGGCTGGTTGTACAAGGGTACACTCAAATTGAGGGTATTGATTATGATGAAACCTTTACCCCAGTATCTCGTCTTGAGTCAATCAGACTATTTATATCCATTGCATGCTTTAAAAAAATTAAAATTTATCAAATGAATTTGAAGAGTGCCTTCTTAAATGGTGATTTGCATGAAGAAGTAAATGTTGAACAACTAATGGGTTTTGAAGACCCTAAAAATACTGATCATGTCTATCACCTTAAAAAGGCTCTCTATGGCTTAAAATAAGCTCCCAGGGCATGGTATGAGAAATTGACTAAGTTTTTACTAAGTCATGATTTTCAAATGGGGAGTATAGATAAGACTCTTTTTGTTAAGAAACTTAATGATCACATCTTAATAGTGCAATTATATGTTGATGGTATTATTTATGGATCTACGTATTCTAAAATGACTATTGAGTTTGCAGATTTAATGAAATCAAAATTTGAAATGAGCATGGTTGGAGAATTGAACTATTTTCTTCAGTTACAAGTAAAATAATAACCTAATGGTTTCTTCATTCCTCAGACCAAATATGCTCTAAACTTGATTAAAAAATTTAAATTTGAGAATGGTCAGAATTTTGATACTCCTATGAGTACAACCTTAAGACTCTCAAAGGACTCTGCATGTAAAAATGTGGATCCTAAATTATATCGTAGTAGGATTAACAGTTTACTTTATTTAACTGCTAGTAGACCTGATATTGCTTTAACTGTGGGTATTTGCGCTAGATATCAGTCTGATCCTAAAGAATCTCATTTAACTGTTGTTAAATGGATTATGTGATATGTTGTAAGTACTTCTTATTTAGGTCTTAAGTATCCACATGATACTATTGTTCAATTGGCTCAGATGCTGTTTGGGCTGGTAATATTGATGACAGTACATCAACCAGTGGTGGTTGTTTTGGAAATTGTTTGGTTTCTTAGTTCAGCAAGAAGTAAAGTTCTATATCGCTCTTAACTGTTGAGGCTAAATACATTACAGCAGGAAATGCATGTACTCGGCTAGTTTGGATGAAACATATGTTAAATGATTATGAAATTGCACAGGATTCAATGGTTTTATATTCTGATAATTCCGGTGCAATAAATATTTCAAAAAATCCAATCTAGCATTCACGTACCAAGCACATTGACATTAGGTTTCATTACATTCATGAATTAGTGGAAGAAAAGCTGATATCTTTGGAGTACATTCCTACCGAGACTTAACTTGCTAACATTTTTACTAAACCTCTTGACAAAAGTAGGTTTAATAAATTAAAATTTGATCTTGGTATTTATATTTTAAATTGATTATTCATGTATATTTATATCATAGTGTATATATATTTGATAATTTATTGATTTAAATTTCAAATTTGTATGAAAAATGCATGTTTATGGTGGTACACGACCAGTCGAGGATGTGCTTAACCAGTCGTGGTACGACCGATCGAGGACGGCCCAAGATCGGTCGTGTAGCACGTTGAACACTTTATTTTGGGAAAAATCATCATCTTCTTCATTTCAACTTCCCTCTCCAATGAGCCGACGCCCAACCAGTCATACCCACCATCCTAGATCTACAAGGTTAGTGCGTCATTTGTATTTTTTTGTAGATTCTAGTCTATATTACTTCATTTTCACTCTTGGATTAATTTATTTTGTGATTCATTGAGGTTTTTGGGGTTTTTCTTTTAAAAGTCTGATCTTAGCAAACCCCACCCTATCATCTTTGTGTCTTCTTGTTTCTTCTTATAAATGGATGCTAGAGGGAAAAAGAAAACTTTTCGTAGTCCATTTTCTTTCAGATCTACTCCAATAACTCGTTGCCAGCTTCGGTCACCTGAAGATGATCCCTCTTATGTTCAAGATTTAAGAATGCAAAAAGTTATTATTGAGCGACCTGTATTTCTTGATCATATTGCTCCTTTTGGTATCATTCCACTCCTCCAAACTAAAGGATGGGATAACATCTAACATTAGGGTGGGCCGACATACCAGTCTATTGCTCAGTCCATGTGTTCCATGTATCTCTGATTTTTCGATTGAGAATTTAACATTTAAAATTAATACTAGAGAAGGTCCATTTAAAATTGACCGCCATCTGATGTCAGGGCTAATGGACATACCTGTTAATGATGAGGGTATTCCTATTTATACTTTAACTGAGAAATCCTTAGAATAAGAAAAATGCACGCTCACGAAAGATTTATGCAATATAAATGTGCAATGGACTCATAAAGGGAATGTGCTCCCCTCAAAGTACTTGTTACCCAAATACAGGGTTCTCTACAGAATTTTTACTTCAAATCTGTATTCAAGTTCTAGTAATAAAACTGATCTGACTTCTTTTATGGTTTGGATTTTGCACTCTGTCGTCTCTGATACTAAAGTTTGTCTTCCTTCTTTGATATGTCATTCAATTATTCAGTTTCGTCTCCATCTGGGTCATAGTGATATTCCATTTGCCTATCTTAGACTGTTTTAACTTTTCACATGCTGGTTGCTATGCCTATTGGTAAGGCTCCCATCCATCATCTTATTTTTAACAACTCGAATATTAACAAGATGAAGTTGGAATTGGCTCCTAGCCAAGTGGATGTGGGTGGTGGTGAAGCTGAAGCAGGGAATGATGAAGAAGCTGATGATCTTCCTCCTGATGATATAAATATGGATAATATTTTTGATGAAATTAAATCTGATTCTACTAATGATCCTGACTATGAGCCATCTGATTTTGATGCTCATCTTCGTGCTTTAGAGGAGAAGGTAGAGAACATGAATGTTGCACATGATATGCAATTTAAATATATGCACAAGTATCTTAGGTGCTTAAACAAGGGCCTTCATCAACTTGACCCTACCATACCTGCTCCATCTTCAGGATCTGATTAAGTGTTTTACTCTTTAATCTCTAATAACTTTAAGTCTACTTGTGTTGGTTTGTGAACTTTATTTGCCTTACTGACTTTTGTTTGAACTAGTTAATGGTATGTGGACTTTAATTTGCTTATATCTTGACCGGTTACTCCTTTATTACTCTTGTTTCTTATTTTTTCTCTCTTCCTTTATCATAGTGCGACAAAAAGGGGAAGAATTTTTATGGTTTTACATTGATTGCGAGTAGTAACATTTTTTTGGATATATGTGTGCTACTCAGGGGGATTATATAAGGAGATGTTTTACCTAGTTCATGATGTTTTTTGCTAGTTGATGATAACTGGTGCATGATTCTTTAACCAGGCTATAATTAGTTTTCCCTTATAATTGGTGCATGATTCTTGTGTACATATTAGTCATATTATTGTTATGAGTGTTTTGTCACAAATTTGACAAAGGGGGAGATTGTAAGTGCTATGACTGATAGCTCCTTTATGTTATCAAATTTTGTGGTGCCAAAATCTCTATTTATGTCTTGTGTAGTATGTTGATATATATATATATATATATATATATATATATATATATATATATATATATATATATATATATATATATATATATGTTCAAGACGCTGCATCACAATGCTTCAATACAAGTATGGTGATCTACTTCAAATGCAAGGTCAAGTATTTTGTACACTTCTATAAGCTTCAATGTTTAGAGTTTTTAAAGTTATATCGAAAAGACGAGTGCTTATTCATGACTCAAGATAATGTTCAACTCAAGATGAAGTACAACTCAAGAATGACCAATCAAAGCTTTTAAAGATCTCAAAGTTTAAGATACATCATGTAGAGATCTCAAGTTTCATAATCTTCAAAGGTCAACCTTCATATGAAGAAATGGTGTTTCAACGTTCATACTTCATGTCCCATGTATGAAAGACCTTAGATTGACCTTAGGGCAGGTCATTTCAGATACATAATTAAATTTCTCTTTTTATAAGTGTTGTAGTTTGCTCTAAGACTAGTCTTGGACTTTGTTCGACTAGTCCTAGCACTGGCTCGACCAGTTTAAGATATTTCAGGACCAATCTTAAGTTTGTTGCAAATTTTCAGAATGCTACGACTAGTCCTGAAAATCGTTCGACCAGTCATGTGAAGAGTGCATGACTCGTTCACGACCAATCCTGAAACTATGACTCAAACTACAATGACTAAATTAGAATTCTTTCGACCAGTCATATGCATATCACGACCGGTCATGGATAGCCTTCGACCGGTCGTGGACATCTTTCGACTAGTCGTGGAACAGTTTTATCCGATCACGTTCAAAATTCAAAAATCCGTTTGTCCTAAGACCAGTCGTAGTGTCCATAGGACCAATCGTAGGTACGATTTCTGCAACTATAAATAGACAATGAATTTCAGAGTTTAATAACCCAATTCAAGAAAAATCTAGGGATCACTCTGAGATAAGTTTGTGTTTATTTTAAGCTACATTGTGCATATTTAATATTCTATTTTGTTAGCTTTTTCATATTTGATTTTGTTTCTATATTCCAATCTGATTTGAAAAGAGGAATTGTTGTATTCCTTCTTCTTAGAATCAAAATCAAATATAGCTAGCCCAACTAGTTTGATTTAAAATCAATCTAGAACCTAGAACCATTTCTTAAGTGAGTATTGAACATTGAACTTCTATTCGAACTTTTACTTCGACTTGGTTCTTCTGGGCTATAATAAAAGGAGAATTCCTAGTATTTTACATTTGAGTAAATTTCCTTTATTTTTATTTTATTTAAGATTAAGCCAGAAAAATCTCAATCTGTTGATTACTTAAGGAGAGCTAGGAAAACTCAGAAGTGGGGTTTTTGAATTGTGTAAGCCCATTTGAAAAACACAATTGTGAAGGTTTAGGATGAACCTGTGAAAACCTATTTTGATAGTGAACCCTAATATCTCCTGTGTGAGGATAGTAGGAGTGGAGTAGCAATCTATGTGGCTGTTGTTTAACAGTTGGTGAACACACATGCGAACCACTATAACTCTTTGTGTTTTGTGGATGCGTACTTTATTTTTCCTATCTTTTATCATTCAAAGCTATGAAATGTATGTGTGGATGTGAATGTCGTAATATTTACATTTCAAGCATTGTGGGGAATATTGTAATAGTTTAGAATTTCAATTCTTTGTTATTTATTTATTCCTCTTTAGTTTGAGTTTTTGATACAAAGACCTTTCTAGAAATAAGGTTGCCCTACCATAAACTTTGGTTTTTGGTGTAAGCTTGTCTTTAGAATAACATTTGTATCAACCTCTCAAGACTTAAATTTTGAGGTTGCTTTACATTATCGTATTGTGATTTGTTTAAAGTGTTATCTTTCCTTTATTCATTTATATTCCACTGTTAAATTTTAAATTTGTCATAGTCCTATTTACCCCCTCCCCCCCAAGGACATATAGCTTGGCCTTTTCAACTTCTATATGAAACTAAATGATATAGTAAATTTCATGTGGGGTCTAAGAGATGGAATCCCAAAAAGTAAGGTCTGTGTAAAAATACTTCGATCTCTTCCTGAAAGATTAATTATAAAGTAACTGTCATTTAAGAATTAAGAAATACTGATCAAATAAAGGTTGAAGAGTTAGTAATTGGTTTTCTCCAAATGTATGAGTTAAATTTTAAAGCTCCTAAAGGTAAGTCCATTGCTCTTAAATCGTCTAAATTTATTTTATAAGAAAATTGTGTTAATTCTGATGTTGAAGGTACAAAAGATGATATGGATTTACTTGATTAAAAATTTTATAGAATTTTCAAAAATAAGAAAAGATCAAATTTTTAAAAATCGTCTGAAAAAATAAAAAGAAAAACTAAATCTTGGAAATCTGTAAAGGACAATCAATGTTTCAACTACCATGAATATGGGCACTTGGTGAATAAATGTCTAAAAAGGGATAAATAAAAAAGAAAGGGTATGTTAGTTACTTGGGATGAATCATCTGGTTTTGAAAGTTTTCTGAGTCTGATGAATCAGAATAAGAAAATTCAAATGATGTAAAAGCCATAATAACTATAGCCAGAGTCACCTCCTCAGATAGTTGTAACTTATCTGATTATAAAAATCTCAGGAGTGACCTTAAAAATGAGAATGAAGATGATCTTCAAGAACCTATACAGGGAAAGTTGCAAAATTGTTGTCAAACTAAAAATTCAAAGGAAAAAATTTCTTAAATTAAAAGAACTTGAAAACAATGTTTTAGAAAAATCTCATTTTTTAAATTGTTTTGGAAAAACAAAAATATACTTAAATTTCAAAACCTCAAAGTTAGAAAAACTCAGAATTGAAAATGAGAATCTAAAACTTAAAATTTCTTCTCTTTTGAGTTTTAAGGATATTTGGAGATATGCCCATGAAGACCCAAAATTGAAAAAACTATTAACCTCATCTAGAAAATGTGGTGACAAATCAGGTCTACGATATATCAAAGATAATTCTCAGAATAAAAAGAACTCATCTCCTATATTTGTAAAAGGAGAATTCTCAAACTTAAAAGGTAAGAATTTAAGAAATTATGGTTGAAATAATTTCAAAAATCTAAAACCTTTTCAAATTTTTAAGATTAATTCTAATACCATCAGCTATAGAAATCAAAGATATAACAAACCTCGTTTAACTGAAAAATATTGGACTCACTCAAAGAGCTTCTAAAATCCAACTCAGACGAAATCGGAGTTAATAGAAAGTGGAGAAATTCCAACTCCCAAATATAGTGAAAAACCAATAGAACTCTTAAACCCGGAACCATAATGAAATGGGTTCCAAAGGTTACATTTCTTATTGCCCACACAACCTTCAAAGCCACTAGCCATTCAAAATAGTACCTGGATAGTAGATGTTCAAGACATATGATAGGTAAAAAAGAACTATTCACCAACTTCAAGGAAGTAAACGATGAATCCGCTACTTTCGATGATGGAAGCAACTATAGAAACATAAGCCAAGGTACTGCTCAACTCTCTAATCTTTAAACGACGAATCAATTACTTTCGGTGATGGAGGCAATTGAAGAATCATAGGCCAAGATACTGTTCTACTCTCTAATCTCTCTCCATTTGAGAATGTTTTGTATGTTGAAGGTCTTAAGCATAACCTTCTAAGTATTTTTCAAATCTTCGATAACAAACACAGTGTAAAATTTACTGATCACGGATGTGAGATTTCAAATGAGAAGAGAAGTATGATATTAAATGGTCGTAGGACTTCTAAGAATTGCGATATTATTAATGACTCATGCTCTTCTAATTTTTCATGTTACTTGGTCCAAGCAGACGAAATAGAACTATGGTATAAACGTCTTGGACATGTTAACTTTAGAGATCTTTATAAATTGAGCAAAAGAGATCATATTCATAGCTAACCTAAATTGAAAAAGATAGAAAAGATTTGTGGCACATGTCAGATTGGCAAGCAAATCAGGAGTATTCGTAAGAAAGTAAAATTCTTAGCTACAACTAAACCTCTTGAATTACTCCATATGGATTTGGTTAGACCAACGAGAATGGAGAGTAGAGGTGAAAAGAAGTATTTTCTAGTTATTGTTGGTGATTTTACCAGATATACATGAGTAGCTTTCTTGAGAGAAAAATCAGAGACTCTCGATGAAGTCAAAAGAATTCTAAAATGAATTCAGATTGAAAAAGAAGTACATGTAATTAGAATCAGAAGTGATCATGGTACTGAGTTTGAAAATAGCAATTTTGATAAGTATCGTATAGACGATGGTATATCACATGAGTTCTCTACTCCTAAAACACCTCAACAAAATAGGGTTGTTAAAAGAAAGAACAAGGTGGTATAAGAAATGACCAATGTTATGCTAAATAGCATAAACTTACAAAAAAATTTATGTGCTGAAGCTGTTAATATTGCGTGCTACATTTTAAATCGTGTGTATGTTAGAAAAGCAAAAGATAAAACACTTTGTACTTTCAGTACTCAGGTGTTACCATGAATACCTAGCTTATTGAACTTTTCACCTCACTTTAACCTAAATATGACCATAAGGGTAATCTTCATCCATAAATTGAGTTATTTGACCGTCTAAGTATAGAATCTATAACTAGATTTCCACTTATACGGCCTTTAAGACACTTAAAACTAGTGAGGAATAAGTTTAAAACATTCACGTGGTTCCGATTGTTGAAATTAAAGATCAATTATGGGATTCAAAAATGAATCATTGGATTTAGATCTCATATCATACAATGATGGGTTTGATCATCAAAACTAGTTATTTGATTAATCTAAAGGACTTTTGGACCGTCCATGAACAATTTTAAAGCAATCTAAATGGCGTACTTCGATATGGTTGTTGGACTTCATAACTAACACCACACTATTAAGATGATTTTACAAATAATTAACCAATCATTGGGTGGCTCAGGAGATGTCAACCCTAAAGAAGAAATAATACCCCAACCTCCAACAGAATAATACACATCTGACCCGACGGCAAGAGGTATTTTCACTAACTGCCACCTAATCTCATAGGTGAGATCACTAAATTATAAAAAACAAGAAGCCAATAAAATTCCTCTAAGCTAGACTAGAAGCCCAAAGAACTATCGATGATCAAACTAAATAATGATTAGATCTCTTTAACTTATCGGCCCACTTGTTCATGCCTATCTGTCCACCAGGATACTAAATTAACTATTAGGAAATCCCCAAAATAGTTGTTGAAGCCTCTAACTCCATGGATGAATAGTTTAACACTAATATAACCGTAGGATCGTTTAGAATCAATAATCGTTTTCAAATTGCATTAAGTGGCCCACACGAGCATTGGACATACCTCATCTCTCGATAGAACTATTTCTTGGGCCCATAAAACTTCCTGGACGGAGTGGATGCCATAAAGCATTGCAGTGAACCCCACACTAAAGTGTGGAGTACACAGCCTATGTACTCATGCGCCTCACCAAACATGGCCCCCGGTCAAATCGGGCTTGACCCAAGCCGAAGGAGTTCTCTTTCTCTCTTTCATGTTTTTAACCAGCAAACGGACAATCGTCTTTCGTTGTAATTATGGCCCACAACCATGATCCAAACTGTCCATCGTGTGTAGCCCTCAATTTTAACCAAACCCTGAATATTTCCACAATTGCATCACACGTGTATGCACATAAACATAGGCACGAGCAGACATCTGTATGCAACAGTTTCCGAAAGCGGAAGCACCGTATTCTCCCTTAGCTGGCGATCCGTGTGTTGGTATCTTCAAATCCTAACCGTCCAACTGCAAGCAAACTCAGCCCTTCGAAGTAGGGCTTCTCCAACAAGGATAAACACATGTGAAGATAATCTTTCCGTTTATCGACGCTGGCACCATCTCAACTGTCCCTTAATTTATAGAAGTCGTCTGAAACATCCTAGTAGTTGGTTTTAGGGCAATCAGCAATGTTATACGACTTGAATTAGAGTTTTTATGAGAAACTCGTGGGAGCACGAGTTAAATTTTGTGGCTAAAAATCTCAAAACCCACCGATAAATGGTGGGGAGCCATGTAAATGGTGGGTCCCACAAGGTCTCTGAGACTCATCCGAACCAACCATATGCATCAGTTCTTAAGATCAGCCCTTTGATTGAAATTCGCCATGAACAGACACATCAACTTCTCCATTGAACCATGGATACCCATCACTGGGTAATGGGTCTCATTCATTGATTTGATCGGTCTATTCGGTCGGCCTGGGACCCAAAAATTTATCTCTGACGTGTTATCTAAGCCATGCAATTTGATCTCCTATATCTGTTAACAAATATAATTAAACTATTGAGATCGATGTCGGGTGTAACTAATTCATTGACTAGTTACTTTGAACAGACTAGAATGGATTAATAGAGCCTTTACAAGGCTGCCCTTTTTTTGGGGCAACGATCTTCCAAAAATAGAACGTGAGAGAGAGTATGTGGCGTTCTTCTTTCCACACTGACTCGAGTCAAGACTCAGTCAAGTCATGCACAGACCCAATCTAGTTGAGTGTGAGAGAAAGTAGAAAGAGAAGCAGGAAGAAGGAAATAAAGGAAGAAGAAGAAAAGAAAACAAAGGAAGACGAATAGAGAGAGTGCGAGAGGAGATGGTGGGTGAGTAAGTGACTCGCTGACCCGAGTCAACACGATGAAGAACGTAATCTTGAGAAAGATAGACAAAAGGAGAAAAGAGAGAGAGAAAACGAGAGGAGATTGGGAGGACGAGAGACCGGCTGTCCGAGTGGATCGCTATGTTTGGTTAAGTCAAGCCGAATTGGCTGTAGAGTGACTTAGTTTGACTCGCTGTGAGTTAAGCTAAGTTCAGATAGTGATGGGCCTGCTCGATGAGTAGAAAGAAGAATGAATGAGAAGAGGGAACGAGATCGGGTCAAGTCGCGGGTTGTTAATGAGTTCGGGAGTGTGACCTGCTGACTCAGCTGTCTTCACCGAGTCGAGCTGGGTTGATTCAGGTGGGTTTGGCCTAATCCAGCCATCATGCTGGACAAGGAATTCAGAGAGAAGAGAGAAGAGAATAAAACAAGAGAAAGGAGAAAAAAAAAAGAAGAAGAAGAAGAAGAAGAGAGGAGAAGATGGGTTGACTCATTGTATGAACTGAGTCAACCCGCTACCGCTACATTTTGGATCAATTTAGGTCGAGTTTGATAACCTAGGTGCCGCTGTTGAACCTTCAATAGATACAGAAAAGAGAAGGAATGAGGTGAGTAGTGGAAGGCAAGATAGTGCTACTAAGTTGACTCAGCTTGACCTGAGTTGAGTTGATGGTATTGATGTGAATCTGGTCTGCGTCAGCTCAGTTCAACATAGATCATCTTTGCGTTGTCAGGGATCCTTAACTGGGTGATTCATTGATCAATTTGATCGAAGAGAGAGATAAGTTTCGGCCTAGTGAAGTTAACTCAGTCTGGACAAGGGATCTTCCATTTGGACCAAGTTAAAGTTAATTTTGAGAGAAATCAGTTCGATTAATACAGGTAAGTTATCTCTAATTTGGGCAGGTGTATTAGATTCATCTTGTCTATAGATTTTGATGTTAAGTCTACACTCTAGGTTAAAAACCCTATATCCACACCATTAAACCATATTTTTATCTAACCATACAAATGTTGTATCGTGACAGTCTAACCACACCATATATGCTAATTTGTTGGAGGTTGATTTCGAAGTGAGCATATGAGTATTTAACAACATGGGAAGCCAATTCGACTTTTAAAAGGTAAGGATCACCCTTCTAGCTTTTCTACATCATGATCGTTAGATTTGTTCATTTATTTTCATTCATTTATGTTATTGATTACTTAATGTGGTATTAAGTGAAAATGATGATAAATATTAGTTTCTAATTGAGTGGTTCTTTATAAATGATTGATGATTGGATTAAATTTAAGTATTTGAATATGCTATGGAACTCAAATATCTCTATTCTGGTTTGAAATGAATACTTTATATGTGTAGGTGCTATTGATGTTGTACGTAGCTTGTTTTACCACTTGTGATTACTTGATAGTGTTTTTGGAGGTTCTCGAACTAGTGGTCATTTTACCTAATAGATTAAATAGAATATTTGTCATGGACTTACCATCTTGTGGATCATTTATACCTATGTGGCTTCTGAGAATAACCAATTTTTATCGCACTCTTGAATGAAATGGTTACCCCTTGCAAGTTTGGTGGAATAATTTCCATATGTGCCTTTGATAGATTCTTTTCGTATAATCATACGATAGTAAGTTCTACTTGATGAATTATGATTGACCACTTGTTGAGGAGGTTACCATTTAACATCGTAGTTTTGGAGTCTCATGAGCTAGGGATGGTGGTATAGGACACTATGCCCAAGTTGTCAACCTATGCTGGGTGACGAGCACCCCGTAGTGACTTTTGAGCTTTCTTAAAATGGTTGTTTACAATTGGAATAATAATGGCTAAGCTAATCATGCATTTCATGACATAAGGACTTTACTGGGTGGTCGATATAAGACGCGAGATTTTTCTTGGGTCATTATGGGTTGTACCTTTCTGGGTGCCTAATTCTCCTTGAGTGTATCGTGGAGTACTCTTCTAGGAGGCTAGATCACCTTGAGTGTCCTCGTTGCATGGTCTTTTTCGGATAACTAGTGTCTCTTGGACATGCATTGAGTACTTTTTCAAGTGGCTAGTTCTTCTTGGGCGACCTTTTGCCAGCTAGATGAGCATCTCCAGGTCTGTGAGCATGCGCATGCATTCATGCATTTAGACAAGAATATCATTGTAAAATTTAGTAATGTTTGCATACTTGATGAATTCTGTCGTATTATTATGATTGTCATTATAAAATATGTATTATGGACTGTTCCTGACAACTATGCTTAATTATCATGGTGATTTGATAAATCTTGAAGATTATACCTTACTAAGATAACCATTGACGTTATCAAATCGTTTTCAGTGTGCAAGAGACGTATCTGATACGCATGTTGGTACTCATGTTGAGTATGAGGAGTTAGATGATCTTGCAATTCCAGATTATAAATTTCATTCCTGTTTAATTTATATTTTCTTGTATTTGTAAAGACTTGAGACATTTATATATATAAGCCTTCAAGTAGCCACTTGAATATTTTAATATGTATATTTGAACTTTCCTTGAAGCTTGATTTGTTTCTCTTCAGCTAAATTGCTCACTCTGAATACACACACACACACACACACACACACACACACACACACACACACACACACACACACACACATGAAATTTGGACTATTTTTATAGTTTAACACGCGGGTTTTTGAAAAACGAGTAGTATAGGTTTTGAGAATCAGGGTATTACATATGGTATCAGAACGAAGTTTAGACAAATCAGGCTTTGGGGGAAACAAACTTATGTAAACCTTAAATGTTTTAATTTAGGATATTAGAATTAGAAATTTGAACCTAAGGGGATCTCCCCCATACTTAGAATTATTTTGAGAATATAAAGACCTAAAACTTACATTCCCTTAGAAATTATCAAGATAGTCATTTAAACTTGTGTGAAAATCTCTTAGGATTACGGAAAGTATGGCCCACTTGAATTATGTATACGGATGATTTTGGGGATATTTCATAACATAAAGGGGACCCATCAAATGCACGGTATTATTGTTCTACACACTTCACGATGGGGCCTGCACAACTCAACCTCATGGAAAGTTCCCATGAGGTTGACCTCATAGTACCATTTCCACATATATATATATATATATATATATATATATATATATATATATATATATATATATATATATATATATATGGGAAAAGGTTCTATGCGGACGAGCTCATGGGAACTTTCCATGAGTTCGAGCTATGTGGGCCCCACCATGATGCGTCTCGACCATCTACCCCATCAGTCAGATGCACCATTCCATATTGGGCCTGGGGGTTAAAAATCAAGTCAATCTGTGACTTGTGCGGGCGACACCACATACGAAAGTCAAGAGGGGTTACCCTCCTTTAAAACATTCATAATCATTTGTTGGGCCCACCGAGATGTCGTTCACAAATCTAGCCCATCCATTATGTGTGTCCCACTTGAATGAGGGGTCAGACCAAGTTTCAGATGCATTTAAATTTCAGGTGGGCCCCGCCAAGTGATTTTATACGTTTTAGACATCTCTTCACATGCTTTTAGATGGTATGGCCTACCTGAGTTCTGTACACGGCTGATTTTTGGGATATCCCATAATTTAAAAGGGACACATCAAATGCACGATGTTGATGGTCGACACAAATCACGGTGGGGCCCACACAGCTCAACCTCATGGGAAGTTCCCATGAGCTCAACTAAATAGAACCTTTTCTATATATATATATATATATATATATATATATATATATATATATATATATATATATATATATGGGAAAAGGTACTATGCGCTCGCCCTCACGAGTTCGTCCCATGAGGTCGAGCTGTGTGGGCCCCACCGTGATGCGTTTCGAACATCTACCCCATCAGTCAGATGCACCATTCCATCGTAGGCCTAAGTCTCAAAAATCAAGTCAATCCGTGACTTGTGGGTCCCTACTCTTACCCGGGTGGTAGACTCTTTGGAGTTTCAACACCGGTTCAAGGGTTCGAGTACCCATGGTGGTGAAATCCCACGGTGTGCGTGTGTGGGGGGTGTGTGCATGTGGCGTGAGTGTGTGGGGGTGTGTGTGCGTGTGTAAAAAAAAAAAGTGACTTGTGTGGGCCACACCACATATAGAAGTGTAGAGGGACCGTGCACCATTAAAACATTCATAATCATTTTAATGGCCCACCGAGATGTTGTTTGCAAATCCAGCCCATCCATTATGTGTGTCCCACTAGTATGAGGGGTCATACCAAGTTTCAGCAGCATTCAAAACTCAAGTGGGCCCCACCAAGTGCTTTTATATGTTTTAATTGTGTTTTCACATGTTTTAGATGGTATGGTCCACTTGAGTTCCGTATACGGCTGATTTTTGGGATATTCCATAATTTAAATGGGACCCATCAAATGCACGGTGTTGATGGTTGACACGCATCATGGTGGGGCCCACACAGCTCGACCTCACGGGAGCTTACCGTGAGGTCGAGCGGATAGTACCTTTTCCCTATATATATATATATATATATATATATATATATATATATATATATATATATATATATCAATGAAAAATCAGAATCAAAGGATTTTATGGGATTATTTTTATTATGAAATGAGTCAATTAATCATCCACTTTGATATCTTATTAAATAAAATTAATGATTTTGTTCATCATCGATTAAGACTTTTAGTCTACGAGAGATATCATGATCATCTATTAACAAGGGTTTCAATTAAATTATTTCAAATATACACGCGTATTGACCCACACTCAAAGTTGCAGCGGCTAAGCTAAGCCCGTGTGACTCCATGTTTCATCCGATAGGTTCGGCAATTTAATAGGCTACCCAGAAAAGAATTCTACTACTACTATTACTATGTACGAAAAGTAAGGGTCACCTGCTTAGCCGTGACATCTTTGCCGGCACTTCCATGCTACGTAAACACAAACACGTGTGAATAAAAGCTACCCTTTATTTCATTTCAAGTTGGTGAATTAGACCTACCCCATCACGCCCAAACCTAAAATGATTTGTACCCTCCATTATCTAAGTGGCTGCTGTTGTCATCTTAGACATGCTCTATTTTGGTGTAGAAGATTGGTACCATCCAATCACAGCTCAACATGTGCCCATCGAAAGAAAAGAATACACCCTTCTTTTGATGTATGTGACAAGCTCACATCGTGCAATGGCACGCGCCCTTTCAAAAAGTTGTTAAAGTATATACTATACTATAGTGCTTTTACAAGACCCCCTTGTTTACATATCACCGGCAACCTTTGGAAAGGTAGATTTATCCCTGTTGACTCCGTTTTGTTAATGACCAATGGATGGATGGCTCCTAAGGTATGATTTTTTATTAGAGCTTTGTGGGACCCTTGATGGAAAAAGAAAACAACCATGGCTAAACCTGGGAAATTTCTGAGGGGACACGTGTCAATGTCCTGGTCACATAATGATCTGATGGGAAGCGGATTGGCTGGTGTACACACACCACCGAACTGGCTAGTGTGTGTACGTGTCCTGCGAAGACGAGCTCTCAGAGTTGTACGAACGGTTCAAAGGAGATCAAAGTTAAACGGGCCTCACAATGATATCTTTATTATATCACACCATTCATCCATTTTTTCAGATCATTTAGAGCATGAGCCCAAAAATGAGTCATATCTAAAGCTTAAGTGGACCACACCGCAAACAGCAGTGGAAACAATGATTCTCACGGTTAAAACATTGGTAGGGCCCACCATAACGTTTATTTTCTATACAATCTGTTCATAAGGTCACACAGACCTGGATGAAGAGGAAAAACAAATATCATATTAATCTCAAACTTCTATGATCCCCAAAAGGGTTTCAATGGTAGACGTTCAATCTCTCACTGCTTTTTATAACGTGGTCCACATAATTTTTGGATATGTCTTATTTTTTCGATCAGGCCTTACAACGATCTCGCAAGAGAGATGCACGGTTTGAATATATCACATACCTTATGATGGACCCACAGAACTTGGTGACGTCAATACATCAGCCAGGTGGGTGGATCTGATGGGCTTAGTGTATCCAAGTTTTCCATGCACATACTTCTTTGTTGGAGTCTACATGTCCTATTTGGGCCGTCCATTGGGTTCAGTCTACTGTTCTTCCATTACAATGTAAAGATCAAAGCAATCGGATGGTCCTGACGTCCTTGACTTGACATGAATTCTATGAATGATCGTATTCATCCATTCCTCACACCACTGAATCAACGATTTAGATCAGCTGATTAGTATGTCCTTTTTGCACGGCATCCTAAGGAAATGGACTGGACCAAATATATGGTCTAGATGGTTAACGTGGATGCCAGCAAGTCCAAATGCAACTAAGGTGCGTGGGACGGTTTCCATACACTTAGCCCATTGCATCATTTTTCTTTATTTATTCCTTCGGCAAAGTCAACAAACAATTGACACACGTCTGTCTAATATAGAGTCCCAAAATATATAATATTTAAAACGTAAGGCTTGTTTGGGTTACACTCCTTTTTCATTTTTTTAATCTGCTAGAATGATAAGCATGAGCGTAGAAACATCCTTTCGGCAATGTTACGCAAGGAATTGCTGATTTACCACCCCACATGTGTGGGCTACGGAAATGGACACAATCTAAATAATATGTTGAAATTTCAACAGCACTAAGGCCATCCATCTTGACCATCGGACGGCAATGGATTAAAATGATTTTTGGATGGCACACCCGAAAGGCCAATTAGATTTCTGTATGTTGTGGAAAAATAGAAAAGAGCAAAAAACAGAATACGAAGAAACAGAAGCTACAAAAAATTATGTTATTCAACAAGGGATAGCAACATGAAAGTTTCCTTTTCATTGGAATTGCATTATATGGGATTAATACATTATTGTACAATGATAGCATGTTTAGAAATTTACTACATGAAAATGTGAGAAAAATGACGGCACAATTTGATGGTGACTGCCATCGAACGCAATTTTATTTATTCAATGGTAAATGTTGTTGATAATTTGAAATTAGGTATAAAATTTTTTTGGAGGAGAATCCCTCATTTCTATCCCTTGCCTTCCCTCTCTCTCCCTCTCCCTCCGTTGGAACCCTAAACCAACCACCCCCCCCCCCCCCCCCCCACCCCCCCGGTCCTCAACACTCTCACCAAGCTCTCTCGGCATGGTCACTCAGCGCACTGTTTGAGTTCTCTCCCTCTCAGATCACTCCCTCTCTTGGTGCTCTCTATATTGCCGTAAGCCCAAACCCTAGTAGGTGGGACCCACTATAATGTATGTTGGGTCTTTTATGAGCCCCACTGTAATGTATGTGGGGTCTACTGTGGGGCCTATTGTGATATTAAATTAACTTGTTTATTATTACTGAAAGTTTGAAGCATTGTTTAATTATATGTATTTTATCCACTATTTTAGATTTCATGTAGTCTGTACACTATTTTTGATTTCATGTAAATTGTACACTAAATTGAATCTCATGTAATCTGTACACTAATTTGGATTTCATGAATCTGTCCACTGTTGGATTTCATGTGATTTGTACACTATTTTAGATTTTATGTAATATTTACACTATTTTGAGTTTTATATAATCTATATACTATTTTAAAGTTCATGTAATATATACATTAATTTGGATTTTATGTAATCTATTTACTTTTGGATGAATTTCATGTAATCTATCCACTATTTGGATTTCATGTAATATGTATATTATTTTGAATTTCATGTAATATGTATACTATTTTGGAGTTCACGTAATCTCTCTACTTTTGGATTTCACATAATCTCTCCACTTTTGGATTTCATGTCTATTATGGATTTCATATAATATATACATTATTTTGAATTTCACGTAATTTGTACACTATTTTGGAGTTCATATAATCTATCTACTGTTGAATTTCCTGTAATTTGTACACTATTTTAAATTTCATGTAATTTGTCTAGTTTAATCATGACAAATGGACACATGTAAACTTCAATGATACGTACAATATTGGAGTTATTAGTTGCCAAAAATTAGTTACATTTGAAACTCAGGTAGGTCATATCATCTGTAAATATGGAAATTCATGCCTAAAATATCTAAAAGCACTTGGTGGGGGCCTACCTGAGTTTTGGAATGGCCTAAAATTTGGTGTGACCCCACATGCAAGTGGTTCACAAACAATGTATGTGATAGAAGTCAAAACCATATATCAATGGGCCTTATGTATAATCTGGAAGGTTTTAATGGGCAGACACCCACTCTCAACTGTTACCTATGGTGTGGCCCACCTAAGTCATGGATTGGCTTCTTCTTCTTTTTTTTTCTTTTTTTTAATTTTTTTTTTGTCCATGACTCATCATTGAATATTGCATCTGTCCATTTTGAACAGGAAGATTGGACTTTAGATCTATCCACTTTATATATATATATATATATATATATAAATCAACCACAAAACTAACCCATTTAATGGACTTTATGGTTTTGATTTTGGGTTTAAGGTAAAGTTTACAAATTAGGTTTATATTTTACTTGCATATTTATATTTAAAATGGTGATGTATGGAGTAATCAACCAATATACACACACACACACACACACACACACACACACACACACACACATACATATATATATGTTATTTGGGAGGATTTATTTTATATGCGGGCATTATATTCTTGTAGCCTATGGTATGGTGCCCTAATATTGTATATATATTACTAGTATTTAGTTGATATCAATAGGTTATTTGGTTTATGTTTGTGAAAATTTACAAATGAGTATGTTCCACTTTCCCAGGCTTGGCGTTGTACTAATCTATCCACTCTGGCTATGAGTTAACCCATTTTTAAGGGGTGTCACTTATTTGTTGATATCCAAATGAGTCTTAGGGGGGGGGGTGTTTGGATCTTAACTTATGTAAGATAAGCTACTTATGCCTTAAGTAGCTTGTCTTGAATTGTAGTTATTAAACCGGAGTTATTAAGTAACTTTAAATAAAAAAGCTACTTATAATTGATCCCAAACCAAACTTACTTATATTTTAATTTCATATTTATATTTGAAATTGTGATGCATAGAGTAATCAACTAATAATTTTTGTGTGTGTGTGTGTTATTTTGGAGGATTGACATGATATTCTTGTAGCCTATAGTGTTGTGCCCCTGTATTACTTGTTACTAGTATGTAGTAGATATTAATAGATTATTTATTTTAATATAACTCAATATTTCTTGTATGATGAATTATACTTATCTTCGTGTATGAATTTGTTTTAGTATAGCCCAATCAATTGCTAATTTGAGAATTTTTATGTTGCTAGGTATAAATAAAGTGTACTTTTGAAGGCATAGAGATTTTCAAATTATCCCGTTCAGACAGTTCAAGGTTAGATTGATTAGAATACTTTTGCTTCCTTGATTTAAATGCAAGTACTTATTCTGCTTCGTATATTTTCTTTTTTCTCTGTATATATTTCTTATATTTATTTTCAATGTCAAATATCCACACTTTGGGTGGATAGTTAATGTGGGAATCAAATGCAATATCAACATATTTGGAGAGACATGGGGAGATATTGTTAGAATTTTGACATGGGCATTTAAATGTGAACATAAAAGTATTACAATCTATATATTCTTGAATGAATGACTAATTTAGTCAATTAGGTAGATATACCATTAAAGTATGTAGCGATCGTTTATAGTTCTCCAATTTCTTAATCCCCTTATTTTTTCCAGTATCTCTTAGCTCACAAATGATATCTTCGTCGTCTGCACTTTCAAGTAAAGAGTGGATTTCTAAACCTAGGTTATTAGGAGATTACCTGAATGGTATATTGTCATTCATTACCTAGATAATTAAAAATTATGAACGCTTGAGGGGTGATGACCATTATTATTGTTCTTGTGTCAAATGCCATAATACAATAAGATGGAGGAAAATTATTGAAATTTGTGAACATTTAATTTGTGATGGTTTTTGACACATCTTATACGACATGGATCTATCATGGAAAAGAGTAGGTGGGAAGTCGAGTAACCACCAAGACTAAAACCTCTAATGTGAATCGTGACGCCGATGCAAGGATGGTTGAAATGTGAATTAACGATGCACTTGGGAAGCTTAACAATGACAAACATACTGAAATTGCAGGTATGGATAAATCCCAAGTTTCGAGTATTTTAGCAGAAGATATTGTATATAAGAATATGATGGAAGATGCGATAAAACCCTTATATCTATCTTTTCGAGAATGGGATATAAAATTGTCAGTTATAGTTGAGTTGTTAAGTATGAAGAGTAGACATCAGTAGGCCCACAAGATTTTTGATGAGTTATTACAAATGATAAAAATGATATTGCTAAGTGAAGACACTTTACCAATGAGCACATACATGGTGAAGATGATCAAGTCTGTGCGAATGGAGTGTCAACATATTCATACATGTAGTGATGATTTCATATTATACTAGAGAGATTATGAACATCATGATAATTGCCCTAAGTGTGGCTAGAGCAGATGGAAACTAGTAAATGAAAGGAAGATGAGGAGTAAATATACACTATAAAAGGTAATAAGATATATATTCTCTACTTATAGCGTAGTTGAAACAAATGTATGAAAGTACCCTTGCTAGTGCCCTTGTTTGTCAATTTACGTGTGTGTTAAGTCAGTTGGATTGCAGAGCCTCACAGGAAGATCAATTCAAACGTCTGCCTCAATCGGATGTATGGAAGCTTGCCACAGGTAAATCTAAGCCTCACATCCTATGTCCCAAAACACCAGGTGACTAAAACCCTTAAAACAAGATAGACATCATAAGGTTTTTAAGTGAAAAAATTTCTTTCAACAATCAAAAAAATTTCTAACTTTTCTTGATCTGTCGATTGTATCGATACACATCTCGATATGATCGACCTGCGCTGTCGATGTCCTTGGAAGACCAATCAATAAAATCGAATGAGGACTTAATGTGTCTAGCAACCACATACATATCTGGACGGAATTAACGATGTATCGACACATGTATTGATATCATCGATATTTGAATCTCGAGCCCATTGAAGGTGGCTCGATAATATTAACAGGCAGATCCGGCGTCCCTGTTTTTACTCAGAAAAATCATATATGCTTGGATATATCGGAGCTCTCATTGATACCATTAGAGTTCAAATCTCGATGATATCAGTGGGCTCTCGATGATATCAGGCATGGACGTGAAGTTCTCCAATGAACATTTTTTAGGTAGTTTTCAACTCTGATTGGGGGTCACTCGATAGAATCGATATTCTAATATCGATGGTATCAAGGCCGGATCGATTGCATTGAGAATGGACATAACTGTCCAACAAGCTCAATGATTAAATCCTTAAATTTATCAATGGCATCGACATGACCTTCGATATCATCGATATTCAAATTCCGATGATATCGAGTATCCCCCGATCATATCTAATGACCTGAAAAATTTCATACAAGTCTCTCTCATTTTTCAAATGTCGAGGACTCGATCCTTGTGTCGATAATATCGGATTTCAAAATTCAATGGCTTCGACATGAGTCTCGATTCCCTCAACCAGCTGGTAAAAGGTCTTCAAAAGCGTATGACATTGAGTTTGTGTCATCGAGCGGACCATCGATACAATCGACAGTATACGCTCGATGATATCAAAATCTGTCATAAATGTGACTGTTTTATATCCGTTGGAACCTTTTGCATATATAAGGAGAACTTGTCTGTTGTTGCTGGTAGAGAAAGAAGAGAGTGCTTTTGAGTGTTTAACCTTAGATCATATACCCTAATCCCTTTCTCTTATGGGAGTTCATCCTCCAATCCACCCTCATGATTGATATTCAATAGAGTGGATTGGGGAATGAACTTCCACATTCAAGGATCCTTCAGCTACCACCTTAATGACAATCATTAAGCTGGGATGCCTTGAATGCATAGATGATTGAAATCGTTCTATCTTCTTGATAGGAAAACATTTATAGAGTAAGATTCCATCATAACCTTGACCCAACTCGTTACCTTATATTGGTACATCATTTGTGTTGTGGATCAACGAAGCAGAAGACTCTTCGTCAATAAGGAGGAGATCTTCGCCACTGTGCTGAATGAGACTCATCAACTTATCTATAAGTATCTATAGTCCAGAGGACCCTTTTGATCATTCATTTGTTGGATTGGGTTTACGGTGTTTCTCACCCTTTGAAGTCCTCAAGGAGGCCTCCGATGAGAGTGTACATGGTGGGTGCGTTGTGTGGACCCTTGATCTGTGAAAAACATAAACATCTAGTTGAAGGTGAACCAGTCAAAACCTTGTGTTTGAGGTGAACCATGTAGAAACCTTCGTTGGGTTCTTATGGAAGATCCTTGGCCAGTGTACCTAAAAGTGGGTGTGTTGTGTTGACCCTTGCTCATGAGAATATAAACAGTCAGCATCAGTATAGGTTGTAAAGGTTGAAGGTGAACCTAATTTAAAACCTTAAGTTAGAGGTGAACCATATGAAACCTCCTTAGTTAAATCCGGTACACTCAAGGGTTGAGTGCGGTTACCGGGAGTGGAGTAGACAAGTAGTCAAACCACTATAAAAATGACTGTATTTGCAATTGCTATTCCTCTGTGTTGTGATTTATATCAATGCTTTCATATCTAATTATCTGAGCACACCTCACACACATACATAGTCATATCCATCATAAACTAAAGTATATATATATTGTTATCTCTTAACTAGATTATGATTGGATCCTCTACCAGGCTCGGAAGCCAGTGGAGTTACATTTGAGTAATCTTGATAATTACATATCTATAAGGATTAGTGTAACGGGATTTTTGAATACATTGTATAAACTTTAAAAAGTCTTATTCACCCCCCTCTAGGACATATTGGCATATTTCTACTTCAACTCAAGCGGTCTTCACCACTATTTCAATTGGTATCAGAGCAAGTCTCTCTTTAAGGACTTTACCGCCTAAAGAGTGATCTTGACTGAAGTTTGGAATATGGCCAAAGGAGAGGGCTCATTAGTCACTAGGCCTCCAGTATTTGATGCATACTAGAAGGCTAGGATGTATTACTTTTTGAGATCTTTGGATCATGAAGTTTGTGATATCGTTGAAAATGGTTATGTGCCACCATCTGAACAGATCGCACTTGAGAGTGGCACTACCATCACAAAACCCAAACCCAAAGAGAAGTGGACTATGTTCGACAGAGAAAAATAAATTGCTGAAGCAAAAGCTATGAACGCTATCTACTGTGTTGTGTCCCAAAATATATTCAATCAAATAAGCATGTGTGGGACATCTAAGGAAGCATGAGATCTATTGGAAGTAACCTATGAAGGCACAAGCACTGTGAAAAGGTCCAAACTCTAACTCTTGACTTCACAGTTCGAAAGTCTAAGAACAGAAGAGTATGAGACATTTATGGAGTTTTTCACCAAGTTGAACATTATTTGCAACTCCATGGGTGGATTGAAAGAGAGTTCTGGTACTGAAAATTTATAGAAAAATTATAAGATCCTTGCCGAAATGGTTTAATCCCAAAGTAACAACAATTGAGGAGTGTAGGAATATTGATGAGATGAAAGTAGAAGAATTGGTAGGTTCCCTACAAACTTTCAAACTACACTTCAAACAATCCTAAAAATCCAAAAATACTGTCCTAAAAACCTCTAAGAAAACAATATATGAGGACAGTGGAAGTGAAAAGGAAGATGAAGATGAGGAAGTGACTTTGTTGGCATAAATATTCAGAAGATTCTTTCAGAAGAATCGTGGTCGTCCTTCCAAAGGAAGAAAGGTGAACAAAAAACCCTCTACAGGCAGATTTGGTAAAAGGACCAAAGAACTGTAATGTTATGCTTGTCATGAGTATGGACACCTGTCTACTGAATGCCCAAATAGAAAAATTAAGGGCAAGACAATGGTCGCCACTTGGGATGATGCAGAAGAGTCAAACTCAGAATCTAGTGACTCAGAGAGTGATGGAGACCAGAAATCATTGAAAATCCTTATGGTCTCCACTACTCCAATCATTCCTAGTGAATATGAGAACGAGGAAGAATAACAAGCCACTGAATCATTTCCGTCTGATATTGAAGAAACTGAAGAAGAAGAAGAAGAAGAGGTAGGAAAAGATAAACTGCAAGAAGCTTATAATCAACTCTATATCCATAGCATCCACATACTTAAAAGACTTGGAATATCTGAAAATAAGAAGAAATTGCTGCAAAAAGACTTAGACAAAACCTTGAAAATCAATACACTTCTAATCAATGATCTGCAGCAACATCACTCAGATAATGATAGAATTAGGAGAATTAGCTCCCTTCTTAAATCCGAATCCGAAAAACTAAACAAATAGGTTGAGAAATTAAAAGAAAAAATATACTTCTTCAAAATGAAAACATACACTCCTGTTTTATCTTGAGGAGTCCAGAAAAATTGCTAAGCTAAACTGTAAGTTTTCCCAGAGTGGTGAGAAGTTAGAAAAACTCTTAGGTATGGAAAAATTTGGAAATAACAAAAATGACTTAGGATATGAGAAAGTTAGAGCTGGGTATGGAACACAAACATTTGAAAAATCTGATGCCTTCAGTAGCAGCACAGGAACAAATCAAATAATTGAATCAAATAAGAAAATTAAATCTACTCCAAGTAAGAATCCTATCACAAAGTGGGTAATTAAAGAAAAGAAAAGAAAATTTATCTTGCTACTCACTCAAATCATTTATCAGGCAATGACACTAAGTGGTACCCAGACAGTGGATGTTCAAGACATGTCACAGGTGACAAGTCCCTTCTCTCAAATTATCAGAACCTTTATAATGGGATAGTTACTTACGGAGATGGAACCACTGCTAAAGTAATTGGATAGGGAATCATAAAAGGGATTAATCTGCTTAAAAATGAGAATTCTTTCTGCATAAAAGGTTTGATACATAATCTCTGTCACGCCCCAAACCCAAAAATCGGATTCACAGGAATCCCAATCGCCGAATCCGGTGTCGACAGCCTCCGTAGTACCCCATTTTCGGCTCCTAGCATTCATATGCCAGATTCCGATCCTGGGATCTTACAAGGAGGATTTTTTTTTGTACATTTAAATAGTAATAAGCATAACCATAAGATTACCCAATTCACAAAGATAACATCATCATCACATATCCACTAAAATAATCATTGGTGTACAACATTGAAAGAAAAAAATATAAATAGAAGATCAAGCTCAAGAAGACCACCGCACGCTCCAAGATCAACACTATTGCAACCTAACATCACCTGCACGCAGCTATCATGCATAAGCTTATAGAAAGCTTGGAGGGTGGTGTAAGTGTGTGCATAAGTTAAGTGTCAAGTATTTAATACAATACCATAATCATACAATACCAAAAAACTGGTAATCCATAAATCATATAATGTCTGAATAAGCCGAAACACTGACAAGAGCAGGAATTATCAGAGTAAGCAGAAATACTGACAAGATTATAAATCATATGATAACAGAGTAAGCGGAAGTATGAACAAGTCCATAAGTCAATCAATATTAAAATACGCAATATAGAACAGCTATGCGACAAGGGGTCATAAAGAGATAAATATCATATGCCGAGGATGCAACGTAATATACGAATCCTTCTAAGTCTGTTTAGGCCATATAAGTACAGAAACATAGCGACTCAAAAATGTCATATGCCTGCACATGTAATGTCATATGCGATGTAATGCCATATGCAATGTGAATGAAATGACTATGCTGGAGTGTGAAGTCGGGATGATAGTACGTAGTATCACAGGCTATGGGATCCACCACAAGGGACTTCTATCCAAATCAGTCCCATACCTAAATTTGGATAGTCAGACTCAACGTGGTAAACTCCTGATCTCAGGTTAGTTGCGCGCCCAACTGAAATCCTGGTCATGCGAAGGTATATATAACAAATAGTTACACACCACCAGTCTGAGTGGATAGTGAATGAATGAATGAATGGATATGCAATTCTTACTTAATAAGTCCACATATCAGTACGGTTGCTCTCTGGGAAATCATCACCGGGGTCTATTACACTCTACACCAGCTTGCCGCCCCTATCCAAGTGCATAACTGGGTAAGTGGAAGAGACCTCACTATCCGCCTGCCAATATCGAACCCGGCTCGTCGATAGCGGACTCATTCCTCAAGCTGGTCAAACTTAACCTAGACATTGCCCCCTCACTCAGGCGGGTAAGGTCACACCCCTTTCCAACCACCACGACATAGTAGGAGACGCTGTCTACTAGTATACGGGCCTCGTGCGCTCATATATCCACTCGGTCTCGACGTTGGAGTCATCTCCTGGCCACGGAGGTTTAGGAATTTTCACCCAGGAACATCTATGGCGCCCGTATGCTAGAATTAAACATTTTCGGTGTCCCGTCTGGCCATCCACGATATGCCTGTGGAGGCTACGACCCTGATGTCGCTAGGGCGAATAGCACACAATGCAAGATGCATGAGTCACACAATCCAGTCATGCATCAATGCTGAGCATATCGTGCACTCATGTGAGATAACCTCCGCCTATCAGGGAGTCTCATATCATCCTGTCCAATGACATATGCAATGGTCAATCACATCTCATAACAAACATGCAGATGATGCGTATGGGCATGTATCATGATGCTCTGCAGTCACATGCTCATAATCGATATCAATAACCGGTATTGACAATCGACATCGACAATGTGAACATTTAACCAACATTGTCCCCCAAGGACTGGCCCACATAGAGGCAAACACATAATGGGCACATGGCCTCACATAAGGGCCAAATATACACAACAGGTGGGCCCTGCTCATGGGCCTAATACATATCACAATGGGCCCTACCCATAGGCCTCATACAATCTCAATGAGGCACATACACATCACATTAGGCCTTGCCCCTGGGCCTTGAATACGTCACATTGGGCCTCGCCCATGGGCCTCGAATACATCAGAAGTGGGCCTCAAATATACTTCGCGGGTGGGCCACATACCTGGGTCTAATACACACCAGTATAGGCTACATCACATAGGCCTAAAATACATCACTATGGCCACAACCCATGGGCTTTAAATACACAATAGGTGGGCCCTACACATGGGCCTCAAATATATACCACGGGTGAGCCTCAATGGACAGGTCACCAATACAACAGGATGGGCCTAAGGACATGGACCTCATAAATATATCGAATAGGCCGCACCAATTGGGCCTTACATACATTGCAATGGGCCATGACCCATGGGCATTGCATACATCACAATGGGCCTTGTAACATGGGCCTCATATATATTTAAAGTGGGCCTCAACAACTGGCCTCATACACATCCAGGTGGGCGTCAACAACAGGCCTCATACACATCAAGGTGGGCCTCATACAAGGCTTAAGGAAAAGTCACAATGTGGACATCCAACCATCATTGCCCAACAATGTGGACGTTTAACCACATTGCTCCTAAGGAATGATGCTCATAGGGTCAATCGTATAATGGATCAATAGTCTTATAAAAGGGTTTAAAACACATCATCATGGGCCTCACTCATAGGGCAAATACACATCACATTAGACCTCACTCATGGGCCAACGTACATGACGTCGGCCGTATCAACGGGTCAAACAAAATAGACTAAATCAAAAGGGCCGGTACATAGGAGTCAAATCAATTGGGCCGATCAAATAGAATGATATAGATGGGCCGACTCAAATGGGCAAAGTCAATTGGGCTAATCAAATGGGCTGATACAATTGGCCGAGTCAATGGGCTGAATCACTTGGCCGACTCAAATGGGTCGAATCAGTTGGGTTGAATCACTTGGCCGAATCAATGGGCCGATACGATTGGCTGAGTCAAAATGGGTCGATTCAGTTGGGTTGAATCACTTGGCCGAGTCAAATGGTTGATACAATTGGCCGAGTCAAATGAGTCTCACATATGGCCTTATATATACAACAAATGGGCCACACTACATGGTTTAACAATACCATAAGGGGGAAGCCAACCTGACCGAACAACACTACAGGTGGGCCGAGCCGAGCCGAGCCGACCTGACCGAACAACAACATCAGGTGAGCTGAGCCAAGTTGACCTGGCGAACAACAGCACACAAGTGGGCTGAGCCGAGCGGGTCGAACAATAATACATAGGTGGGCTGAGCTGACCTGGCGAACAACAACACACAGGGGGGCCGAGCCGAGCTGGCCGAACAACAAAACACAGGTGGGCAGAGCCGAGCTGGCCGAACACCAAAACATAGGTGGGCCGAACTGAGCCGGCCGAACAACAAAATAAAGGTGGGCCGAGCTGAGCCGACCTGACTGAACAACACTGACCTGACTGAACAATACCATCAGGTGGGCTGAGCCGAGCTGACCTGACTTAATAATAGCACCAGGTGGGCCGAGTCGAGCCGACCTAACTTAACAATAGCATCAGGTGGGGCCGAGATGACCTGAACAAACAATACCATCAGGTGGGCTGAGCCGAGCCGGCCAAACAACAAAACACAGGTGGGCCGAGCCGAGCCAACCTGACTGAACAACACCATCAGGTGGGTTGAGCCGAGCCAACCTGACTGAACAATACCATCAGGTGGGCTGAGCCGAGCTGACCTGACTTAATAATTACATCAGGTGGGATGAGCCGAGCTGAGCTGACCTGACTTAACAATAACACCAGGTGGGCCGAGCTGAGCCGACCTGACTCTTTAGTTAGGCCACTCTTACCCATAACATGAATCCTCATACACAATAGTTCCATGGGGCTCATGGCACATCAGAGAGGACCAGCACTGCTTAGACATTGTCCTCATAGCTCTGCACCTTTCAAACTTGTCCAGGTACACCAGCACCACCCAAAATGGATGAATGACATGGGTGGGTCCCATAGTCCTTATGCCAATTTACACTTCATTACTGCCACTGCTACTAGGAATGGATGCCAAGATCACTGTTGAAATGAGATAACTCCACTCAGCCTACCAGTTGAGCTATGGATCTAGGTGTCCATGATAGCCACCCCCACTAGGGATGGATGCCAAGACCTCAGTGTTGAAATGAGGCATCTCCGCTCAGCCTACCAGTTGAGCTATGGAATTGGGTGTCCATGATAGCCACCCCCACTAAGGATGTATGCTAAGACCTCAGTGTTGAAATGAGGCATCTCCGCTCAGCCTACCAGTTGAGCTATGAAACTGGGTGTTCATGATAGCCACGCCCACTAGGGATGGATGCCAAGACCTCAGTGTTGAAATGAGGCATCTCTCACTCCGTCTACTACCTAAGCTGTGGAGCTGGGTGGGTCCAGCGTTGAAACAATGTATCTTTCACTCAGTCTACTACCTGAGCTGTGGAGCTGGGCCCACGTCAGATCACACTTCATTGGTAGCTACAACCACTATTTACTAAGTTATGGTTCATCAGATGCTCCGATCAACCTCATTTTCTGGCTTAACACCTAAAATGAGTTGATGTATAGGATAGACGGCGTGGATCTAACACATACATCAAGGTAGGATGTGTATGAGTGGGTCACCCCACAAGCTTGTAACCAAGCAAATATTTGGGTTTTCACAGAGACGTCCAGCATCCTTGGACGCTGGACGGTCCTCACAGTAAAGGTGGGATATATTCAAGTGGGCCACCACATGATGAATGGTATGGGTACAACACACATAAGGTGGACCCCACTCATAAACGGCTTGGGTAAAATACTTACTTCATGATGGGGGCCACACGACCAAATCATCACACAAAAGAAAAATATATATAAAAGAAGAAATGAAGAGAGAGAGAGAAGCACCCACCGATCGGCCTTCTTCTTGGACTTTCTTCTTCCATCAACGCACCCGTGAGCTCCAACGGTTGAGATTCAACGGTCGCGATTGGTTTTGGAGGGTGGAGATGGGAGATAGGTAGTGGGCCATACAAAGCTCTCTCTCATGGGGCTCTCATGGACGATTTCTTGCTTGGAAGAAAATGAGGGAGGGAGATGAGAGAGAGAGAGGTGTAAGAGAGAGAGAGAGAGGGATGGGTGATGGGTGATAGGTGTACTTGGGTGTGAGAGAAAGTTGACTATAGGGTTACTTGGGGAAGAGTGAAAAGTGATGTGTACTTGACATGAGATGGGATTGATTGATGGGACATTGGGTAGAGATTCTCTTGGATTTCACAACGCGTGGCATTTTTTTTTCTCGCACCGAACGTTGGCCCACATCTCCTGACCAGGGTATCACCTCGGCGCGCGAGTCGTGACATCGGAACCGCAATGACGGCGCGGTCGTTATGGTAAAGGCCTTGGGTTGAGTCGATACGGGTTGACGGCATACGAATTAGAGTCGTGCGTAAATATCGATTAAGGGTCGAAGGTTGACAGAATTTGACCGCAGAAGTCTACGAAACGGTACGGTCTAAGATACGGGTCTTACAATCTCCTAAGCATATCTCAAATATGTGATAATGGGCATGTGGTCAAATTCAATAAATAAGAACGAAATCCTAAACCAATCACGAAAATCAGTAATGAAGGGTCATCGCACAAACAACCACTACTACATAATCAAAGGTAAAGAAAGAACTGATGCCTAGAGAGCACTGAGCATAGAAAAACATTTCTAGATCGTGCATTTTGATCTAGATAGTTGCTGAAATGATGCAAATTTTACTGAGCTTAAAATGATATATCTGAGGTTTCGGACCTCCATCTTTTGTATATAAACATTCAAATGTTTATACTTTTGTTGTGTACAATGATTGTAAATAATTTTATGTAGTATACTATTGATTCATAGAAATACTAAAAAGTATATTTGAAGGGTTGTCTGAGTGCTGAAAATGTGAAATCATTCATCTTCGATATGTCATTTTCGTTTACTCGGTCAAGGGATGATATAATCGGCAACAGTTTGGAATGTGAAAAGGCATATGTTCGAGAATTGTATCGATAACATGCTCGATGAAATCTAGACCCTATCGATATCATCGGAATTCAAAACTCGATAATATCGACATGAACTATCGATCAGATCGACGGCTCTCGGAAAGGTGAGGTCGTGTCCGTTGGAATTCTCTAGTTGCTATGGGCTCTTCCCTACAGTCATCGACACGGTCTTCAAAGCATTCATGAGTGGATGTTCGATATCATCGACACCATATCGATGGGATCGACAAACCTGTTATAAAAACTGACCGACAACAAGGAAGAAATTCACTTAACTTCCTTTCCTCTGAATTTTCTCATTACCCTGCTGACTTATAAACATCAAGTAGAGCACGGAGGATGGTTAAAGGGAAAGGTAAGGACTCCTTATCCTCAAAAGCTAAGAAAGAGGAAGATGTTAGATCACCTCAGATCCAATCAGATTGGGAACTAATTACGATTGTTGTTCGTATTGTTCTCAACAGTGCTATTGAGCCCTATGGGGTAGATCTCCTGTTAGAAATTATTGGATGAAAGAATGTTCTTAATTAGGGTGGACCTTACCAATTTGACATGATTCAAAAAAAATTTAACTATTGTCATGTGGTTCAGGATTATCCACCATGTATTTGTCTAGAATTTATACAACATTCCAAAATGATTACACCAATGGTTCTTGGTCGTCTTCTGGACATTGGCGTGACTTGGATCCCAGTCACTGAAAGAAGTTTCAATGAATTAGGCAGGTGGGGGGAGATCACTCGAGCACTGTGCCAAGGTGTAATAATTCCTAGATATAACAACAATGTACTTCCTGAAAAACATCTAGGAACCTTGTTCAGAATTCTCCACAGTATTTTCAGTACAAATGTCTACCCATGTGATGCCAATGACATCGGTCTGAGCCCCTTTGCACTTAACGTTCTGTATGAGATATATCAAGAGGTTCCTGTATGTTTGCCAACTCTTATCCTAGAACAACTAATTAAGGTAGTTAGGGCAGACCATCTTGAAATTCTTCCATTTCCGTCCCTTATCTGTAAACTAGCACATTATGTAGGACTGTCAGCAATATCAAACAAAGTATATCCTGCAGTATGGTTTGACCATGATGCAGTTCAACAAGTGTATGTCTCTGTCTCTTCTCATGCAAAAAGTCCTTCATCGGTTGGTATGAGCAGTCAGCAAAGAAATGAAGAAAAACCTTGTGGATCAAATCGGACACCCTTCTGTAGTCCTGCATCAGTCACAAATTGTAGGCGTTATGTACTTGAGCGTCACCTGCTGAACAACCTAGCTAGAATTGACGAGCGGCTCAATAACTGTGAACAACGACTGTCAGGGATAGAGGACAAGCTAGAAGCTCTCCAACTCTCTGTGCAACAGATTCTGGAATTACTAACGACTGGTGGATCTGGTATACTTTAGAAGGTGGCAATGGTAGCAACGAATGTGAGGGTATTGTAATCACATTTTGAAAAATCCTCACCTGGGATCCTAGTGCTTTTCATTTTTTTTTTAAAGAATTTTTGGTAGCCATGGATGGGTTTAGTGTAACGCCCGTGAAAAATCCGTACTTGGGCTCGAGTACCAACTCGACCCGAAATTGCGTAGAATTCATTCCTTTAGAAAATATGACTAGGTTAGCTATTGCAACGTTAGAATAGCTGGGAAATGGTCCCTGATCACTTTAAATACGTTCTACAAGGCCCAAAGCGAGTGGAACCAATGGTGCTATAATGCTCTAAAACCTCGGACCAAACTCTAAGCAGGTTTGTTCTCTGGACCACTTTGAATCTTTGTATTGGATCTAGACCGCACGTCGAAAGTCCGATACCTCCTATCTTAGACCGTTAGAACCGCCTAGCTGGACTTGACACTCATTCTGAAAATCAAGTCAAATCGATAATCACAGGATATTTCATTGAGCCCGGACCGAAGAGAGTGAGAATAGGGTTAGAATTGGAATTTGAAATTCAAATCTGGCACACGATTTGACGCATCAGTATTAGGCGTTCTGACCGTCAGAATACAGCCAAATTACACCCTTGGATCAGAAAAATATCTATTACATATCACGAGACTTATAGGCCTGATCTTGGTGCGATGACCGTTAAACTGAAACTGGTCCGCCACGTGCGATCTGCGAACCCTACCGGTCTGAAAACTGGATGTGTGCTAGATCCAGTATGCATGAGCTTAAGTCCGACCGCATTTGGCCAGGGGACCTTCAGAAATGCTCTTTTGGACTGAAACGGCCCCGATTTGGTTAGGCACCAAGTAAACATTGTTCCCAAGCCTATTTTGGGCATGTTTTAGGCTATAAAAGGGGTTGAAACCCTCACTCCTCTCTCCCATCCGAATTTGAGAGAAACCCTAACTTGGGAGAGAGAAAAAGGTGAGAGATTGTGAGAGAGTGGGAGAGTTCTTCCTGCCACTTGTGCTACATATTGCACGTGCTTAAGCAACACACCTCTACCGCTATCCCGGCGATTTCACCGCGATTCTAGGTAAGTAAATACCCTAAATAGTTACTGATTTGAGTTTCCTTTGTTTCCATAGCGATGTAGCTTATGGATCTCGTGTATTAGGTTCCCTATTCGTCGTAGACGAAGCGTATACGCTCCGTTTCAATTCACGAGTTTACAAGACATAAGGTGAGGATTTTAGACGCTTTGATTGACGGTTCCCAACGCTTTCAATGTCGTTTAATAGTAGATTCTTGACGGTATTTCCGTTTGACATGTACAAAATGCTCTCCGTTTCCCATTTCGTAAACTAACGAAGAATATGAGATTTAGGGCATTTTAGTCATTTGTAGGAAGTACTATTTACATTCATATTTTGCTGATGTGATTGACATGGTTTGTTGTCACATTAGGAAGTTAGGAATACGTGCATAATTAGTTTGGCGAAGAGATTCGCCTAATTGCGCACTTCGGGTCGACATACTATATGTAGACTTAAGTGTGTAGTGTATGTGTTTGTATAAATGCTTGTATTAGTATGTATTGAATTAAATGATGTTATGAGGTAGTTTGAGATTGATTTCTCAATTAATATGTTGACCTAAATGATTTCCTACATGTTGATTGTATGCATGATTTCATTACATGCATGAAACATATGTGCTTGAAGATTTACTTAAGTTGAATGTTATAACATGTGTTAACATGCTCATATGACTGTATTTCAATTCCAATACTCTTACATAATTTGCTGATGTGTTTCCATAAGTGTTTGAGACTAGAATTAGTCCAGGCAGTCGGTAACCGAGCGAATGCGTGGCTGACTGGTCTTAGCCACGAGCGACGCGTCGATGAACGCGAGTCGTGTTTGAAGTTGGCGGCAGTGGTTAGGCTACGTGAAGTGTTTTACGCACTTCATGTCGTTCGACTTGAGATGCGATCGCGCCAGTCGAGCCCGTCAAGTAACCCGACTGGCCGATGTATGTTCACCTTGTATGAGTCATAACTACTTGAACCTAGGGTACTGAACTTACCATTGTAAACCCTGTTAACCATGGTACCTTGATCCACGAAGACTCATGAGCCGGGCATGGTGGTATGGGACACCGTGGTCGAGCTGTCGGCCTACGCTGGGGCCACAAACCCCCCCATAGTGACCAGTGAGCACCAAGTCTCGTGAGCAGATTATGGTGGTATGAGACACTATACTCTAGCTGTCGGCCTACACTGATCAGGCGACGAGTCCTTTGTAGTGACCGCGAGCGTATTCTGAGTCCTCGGGAGGCGACGACCCTTCCGTTGCAGTAGAGTACAGTAGGCCTGTATTGATAAGGTGATGGGGGAGCGGTGCAACGAGTGCGAGCAACAGCCCTGACAGCCCTTGCAGTGACCTACGAAATATACATCGTATGAGATTACTAGGAGTGACGACCCTAGACAGGATCTGTGTTGGGATTAATACAAGGGAAGTACCTTAGTTTCCCAATCCTGCTGTTTGAATGGACTAATAACAACTTGGAAATCATATCACCATGCCATTGCATGTGCCTGGAAGATGTGGAGCACTTGAGGGTCGATTGCATGCCGCGGTCGTAAGATGTTGCCGTATGAGGGAGATCGTCGGTGAGGGCATACATCACGTCATGTCATCTTGCATTAACAACAGTATTAGGATTGTCTGATTTACTGCTTTACTATTATCGCATGATTGAATTGTGAACATGCTAATCTTTGCTCTATGATTCCACTGAGTTGATCACTCACTCCCACATTACGGGATGTTGTTTACAACACCCACCAGACCCTGTTGTAGATGCAGGTGAGGCTGAGATCCAGGAGGCAGAGCCAGACTTTGACGAGGACCAGGACGAGTTCTCGTACATGCAGTATCACGACGTCTTTGCGTAGGCGGCCTGGATCGATGGGATTTCAGTGGGACCATTTTGGATATTTATTTTGTCAAGTACATGTATATGAGACTCAGAGATGTAGTCATACTTTAGAGACAGATGAGATTTACTTTGTTTTTTCATACAGTGATATATATATTGTTTAGTCTTTCGCTTGCTTTTATCACTGGATCTGAAGTATGAATTGTAGTTTTGGTATACTTTTACTCATGTGAATGCTTTAAATCAGACAACATTGAATCATAATCATTTTTGTTGCATAAGTGACGGTCTGGAACTCGGGAGTTGAGTTTATACACGACCCCCGATTTTCAGGGTGTTACATTTAGTCATTCTTTTTAACTGACAGGAAGTTTATTGCTGTCTGGGGCAATACATTTTTTTTTTTTGGGGGGGTTAGAAGGTTTTGTTGGGATAAATGTTACACATGTGCCAATCTGAGGGGCAGTGTGTTGTTGGATAGTTGGTTGAATGTGGCTACACATAATTCTATTCTTATGGTCACTCTGATATATATATATATATATATATATATATATATATATATATATATATATATATATATATATATATATATGACCCCTGGTTTCTAATATTTACTCTCCTATGTGATGCATATGATTTCATTAAATACACTATCTATCTTATAACTGCTTTATGTGCTTTATTCTGCAGTATCTGTTAATGATGTCTGCTTTAAACTTCTATCACCCTTCTACATCTTTATCTGTTTGGTTCTCTTATATGCCATCTACTTCAGTCAATATTAACTACTATATCTTTGTCAATAACTGACAAAAGGGGGGAGAAAATGTTCAAACACCCTGGATGGAAAATTGTATATCTGCTTAAATGTATTACAGGTGTTAGAGGGAGTAGTTGCACCAAAGAATGGGGGAGTTTTTACAATAAGGGGGAGAAGATACTGGGTTGTATACAAGAGTTCTTTAGAAAATGTAAAATTGTGTAAAATGCATGTATACACAATTTAGGATGTGTCTGTCTAAATACGGTCATAGGATGTTTTGGATATTTTGTCACGTAATTGACAAAGAGGGAGATTGAAAGTACCCTTACTAGTGCCCTTGTTTGTCAATTTTCATGTGTGTTGAGTCAGTCAGACTGCAGAGCCTCACAGGAAGATCAATTCAAGCGTCTGCCTCAACCGGATGTGTGAAAGCTCGCCATAGGTAAATCTAAGCCTCACATCCCATGTCCTAAAACACCAGGTGAATAAAACCCTTAAAATAAGGTAGACATCAAAATGTGTATCGATACAATCGACAGAGCAAGAAAACTTAAAGATAGTTTTTAATGTGATGTCCTCAGAAGACCAATTGATAAAATCGAATGAGGACTTAATGTGTCCAGCAACCACATATATATCTGGATAGAATTATTGATGTATTGACATACGTATCAATATCATCGATATTTGAATCTCGAGCCCATCGAAGGTGGCTCGATAATATCAGTAGGCAGATCCAGCGCCCCTATTTTTACTCAGGAAAATCATATATGCTTCGATATATCGGAGCTCTCATCGATACCATCAGAGTTCAAATCTCGATGATATCGGTGGGCTCTTGATGATATCGGGCATGGGTGCGAAGTTCTCCAGTAAACATTTTTCAGGTAGTTTTTAACTCTGATTGGGGGTCACTCGATAAAATTGATATTCTAATATCGATGGTATCGAGGCCAGATCGATTGCATCGAGAATGGAAATAACTGTTCAGCAAGCTCAATGATTAAATCCTTGAATTTATCAATGGCATCGACATGACCTTCGATATCATCGGTATTCAAATTCTGATGATATCGAGTATCCCCTGATCATATCTAATGACCTGAAAATTTTCATGCAAGTCTCTCTCATTTTTCAAATGTCGAGGACTCGATCCTTTTGTCAATAATATCAAAGTTTAAAATCTGATGACATCGACACGAGTCTCGATTCCCTCGACCAGTTGGTAAAAGGTCTTCAAAAGCGTATGACATTGAGTTTGTGTCATCGAGCGGACCATCGATATAATCGAGAGTATATGCTCGATAATATCGAACCCACTTGATGATATCGAACTCTATCATAAATATGACTATTTTATATCTGTTGGAACCTTTTGCCTATATAAAGAGAACTTGTCTGTTGTTGATGGTAGAGAAAGAAGAGAGTGCTTTTGAGTGTTTAACTTTAGATCATATACACTAAGCCCTTTCTCTCATGGGAGTTCATCCTCCAATCCACCCTCATCATTGATATTCAATAGAGTGGATTGGGGAATGAACTTCCATATTCAAGGATCCTTTAGATACCACCTTAATGACAATCATTAAGCTGGGATGCTTTGAATGCATAGATGATTGGAATCGCTTTATCTTCTTGATAGAAAAATATTTAGAGAGTAGGATTTCATCATAACCTTGACCTAACTCATTGCCTTATATTGGAACGTCATTTGTGTTGAGGATCAAGGGAGCAGAAGACTCTTCGTCAACTAGGAGGAGATCTTCGCCATAGTGCTGAATGAGACTCATCAACTTATCTGTAAGTATCTGGAGTCCAAAGGACCCTTTTGATCATTCCTTTGTTGGATTGGGTTTAAGGTGTTTCTCACCCTTTGAAGTCCTCAAGGAGGCCTCCGGCGGGAGTGTATGTGGTGGGCACGTTGTGTGGACCCTTGCTCTATGGAAAGCATAAACATCTAGTTGAAGGTGAACCAGTCAAAACCTTGGGTTTGAAGAGAACCGTGTAGAAACCTTCGTTAGGGTCTTATGGAAGTTCCTTGGCCAGTGTGCCTAAAAGTGGGTGTGTTGTGTTGACCCTTGCTTGTGAGAGCGTAAATAGTCAGCCTCAGTATAGGTTGTAAAGGTTGAAGGTGAACCTAATTTATAGCCTTAGGTTAGAAGTGAACCATGTGAAACCTCCTTAGTGAAATCTGGTACACTTAAGAGTTGAGTGCGGTTACCGGGCGTAGAGTAGACAAGTAGTCGTACCACTATAAAATTGATTGTGTTTACGATTGCTATTCCTCTGTGTGTGTGATTTATATCAATGCTTTCGTATCTAATTATCTGAGGACACCTCACACACATACACAGTCATATCCATTATAAACTAAGGTATATATATATATTATTGTCTCTTGACTAGTTTGTGATTGGATCCTCTACCAGGCTTGGAAGCCAGTAGAGTTACATTTGAGTAATCCTGATAATTGCATATCTATAAGGATTAATGAATGAGATTTTTGAATACATTGTATATAAACTTTAAAAATTCTTATTCACCCCGTTCTAGGACATATTGGCAATTCCTACTTCAACTTAAGCGATCTTCATTGCTATTTCAATGTATAGTGTATCGTGGATACAGAGAAAATGAAATGGCATATGAGTGTGACTTAATACAAAAGCACAACATTCGTATGTCATCCGGTGGATTTTATTTATTAGGGAGGAGTGGATTATAATTTCTCAGACTTTGCTCTAAAGGCCCGTAATGTTCAATTATGACTTGCAATGGATGGATTCAATCCTTTCGGTAATAAGAACATTGAACATTGTTTTTGGTCTGTTATGATTGTGTCGTACAATCCATCATCGTCTTTATATATTAAATAAAAGAATGGTTCATGAAAATGAGAGCGAGTGATGTCCTATAGGGGGAATGGATAAGACAATGCCAAATAATTGAAATAAATACGAAATATATAAAGAATACAAAAATCTCAATCACCTGAGTATTGAAACCTTGATTTCAAATAATTCGTAGGACAACCTTCATCTAAATATTAGGCAGGACAACCTTATTTCACAAATATATTTAAAATTAATCTTTTAAACTAGCAAGTGAATATAAAATGATTACACATTCATCATAAGAATGAAATAAATAACATCCACAACCAAAAGAATAAAGCATTCACCACAAGGCACAAGGAGTTATAATGGTTCGGTGCTTAAAACAATCACACTTACTCCACTCTCAAAATTACTACGCTCATAATTTTGGCTTTCACTATAATAAGGTTTTCACAGGTTCACCTTAACAACCTAATATAGTACCTTGTGATTTTCACGAGCTATGACAATAGAAACCCTTTTGTGATTTTAACGGGCTATTACAAATAAAAACCCACTGAGATTTTCATAGGATTTCTTAGAAAAACCTAATTGAAATAAAGCAAAATAATTTACTTATCTTCAAATGTATATTCGAAGACGTGGTAAAAGCTTGTGGTAGAATAACTTCTTTCTTGAATGTAGATGATGCAGTTTTCAATCAAACTGAAAGAGTATAGTGTAACATCCTAAATTTTCGTAGCCTGAATATATACTCATGCTCAAGAATTTCAAGTGTTAATAATGAAGAAAATTGGATGCTTCAAAATTACACTTTATTATTTTTATATCACTTCTAATTACATTCACGAGATAAAATCAACTGTATTTATTATTATAGTAAAAAGCATCCAACTAATCTTCAAACGCTCTCTTAATAGGAGCTTATTATATCATATTAATGTAAAAGCGGAAAACATATAAATAAATAAATTTCAGTGCTTTCTTCTTTTTTATTCAAACGTATCTTCTAGAAAAAGATTATTGTTCGAATCGTCAACCTGAAATTCACTCGCAGCATCTGTATAGTTGGAGAGGATCAATGTCCTACTCATAGTGATGGTAATCCTTAAGATTAACAATAATTTAAAGGATTTATAAGAATAATGTAAGGGTTCTAATATATCTTGTACTCCACCACATGAATGGTATCAATATGCACAACCAATATATATATATATATATATATATGTGTGTGTGTGTGTGTGTGTGTGTGTGTGTGTGTGTGTGTGTGTGTGTGTGTGTGAATGCATGCTTAGCAAAGTGTGCAGTCCACCATACGTAGTGATCATCACAATATGGAATATAATTCATAAAAAACCCAGCTCACCTCGCATCCCATAGTATAGATATTTGTCAATGTGTCCAACGCTACTATGAATTTATATAAACAACTCAAAACAGCACAACACACAGATCAGATAAATTACATGACACGTTTGTTCATGGAGTGACTATTTGTGACATCCAATCCTAGAAGTAATGTAGCATGCATTGCAAATTACTTATATCGATTTATGCAACACTACCTAAAATCCATAGAATTACACGTCGACCAAGAGGGTTACTATCCAAAGCACATTACGTCCACGATAAAATATATGAACCACTATATATGAGGCCTATAACACATCACTTACATCAATAGAAAAATAAGTCGAACAATAAGGGTTTTAAAATTTCAAGATACATGCCCAAGCCATAAAGGGAGGTAGCACAAGGCTAACTTAATAAATGAAAAAAGTAGCATTAAGTTATCTCAATAAAAGAGGTGAGTAGCAAATAGGCTAACCTAATAAGAATAAGGAGAAAGGAGCAGAAGGCCAACTCAATATAGAGTGAAAGCACGCGTCACTCTCAAAATTGGCAAAGGACAAGAGTTGCATCCATCACCCCACATAAATTCATAAAAATCACATATAATTAAAATCATACCTTAACCATAATTCTCAAAAGGAAAAATGATTCATAACGGTCTATCAATTAATTGTATGAAAAATCACAATAATATGAAAGTATGCAAAAATAAGATAAATCATATTAACTCAAATTATTGTAAGCTTAAAGGAATTCCTCACCTTAACCTTGATCTAAACCTTAGGCAGATCTTAATGTAAGAAAGCTTCCACATGAATCACGACATCGCTTGAGAAAGAGGGAGACATCATACATGTGGAGAAGGAAGCAGATGATAGGCGTCTAGGCTTCTCTTTCTCTTTCTCATTCTCTCTATCTCTCTCTCCTCCTTGGACATTGGGAGGTGGTGGGTGAGTGGAGAAGGGGACACATGCTACTTTTATAAAGGAGTGGGCATGTAGGAGAGGGTGTGTTTCACATCTCACTTGAATTGGGTTTATCCAATTTGACCTTTTCTGGTAATCTTTCTTTAAATCTAATTTGTCCAGTGTGTCGGGGTCGTCAAATAGAGCTGGGGTATATGATTTTATTGATGATCCATAAATTTAGATTGACCTTTCTTGAAAATTCTCCTAACGTGTGCCAAAATGAACTTGATCTCAATTAACAGTCCACACTTAATAATCAGGGCCCAATTTTAGAAAAAAAAATGTGTAGTCAAGATAGGCAAATGGTTGGACAAAAGTTGATGGTTGATCGATGATAAAAAGACCTAAATATGAAATTTCACCTTTTGGACCAAAAGGAAGGAATTAGAGTCAATGTAGTCATTATTTAACGGTGTAGGATCATAGATCGAGGTTTAAATTTTGGATGATATCATAGTCATATGAAGGCAAAGTATGGTCCAAATTTAAGTTGTGATTGAAGATGTAATGTGGGTCAATCGAAAGCTCTAGATCTGGGAATAGTTAGTAAGCCTAAAACGGATAGCTTCACGGCTAAGTAAAAGCTTATCAAACTGGGGTTCTCATATTTGACACTTGGTCTATATGATGGAAAATCAAAGTCATTCATACAACGGAAAATATCCTACTATGACTACCCATGACCTTTCTTCACACTAAAATCACAGGTTAAGCGACTAATTTGTCAATTAGGACACTTTTAGAATGATCTAAAGGTTGAAATTTGACATGTATGGTTAATTTATGATAAATAGAAATGATATGAAATTTCATATGAAATGGATCATGAGGAGTATGTGATCCAGAATTCAGGGGTATATAGGTTAATGACATTAAGTATTTACAATTTCGTTATCTTTTATTTCTCCAACTTCCACCATCTGTAATGTTGGACTACAACATCCAAATGCATTGAAATTTGACAAATATTATTTATTTTTCATTCTCTTTCGATTGCCCCATTTTGGGCCTTGATCGCTTAGTGATGAACAAGACACCTTTTTAATGGGTTATACCGCCCTGAGGTCTTAATCAACACTTTCATATATCTAATAAAGAAGTAGCTGGTTGTTGTGACATATACCTTAAGATCTTCGAATTGAGCAGTTCATTCTGATATTTAGGCAGCCCATTTGGAGGTCCAAATATGATGGACGATTAGATAACATGTTAAAAATAAGAAAACTTGATGATTAGTACTTTGATCATGTATATAGGTGGTTGTACAGTTGATTTTATAAATGGATTAGAATAATTTTTTTTTGAGTGATTAAGAGGTAGAAAATGTATACCGTTAGATTCAAGTAACTTGTTCACATGTGTAAGTTTCTCAAATTATAGTCTTGATGGTGGGTTACACATATTCACAGGTGGTGATCAAGATAAACTGTAAGCCCCATATCCTAGACCGTACCATTTCGTAGGCCTTTGCGGTCTTCCTAGTCAAATTCTGACAACCTTCGACCTTTGTCCGACGTTTGTACATGACTTTAAGTCACATGCCGTCAACCAGATCAGCTCGACCTGAGATTTGTACCCTAGCGACCGCGCTGTCACTACGATTCTAATGTTACGATTCGCATGCCGAAGCGATACCTTGGCCAGGAGATGTGGGCTCGCGTTCAGTTCAAGGAAAAGGTCATGCATTGTAAAATCTAAGAGAATCTCTACGACTTGTCACATCAATCAATCAATCAACTAATCCCATCATGTCAAGTACATGTAAGTACATATCACTTCACACCCATCCCTAAACAACCCCCCAAAGTTAAAAAGTTTCTTACAAGCCCATACTTTTCTTACACTAAGCAACCCCAAAGTCAAAAAGCTCTTACACATATCACCCACCACATCCATCACTCTATCACTCTATCACTCATCTTTTTCTCTCTCTTTACAACCTTCTCTCTCTCATTTCTCAACTCACTTTCCCAAGCAAGCAAGAAAATTCACACGTCCAAGCTTCTCCAAGCCCTCCCAAGCAACAAGTGTGGCCCACTTTCCTACCCTCTCATGTCCCATCTCAACCATCCAAACTCTATCTTCCCCATTGGAATCGAAGCTAAGGAGCAAAGGAAGCCAAGGAAGCAAGAAGGAACGGTGGGTGAACTTAGATCTCCATTTATTTATCTTTTTGTGGTGTAAGGTCCCACTTATGGTGGGACCTATCTTGATGTAGGCTTTGTATCAAAGGGGGGCCCATAGTGGCGGGGCCCCTCCATCCTCGGCGATCTCTCTCTCTCTCTCCCTCTCTCTTTCTCATGTATTGTGGACCCCACTATGATGTATGATCCATGTCATCCCATCCGTAGGGCCCACCTTACTGACCGTCTTTGAGTGGGCCTAGATGTAGGAGAACACAAATATCAGATTGATCCAAATATGGTGGGCCATGTCCAAGTGGGACCCACCATGATGCCTATGTTGTATCCACAGTCCAGCATCCCGGGATGCTGGACGTGCACCTCAGTGGAGTGTGGACTGACACTGGGTGTGCTAACAATGAAGTGTTAACTAACAGTGGGGGTGTATTGATAGTGGGTGTGCTAACCATGGAGTGGGTGTTGACGGTGGGGTCCATGAGACCCATCCACACCGTCCACCCTTTTAGATGGACCACACCATATAGTATGTGTTTTATCCAACCGCCCACCACCCCTGGACGGTGGGACCCACGTCTGTGTGGGGCCCTCCTTGACAGGTATCCATGTCCAGATCCATAGCTCCAGTGGTAGGCTGAGTTAAAGATACCTCATTTCAACATTGAGGTCTTAGGATTGTTTCCCTAGTACGGTGGCTAGCAGTGAAGTATGTATAGCCAATGGGGCCCGTAGGACCCAGCCACGCTGTCCATCCATTGGGGTGGGCACGCCTCACATATGTGTTGTGTCCACTATCCAAGGATGGTGGGACCTACCCCCCACGTGTGGGCCCTCCCTGATGTATGTGACCGTCCAGGCCCTGGACGTTAGATATGTTATATATATAGTATATTATATTATATAATATATATATTATATATATTTTATATACTTGTTGTGGTGGACCCTACGTGTACTACCTACATCTGCCCTATCTTTAATGCACAAAGCTGTTGTGCAGCATTATATATATATATATATATATATATATATATATATATATATATATATATATATATATATATATATATATATATATATATATATATATGTTGGTGGGGTCCGTGGGACCCACCTTTCCCTTTGTAAGGCAGCAATGCTGCACATGTAGCGAATATATGGCTGCTCTCTGGATGCCAACAGCCTGCAAGCCCATCCTTGATGTATATTTTGTATCCCACATCGTCCATCTGATGGTGGGACCCACTTCATATGTATGTGCTCCATCCCTGTGGTGTGGGCCCCGATGATGTATGTGCTTTATCTACTCCGTCCATTATTTGGACGGTGGGGCCCACCATGATGAATGTATTGTATGTAAACCATCCAACCATTTATGAGATCATTTTATGGCTTGAGGAAAATGGGTGAGTCAGATCTAAAGTTCAAGTGGACCCCACCATCAAAATAGTGGACAATGACAACCACCATTCAAACTTCTAAGGGCAACGGTAGTTTCCAATTAAGCTGATTTTTGTTTTCACTTCATTCATCTCTATGTTAATTTATGAATAGGTCGGATCTCAAAAATACATAAGGGTGGGCCTAATTTGATATTCATGGGACCCATTTGACTTGGCTCATTTGGACCGGCCCATTGATTCGGACTATTTGACTTGGTCATTTGAATTGGCCCTTTCGATTTGGCCCATTTGAATCGGCCCATTGATTCGACCCGATTCGAATCGCCCATTGATTGAGATTTCACCATGATGTATGGGATGATGTTTTTGGCGATCATACCTTAGGAGAAATGATGGTTTGACATCCACATTAATGGGCAATGATGGTTAGATGTCCTCATTGTGACCTTCCCTTAGGCCTTGTTAGGCCCATTCTCTTCGTAAGTTAACCCAAATAAGTGGGCCCCAATCACTGTATGTGATTGATCGATTCTAATTTTTAATTTCGATTATGAGTATTCGACAACATAGCATTATGATACATGTTCATATGCATCACCTACATGCTTGTGATGAGATGAGTGATTGATCATAACACATGCCATTAGGCAGATTATTATGGACTCACTGGTAAGGGAGGTTGCCTGCACAAGCATGCGGTACGCACATGTTTGCTGTATGATCGGATTGTGTGGTTCATGCATTTTGCATATGTGTGACATGGTTACTGTACGCCCTAGCGACATTAGGGTCGTAGCCTTCACAAGCGTATCGTGGTTGACAGGATTGGATATTGGAAATCTTGTTCTACATAGGGTGCTATAGATATCCCTGGGTGAAAGTCTTTAAACCCTTATGGTACCAGGAGGTTGCTCCAACGTCTAAACCGAGTGGGTGCATGAGCATCGAGTGTGGATTACTAGAAGGCCTCGCTGTCTACTGTGTCGTGGTCGGTTGGAAAGGGGTACGACCTTACCCTCCTGAGAGGAGGGGGTAAAGCTAAGCTGAGTTTGACCAACTCGAGGAATAGGTCAGCTATCGATGAGCCAAGCCTGATATTGGCAGGCAGATAGTGAGGTCTCTTCCACTCGCCTTATTGCGTGTGATGGGGTGACAATTTGGTTTAGAGTGTACTAGACCCTGGCGATATTCTAGATTTGAGCTATATTGATATGTGGACTTAGATGAGAATTCGTATGCTTGAGTTACATCTCGTATCGCATGGCCTTGGTATGACCGACATCATTCATGTCTTGCATCGCATAGCCTTAGTATGGCTAATGGTATTCATGAATTCATCAGCATATTTCATATTGATCTGATATTGCATAATTGTATTACTACCTTACGCACACACTTTCACCACCCTCTAAGCTTTCCATAAGCTTATGCACGACCGTTGCATGCAGGTGATGTTGGAGCACAACAGCGCTGAGGTAGGAGCACTTTGCAGATCATCTTGAAGCTTTTTATTCATCACCATTATATTTTCCTTTATGCTCATTGTACTTATAAAGTTTTTGATCATAGTAAAACTGTGATGGAGTTTTTGGTTGTTGTTTGTGGGTTATTCCTTTGGTTATGCTTATTATGAATTAAACTGATGTTGAAAATCCTCCTCATAGCATCCCAAGATCGAAACCTGGTGAATGGGCACTGTGAACTGAGAATGGGGTATTACGGAGGCTGTCGACACCGGATTCAATGATCGAGAATTTGGTGAGCCTGGTTTCCAACTTTGGGGCGTGATATAAACGGATTAGCGTATCAATTCGATATGTGTACAAGCAGATGTAGAGATTAAGTAGTTATTTTAGCATGATTGGGCGGTCCAAATCAAAGTGGACGGTCATAAATGTTTACATACTGGTGAATAGTTGATTGAATGGTTAGTTATGATGAAGAAGTGAGAGTACTTGAATATATGATGATCTTGTCCTAAAAATCAACGGTTGGATGACTTGATCTATGGATGAAGATTATTCCCAACGGTCAAATTCAGGTTAGAGAATAGATGTAAGGTTAGGATAGGATAAATTGGTGACATACACATGCATATAATAAATTAAATTTTATGGTAATACTCGAGAAATTTTAATACTCAGGTATTAAAAAGTTCAGGGTGTTATAGGGGGACCATTTGTCTCAACTTATCCCCTCATGTTCCATTAAGAGTTCGCTGATCAAAGACACTTTCACAGATGGACAATTATTTGTTGTTTCCTAATTAATTTGGTATACTGACATAACTAACTATCTTATGACAGGTAAATTGCCAATTCATTGGACGTCACAATATAAGAATATATTTTTAGCTGAAGTGCGTAGCTTTTTCTAGGATGGTCGTTAAATATTAGCCAGACCAAATCATTAAAACATGTTTTTCGAATAATAAACAATCTAGTATTATCTCCTTTTGTCACTCACAAGCTTGTGGAGGTCATTTTTGGGCAAAGAAAACCACCGCTAAGATTCTTCAATGCGATTTTTATTGCTGATTGACTATGTTCAAAGATCCCCATGAGTTTTGCAAAGCATGTGAGGGATGTCTAAAAATGGGAAGAATGTCTTGAAAAAACATGATACCTAAAAATCCGATTATAATTGTAGAATTTTTTTATTATTGGGACATTGATTTTATGGGACCTTTTCTCCTATCTTTTAGACATCTTTACATTCTCCTTGCTGTGGATAATCTTTCCAAATGGGTGGGGGTGATTCCCTATAAAACTAATGATCACAAAATAGTTCTACAATTCCTAAAAGAAAATATTTTGACGAGATTTGTATCGCTGAGATCCATAATGAGCAATGGTGGTTCGTACTTTTGTAATAGGCTATTTGGAAAGTTAATGAAAAATATGACATTACACACAAAATGGCTACACCCTATATCCACAGATAAGTAATCAAGCTAAAGTTTTCAATAGGGAGGTCAAACAGATTTTAGAGAAAACTATGAATCTAGAACATAAAAGGATTGGTCTTTAAGACTAACATACATGCTGTGAGCTTATATGAATGCATTCAACACCCCTATTTGTAACACCCTGTACTTTTCAGTACTTGGGTGTTACCATGAGAACCTAACTTAATATAAATGTAAACCCAATTCATCTAAACATTTTCTTTCATTCTAACTTAAATCTGACCATTAGAAGGATCTTCATCCATAAATCGACCCATCCACCATTGATTTTCAAAAATGGACCATCACATCATGTGAAGAACCTATTTTTAGGACTTCATCTTCTTGATAAGTGAATCTAACCATCCACTAGTAGCCCATAGTGTGGGATTAATGAATCCATCAATCATCACCCTTAGAAATGGTTTGTGAATGGTACACGACTATATTGTAAGAATGGGACCTTGAATCCCATCGTAAATCACTAGGTGGATAGTCCTTGGGCCCTTAGAATCTTTTAGATCGATGCTGATCAAAACTAAAAGAAATTCGACCATTGGATTAACAGGAATCAATAGTTGACCATGAGATCACTTGGTGTGGCCCATTTAAGTTTTATATTAGCCCCATTCTTGGACTCATGGCCTTATATAGGTCGATGAATCAAATGGACAGAGTGGATTGGTTCACACAATATAGTGGACCCCACTTTTATAGTCACGAGTGCACAAGGGGGAGTGCACCCCTTGTGTATTGAACCGGGAAACCTGGTCAAACATTGTTGACCCGACTCTTTTGAAAAACAAAAGAGACTCTTCTCTCTTCTTTTTCTTCCTACTAGCAATAGTGTTTGAAAAACGTCATTCATTGTTTCGATTGTGGCCCACCATCTGAGATCAGATGGCTAATTCAAATCGTCCATCTTATTAGGTTGGTAGATCCAACCGAACCTCAGGTGCTTGCATGCACTGATGCAAACACGCGATTGCATGAATTTCGACACAGAAGGGGGTGGTGTGCAGTGTTTTTTCAAAAACAGAAAAACTTTCATTTCTCCCTCCTTAGTTAGCATCTGCATGCGTTCTCCTCTTTGCATCCTAGCCCTCCACCTCAAAAAATCTCAACCCTTAGTTTTAGGGTAGCAATCTCGCCACTTTTTCTTTTCCTTAGCTTAAAAAAGCAGAAGGGAACTCACCTTCTTGAAAACTCTCGTGACCTGCCACGATCTCAACCATTCCCACAGAGTTCTCCAACCAAATCCTAGCCATCCAGACACATTATATTATAAGATTAATGATTCATCGGTAATCCACCATTAACGGTGGGGTTAACTTCTCCATTTAGCTAGAAGGACCCATCTTCTTGGATGTGTCCCACTTTGCTTATCTGAAACATTCAAAGGAACGGTCAAGTGATTAGAAATCCCTCCATGTAATCAGATCATGTGGTTCCATCGATTATCGGATTGTGAAGCTTAACATTAATCAGATTAACCCTTAACTTTGTAACTAATCTAGGATTAGTTGTTGACTCTTCTAGAAGTTGGAGAGGCTATAAATATCTCTCTTTCCTTGTAGGGAAGCCCATGCGAAAAGAAAAATGAGAGAGAGAGAGGAGTGAGGGCGTCGTTTCTCCCTTTGCCACAATGAGTCAAGTCGACTCAGTTCGAGCTGAGTTGATTCCAGCATTATTGTTGGAATGAGGAGAGAAAGAAAGAGAAAGGAGAGGAAATAAATAAGGGGGATAGAAACAGGAGAGAGAGAGAGACGTTAGGCCCGAGTCATCCAGCGAGCTGTTAACTTGCTGCCCTCAGATCAAGCCGAGTTCACCCAGGCATTGGACTCATTTAGGTCCAATTTCCTTGCTAGTCCAACTATGGAGAAAGAGAAGAGAAAGGAGAGGAAGCACGAAGAAGAGGAAGGTCAAAGGAGGGCATGTTGCTAGAGTGTTTCTGGCACCTTCGAACCAGCTTGCTGAATCTGACTCGTTGTTAAGTTTAGAACGACCCGGGTTTGAGTCAGAGTTGTTGTTGGTCGTGTAGAGATGAAGAGGGATAGAGAAAGAAAGAGGAGAGGTAGGAAGAGGGAAGAAGAGAAATAAGAAAAGAGTGGGTGAAGGCGACTCCGGTTGAGCACTACTATTGAGTTTTGAGCTCGACTTGGTGTGTTGGTGAGACAATTGGGTCTAGTCTAGCAACCCTTCTAGCATGTGGGTCGAGAGAGAAGGTGAGAGAGAATGAGAAGAAGAAGAAGAAGAAGAAGAAGAAGAAGAAGAAGAAGAAGAAGAAGAAGAAGAGAGAGAGAGAGAGAGAGAGAGAGAGAGAGAGAGAGAGAGAGAGAGGTAGTGAGTCGATTCGTTGTCAAGTCAAGGCAGTTTGGACAGTTGAGTCCGGTTTGGGTTCTGGCCAAGTCAGTTGGGTCTAGGTTGTATGTTCGAGCAAAGAAGAAGAGGGAGAGAAAGGAGAAGGAAACAACAAAAAGTGAGAGAGGGAATGGAGAGGAAGAGAAATGAGAGAGAAAAAGACTTCAAGTTTGAGTAAGAGGCTGCTGCACCAGCTCAACTTGGTTGAGTTACGAGTTGCGGTTTGTGCACTTATGGTCCGTTCTAAAGAGGGAGAAAATTGAAACTAATCAGAAGAAGAAGAAGAGAGTAGGTTCGAGTTTGGGAACTCGACTCACCGTCAAGTCACGGTGTCAAGTCATTGCATTAACTGACTTGCTGTTAAGTTAGGGCACACTGGGGCAAGTTTGGTTTGGGTGAATCTATCTAGACCCACTGCGGGATGTAACTGACACACGCATACACACACACACACACACACACACACAGAGAGAGAGAGAGAGAGAGAGAGAGAGAGAGAGAGAGAGAGAGAGAGAGAGAGAGAGAGAGAGAGAGAATAAGAGAAGGTGGGAAGAAGAAAAATAGTAGGCACAGAAAAGAGAGAGTGAGAGGGAGCTTGGGTCGTTGGTTGCTGCCAAGTCAACTTGACTGAAACAGAGTCCGGCCGGGTTGATTCTGGTCGTGGGGTTGCTATGGGGAGAAAAAAAGAAGAGAGAGAGAGAGAGTTTGTGTGAGAGAGAGAGAGAGAAAGAGAGAGAGAGAGAGAGAGAGAGAGAGAGAGAGAGAGAGAGAGAGGAAGGAAGAAGGAAGAGGAAGGTGAGTCGACTCAATGAGTCAATCCGACTTCAACCTGAACCTGGATCATTTTGGGGGTATTTTCAGTTCATTGGGCCAAGTGGTGATTGGAGCTTGGTCCAGTAACTACTGTAGTCTCGACCATCTTCATGGAAACTCAATTTGGATCTGAGTTGAGTTGAGTCAACTTAATAATTAGGAAATTTGAATTCCAAATACAGTGTTCACAACCCCAAGTGTAGGGTTGTGACGTAGTAATAACTCAGTAAGAGCAAGATCAAATCAACAGGGACTAAACTTATTGTATTTCGAAAATAACTAAAACTAGAACTAGAAGATTTAAATCTAAATCTGCAATAATTAAGAGTAATTGTGAATAAAGTTTCAAATATCAAACAGAAACTAGGGTGCCAAGGATCAACTTGTAGCTATTAAGATGCTACCTTACTTTAAATCAAGAGATGCAATTAGAATTGGAGTCCTATCCTATCTAATTGGAAGATAAAACAATTAAATCAAATCTGAACTTTTTATTAACCTAGCCACACATGAAGGAGTATTATGATTATTAGAAGAGATTCCATCATCCTACCATGCCCAGGAGATGATGGTGAACAACAGGATTTACCAATCTCACAACCTCAAAACAGAAAAAAAAAATATATATATTCAAAGTTATCACAACATCTATTGTAATTTGAGTCACAATAAATCATAGAAAACTGAAAATATTCTCTTAATATTAAACTAGAATTCAATAAAGCTCAATATAAACAAGAATTAAAGCAAGATAAACATCTTAATAGGATATAAGCTTCACTTTTTAGCCATAGTTAACTCAAAAATATAAGAAAAATAAAATTTACTAAAATTCATGAAGAAATCAGAGTAGAAGAACATTGTTGGCACTCCACCTAGGTCTCCTCTCCCTTTCCAAACCCTAGAAGATGCTTTGGAACATCTTAGGGACTCTTATTTATAGTTATGGAACTCCAACTTTCTCACCAAATTGAAAAAATCTAGAAACCGCCTCAAATTTATGCACTCCGTGTAAGATCTGCGTAACCTTTGATGACACCTTCGATGTCATTATTCACAACCCCAAGTGTGAGATTGCGATATAGTACTAATCTCAGTAAAATTGAGGTCGAATCCACAGGGACTGATCTTGTGCGTTTTCGAAATTAACTAGAAGTAGAACTAGAAGAAGATGTAAAACTAATTCTGAAGTGATTGAGAGAGTAATTGTGAATTAAGTAATTAAAACTAAGAATTTAAAGGTGGGAACTAGGGTGCCAAGGATCCACTTATAGTGATCAGGGGCTCTCTTGCTTGATTTAAGTAACACAATTAGAATTGAAGTCATATCCTATCTAATTGGAAAATATATCAATAAAACCAAATCTGAACTTCCATTGACCTAATTCTCAATGAATGAGAACTATGATAATTGGCAGGGATTCCATCACCAAATCATGCTCAGGAGACAATGGCAAACAACAGGATTTACTAATCTCATAATCTCAAAGCAGAGGAATTGTGAAGATTAAGAAGGATTCCATCACCCCACTATGCCCAAGGGACGATGGTGAACAACAGGACTTACAATTTCACAATCTTAAATCAAGAAAAGAAGATACTCAAAGTTATTGCAGATCTACTGTATTTTGAGTCACAATAAACTATTAAAAATTGAAAGCATTCTTTAAATATTAAATTAGAATTCATGAAGTTCAACATAAATATGAATCAAATAAATAGAAACAACCCATCATGCTACAAGCTTCACTTCTTAGTCATACCTAAGAGATTTAGTCAACCATAAATATGCTTGGGTCTAAAACCCTATAAGAAAGCATGAAAAAAATTAAGAAAGAAGAAGAAAAATTCTTGGCGACAGCTTTTCCACCATTTTGCTTCACTCATTAAACCCTATAAGATACCTAGGAACATCCTAGGGAGTCTTATTTATAGTTGTGGAACTCCAACTTTCACATTTAGTTGGAAAACTCTAGAAACCACCTTAAATTTATGTAGTTTGTTAAAATAGACTCACTCTGCACAGTTTTCTAAAATAGACTCCGCTCTGTGCAATTTCACAAAATGACCCAGAGTTTCAGAATATGCTTTTTCAGGACGATTTTATGATTCCTTTTCTTCACTTCAAATCTTTGATTCTCTTCATTCTCACTTAGTTTTCTTGGTTCTTTGGCATGTGAATTCTCCAATCTTGGTCTCCTAAGATTCATCCCTTGCCTTGGTGCTTGTCAAGCATCAAATCCATGCTTTTAGCACTATTTTCAATCCAAGCTCTTAAATTTACCTTGCAACACAAACATGAGTAAAAAAGAACATTAAGCATTATCATGTTCATAAAACCAAGATATAAATGAGGGATAATATGCAATATTTGACCCTCAATAGTCATCGAAGATGGCTTCGATGTCATGGAGAATCGTCCAGAACTGTCTAGCGAGTTTTGCCCGAAATTCCTGAATTTATCAATATCATCGAACTAGCTTCGATTGCACCTTTGATGTCATCAAAGTCTATTCTAACACTTTTTTAAAACTATGTTTTTCTGGCCCCAAAATTTCAGAACATCTTTTTTCAGGACAATTTTCATTATTCTTTTTCTTCACTTTAAATCTTCGATCCTCTTCATTCCTCACTCGGTTTCCTTGAATCTTTGTGGCTAAATGTCTCACCTGCCAACAAGTAAAAGTAGAACACCATAGACAGACAGGATTACTACAACCCCTAGAAATACCCCCGTGGAAATGGGACTATATCCATAGACTTCATAGTAAGACTCCCCAAAATAAGAAGAAATCACGATTCAATATGGGTAGTAGTGGACCAACTGACCAAATCCGCCCACTTCATCCCCATGAGGATCATAGCTTTGATGAACGAACTGGCAGAGATCTACGAAAAGCACGTGGTACAACTCCATGGGATCTCGACCACAATTATGTTGGATAGAGACTCCACTTCACCTCAATCTCTGGGCCAAACTGCAAGCCACGTTAGGGGCATCCTTAAATCATGGCATTGCTTTCCACTCCTAAATGGACAGACAAACAAAAAGAGTAAATCAAGTACTTAAAGGCATGCTAAGAGCCTATACCTTGGACTTCATGGGTAACTGGGATGACTACCTCTACCTTGTTGAATTTGGCTACAAAAACAGCTTTCAGGCGAGCATCAGCATAGCCCCATTCGAGGCCCTATATGGACACCCTAGTTACACTCCACACTGTTTGGCAGAAGTGGGAGAGAAAAGTGCGCTAGGACCTGAAATTGTCTAAGTTACCTTCGAGAAGATCGACGTAATAAGGAAACGCGTTCAAACAACACAAAGCATGCAGAAAAGCTATGCGGACATATGATGATGTAACCTCGAGTTCTTCGAAGGAGACAATGTATTTCTAAAAGTCTCCCCTATGAAAGGTATGATGCACTTTGGGAAGAAGGCCAAGCTCGCACCACGATACATTGCCCATTCGAGATACTAAAAAGAGTGGAAGTGGTAGCTTACAACTTCTCACTACCCCCCAACTGGCCAATGTACACAACATCTTCCATGTCTCCATGCTAAAAAAGTACGAACCTGACCTATCTCATATCATCAGCTGGGAATAGATATAACTAAAGGATAACACCACCTATATAGAAGAACCCATACAAATCCTCGATTGCAAGGAGAAAATTCTTTGAACAAAAGTTATCCCGCTAGTGAAGGTTATGTGGTCACACCATGATAAGGAAGCTGCAACATGGGAATGCTAGGAAGAAATGAAAGAAAAATTCCCCAATCTCTTCAACAAAGACTAATATAGAATGTAAGTACAAAATTTTCTTTAAGAGTGATAGACGGCAATAACCCCAGTTCCTATAGTTAGTCACATAATTATACATAAACATGCATTTGCGAATGTTTAGTAACAATGAAAAATAGAGTGCCCTCGCCTCCGTTTAGGATAAGAAATGTTGAATTTCGGGGGCGAAATTATCTTTTAGAGGGGTAATTTGTAACGACCCGTATTTCAAATTAAAGGAATGACCCGTAGGTATGGTCCACCTCAAAATCATGTCCACCTTACACTTTAGGACGAGCTGTATTAAGTACTCACAAAACGAATGAACGGAGTAGATTTCTCGTAATATCCCTGTGGGCCCCACAATCTGATGCATGTGCACAAGGGATGTATACACACCAATATACCAAACACGGTCAAACCGTGTTTTTCCCCTAAATTCCTGAAAAAGGAGAGTTCCGCACAGATATCTTGCACTCTTCGCAACGTGAATAGACATCGTCCGTTTGAAGATGTTATGGCCCACCATCGTGATCATCCCGGATGATCTAAACTGTCCATTGTGACCGTAGGGAAAAACTGACCAGACCCTAGTTTCCTTCACGTACTTCCCAGCAACCACGCGTGCACAATTTTAAACATAAACAACCAGGAAGTAAACGGACAACACGTGTTTGATCTAGAATAGGCCACCGCTCCAATCCATACACATATCTGAACCGCTCATCGAGTCAAACACACCATTACAATCAAGAATATAAAACAATGAGGATTAAACCCTTCCTTTAACGACAGTCCGAGAAAGTCTCTCACACTCAAACTCATCTACGCGACCCATCCTCACATCCCAGACATCTGAACTCCTAAAATAATTCCACGTTGATAGAAAGAAGGCAGAAAAGTTACAGAATGCGAAACCCACTATTTTCACAGAAGCAAAAATCGCAACTTGCAGAAACTGCTGTCTCAAGAACCCACCTAAGATTAGGATCTGGACTTTTAGAATCTACCTTTTCAAGATCCAAAGCATCCAGAAAATAAACCGACCGGATCTGGATTGATCTGAGGAAGAAAGAAGAAGAAAATCCAAACAGCAATGCACCTGTTTCTGTTTATGCAAACATAGATTGCATAAGGGAACACTTCTGGTTTCCTTACTGCGCAAGCAGATTTGCGTAAGGGAATTCGCAGAAGAGTCTAAAAACTCTCATACCTATAAAACCCTCTCGTCCAACGATGGGAGAGGAGAAAGAGAGAAACAAGAAGGAGAGAGAGAGAGAGAGAGAGAGAGAGAGAGAGAGAGAGAGAGAGAGAGAGAGAGGGAAAGATAAAGAGAAAAGGGAAGAGAAATTCGTAGCAGAAAAAAAGAAGAGGACGACTGCTTGAATCAAACAACTCGCTGAGTAGTGAGTTGAGATACCAGGTATGCCATTGCCAATCTCTCCCTCTTATACTTCTTTTCTCATTCCTCACTCAATGCTTCGATTTAGAAATCGAGCTAAGAAGACTAGCTAGTTTAAATTAAATCTAACCATCCAAATTCTTAAATACTATATTAACGGCCTAAGGCATACCCATGTTCAAGGAAGGAACAACACTAAAGGTGAGGGATTCCTTTAAGCTTGCATTAATTTAAATTGATATGAATTATTTTACCTTTTACATGCTTTCTTGATATTATGATTCTCTTCTTATAGTTGTTAATTTACTACTAACAATTATTTATGCATGAGAATTATGGCATAATGTTAATTACGAGTGATCTTCATTATTTTTATGGGGTAATGAATATAAGCCTTGCCCTTGCCTTCATCAATCTTGTTGAGTTGGCCATTGTCACTCTCCTCTTTGTTGAGTTAGCCATTGTTACTCTCATCTTTGTTGAGTTGACCATTGCCACTCTCCTATTTATTAAGCTAGCCATTGCTACTCTCCTCTTCGTTGAGTTGGCCATTGCCACTCTCCTCTTCATCGAGTTAGTCATCGCTACTCTCCTCCGTATTTTATTAGCCATGTGCTATCCAACCTTATGGCTTGGGCATGTGCCTTGGAATTCTAAAACTCTCATGATATGAATTATTTCTCTATTAATGCAAGTAATGTATTAAAGGTATCACAACTAATGATTCAAATATTTATCGTGGACATAATGCATTACGGGTAGCGGCCCTCTTAGTTGGCACGGTGTATAATCAATGTAAGTAAATTTTCATGCATGTCACATAACTTTTCAGGATTGGATATCGCAAATAATCACTCCATGAACCCATTGTGTTACATAAATCTTCCAACCGCGTTATTGTGTCGCCTTGAGATGTTCACATAAATCCACATTAACGATAAACAAGCTGGCGTATCTCCGTAGTTATGGGACGCGGGGCGAGTTGGGTTTTTCATGAATTATATTCCACATTGTGATGATTACTGCGTATGATGAGTCGCACACACTTCGCTAAGCATGCATTCATATATATACTGGTTGCGTATACTGATACCTCTCATAGTAGTGGAGTACGAGGTGTATCAGAACCCTTACATTCTTTTATGAATATCATGAATTACTGCTAATCTTAAAGGATAACTATCACTATAAGTAGGGAATTGACCCTCTCCAACCGTACAGATGATGCAAGTGACGTATAAGCAGAAGACCTAGAGGATTATCTCCTTATGGAGGATTATATTGAATAAATAGGAGGATAGTTTATGATTCAGTTTTATTTATTTCTACTGCATACTTTGATAATTAATAAGCTCTTATTAAGAGGGCATTTGATGAATTTATTTTCTTATTATGAAATGATAAATACAGTTAATTTTACTCTTGTGAATGATCACTTTTAAGAATGTAACTGGATGTGGCTTAAATGAAAAGAAAATTAAGATAAGACTTTGAGACATCCAAATATTTACATCATTAACACCAGGTTTCCTCATACATGAGTATGAACTCTGGCCATAAAAATTCAAAATGTTATACTTTGACATGTGAATTATTCATTAATGACTTCCAAATCTCCAATTCTTCATTATCTTCTTTTAAGCTTATATTTATCATAAGCTTATGAATCACCTTGCAATACAAACATGTATAAAATATACCTATTAATGTAACATCCCAGAAATCGGGGGTTGGGTAGAAACCCAACTCCCGAGTTCCAAAACGTCACTTATGCAACATAAATAATGATGAATGCATGTTGTCTGTAGAATGACATTACACAAGATTGGGAATAAGCCAAAATAACATATCATACTCCAGAGACAGTTAAATTAGCAAGCGGAAGACTGTGATAAATATATAAAATATATAAATGATTGTAAGTCTCCAGAGTGTGAATATGTTACCAGGTTAACTAATTACATGTATACTACAAAATAGAAAGAAAAGAATATACATGGGTGTGTAAATAAAAGGCAAACCGCCAAGTGTATTGGCATCTAATTAGTAACCCTGTAAACCCGTCGATCAAAACCAGCATATAGGAGAAATCCTCCTCATCATCATCAAGTCCGGCTCTGCTTCGCAAGCATCGTCATCATCTGAAACTAAAATAGGGACTGGTTGGTGTGCGCAACACCGTCCCGTAACATGGGAGTGAGTAGCTAACTCTGTGGAATCATAGAGCAAAGGTTAACATGTTATCAAATCAATCAAGCGATAATGATAAAGAAAACAAATCAAACATTTCTAAATACTGTGGTTAATGCAAGCATGAAATGACATGATGGATGCCCTCACCGACATACTCCCTCTTGCGACACCATCTTACGTCCGCGGCATGCTTTCTTCCCTCAGCGCTCCACATCTTCCAGGCACATGCAGTGCGATATGAATATGATTACCGAGTTGTTATTAGTCTTTTTCATATAGTAGGATTGGAAAACTAGGGTACCTCCCTTATATCAATACCCAAAAAATAATCCTGTCTAGGGTCGTCACTCCTAGTATTCTCATACGATGATATATTTCTAGATCACTGCAAGGGCTGCCAGGGCTGTTGCATGCACTCGTTGCTCCACTCCCCTATCACCTTATCATTACAGGCCTAGTTGTACTCTTGTCGCTACGGAAGGGTCGTCGCCTCACGTAGACTCAGAGTACGCTCGAGGTCACTACAAAGGGCTACTAGGGCTGTTGCTCGCACTCGTTGCACCGCTTTCCCATCACCTTATCAGTGTAGGCCGACAGCTCGACCACGGTGTCCCATACCACCATGCCCGGCTCATGAGTCTTAGGGGATCGAGGTACTAAGGTTAGAGGGGCTTTCCAATAGTAAGTTTAGTACCCTAGGTTCAAGCAGTTATGACCCATACAAGGTAAACATACAAAGGCCAGTCGGGTTACTTGACGGGCTCGACTAGTACGAGCGCACCTCAAGCTGAATGACATGAAGTGCATAAAACACCTCGTGTGGCTTAACCACTGCCGCCAACCCAAAGCACGACTTACGTTCATCGACGCGTCTTTCGTGGCGAATAGAATCCAATCACGTATTCAAAATTTATTACCGACTGCCTGGACTAGAGTATAGCCCCAAGCACTTGTAATCTACAACAGTGATCATGCGAGAGTAACAGAAATGAAATACAAACCATCCAAGCATGTTAGCAACGTGTTATAACATACAACGTAAGCCAATCAACCAAACACATGTATTCCATACATATAAGGAAATCAATTCAATAACAACATGGAGGAAAATCATATACATCATCATATTAATTGAGAATTCAATCTCAAGACTAATCTACAACAACATTTACTCAATACATACTAATACAAACATTTATACAAACACTTAGTCTACACACTTTAGTCTACATAGCATTTGTCGACCCATGACGAATCTCTTCGCCAAACAGATCATGCACGCCTAACTAATATCATAACACGACAAATACACATGACAATCATTTCAACAAAATACAGACGTATACAGTATTTCCTATAAATGCCTAAAATACCCTAATTCTTGTATTCACTGTATGTAGTCGAAATGAAAAACAGACAGCATGTTCTACATGTCAAACGGCATTCTTGTCGATAATCTACTATTAAACGACATTGAAAGCTTTAGAAACAGTTAACCTAAGCATCTACAATCCTCACCTTTCACCGTAGAAGCGTAACGAATCGAACAGAAACTCTACGCTTCGTCAACGCCTGTATGACGACCTATATCACAAGATTAATTAGCTACTTCGCTACTTGTATTGACGAAATCCCTAAAACAGGTTGAGGACAGGGTTTTCTTACCTAGAATGAAGTCAGAAGCACCAGAAGAATGATTGGAACACGATGGATAAGCTCGTGTACTAGCAGGATCGAGTGGCGGGGACTTCTCTCACAAACTCTCACTTTCTCTCTCTTCTCTTTCTAAGGTTTCTTGCAAATTCGTAGGTGAGAGATATGAGAGGGCTTAAGGCCCTTATATAGGCTAAAAACTCACCTACATAGACTCTAAACCAAGGTATACTTAGGTTATAACCAAATCGGGTCTTTCCCAATCTAAAAGAGCATTTATGGAGGTCCCCTGACTGAATGCGGTTGGACTCAAGCTCATGGATATTGGATCCTGATCACATTAAGTTTTCAGTTCGGTAGTGTTCCCAGATCGCACGTGGCGGACCAGCTTCAGTTCAGCAGTCACGGAGCCTCGATCAAGAATTTCAAGTACACTGACCTGAGTGAGAAATGTTCCCTGATCCGAGGGTGTATTTGGGTCAGATTCCAACGGTCTGAATGCTTATACTTAACCCGCAAACGAAACATGCCTGATTTATTTAAATCACATTTAATTTTTTTATGAATTTCACTCTTTCTCACACTCCTTGCTCCAGGCTCAATGAAATAGCCTCAGAACATCAGTTGGGCTTGATTTTCGAAACGATTGTCAAGTCCAGCTAAGCGGTCATAATGGTCTAAGATTGTAGATATCGGACTTTCGACGCGCGGTCTAGATCCAATACAAGGCTTCAAAGGGTTCCTGAGAATAAACAGGTTTAGTGTTTGATCCTGGATTTCAGGGTAAAGTAGCGTCAATGATTCTATAGGTTTTGGGTCTTATAGATCGTATTTAAAGTGGTTGGTGCTAATTTTGCAGGAAATCTAGTGTAGCGCTGGCTAATTCACGTTAAATTTCTAAAGAATTAGGTTCAAAATGATTTATTTGGCTTTGGAATTAGGTTCTGAGAGGTTATGGATGTGTTATGGTTGACCCATTGCCTAAGGACGTCTAACCCCAGGTTGGCAAAAATTCAGGGTGTTACAATTAAGCATTATCATGGTTATAAAACCAAGATATAAATAGTGGAAAATATGCAATTTTGACACTCAACACACCCTCTAACTAGTATTTTTCTTGTCCTGAACAAAACATGCGTAACATAATCTTCAATTCTCAATGTTCAAACCTTTTCTAGAAAAAAATGTTTTGTGTCAACAAGTATGAATGAGTATAATCCAAAGAAGCAAGAGTGAAAATTTGAAAACCTAAAGCCGAATCAAACGAGCAATCAATCAAATAGGTTCTTCATGAATCATTTAAGAGCATAAGTTCATATATCAAGTTTTTCCGACATGCTTAGCGAATTCCAACTTACTTTCCATTAAAAAAATATTTTCATTTCATAATTCTAGTCATGCTCATCACCTCGAGGATAATTGAATAATCGCGTGCTAATTCCGAACTTATCTCATTTTTCTTCTTTTTCCAGTTTTTGATTTTAAATCGATAGTCTCTTTTTATTCAGTCTTTTCAAACTTTATATTCTTTTCATTCTTTTCCAGTCTTTTCACCATACATGACCTTTTTATCGATCTCATTTTTTTTAACTAGTTCTTTTTATCCTTTTAAGGTGGATAAAATTCTCCAAACTTAATTCTCAATATCTATCAATGATACACATACTAACAATGAGAAATTCTAGTATAATCCACAAAAAGTAATTTAAATATGGCTTGTGACTTAGATTAACATGATATTCAAACTTCCTCTTAATCAAGTAAGTGTAAGAAGTTAAGTGATTGTTTACTCAGTTGATCAAACTCCAAAAATTCAAAATTCAACCTCCATCTTATCATCATACTTGAAACATTCTTAAGTGCATAAACTTTTATTTTCCAAACAGATTTTTAATTTAAAAAATTGAAAATTTTCAAAGTTTTTGCTCAAAGACTAAGAAAATACTGATTAGTTTACCTAATCCACACCTCCCAAACTAAAATCTACATTGTCCTCAATGTAAAAGATATAAGAATGTAATGCAAATGAGATTAGAAAAAAGGACAAGTGATGGAAAGGTAGCACCTGAAGAAAGAGAATTGAAGCTGTTCCAAAGTTTTCAACATCAAATGGGTTAGCACGAAGACTAAACTAACTGAGAGCAAACTATCCTAATCCTAAATCCTACGAAAGCAATAAACCTAACTACACCTCCATTAGACTAGGAGGTCAATCCTGATACACAAGATCAATTAGAGGTATGGACATATCCTCTGAATCAAGCTTTTCAACATATGACTTGAGACGATGTCTGTTTACTTTGAAAACATTATCAGTTGTCAAATTTTTTATCTTAACGGTCCTATGAGGATAAACGTTAGTAACAGTGAAAGGGCCGATCCAACAAGATCGAAGCTTACCCGGAAAAAGATGTAACAGAGAATTGTACAGAAATACTTTTGACTCATTATGAATGATTTCCTAAGGATGTTCATATCATAGAACACCTTCATCCTATCCTTGTAAATTCTCAAGCTCTCATAAGCATCATTCCAGATTTCCTTAAGTTCATTCAATTAAAGGTTGTGTAGAGAGCCAGTGTTGTCTGAGTTAAAGTTTAGAATTTTGATAACCCAGTAGGCTCTATGCTCTAGCTCCATAGGCAAGTTACAAGGTTTTCCGTAGACGAGTCTAAAGGGAGACATTCCAATGAGGGTCTCAAAAGCTGTACGGTAAGCCCATAAAGCATCGGTCAAATGGATTGACCAATCCTTACAGTCATGGTAAACCGTTTTTTTTCAAGATTTGTTTAATTTTCATATTAAAAATCTCATCTTGCCCACTTGCCTGCGGGTGGTATAAAGTGCTCACCTTATGAAAGATTCATATTTTTTCATTAAGTTCTCAAATGGCCTATTATAAAAGTGTGAACCTCCATCACTAATGATGGGTCGTGGTGTTCTGAATTGGGAAAGGATTTTTCTTTTAAGAATTTAATGACCATTCAATGATCATTGTTCCAACATGGGATCGCTTCAACCCACTTAGTGGCAAAGTCTACTGCTAATAAGATGTAATTATTACCAAGGATTAGGGAAATGGTCCTGTTTCGACAAGAAACAAATGCATTTGATTTGGGAGATTATTTTATTCAATCATAATAGAGAGAGTGTTTAGAGAATAATCGTCATTTATTCATATTGAGTTCATTTACATCCTTTGATTTCCCTTAATTTTAAGATAACATCATACAAAAATTGAAAGAGTTCAAATTATCAAATCATCCGGTAGCATTTCGGCTTGTGATTCGATCATCTCTTTGAGAGGAATGTTGTGTAAATCTAATCATCTGATCTCTCTTTCTGAGTTCATGTTCCTATAAGAAACAGAAGATAGAAGATCGCATTCATCCAGTCTTTCTGACTGTCATTTCGGTAGAATACCAATTCCTGAGTAATCATTCCCATGCAATAACATGATGTTGCACGGGCCCATGCAACACCATGTTGTTGTGCGGCCCTACACAAAGCTCTCTTCTCTCTTCTTTTCTTTATACCTTCAGACTTTCTTTTCTTTTCTTGAGTTCTAATCTTCTCAAAATCTTCAACATGTCCAAATGAGAGGGGGAGTGGGGTATTTATATGCCTTCACACGTGCGAACCCTCGATCTTTATGCCATGGGGCCCACCTTCCATCAGATTCAACTGTTCATTTCAAATAGTCAAAAATGGGTGTCGCGCATGCACACACAATCAATATGACTGTTTACGCGCTCCTGCGCAACCAACATGGTTTGCGCGGGACGACATAAACACTTGAATTCTTCCATTTTTCTTCATTCTTTCATCATATTTCTCCTTCTACTTTCTGATTTATCTTGGATCCTTTTCATCATTCTTTCATCATTTTTTATGCCTCAACAGATGCCCCCTTGATCCTTTCTCTGTTCTTCTGAATAAAGAATTACGATCAATCTTCCCTACCCATCTTCTCTTCCAATTATTTGCACGCACCCGCGCAAAGGGTAGGGTCCTGCAATCGGATCCCATTCCCTATAAATTTTCTCTATGAAAGATTTGTCTATTTGTCTCACCCCTGCACAACTTCTTACGTTTGCACATACCCACACAACAGTTTTCTGTTCCCACAAGGTTTCTGCACTTAGCGTTATTCTGTGCAATCACACTCGTTTACGTGCACCCACGCAAAAGATCCCTTTACCTGAAAAATATCCAAGGACTTAGTGCTTTGAAATTTCAAGTCATTCTTCCTTTAGGGTATTTCTTGTACTTGCTTAACTCATTATGGCTCATACAAAAAGAACTTTTTTCCTCATCAAACCATCCACGGCATAACCTTCTCACCAAGATTTACCAAACCCTTCTTCCTCTCATGCTCCTGAACCATCTCCATCTCCATCTTCAGAACAACCCCAAAGGAAATGCATGAAGACTACTAGTAAGCGTCCTGCATACATCAAGGAGCCTGTCGTCCCCACCTTTGAATTTTGACCATATTGCCACACTACCTTCCCCCATTCATAGAGCAATATCAATGGGTGAAATCGAATGGCCTCCCAGACATGGCCGTGAATTTGAGTGGGAAGAATGGTTGAAGTTAACCACTCATCTTCCAACCATGACCCAGAAACCACTGGCCAGGGAAGACACTCCCCCTCCCTCTAGATCGAAGAAGCCTCGTCACAATAAGGCTAAGGAATTCTAGGAGAAGATAAAGGAACACAACAAAAAGAGGCTTCAAAACTCTTAGGAAATGATCTGAGTCGTTGAGGGTATCATGAAGTTCGATAATCCTTACAGATAAGGCATGGTCGTGATCCCGTTAAATCTCCATCACCACTAGTCCATTCTTAATTACGAGCCCTCAGATCAGATGGATGGAGAAAAGCTAGCATATACAAAATCTTGGGTGTTGAAAGAACCTCAAATTCTGGAAGGATTCTTGTTAGCAAAGAAGTCAAGGTAGCAGATCTATGAAGTCCATCCGATGATCTTTCTCACTCCTTCCCACAATCCCCATGCCTTATTCCCTACTCATTTCTATGAAACACTCTAGCAACGTTTCAGGGATCACGAATTGCTCTGGGCCCAAAAAGAATTTAGAATAAGGGGCCTCCTAACTTCCTGCGCTTACTATTTTGACTGGGCAATGAAAATTTTGGCAAAGCACTTAAAGACTTTGATCAGAATTGATGTATATAATGCGATAGAAGTTATCTCTCAACACTTCTACAAGGAGACCTCCATCTTGAAAGGCTTCCTCAATTACTGGTGCCCCATAACCAACTCCTTCCATTTTCCAACAGGAGAGATGAGTATTACACTTTGGGACCGCCATCAGATTGCTGGTCTTTCATTAACTGGGAAATTCTATGACAAATTTGTCTCCACTAATGAAGAATTGGCATTTGTCTCTTCACCAGGCCGAGTGGCCTCAATTTCAAAAATGACTACAGAACTCTTCAAAGAGATGGCCAAGTTTCCAAACATTCACAAGATTTCTCCCTTGCAATGGCTTACTCATTTCACTAAAGTCTTCTGGTAACTCTCCTCATCATAAATTAACTACTTCTTATTGCATTTTAATTTTCCATACTTCTCAACACTTGTCCTTTTACTTTTTTTTTTTTAGGTTCAGTGGCTGCTATTCGCAAGAATTAATGGATCTCTGCGAGAAGATAAAAGAACGTGCAGAATATAGTCTCTATGGAGAACTAGCAACATTTCTTGCCTACTAGTTGAGTGTGATCGTCCTTCCTAGCTCCAAATGGGCAGATGCCATTTTCTTCATAGTATTTGTCATCGTCGGTGCCATGGCGGAAGGCCATAAGAATTCTTTTGCCCCTCCGGTCCTATGCTCTATTTACAAAGCTCTTGGATAGGTAGTAACTCACGTAAAGAGTCCCGCTATTGATGCTTCTTCTACGTACACTCCTTGGCACTATATCACTGGTTGGCTGGGTATTTATTTCCCATGGACTTTTGAAGCTCCAGAAAAAGCACATATTCACCCTTCACATATTCTCCTATGGTTCTTTCAAAAGAGAGTTATGGCCAAAAGATCATATGACTGGGTCATCAACAAAATCTTGGACATTATTGCAGTCAATTTTTTAGTTTTTCCTGTACCAATATACAGAGGATACAGACATGGTAGATACTGAATCACTCTCTTCAGGAGAAAGGGCATTCTACCTTTCCATTCAGTCTTGCAGTCTCCCACTGAGAGAATGGGTAGAATTCTGGAGAGAACCTTACTACCCAAGACGATTCGCCCGCCAATTTAGTTTTGATCAGGCCATCCTAGAAGATTGTGGATTAATAAGAAGGATGTGTAGCTATGAAACTGGCCTATATAACTAGGCAATGGTATGGAAGCAGTTGTTAGGTGGTCGTGTCAGATCCACTTTCGTGATTCCGAGCAGCAATTGAATGCCCCAAGCTTCATATGGTTACATGAGATGGTAGGTTCATCAATCATACTTGGTTAATAAATGCTTACCTGTAACTGAATCGATTTGGATTTCGCCACTAAAGCTCAAGGGTCGCAGATTCAAAGAAGGAATAGGCTTCGTACTAGAGAGGAGTCATGCCCCTTTTCTCAGTCAAATCTGTAGAAAGATATCTCTGGAAGAGCCAATTTGTGAAAGGAAACCCGCCAACCACTCTATTAAAGTGATCTTGTGGGACCTTTTCAAAATCCATAACGACTTTTATAACTTCCTTTATTTTACAGGAAATCCTCCCCGGAGTGGCACGGCCAGCTCTAGTTCTATTGCCACAATATCTGATCTGTTATCGTTTGAGAAATTCCTTGCGTATAAACTGACATTAATGAGAAATTCCATGTCAGCAGCTGTCTACATGTAATGCCCCAAATTTTGAGGGTCGAGCAAAGCTCTACTCCTGAGATTTAGAACATCACTTATGCATTATGGATAATAATATACAGATTTCTTCCATGTTAATGTGTTAAGCATGCGTGGGATTATACTAAACAACACATCATACTCTAGATTTAATTAAGTTAAGCAAGAGCGAAAGTCTAAAACATATCTATTTAAGTATGCAGGTGTTTCACAAATTTCCTCCAGAGTATGAGTACGTAACCGGATTCAATATATACATGTATTGTTTCAAAATGAACAAAATGGATATGTAAAAGTGTTCGACTAAGTCCAAATGTCCCATTAGTCCCTGCGTAATGGCACGTAGTCTACATCGATCCACCCAAGAGTTGGAGGTAAGAGAATTCCTCCTCTTCATCCAAGAAGTCGTACTCCAGAGCATAGATGTCGTCTGTACCTACATTTACATCAGAGTCTGGGAGTGAGTGATCAACTGAGTAGTTCTATAAGGAAAAAGTTACACATGTTTTCAAGTCAATCAGAGTAGTAATGATAAAGCAATCATAAGAAATCACTTCCTAACTACTCTTTTTAATGCAAGAATGGGGTGCAAGTAATGATGTATGCCCTCACATTAAAGCTCTCTCACACGCGACTCCGACAACCTATTTCGCATATGATAACACTTCCTTAAAATGGTGCAACTCCAATGCCTTTTTGGTACATCCTAACTAATGGAGTTCGATGCATGGTCGTGTTAGCAAAGTAATTAATTAAGCTCACGCATACCATAAGTTTGGAAAGCTAGGGTACCTCCCTTTATATCATTGAACCAAATTGAACACTCGGCATCGGACAATCGTAGTAGTCCTACTCTTATATTCTGGATCCATCTAGGTTCGTCACTCTTAGTTGAACACATACGATAAGTAAGTTATAGGTTCGTCACTCCTAATCAAACACATACGATAGGCAAGTTGCAAGAAGTTGTGCTCGTGGTCACTATGGGGAGGCTCGTCATCCCAGCGTATGCGGACAACACGAACACGGTGTCCCATACCACCATGCCCGGCTCGTGAGTCTTAGTTGCTCACTAGTCACTACAGGGAAGCTCATCACCCTAGCGTAGGCCGATAGCTTAGACACATTGTCCCATACTATCATGTCCAGCTCATAAGTCTTAGTAGATCGTAATACCATGGTAAAAATAAATCTTTACATTGGTGAGGGGTACCTTAGATCCAAGCAGCTGTGTCCATACATGGTAAACACACAATAGGTCAATCGATTCCTTAAGAAAGCTTAATTGGTATAGGCGCATGCTAAATTAATCGACATGGAGCGCATAAGCACCCCTCGTCAACTAGCCATTGTCGATAATCATTGTGTGACTCGAATTCATTGAGTTTACCCAAGGTGTCGAGACTAATTCGGCCACCCGATCAAGGACTTTTACCAATTTCCTGGGCTACATTTTTAGCCTCAATTATACTCAAATGCGGCTAACAACCATATGTAATAATTATCCCAGAGTTCAACAAACAATCTATGTGGATTTCTATGTGGGCATTTCATCAAAAACATAGACCATGTTACCAAATACTTGCATTTTATCAATTAAATACATAGAGGAAAATATGATTACACAAATGAAAACATACATTTACATAAGGCAATAAAGAATCCTATAATAATACTCGTAGTAAATACAAATCATCAACAATTTCTCATTTAGACAATTTATCAAACACATAGACTATATTAGTTACAAGACATATTTTCTTAATTCTTTAAACAAGGAAATCCATATGCATATTACAATGATGAATCCTAGATAAGAAATCATGGTAAGCACTAATCACTTTCATTTATTCATTCAAAATTTTCAACAAACACATAGGGTGCATCATTTATTTATCACAGTTCATAGGTATATTTCATACAGAAATCAATGCATTTAAGATAATACGGTAGCAATTAAGATAGACATAAATCATTAGCTATCATGAAAGCATTGATAAACTGCAACCAAAGTGTTTATAGTCTGTACCTTTCGTTAGAATGCTCGACTCGGAATTGGTCGAAACTCTACATTTTCGAAAATGAAACTTTGGGCACCTAAACGATGAAACTGGTTAACTAGATTGACAAAAAACTATCCTGGAATCTTACATTGACACTAGGGTTAGTATTTCTTACTCGAAATCATAGTCGAAGGAAGTTTGGTAGCGCAACGGGGCGGTGATTTGGTGTGTGGATTTGTGGGAGAAGTTTTCTACAACGATTTCCCAAAGTTTCTCCTTCTCTCTTTCCTCTTTTCTCCCTTTTCTCTTCCCTCTCTCTATCTAAGGTTCAAAATTCGTATATGAGAGAGAAGGGGTGAAATGAGGGCTATTTATAGGTCCAGATGTGATGCAAATGGCCCCAGGGCCACTTTATACCTTGTTTATACCCCGTGATGGCCATTTCTGATAAATAAGGCTCATAGGGAGGCCCACGACTCATCTACATCATAGGGTATGCTCCCTGACAATGAATCTATGCCAGGACATGATTTCGGTGTGATCGGATAAGCCGATCGACTGTAGAGAGCCTGTCTTAGATCAACGATCGTACGTGTTCAATCGGAGCCACGGTTATACAGATATGTGCAGGAAAATTTCCTTTTCCCATGGGTGAAGTTTGGTCACAAACTAATGGTCTGAATTCTTCAACTTCACGTGAGAGTGAACATCCTAATTCACTTAAGTCTCAATTCATTTTCTAAAGATATTTGCATTTCTCATGCACTTCACTCATGACTCAAGTTGAAAGTTTCTAGACATTATCTGGGATTGATTCCCGTGATGGTTATTAAGCCCAGTAGGACGGACATCTTCCTATAATTTCATGGTCGTCGAACCCTCATAGTGCGGTCTAGGTCCGTTACTGAGTTTTAATGTACTCCCGAGAGCGACAAGCCCTTGGGATTTCTCCTAGGTCTTTGGTGTCATTGAGCCAGTGGTACTCTTGATTCTAGGCCTTTCCATTTATGAAAATGGTGGCCCAAGCTTAATCCGCCAATCATTTAGTACTTAACTAATTCCCATCTAAATTATACGATAGGATGCAGTCCTTGAGTTATCTGCCAGAGGTTGTACTTGGGTCTTTGTAGGGATTTTTTCAGGACGTTACAATCTACCCCCATTAAAGAAAAATTTTATCCCAAAAATTAGTACCTTTTCCTACTCCTCAAGGATTTATGGGTAGTTCTTATAGACTTCAGCTTCCGTTTTCCAAGTAGCCTCCTCCTCAATGTGCTACGTCCATAACACTTTCACGAGTAGGATGACCTTGCTATGCAACACTTGCTCTTTCCTACCTAGAACGCGTGGTGTCTTCCTTTAGTTGTACATGCTCCCACCTGATAATATGAGTGGGATCGAGAACATATTTCTTCAGCATCGACACATGAAATATGTTGTGCATGCTTGTGAGTGGTGTGCGTAAGGTGAGATGGTATGCCACCACACCCACTTAGTTTAAAATATGAAATGGCCCAATGAACCTCAGTGTGAGGTTCCCTTTCCTGCCAAAATGAAGTACTCCTTTCATTGGGGAAACTTTAAGGAATACATAGTCCCAAACTTCAAATTCTAACTGCTTGCGTCTCGTATCTGCATAGCTCTTTTACCCACTCTGGGTTGTAAGGAGTCGACGCTTGATAATATCGATCTTCTCTGAGGTCGCTTGAACTAGATTTGGGCCAACCAAGCTCTTCTCGCCAACTTCCGCCCAACAATGCAGAGCTTGACATGGGCGTCCATACAAGGCTTCATAAGGAGTCATGCCAATGCTTACTTAGAAACTGTTATTATAAGCAAATTCAGTATAAGGGAGACAGTCATCCCAGCTGTCCTTGAAGTCAAGTATGCATGCTCATAATATGTCCTCAAATATTTGATTTACCTGCTCCGTTTACCCATCGGTCTATGGGTGGAACGCGATACTAAACTTCAGCTTCACCACATCACTTCTTAGATTCGAGTTCATAAAATAGACGTGAATCATGTCTCAATCTGACACAATCTCTAGAGGAACCCCATGCAGTCATACTATCTCCTTAATGTATACTTGGCCAGGTCATCTATCGAACTAAAAACTCGAATCGGGAGGAAATGGGCTAACTTTGTTAATCGGTCCACAATCACCCAAATGGAGTCATGCCCCTTCTCATCTTTAGTAACCTGAAAATGAAATCTATAGATATGAAATCCAACTTCTACTTGGCTATGGGCATGGGTTGAAGTAAACTCGGGGGTCAGTGGTGCTCGGTCTTGACTTACTGGCACATGAGGCATCGGGACACAAAAGTCTGCTATTTGGGCCTTCATGTTGTCCCACCAGTACGAACGCTTCACGTCCCGATACATTTTTGTACTATCCGGATGCATCGCTAACTTTAAACTGCGTGCGGCCTCTAGAACTTCTCTTCTCAAGTCATGAAGGTTCGGGACACATACGCAACTACGATACCGCAAACCTCCACCTAAGTCAATCCTCCATTCTGATTCTTCACTGTCGCTTGCACACTCTCTCATCTGCACCAATAGCTCATCTTCTTTATGAGCAATAATGATTTGGTCATTAATAAGTGGTTGCACATGGAAGTGTGCGATGCTCTCGAATGGCTCCTCCACTATCAGCCTCTGTTCATAATCTTACACGAACTCCACCATATTCTACTCTTTGACCATCAGTGGGGCCGTAAATTCTATAGTTTTCTTGCGGCTCAATGCATTGGCCATAAAGTTGGCCTTACTAGGATGGTAGGAGACTTCAAACTTGAAGTCTTTCAAAGTCTTCATCTAACGGCGTTGCCTAATATTCAAGTCTCTCTGTGTAAAAATGTATTTGAGGCTCTTGTGGTCACAAAAGAGCTCAAACTCGTCTCCGTAGAGGTAATGTTTCCAAAGCTTTAATACAAAAATGACTGCCGCCAATTCTAGGTCATGAGTGGGGTAATTTTCTTCTTGTTTCCTCAATTGTCATGAGGCATAGGTGATCACCCTATCCTTCTGCATAAGTACACACCCCAAACTGATGTGAGAGGTATCAGTGTAAATAGTGTATCTAACCCTTTGCTCTAATAGCACTAATACAAATGTAGACCTCCGCCTGTGCTTTAATTCTTAAAAGACTACCTCTACTTTCTCGTTCTAAGCAAATTTAAGATCTTTTTGAGTAAGTTGAGATAATGGTGGGGCTATCTTGGAGAAATCTTTAATGAATCGACGATAATAGTCAGCAAGTCCAAGGAAACTCCTCACTTTCGTGACTGAGCAGGGCTACTCCCAGTCCTATACAATGGTCACCTTGGCAAGGTCCATGACTATTCCGTCCTTAAAAATTACATGTCCCAAAAACTTGACTACTTCCTTCCAGAGTCGCATTTTTGGTACTGTGCAAACAACTGATTCTGCTTGAGAGTATCAAAAACTGTTCACAGGTGTTCTTCATAATCTTTCCAACTCTTTGAGTATATTAAAATATCATCTATGAATACAATAACAAATCGATAAAGGTACAGCCGAAACACCTAGTTTATGAGATCCATGAATACGGCCGGTGCATTTTTAACTCCAAACGGCATCACGAGGAATTCGTAGTGCCTAAAGCTAGTCATGAAAGCTATTTTCTACATGTCTTCATTCCTAATGCATAACTGATGATACTCGAACTATAAGTCTATCTTAGAAAAATATTGAGCCCCCTTCAATTGGTCGAACATGTCATCTATCCTGGGCAGATGATACTTTTTTTTTACCGTGACGTGATTTAGCCTACGATAATCTATACACAACTGCAGAAATCCATCCTTCTTTCTCACAAACAATACAGGTGCTCCCCAAAGAGATATGCTCGGCCGTATAAAACTCGAGTCCAATAAATCATTAATTTTCTTCCTCAATTCCTCCATTTCACGTGGAGGCATGTGGTACATCGATAAGGAGATATGTGTCGCGCCTAGCACAAGGTCGATGGTAAAGTCGATCTCGTGCTGAGGAAGTAGTCCAAGGATTGTTCTGAACACGTCCATGAAATCTTAGACTACTGGCGTGTCCCTAAGTGACCGACCATCACAATTTTCCAATAGGGAAGTGTAACAATGAATGCGGTAGGGACAACTAACCTGTACTAGGAAAGTGAAGGTCGTGCCCTCGGGCCCATAAGCTGTCACTAATCTAGTTTCACAGTCAATCTCTGCCTTCATTTTAATGAGCTAATCCATACCGAGGATGACATCATAATGATATATCTTAGTTACAATCAGGTTAATGCACGCCACTCTACTCCCTAAGTCTATCGGGCAACTCTTACAAAGCTTAGTGGCGTTTAAGAAGGTTCCTGCTATGGTGATGACTCTCAACCCAACCATAAGGGTAGTGTCTAACCCTAATTGCTTGATTATAGAACATGCTATAATAGAAACAGTGGACCTGGTGTCCACCAACAGGAATACAGGTGTACCTTGGATGTGAGCAGTGACTTCAAAGGCTTGCGGTACTGCAACTACTGATTCAGATGCTTCGGTGGCAAGTGCATGTACGCGAGCTTATTATGGACCGTTAGGCGGTGTTGTCATAGGTCGTTGCGATGGCCTATTTTGGGATACAAGAGGCCGGTTGTATGGTTGAGTCGGTGCTACACATCGTAGAGGTGGGGTTGAAATAGCATGCCGTGGCTGGCGGTTGACCCTCAGAGGCGACGTGTAGCCATTATCCCTTATCTTGGTAAAGTAGAAAGGGTCAGTGTGGCCAGCTCTATTATAGTAGGTACACATAAGATCAGAGCGCTATTGCTGAGCCGGCGGAGCTATTGGTCTTAGGGGAGAGTTCATATGCGGCCTCTTGCTGAGAAAGGGCCGAGTTTGCAATTGGGGCCTAGGCCTCAGGCCCATTAGTAAAAGTGTTCAGGACACCCGCTCACCATCTTGCTTAGCTCGTAAGGACATGTTCACCAACTCAGCATAGTTAGGAATGCTAGCACAACATATTTTGGTGCGGATGTCAGCCCGCAACCTTTCCAAAAATCGCCGCATTCTCATCGACTCATTTGCTAAAATTAAAGGAGCATATCTACCTAGTTCTGTGAAACTGTTCTCATATTCTGCCACTGGCATTCCCCCTATCTGAGGTAGAGGAATTCTCCCTCTTTTTCATTACGGTGAGGGGAAAGTATTTCCCATGAAAACGCATTTCGAACTCGTCCCACGTCCACGTAAATCCCGATGGAACGGTTCGTATGACACTATCCCACCATAGGCTAGCCTCCTTCTCAAATATGTATGTAACTAGCTTGATCTGGTCCGCTTCAGTACAGTGTAGTGGCTTCAATATCTTAGAAATACGATCCAACCAGTACTCGGCCTCCTCGGGTCTATGAGTACCCGCAAAAGTGGGAGGATGGAGGCATTGAAAATGGTTAAATAGGCTACTTGCAACCATTATCCCAGTAGCCTGTACATGTTGTATCAGCGGGGTCACGTTCATATTCTGTGCAATGGCCCTCATTATAGTCGCTAGGACCTGTTGTTGCTGTTGCATTAAAAGCATCATCTACTCCAATCTATTGGGGGGGAGGCTGCCTGAGGTATGTGTGGCATCAACGAAGATGCGCATTCTGACCTAAAACTGATGGTGCACTCGGCGTTGGCCCATTTGTGGGGTCGGTGGCTGGTTGTGAATCCGACATTGTCTTACTACCTGGATCCAAACTGGGGTTCGTTTGGCTATCACTCGGGAGAGGGACCCCATCAACCAACTCGCCAAGTGAGAGACGTGCCATGTTTCGAGTGGTTTTAGGAGGCATTCCCTATATGCAACATAGGGTACATCATTTATAGAGTTAGGGTAACATCATCAACATTTCACAAATATTCCACACATTACTAAACAAAGGAGATCCATGCATTTCATTAAACAAAATTTGTCATAGTTACATATGATATGGCATTACATGTACCATGACAGAGAACACATGACAGCTAACTAAAAAAAAAAACTTCAACATTTACCAACCTAGCATCCAGATTAAGCTTATCCAAGGCTATTACAAGAAGAAAACAAAAGGAAACTACAACTATACTACAAATCCTCCTAGCGAAGGTGGAGGAGCTCCCATATCCTGCGTGCAGTACAGGAGGGCTTTCGGAATATGGGACATCCTCTTGAATTTCTACTTTAAGTAGGCCTATTTTTCCTCAAACTTCTGCTTCAGGTAGGCCTGGTTTTCCTCGATCTTGGCCATGCGTGCGTCTTGGGCGGCCCAGTCCTGGCGATCATCATGAGTAGTGGGAGGCTCCCAGTCGGAGTCCTGAGCCTCCACTTCTTCCTCCTGTTCCTCTTCTTCACTGTCTTCCTCTTCTTCGGTCTCTTCTTCTATCTCATCCCCAAATTCTTCGAGTCTGGCTTAGCATTTTCTGGGGCCTATTTTCATGTTGCTAAGGGTAGTCTCGTTGATGAAATGGATAAGGACGAGATTGTCCATTTGGAGCCTAAATCCAAAGTTGCGGGTGATCTTGCAAACCAGTCAGCTGAATGGGAGGGACGAGCCCCCCTGTGTAGACTGTGCCGCCTTTACTATCTGAGTCAAGGCAAGAGTGGGCAGGCACACCTTTTTTCCCTATCCTATTTGGTACAAGAATTCCACCATAAACCTCGTGCACTTCGTGTGGTTGCTCCATCTGGGATACACATTATATGTGCATATATGGTGGAGAAGGCGCTAATCATCCATCATGCGTGTCATTGGGAGGCTGTTCCCTAGCCTCCAATTAACGAGTTAGCCACAAAGGTAACAAGTACGGCGATCTCTCTCTCCCACCCACTAGTGAGATTAGTCTCACTGGCATGCACAACACCATGCTCCACTCCCATGATACGGGCCATGATATTTATGTCGACCCTAGTTTATGTTCTTCCCAACAGGATAGTAAACTAGAGAGGCTCAAGAGTTGGGTCCCTTATGTGTGCATAGAGGCCCGCATGGTGCCCTCACTAACATGTATTTTTCCTTCAAATATGGGGCCCCACCCATTCTCTAGGAGGTGGTCGATCACTGGACATCCCAAATAATTTTTCATCCACATGAGCTTCGAAAACAACCTTACAATTATGGAATTTACTGAGTCCGGTGCCTGCCAATAGAGACCTCTCTATCAGGATTTGAGGGTCAAGGTCCCGCTTCGACCTTCGTTCGACGCTCACACTTGTCTTGGCACTTGTCTTCTTTTTGGAGCGACTTGACCGACTTGGCCCAACCACGTCCAGGGCAGCTTGCTTCTTCCCCATAAGGGAAAGGAGTGTAGAAATAGAGAAGATAGCGGCCACGATCCCAAAAAGGGCCATGGAGATGGAAAGGATATGGCAAGAAGGGATTTTTGAGGATATGAGTGTGTTGGGAGCCCTAGGTGATGGGTTTGGTGCTCAAATGAGCAAAAGGGAAGAAATGCAAGGCAGAGTAGGAGAGAGTTGAGGTAAGGGGGTGTAGAATGCAATGGAAAAAAAAGGGATTTTGAAGCAAGGAAATTAAGATTTGAGAAAGAGAGAGAGGAAGGGTTTTTGGAGGGTTTGGAGGGCTAAAGGAGTTTGAAAATAGGTAGAAATGAAAGAAAATGGGGTTGTAGGGTCGTATAAGTGGACCCCCACACGTGGGAGGGGCCCACACAACCGGACCAGTGGCAGTGCACCACCAATCCCGCGGTGCCGCCTCGCCCCGCTGGATAGGCCGGCAATGCACCGCCGATCAGGTGGTGCCCCACTGAACTCATTGGTTTGGGTCCTTAGGCCTGTCGAGTCCACGCATCGTGGTCCCACAGTCGTTTAATCGCATTTCCTGGATTCTCTTTCCCTGCTTAATATTTTTTTAGCGTGGTCCGCCTCAGTTTAAACCGTAAAGTTCAACGTTTAGGTCGTTTAAGTTGACTTGATTTGTTATACTTGATCAGGGGTGACTTAGGTCATTGCATGTGATTTGAGTTCCCCAGTTAAAAACCTTCGAGTAAACTACAGTATTTGGCCTCACCTGTCAGTGAAACTTTGAGATCCTAATATTGTCTCTAAATTCCATCGTCCCCTTCTTAAGTTAGAGTGCGTCACGGTGTGTCATGTAAGCCTATAATCGCAGTTCCAGTTTAAACCAAATTATGCTCTAATACCAACTTGTAACGTCCCAAATTTTGAGGGTCGAGCAAAGCTCTACTCCTAAGTTTCAAAACATCATTTATGCATTAGGGATGATAATATTTACATTTCTTCCATGTTAATGAATTAAGCATGCGTGGGATTATACTAAACAACACATCATACTCCAAATTTAATTAAGTTAGGCAAGAGCAAAAGTCTAAAACATATCTATTTAAGTATACAGGTGTTTTACAAATTTCCTCTAGAGTATAAGTACATAACCGGGTTCAATATATACATGTATTGTTTCAAAATTAACAAAATGAATATGTAAAAGTGTTTAACTAAGCCCAGATGTCTCATTAGTCCTTGTGTAATGGCATGTGGTCTACATCGACCCGCCCGAGAGTTGGAAGTAGGAGAATTCTTCCTCCTCTTCTAAGAAGTCCTGCTCCAGAGCATAAATGTCATCTATACCTGCATCTACATCAGAGTTTAGTTGGTGTTTTAAAACACCATCCTAGATTGGGAGTGAGTGATCAACTCAATGGTTCTATAAGGTAAAAGTTGCACATATTATCAAGTCAATCAAAGTAATAATGATAAAGCAATCATAAGTAATTACTTCCTAACTACTCTTTTTAATGCAGGAATGGGGTGCAAGTAATGATGTATGTGCTCACATTAAAGCTCTCTCACACGCGACTCCGACAACCTATTTCGCATATGATAACACTTCCTCAAAATAGTGCAACTCCAAAGCCTTTTTAGCACATCCTAACTAATGGAGTGCGATGCATGGTTGTGTTAGCAAAGTAATTAACTAAGCTCATTCATACAACAAGTTTGGGAAGCTAGGGTACCTCCCTTTATATCATTGACCCAAATCGAACACTCGACATCAGACAACCATAGTGGTCCTACTCCTGTGTTCTGGATCCATCTAGGTTTGTCACTCCTAGTTAAACACATACGATAAGCAAGTTATAGATTCATCACTCCTAGGCAAATGTATACGATAGGCAAGTTGAAAGAAGTTTTGCTCGCGGTCACTACGGGGAGACTCGTCACCCCAGCGTAGGCCGACAGCATGAACACGGTGTCTCCTACCACCATGCCCGGCTCATGAGTCTTAGTTACTCACTAGTCACTATGGGGAGGCTTATCACCCTAGCGTAGGCTGACAGCTCGAACACGTTATTCAATACCACCATACCCAGTTCATGAATCTTAGTGGATCGCGATACCATGGTTAAAATGGATCTTTACAGAGGGGTACCTTAGATTCAAGCGGTCGCGTCCATACATGGTAAATACACAATAGGTCAATCGGTTCATTAGGTAAGGTTGATTGGTACGGGCGCGTGTTGACTTAATTGACATGGAGCGCATAAGTACCCGTCGTGGCCTAGCCATTGTCAACAATCATCATGCAACACGAATTCATCGAGTTTACACAAAGTGGCGTGACTAATTCGCCCACCCAAACAAGAACTTTTACTGATTGCCTGGGGTACATTTGTAGCTTTAATTCTACTCAAATGTGGCTAACAACCACGTGTAATAATTATCCCAGCATTCAATAAATAATCTATGTGGATTTCTCATGGGGGTATTTCATCAAACACATAGACCATGTTACCAAACACTTGCATTTTATCAATTGAATACATAGAGGAAATATGATTACATAAAGGAAAACATACATTTACATAAAGTAATAAAGAATCCTATATTAATACTCATAGTAAATACAAATCATCAACAATTTCTCATTTAGAAAATTTATCAAACACATAGACTACGTTAGTTACAACACATATTTTCTTAATTCTTTAAACAGGGAAATCCATATGCATATTATAATGATGAATCCTAGATTAGAAATCATGGTAAGCACTAATCGCTTTCATTTGTTCATTCAAACATTTCAACAAACACATAGGGTGCATCATTTATTTATTACAATTCATAGGTATATTTCATACAGAAATCAATGCAGTTAAGACAATATGGTAGCAATCAAGACAGACATAAATAATTATCTGTCATGAAAGAATTGATAAACTATAACCTAAGCATTTATAGTCTGCACCTTTTGTGTAACATCCCGAAAATCGGGGGGTCGAGCAAAAACCCAACTCCCGAGTTCCAAAATGTTATTTATGCAACATGGATATGTATGATTGAATGTTGTCTGTGATAATGTATTAAACATGAGTGAGATTAAACCAGAACAGCATATCATACTCCAGAGACAGTTAAATTTGCAAGCGGAAGACTGTAATAATATGTATAACGTATATAAACTGTTGTATGTCTCCAGAGTGTGAATATATTACCAGGTTATGCACATATATGTATACTTCAAAAGTAAACAAAATGAATATACATGAGGGCACTAAAAATACAAAATGACAATGTCAAAGTATCTAATCAACCTCCCTGCAATCCCGTCAACCAGAACACGCATAAAGGAGGGATCCTCCTCCTCATCATCAAGTCCAGCTCCGCCTCACAGGCCGCGCCATCATCTGCAATCACAAAAGGGACTGGTGGGTGTCCGGAAACACCATCCCGTAACGTGGGAGTGAGTGATCAACTCAGTGGGATAAGAGAGCAGAGATTAGCGTGTTCACAATTCAATCACGCGATAATAGTAAAGCAGTAAATCAGACAATCCTAATACTGTTGTTAATGCAAGATAACATGACGTGATGTATGCCCTCACCGACGATCACCCTCATGTGGCAACATCTTACGACCGCGGCATGCCGCACTCCCTCAAGTGCTCCACATCTTCCAGGCACATGCAATGTCATGGTGATATGATTATCTAGTTGTTATTAGTCCATTCAAACAGCAGGATTGGGAAACTAAGGTACTTCCCTTGTATCAATCCCAACACAGATCCTGTCTAGGGTCGTCACTCCTAGTAATTTCATACGATGTATATTTCGTAGGTCACTGTAAGGGCTGCCAGGGCTATTGCTCGCACTCGTTGCACCGCTCCCCCATCACCTTATCAATACAGGCCTACTGTACTCTACTGCACAGAAGGGTCGTCGCCTCCCGTGGACTCAGAATACGCTCGCGGTCACTACAAAGGGCTCGTCGCCTGATCAGTGTAGGCCGACAGCTAGAATATAGTGTCCCATACCACCATAATCTGCTCACGAGTCTAGGTGCTCACTGGTCACTACGGGGAGGTTTGTGGCCCCAGCGTAGGCCGACAGCTCGACCACGTTGTCCCATACCACCATGCCCGGCTCATGAGTCTTCGTGGATCAAGGTACCACGGTTAATAGGGTTTACAATGGTAAGTTCAGTACCCTAGGTTCAAGCAGTTATGATACATACAAGGTGAACAAACATCGGCCAGTCGGGTTACTTGACGGGCTCGACTAGCGCGATCGCATCTCGAGTTGAACGACATGAAGTGCGTAAAACACTTCGCGTGGCCTAACCACTGCCGCCAACTCTCAACACGAATCACGTTCATCGACGCGTCGATCGTGGCTATGACCAGTCAGCCACGAATTCGCTCGGTTACCGACTGCCTGGACTAAGTCAAGTCCCACACATCTATGGAATTACATTAACACTATATACAAAGGTATTGGAATTAAAATACAGCATATGAGCATGTTAGCACATGTTATAACATTCAACTTAAGCAAATCCTCAAGGCATACTTTCTATGCATATTCAACTTAAGCAAATCTTCAAGGCATACTTTCTATGCATGTAGTGCAATCATGCATAAGGTAAGCATGTAGGAAATCATTTAGGTCAGCATTTTAATCATGAAATCAATCTCAAACTACTACATAACATCATTCAATACAATACATACTAGTACAAGCATTTATATAAACACATACACTACACACTTAAGTCCACATATAGTATGTCGACCCAAAGTGCGCAACTTGGCGAATCTCTTTGCCAAACTGATTATGCAATCATTCCTAACTCTCTAATGCGGCGACAAACCATGTCAATCACGTCAGCAAAATATGCATGTAGACCGTACTTCCTACAAATGACTAAAATGCCCTAAATCTCATATTCTTCGTTAATTTACGAAACAGGAAACGGAGAGCATGTTGTACATGTCAAACGGCGATGCCGTCGATAATCTACTATTAAACGACATTGAAAGCGTTGTAAACCGTCAATCAAAGCGTCTAAAATCCTCACCTTATGTCTTGTAGACTCGGGAATTGAAACGGAGCGTATACGCTTCGTCTACAGCGAATAAGGAGCCTAATACACAAGATCCATAAGCTACATCGCTATGGAAACAAGGAAAAACTCAAATCAACAACTATTTAGGGTATTTACTTACCTAAGATCGCGGTGGAATCGCCGGGAAAGCGGTAGAGGTGTGTTGCTTAAGCACGTGCAACGCGTAGTACAAGTGGCAGGAAGAACTCTCCCACACTCTCACAATCTCCCACCTTTTTCTCTCTCCCAAGCTAGGGTTTCTCTCAAATTCGGATGGAAGAGAGGAGTGAGGGTTTCAACCCCTTTTATAGCCTAAAACATGCCCAAAATAGGCTTGGGAACAATGTTTACTTGGTGCCTAACCAAATCGGGGCCGTTTCGGTCCAAAAGGGCATTTCTGAAGGTCTCCAGGCCAAATGCGGTCGGACTTAAGCTCATGCATACTGGATCTAGCACACATCCAGTTTTCAGACCGGTTGGGTTCCCAGATCGCACGTGGCGGCCCAGTTTCAGTTTAACGGTCACCGCACCAAGATCAGGCCTATAAGTCTCGTGATATGTAATAGAAATTTTTCCTGATCCAAGGGTGTAATTTGGCTACATTCTGACGGTCAGAACGCTCAATACTGATGCGTCAAATTGTGTGCCAGATTTGAATTTTAAATTCCAATTTTAATCCTATTCTCACTCTCTTCACTCCAGGCTCAATGAAATAGCCTCTGAACGTCAGTTGGACTTGATATTCGAAACGATTGCCAAGCCCAGCTAAGTGGTCATAACGGTCTAAGATGGCAGGCATCTGACTTATGACGCGCGGTCTAGATCCAATACAAAGTTTCAAGGAGGTCCCGAGAACAAACCGGTTTAGAGTTTGATCCGAGGCTTTAGAGCATTATAGCACCCTTGGTTCCACTCGCTTTGGGCCTTGTAGAACGTATTTAAAGTGATCAGGGACTGTTTCCCAGCCACTCCAACGTTGCGCTAGCTAACTTATGCTTAGTTTCTAAAGAAATTAATCCTAAGTGGTTTCTTTGGCTATGGAATTGGGTTCTGAACGATTTTTCAGGTGTTTTAATTGACCCACTGCCTAAGGACGTCAAATCCCAGATTAGCCAAAATCTGGGGTGTTACATTTTGTTAGAATGCTCGACTAGGACTCGGTCCAAACTCTACGTTTCCAAAAATGAAACGTCGGGAACCTAAACGATGAAACTGGTTAGCTAAGTTGTCGAAAAACTATCCTGGAATCCTACATCGACACTAGGATTAGTATTTCTTACCCAAAATCATAGCCGAAGGAAGTTCGATAGTGCAATGGGGCGGTGATTTGGTGTGTGGATTCGTTGGAGAAGTTTCCTGCAATGATATCCCAAAGTTTCTCCTTCTTTCTTTCCTCCTTTCTCTCTTTTCTCTTCTCTGTCTCTATCTAGGGTTTGAAATTCGTATATGAGAGAGAATAGGTGAAATGAGGGCTATTTATAGGCCCAAATGTAATGCAAATGACCTCAAGGCCACTTTATACCTTGTTTATACCCTATGGGCGGCCGTTTTTGACGAATAGGGCTTATAAGGAGGCCCATGACTCATCTACATCATAGGGTATGCTCCCTAACAATGTATCCATGCCAGGACATGATTTTGGTGCTATCGGATAAGCCGATCGACTGTGGAGAGCTTGTCTCAGATCAACTGTCGTACATGTTCAATCGAGGCCATGGTTATACGGATATGTGCAAGGAAATTTTCTTTCCCCATGCGTGAAGTTTGGTCACAAACTAATAGTCTAAATTCTTCAACTTCGCATGAGAGCGAATGACCCAATTCACTTAAGTTTCAGTTCATTTTTTAAAGATATTCGCGTTTCTCATGCACTTCACTCATGGCTCAAGTTGGACATTTGTGGACTTTATCTGGGTTTGATTCTTGTGATGGTTGTCAAGCCCAGCAAGACAAACATCTTCATATAATTTCATGGTCATCGGACCCTCAACGTGCGGTCTAGGTCCGTTACCGAGTTTTAATGTACTCCCGAGAGCGACAGACCCTTAGGATTTCTCCTAGGTATTTAGGTGTCATTGAGCCAGCGGTACTCTTAATTTTAGGCCTTCCCATTTGTGAAAATGGTGGCCCAAGCTTAATCCACTGATCATTTAGTACTTAACTAAATCTCGTCTAAATTATACAATAGGATGTGATCCTTGGGTTGTTCTGCCTGAGGTTGTACTCGGGCCTTTGTTTGGATTTTTTCAAGATGTTACACTACATGTTCAAAGATCATGATCAATGGTTGGATTTGAATATTGTTGTAGAGGTCTTAGACAGTGCTGCAAAAATGGCAAAAATCAATATTTCTCCTTTACGCGACTCGTTCTTGAAATTTGGTGATTCGATAACTGCTTTGAAATTGGCAGAGAATATAGTTGTTGCTCCAGATATCCTGGAATATGGGAGACAGCTAGTATCTTCTAAGGAGAAGGCTTCCCAAATTGCTTCTATCATCTCCAAATATGATCAGGAGTAGTTATCCCTCCACGAATAGTTGAAAGCTTCTACCAACAATAGAATAGCTATCCAGAATCAGATTGCTCTTTTAAGGAAAGAAATTCTACAATTGGAGACAAAGGACTAGGAAGAGGAGTTGACTATAAAGAAGATCCAAGAGAAGATGCAGGCCAATCTTTATTCTGTCAATGCTGAATGATTTGAGTTCATTAAAAATGAAGAACTTATTGCCTCTTTAGAGAGAAAGTTAGCCGACATTCCAAATCATGCAAAAATTATTTTTGAGACTAAATCAAAACATATTGCAGCTCAGGTTTAGCTTAAAGAAGACTTACGAAAATATTTGGCAGCATTAGGCATGGTAGAAGAGATATAAAAGACTTTGTTCTATTTTCTTTTATGATCACATGTAATTTTCTCTTGAACTACAAGATATATAAATGCATTATAATGTTTTGAAATAATTATTTCTTTTGAAAGTTTTTTATATTTTATTTTGAATTACATCTTATTTCAAGCATATGTACTCATGTGATCATTTAACTTTATATCATAATTTATCATGTTATTAGTAAGGGATTTCCTATATGACTTTGTTATGGTAGGTGGAACTAGGTTCTAGTCTAGTTAGATAGCCATGCAGTTTAAGCTCATGAGTAGTGAAGCAACACAGTTTTTTAGACTCAGAAGTAGTTGGAGTCGGGTCTTACATGAATGGTCTCTATAACTCTCATGAGTTCACTGGACTTATCATAGATGGAGAGTTCACAAATTCTGATCCATCAGAGGGGCCCAGTGAAGCTACTGGGGCCGTGAACTCGGTGGAATTTACGCATAGGGTTGGTCATAGTAACTCTCTAGAGTTTATAGGGTGCACAAGGTTACCTTAGGGTACCAAATCCAAGGCCACCAGTCCATCAATGAGGGGGTATTTTATAGAAACCCTATCCTCATGAGTTACTATTGAAATCAAGCTAAGAATCTGGGGGTTTCTTATGCATGGTTGGCCTATCTATGGACAATGGCCAATGAGCGCACATTATAGCCTGCTTTTTCTTCATCTGCAAGGTGGGACCCATTCACAGGAGAGCATTTTCATCCTTCCCCATGACGTTGTCGGAAAGCTATACAAACGACATTGGTCTCACGCATGACTGACTGTTGTAGATTTTTAATTGTTGGCTCCATCTGTTGCCCGCATGGGTATGCATATGATGGCCTATACAGGCTTTTTAGGACCACTGGCTTCTCATTATTGCCTGAATAACATATATATTGCCGATGATGGTAGGTCTTATGCGTAGTTATCTATATAGGCTTTCCTAGGCTGCCTTAAATAATAACCCGCCATCGTTGTCGTGAATTTTATATGTGGTTAACCATATAAGTTTATTCCACTGTCATGAATAGTGAACTAATTATTAATATATCGCCACTGCTGATGATGTTTGGAAACGTTCATGTTATGTTTAAAATACCGTATCATTTTGGCGATGATAACAATTTCAATAAGGCTTGATTAATGACGACGGCGATAGTTGGTAATTTTGGTGATAATCATCGATACTTGGAAATAGTTGATGATTATATCATTTAATGATAATCATTGACGCTTAATCTTGATATTCTTGAAAATTCACCTTTCATTCATTCATATGAAGAAGTATACATGAAAATTTCATCATTCTATTTGTCTTGCCCCCTTTTGATATAGATGCATTATTCTGATATTCTTCTGGATCAAAACTGCAGCTATCTTCAGGGATGATATTTTTTTATGAAGCGAGCATTAACTGGTATACTAATACCCCATCCATCTTGGTCCATGACTCTATATGCTCCATTGGAGTATACTTCTGTTATTATATACGGCTCATCCCATTTGGGTCAAATTTTCCCTTGTCTTGCGAGTGACCACTATCGGTCTTTTTAACATGAGTACCATATCCCCTTTCTTGAGAGAGAAATACTTGAATCTTTTATCAAAGGCAACAAATATTCTTGCTTGATACGACTATAACTGTTGTTGCGCTGCCAATCGATTTCCATCGAGTAAGTCCAATTCTTACAACCTTATTCTAGCATTTTCATCATCTGTAATTGACTAATGCACTGCTATTCTGAGTGATAAGACTTGTGTTTCAATCGGGATGACGACCTCCATGCCATAAACCAACGAATATGGCATAGCTCCTGTGGATGTTCGATGAGTAGTCCTATAAACCCATAATGCTTCTTGTAACTTTTCGTCCTAGTCACACTTATTTCCAGTCACTATCTTCTTCAATATCTTCACAATTGTCTTATTAAATGCCTCTTCTAATCCATTAGTAGGTGGATAATAAAGTATTGAGAAAGAGTGATGAATACTGAACTTTTGACATAACTTTTTCATGCCCCTATTCTTGAAAGGAGTACCATTATCGGTAACGATTCTTTTCGGAATACCATGACGATATTTATTGCATGTCAAATGAAATTGACAACATCCTTTTCTCTGACATTTCGCAGTGCAATCGCGTCTATCCATTTGGAGAAATAGTCCATTGCTACTAGTATATACTACTTTCCTCTAAATGAAGGTGGATTTATAAGACCAATAACATAAAGTCCCCAGGCAACAAAAGGCCAAGAAGAGACCATCTAATGAAGATCTTTAGGGGGCATATGTATGACATCACCATGTATCTAACATTTGTGACATCGCTTCGTATAATCTATAACATCTTTGAACATTGTGGGCCAATAATATCCCATCCGATGCACCCGATGGAATAAATTTCGGCCAGCTTAATGTGCTCCACATTCTTTAGAATGAGCTTCTTACAACACTTAATTTTCTTCTTGTGCATTTAAACATGGCAACAACATTTCATTATAAGATCTTCTGTATAGTATTTCACTATACATAATGAATCTCTTTACTCTCTACTTAATTTGTTATCTTTTCGCTGGATCTTCCGGCAAAATATCATATTTGAGGTAGTCTATGAAAGGTTGACGCCAATTGTCTATTGTGACTTCCAAGCATGATATAGGAAGTGCGTCAGCAGTCTCATTGATAATTTCTGATGATGGCAAGAATCTTCTTTCTTCTATTGTCACCTAAAGAGGACTTTAGTCCAGATACAATAAAGCTGCTGTCAAGCTAACTAAAGCATTTACCATTGCATTCTCACTTCGTGGCACATGTTTAATTTCAACTTGATGGCACTGCTCTAACAACTATTTCACTCTTTGACAATACAGCAAGAGTTCCGGCTTCCTTATCTCGAATTCTGTTGTCAACTGATTTATGATCAACTTTGAGTCGCAAAAAATCTGTAATGTTTTTATTTTCATTTCTTGCACTACTTCCATTCTGATAATGAGAGCTTTGTATTCAGCTTTATTATTTGTGCATGTAGTACCTAATGTAAAAGAATAAGGCAGCAAGTCACCTTGAGGAGTAATGAATATCACTCCAGCACCTGCTCCTAACGCTCTTGAGACACCATCAAAGTACATTTGCCATAGATTTGGCGATTCAATCATCTAACTTGTTTATCAAGGAAATCATCACTGATTACTTCACTATCTTTCACAGGATGAGGTGCTAGGAAATCTGCTACTGCTTGTCCTTTCACTACTTTTACTAGCTCGAATGTGATTGTGTATTTTGAAAGCAACAACATCCATTTGGCCAGTCTTCTTGACAACATTGGCCTTGTCATCAAAAACTATATGGGATCTGCTCGTAATATTAAAACTATATTATGGGAGAGATAGTAGTGTCGTAATTTTTGTACTGCAAATATTAATGCCATGCACACTTTCTCTATCGGTGAATAATTGCATTCCTTGCCTATTAGGGTTCGAATCAGATAATAAAGCGCAATTTGTTTGCCTTGTTCACTCACCTGTGCCAGTAAAGCCGCTAATGAATTCTCGACTGTCGATATGTATAAAATGAGCAGTTTACCCTTTACAGGAGCTGATAATACTGGAGGTTGTTTCAGCAATTCCTTGATGGAATCAAACACATTCTGATAGGATTGGTCCGAAATGAATTCCACCCCTTTTTTCATCAAATGAGAAAATGGCTGACATCTTCCTGCCAAGTTTGAAATAAAGCGACGAGTAAGCTTTTTAATTCTTTTAATGTTTTTGGCGGTGGCATATCTTCGATAGCTTTGACTTTCCCAAGGTCAATTTCGATTCATCTATGCCTGATGACGAAGTCGAGAAATTTCCCTGACGACACCCTAAAGGCGCATTTGGCTAGATTCATTTTCAATTGTTTCTTTCAGAGCCGACAAAAAACTGAAGCCAGGTGTTCTCGATGTTCTTCATGATCATTTAACCAAACCACTAGATCATCTACATAACATTCAATATGTTTATGCATCATGTCTTAAAAGATATTCTACATTGCTCTTTAATATGTGGCACCGGCGTTCTTGAGATCGAATGGGATAACTTTACAACAATAAATTCTCAGCGATGTTCTAAATGTTGTAGCTTCGTCTTTAGGGGCCATGCTTATCTGATTATAGTCAACATAGCCGAACATGAAGGACATAACACATATTTCGTGGTACTGTTATTAGTAGTTCAGTTATTAGCAACGAGAAATCATCTTTCGGGCAAGCCTCATTCAGATCCCTGAAATCAACACATACACGAATTTGTCCATTTTTGTTCTTTATTGGGATGAAATTCAATATCCAATTAAGATATTTAACCTCTCTGATGAACCTGACTTTTATCAATTTGTTTATTTCTTCGTCTATCAGAAGAATTAGGTCGGGATGGAATCACCTTTACTCTTGTTTAATCAGTTTCTTGTCTATAGAGATGTTTAGACGATGTATTGCCACTGATGGTTCCAGACCTAGCATTTCCAAATACGTCTAAGCGAAAACATCCTTATTTTCCTTCAACAGTCGTACATACTAATCAACTTAATGTTCTGGGAGATTGGTGCTTATGAACATATTTTGTGACTCTTCTTCTGTTCCCAGATTTATTTCCTGCAGGCTGTCAATTGTTGGATCCCCCCCCCCCCCCCCCCCCCTCGTCTTCCATCTATCTCGTAGCTATTTCAGGCTGCTTTACCATCTCATGATCCATTTCTTTCACCGAGTCTACTGTAACCATGTTTACCGACGATTCTACCCCCAATCCCCTAAATTTCTCTCATCTTTGCTCATCGACTCCAATCGGGATTTGGATTCCCTTCCAATAATTTAAGCTAGTTGGTTCTTCATAATCAAAGAACATTTTTTTCATAATCCTTTTACTTGCCGGATTGTACCTTTGAAGATCTTTGGATGATAACTTCATTTTACTTATGCTATTACTAACCTTTTCCTCTGTCTTCATTTCTGAGGGTGCATAGAACTCGATTGGTTCAAGATATTTTGTGTTAGCTTTGACATGGAACCTTCTTGAGATTGCTGGGAACGGCTTGTTTCACTCTGCATACGGCAATGGCACTATGTAATTTAATTGTTGAACTTTCATCTATTCAAGTGACAATAACGTTAACGGTGGTTGTTCGGGTTGTCTCAAGCATTTCAGTACGAAATAAAATTTCTTTTTCACATTCATTGTCCGAGACGATTCTGCCTTTATAACTTCTTTTCCTTTCATCTTTATATCAATATTTCTTGGAGCCTCATTCACTTTTTCTTCTTTATAAGTGAACCCGTCATAGTAACTAGCATCAGCAAAGAATGTTTCAGCTTCCGTATATGGCTGTGTTGGTCATTACTTTATACTATATCCCATCCTTGCAATATTCGAAGCACTGATGTGAAGTAGATAGTGTGATGTCATACTGATGCATTCACAGCCTTTCCAAGAGGAGGTTATATGTTGTCACTGCATCAATCACATGGCAAACAATATCTGTATTTAATTCTCCTATTTCTAATGTCATTGTAATCTTACCGAGTGCACGTTGTCTGTATTGATTGAAGCACTGTATCATCATTCCGCTAGGGTGCAAATTAGCACACCGATACCCTAGCTCATTCAGCACCACTAATGGTAACAAATTAACTGTGGACCCGTTATCCAACATTATTTGTTTGACCTATTTACCACAGACATGGCCTACAACCATCAGCGGTCTGTTGTGTTCCTTTTCACACATCAAATCATCATCAGAGAAGGAAACCGTTGGCATGTAATCTTCTTGTTCCTTGCATTCCGCATTCTCCATTTATGTTAGTAAAGCCCTTCTAACATCACTGTTAGATAAGGCTCGGATTGAGCTTTGTCAGGAGTCTTCTGACAACCTTAACGCGTCGTAAATGCTGAGTTGAGCCGAAATTCCTTTCAAGTGACTTATAACATTATAAGTCACTTTCCTTATTTAATTCTTTTCCTCTTTCTTGCCACTGTAGTTATTAGCAGAGTTCTTAGTTATTTTTGTCCATGTTATTTCAGCTTTCTGCTTTGGTGGAATCGCTATCTTTCTTCTTAAGCACAATGTAACCACTGCAGCTTTGCCGGCCATTCTTTGATGCTCTCTTCCGCTCTTTCATGAGTGTCTTCCCATATGGTGAGTACATTCACTGCTACTTTTTTGTCTCTCTCTTTTTCTTTACCAATTATTATCTCGCCTCTGTTTATCATTCTTTGTATTATGCATTTTAGCGTAGAGAAATTTTCTGTCGGATGTCCCACCAGATGATAATAGTGACAAAAAACTCTTTCTCTTGTTTTCAACACTTCTTCAGGACACTTGAATGGAGGCAATTCTATCGTACTGGCCTTCAATAATTGATTCATCATAGGGATCACATCTTCTTTTTCAAACGTGAAACCCTCGTGAGAATTCAATGACCTGGGCCTTTTTTCATTGAACCTGCCTCTGGGCTAACTCAATTCCTCTCTGCTCTGTCCTTTTTCATTTTAACTTCATCACATCACTATTTTTCTTCTCATGTTCCACCACATTTTCATTTAACCTATTTGAACTTCTTTTAGTTGTTTCATGGGGAAATTTCAGCATCTTCCTTGTCATCAACTCCAAGGCATGAGCTTTCAGGGCCAAGTCACGGAAGGTCTTTATATGGACACTGGTGAGTCCGAATGCGATTCCCATTTCCATAGAGTTGAGACACATTTTTACTTATTCCCTTTCTTCAGGAAATTGTCTGTAGGATGCTCCCAATGTTTTCCACCCGTCTATGAATTTCTCAACAAGTTCTCCTTCTCTGTACAGTACTGAAGCCAATTCTATTATACTAACGTCTCATTCTAATGAGAAGAAATTTTTCATGAAGGCGTCCTACATCTGTTCCCATGTTTGCATCGATCTTACTACTAAACCAGAATACCATCGGAATGCTTTGCCTATCAAAGAAGAGTCAAACAGCTGAAGACAGTACTACGACACTATAGAGAAATTTTCCACACTGGTGATGAAGTGCATGAGGTGCTCCTCTGGTGATCCATCTCCGTTGAATTTTTAGAAGTTGATGTGCTTAAAGTCAGCTGGGAAAGGAACATTCTCTACCTCTTTCGAATATGGTGTCCGATATCTGAATCTCTTGATGTTTCCACGTTCTCTCTCTATTCTGACGGCTTCTTCCACTACCTGTCGTACCTTTTCCTAAGTTATTGCTCTTGCTGAGGGAGCAGACCCAAGTGATCCTGCTCTCAAGGGTCGAGAAATTTCAGGTCACTGTTCCTGCTCATTCATTGCGGCCATCGTTGGAGGGACATTCATTCTAGCTACATTATGTGCCAGAGTAGTCAGGCCTTCTTGAAGGCTTTTACATTCCTCCATTAATGTCCTCTGTGCTTCGGCCATGTCGGCGATACAATCTTCAATTGTAGGTTGTGGATACTGATTGGTTCCTGCCATGCATATGACAACTTCTATACTGTCTGAAGAGACCATCGCTGGAGTAGAATATACAGGAGTGATGGGGCATGCGGAAGGAGAGGCTTCACTTGGATCTTTTGTACTTCCATAAAATTCAGCCAATTGAGACGTTTCAGGTTGAATTTTCTGTTGCAGTGTATTCTAAAGCAAAACAAGGACAGTGTCGCTCATTGGTGATTTACCCTTCTCCTTTTGTAACACCCTGGTTCTCGAAACCTGAGGATAGTCGTTCGAGTATGAGAACCCGAGGGTTACGCTACAAAGTGGACTAACATACATCTAAATAACAGCAAATTCCATAACAGAGAGTAAGGTAACATTGCATAAACCACGGATATCAAGAGTAACAACAAGGAAGTTTAATACATATAAATGGGAGCAGAATGAAAACCCACAACATGGGAAGTATTTTATCACAATTCAAGCACGATACAAAAATCTGGAATATGGAAGCAAGTAAATCCTAAATCATTAGTCGGGCTCCAACGGCTTGAACGTAACATCATAGAGCTCTTCTTCACCACAATCCACCTCAGCCGTCCCTGAAATACCGTCATAGGGGTCTCCACCTGTCATCAATCCTGCATCTATTTGGTGCAACTGCACGATGGGTGAGTGAAAACTCAGTGGAAATTTCCCTCATAGATTCAACCATGACACATCATTCAAAAATGGGTTAACAATTTGTATATAATCCATGGGACAATACAACTTACAATGTGTTTGCATGAAGGTATGAATGTATGCTTAAGTCACAGATTTGGGGATGCACATCCAGCTGTCAAAATAAAGGGTCGCCCAAGGCGAACTAGTCACCCGAAAAAATACTCATAGGTATGCCCAAGGAGAACTAGCCGCCTGAAAAAGATCATGTAGACGAGTGCGCCCAAAGATATCTCCTGGAAAAATACACGGGGTATGCCCGAGGAGAGTATAAAATCCCAAAAAAGCCTCATATAAAGAAAGAGCGGCCCAAAGTGTACAAATGCACATGCCTGATGGTTGGACTTAGGTAATAGAACCATAACCAACCCAACAGGATGTGACTTACGAAGAACACTCGAAAAAGCTCATGTGTCGTGCATGGATGTTATGCACCATGATACTTATATACATTACTCTTAATAGAATAGGAAAGATCATCAACTTTCAAAAAAGGAATATCCAACCATGCATTCCATAATGACTTCAATAATTTCCTTACATTCAAAGGAGGGCACACTAAGTATCATGTAAATTTTCAAGTGAGGTCACATCAGTAACTAAGAGTCCATCCATAAGTACACTACATGTAAATAAATTCTCATTTTCCATATTGTAAGAACTATTCACAAGATTATGCTAACTAAATTAGAGATTAAAAATATAGACAGTCATGAAGGAAATGTCTCATAATTCACAGATGGTTTAATATGAAAGCCTCACTTTCTCAACATAAGAAAACAATTATAAATGTGACATGGAGTTTACAAGTCAATTCATCATACACATAATCACAAGGAAATATGGCATTAAAAAAATTATTTCATGAATGTCAAGGTAGCTTGGAATTAATATTTCTCTAAAATTCTATACATTAGAGAGTTAATCCACATGGAAATTAGTGAATGGAAGAAGCTATGGGGGATGCTCCTCACCTTGGTATTGATCTTGGTTCGTGGTTCTTACAAGAGAAGCCCAAGATGTTTGTTTCATTGATTTGAAGGGGATTACTCTTCAAACAAGATGACAGTGGGAAGCAATACCTGTTGTGATATGTAACAGGGTGTTAGTGAGTCATTTTTAGATTTCAGCGAGTCACTACCGAGTTGACTCAGTTGGGGTTCTCAACTAATGATTTGTTGAGCTTGATTCAAAGGTTTTGTTAACCACGGGGTTAGATCATGGGTCTATTGAACCCAACACTCATCAACATCATTCCAAGCTAGCTGACTGGCTGGAGTAAGCTTGACTCAGCCGGAAAACTGACTGAGTCATCTTGCTAAGGAGCATTGAGTTGGCCTAGTTGTGAAAAATGATTGGGTCAGTCCCCAAATGGCAAACCAGTAACACCCATGGCTGGGCCCAAGCTTAACTGGGGCGGACTACAACCTAGGTCCAACTGAGTCAGAGTTTTACCTCCCAAAACTGGACCTGAGTCACCGTCACAGTGCTAACTCGTCCCAGCCAGGATTCTTTAGCTAGTAGAGTGTAACTGAGTGCACCCATCTGAGATCTGATTGTAGTGTAGGACATTGTGCAAGGTAGGGCGATCATAGCCATGGATTCTAATCTGAAGTTTCCATTCAGAAACGTAGCTGAGTCACTCAACTCGTGACCGAGTTGAGCTGGCTGTGAACACAGTCAGACGAGTGGGTGAAATCTGACCATAACAGTGGAAAAATGGGTGAGGATACCTGACCAGAGATGGTTTCTGGTTGTTGGAGGAGTCCTGACCTACAATTTGCAGAGGCAAATCAGGCATCAGGAAGACCGAGTCATTGTTGAATCACTGAGTCCGCAACTGAGATGGGTAGAATCTCAGTCTGAGCTACTGCTGGCCAAAAGGGCTCCCAAATCCTCACTCTCCTTCTTTCTCTATCACTCTCCACTTCCTTCTCAATCTCACCTCTCACTCTCTATCTCTCTTTCTCAACAGAGGATGACTCACACCGAGTCGAGTTGCTAATAGGCCTGCAACTCACCCTAAACGGCGCTGAAATTTCCTAACTCTTTCTCTTTGTATTTCCTCTCTTTCTTTCCTTGGGATTCGCCCTAATCTCAGGCTATTTATAGCCGTTTCCATTTTTGGAAATCTCCTTAGCTAATCACAAGGATTAGCGTAAAAATTTCTTAGGCAAATCCAAACGGCCTGGCACTAGGGTCCCTAATGCGTTAGATCTCGTGCATGGGTTCATTTGATTGTCCCTGATGGACATTAAATATGATGGGCCACAGGAAGAACGGATCAGATCAGTGGATGGGTCTGACTTAGAGGAAAATGGGTTTCACAGTTAGTTGAGGAAGATGGTCAGCTGAAAATGGCATTTTTCTTTTGAACGGGTGATTCGTTGATCTGAGACGTTCAGAAGGTCTTGATGGGGTCCATAAAGCTTAAGGGATCCTTTCAACGGTGGGGGTGGATGGTATTGGTGATGGTTGTCTTGAAACGAAGTTGGTGCAAGTCGTAGCTGCGTCTCGCCGATTTCTCGGCATCCCTACGAGATATTCCGAGCAGCCCTAAATCGGACGTCCTAGATACCTCAGATGAAGTTTCCAGAAGATGAAGGATGGCTAGGATGGTATTTGTTATAAACGAAAAGATTCTTTCTGCAATTCGACGAGTAGGTGGGCAGTTTTGGAAGCCGTAGGGTTGACAGGGTTGATATCTGCGTGCGTGGCTTCCGTCCGACGGGTTCTAACGGCTAAGATTTCCAGCTCTCCAACGAACGTGGAGTTTTCCTCCCCGTCAGCGTCCTCCTTGTGCGTTGCTGGATCTGACGCTTAAAGAGGTGGCACAAGTCACTTTTGATCAAAAATCTCTTTATGATTAGGGTCGTTTGGGGCCAATCTATCAAATGGACGGTGTGGATTTGGGTTCGGTATTCGGGAAATGTCCATCCTCACTATCGAATGGACGGTCCTGGTGAAAACATCGTTGGGCGGGAGGATTTCATTTGAAATCTTGGAATTTCACGGGTTAGCGATCATTTTGACCGGTTCCGTGGATCGGTGCACATCGTGTGCACGACGCTTGTGCACTCGCATAGCTCCAAAAGTGGGGTCCACCTAGATGCATTTGATAAACCTACTCCATTCATTTGATTTTTTAGCCCAAGTTAGGACCTGGCCCAAAGGATGAGGCAGATCCAAGGCTCAAGTGGACTGCATCTACATCCAAGTGGTCATTTTGAATAGTTTAACGGTTGGATTGCTGACAAGAGTGACTAACCGCAACCCTAAAGGATCCTAGGGACTGTTTAATTGACATCCATCAGTTAGATTGACCAGCAGGTGTTCCAACGATGTAATCAAATGGTTAGCTTGTCCAATGGGTTTATGTAGGCTCGATTAACAGTAGATCTATTAATCTGGGTCTCGAAGCTGGCGATGTAAGGCTCTATCTATGAGTTTGCACTCCTTAAATAGTTAGATTTAGGCTGGATTGTGTGGTTTGACCGTCACGCCATTAAGAACGGTGGATCTTATAGTACAGAGTTGAACATTAATAATGAAAGGCTTGATTAATTATCAATGAGATCAAAATCCCAAAAGTAGGTCCACTTAGAGGTGTGTGGTCTAAATTACATGTGTTCCCACACATATATAAAGTTATTTAAGTTTTTATAGTAGCACCGAGTATAGAAAAATATGGGGTGTTACACCTTTCTAGTCCACTGAGCCTTTGCGATGGGCAACGCTGGGAAGTCTTGTGCTATCAGAGAGGGAAAAGATCTCTTTGGATATAGGACTGGAGGTGCTAGTTTAGGATTATTTTTGGCTACATTTCACGTTATTGGTCCCCTAACTCTTTTTGGTGATGTGTTTGCCTTGGCGATTGCTGTATTTCAAGCCTTGGTTCTCTAAATATGGCACAATGGTCCAGTCTTTATCACCTTATAGTGCTGAAGGTGAAGCAGATACAACTCCAGCCATCACTTGGGGTTTATCAAGCTTACAAGCAATTGGTCCTTATGATTTGAGGACTGGTTCGTTATGTACTCCACTGCAAATCCGGTCGCAATGAAATAGAAATTCACCTTCTTCATTAGGTTTGCCATTGATCATAGTTTGCCTTTTTATCTTCTTCCTTCAAAATAAAACATAAAGTTTCAATTAGTATTCGAAGGGTAAAATATTCAATCTTAGAGATGAAGGGATGTTCCCATTGAGAATCATCATTTTGGCGTCCAAAAGATGCTAAACTATGATGAAAGTTCCTGTAACCTTCTCATTGTTAATCTTAAATAGGATAAAATCCCCAGTAGAGTCATCATTTTGTTTCGACAAGAAACGAATGCATTTGATTTGAGAGATTATCTGATTCAATCATAACAGAGAGAGTGTCTAAAGAACAATCGTCATTTATTCATATTGAGTTCATTTACATCCTTTGATTTCCCTTTATTCTAAGATAGCATCATGTAAAAATTAAAAGAGTTCAAATTATCAAATCATCCGGCAGCATTTTGGCTTGTGATTTGGTCATCTCTTTGAGAGGAATTTTGTGCATATCTGATCATCTGATCTCTCTTTCTGAGTTCATATTCCTGTAAGAAACATAAGATAGAAGATTGCATTTCATCTAGTCTTTTCGACAGTCATTTTGGCAAAATTTTGATTCCTGAGTAATCATTCCCGCGCAACAGCATGGTGTTGCACGGCCCTACACAAAGCTCTCTTCTCTCTTCTTCTCTTGATACCTTCAGACTTTCTTTTCTTTTTTGGAGCTCTGATCTTCTTAGAATCTTCAACTTGTCCAAATGAGAGGGGGAGTGGGGTATTTATACACCTTCACACGTGAGAACCCTCGATCTCTATGCCATGGGGCCCACCTTCCATCAGATTCACTGTCCATTTCAAATAGTCAAAACTGGGTGTTGCACATGTGCGCACAATCAATATGACCGTTTGCACGGTCCAGCGCAACCAACATGGTTTGCGCGGGCTGGTGCAAACACATGAATTCTTCCTTTTTTCATCATTCTTTTATTATATTTCTCCTTCTACTTTCTGATTTTGCGCAAACACATGAATTCTTCCTTTTTTCTTCATTCTTTCATCATATTTCTCCTTCTACTTTCTAATTTATCTTGGATCCTTTTCATCATTCTTTCATCATTTTTTATGCCTCAACAGGTCCCATGAAATCGATGCCCTAACAATCAAATGCTTCAATGATAAGAATTGGGTTTAGTGATATCATATTTCGACGAGACAATCCTCCCAATATCTGACAACGCTTACAAGCTTTGTAAAACTCATGAGTATCTTTGAACATAGTAGGTCAGTAAAAGTTACACTGTAGAATTTTAGTCGTGGTCTTTTTAGCATAAAAGTGACCACCATAGGCCTGAAAGTGACAAAAGGAGATGACACTTTAATGTTTATTGTCTAGCACACATGTCCTTAGATTTGGTCCGGGCAATATTTAAATAAATAAGGATCATCCTTGAAAAATTACATACCTCGGTGAAGAATTTCTTTTTATCTTACGTAGTTTAATATGTCGGCGTGAAACCTATGGCAAGATTATTCGTAATGTCAGTAAACCAAGGTAATTGAAAGAGTTTAAACAATTGTTTGTTAAGGAACATGTCGTTTATTAATGTCGGCTCAAGAGAATCAAAAAGATCAAGCCTAAAGAGATGGTTAGCCACTACATTCTCTCCTCCTTTTTTGTCTCGTATTTCTATGTCGAACTCTTGGAGTAGAAGGATCCATCTTATCAAGCGAGGCTTATCATCATTCTTAGAAAGAAAGTACTTTAGTGTTGCATGATCAGTGTAAATGATGATCTTGGATCCAATCAAGTAAGACCTAAATTTATCCAAAGCGAACACTACAGTTAAGAGCTCCTTCATAGTAGTAGAGTAGTTCACTTAGGTAAAATTTAGAGTTTTGCTTGGATAGTGAATCACATAAGGTTTTATCTCTTTTCTCTGGCCTAACACTGCCCCAATAGCATAGTTAGACGTATCATACATAATCTCAAAAGAGATGCTCCAATCAGGTGGCTGCATGATAAGTGCTGTTGTCAATATAACCTTGAGCTTAGTGAAAGCTTCTTAGCATTGTTCAGTCTAATCGTATGATATATCCTTTTGAAGGAGATTACATAAAGGGTGAGAGAGGTGGCTAAAGTCCTTTATGAATCGTCTATAAAATCCAGCATGTCCTAGGAAGGATAGCACGTCACGTATGCTCTTAGGTGGAGGTAAGTTAGAGATAAGGTCAATTTTAGCCTTGTCTACCTCAATTCCCTTGGATGAAATTTATGTCCAAGCACTATTCCCTTGGAAAGCATGAAATGGTATTTCTCCTAATTCAAAACTAAATTCTTTTCCTCACATCGCTTCAACACTTTTTCAAGATTTTCCAAACACTTGCTAAAGGATGGACCAAGTTATCCATGAAGACCTCAAATATTGCCCCACTATGTCAGAAAATATACTCAACATGCATTATTGAAAAGTGACAGGACCATTACACAGTCCAAATGACATCCTTCGATAAGCAAAGGTGCTAAAGGGATATGTGAATATTATCTTCTCCTAATCTTCAAGGGCTATCTTTATCTGATTATAGCCTGAATACCCGTCAAGGAAGCAGTAGTAAGAATGACTAGTTAGCCTTTTCAAAATTTGATCAATGAAGGGCAAAGGAAAGTGGTCCTTGTGGCGGTATTCAATTTTCTATAGTCAATACACATTTTCCAACTAGTAGTGAATCTAGTTGGCATGTGTTTATTATTGGCATTAGTTACGATGGTGATTCTGTACTTCCTGGAACCACTTGACTTGGACATACCCATTGACTGTCAGATATAGGATATATGATACCCACATCCAACAACTTAAGTACCTCTCCTTTAACCACTTCCTTTATGTTTGGATTTGATCGACGTGGTGGTTGTCGGGAGGTTTTCACATTATCCTTGAGATTAATGCAATGAGTACAAATCGAAGGATCAATTACCTTCAGATCTGTAATCGACCATTCAATGGCTCATTTATGCTCAATGAGAGTAAAAATAAGCATACTCTCTTCATTCTTACTCAAGGTGGGAAGAAATCACCACCGGGTATGTCTCATCTTGACATAAGTAGACATATTTAAGATCAGCGAGTAGTGGTTTTAGGTCAAGCTTCAGTTCCTTGAGGCTAGACGGTAGAGGTAGTACATCGGTTTGTAGAAAATTTTCAAATTATAGCCTTCACCGGTTAACTTCAAGTATCGGCGTAGCATCATGTAACACCCTGGATTTTTGCCTACCTGAAATTAGACGTCCTTAGGCAATGGGTCAACCATAACACCTTGAAAACCTCTCAGGATTCAATTCCAAAGCCAAAGAAATCATTTAGAACCAAATTCTTTATAAACTTAACGCGTATTAGCTAGCGCTACACTAGATTACCTGTGAAATTAGCACCGATAGCTTTTAATGCGATCTGTAAGACCCAAAACCTCTAGAATTGTTAATGCTACGTTACCCTGAAACCTAGGATCAAACTCTAAACCCAGTTGCTCTCGGGAATGCTTTGTAACTTCGTATTGGATCTAGACCGCACGTCAAAATTTTGATATCCATGATCTTAGACCATTATGATCGCTTAGTTGGACTTGACAATCATTTCAAAAATCAAGCCCAAACAATGCTCTGGGACGATTTCCTTACGTCCGGAGTCAAGAGAGTGAGAAAAGGAAGATATTTAGAAAATTAAATATATTTTTAAGAAATCTGGCACATTTCCCTTGTGCATTATTTTTAAGCATTCAAACCGTCGGAATCTGACCCAAATACACCCTCGGATCAGGGAACATTTCTCACTCAGGTCAGTATACTTGGAATCCCTGATCGAGTCTCAGTGACCGCTGAACTGAAACTGGTCCGCCACGTGCGATCTGAAAACCCGATCGAACTGAAAACTTAACTTGATCAGGATCCAGCATCCATGAGCTTAATTCCGACCGCGTTTAGTAACAGGACCTCCAGAAGTGCTCCGTTGGATCGGAACAGACCCGATTTGGTTATAACCTAAGTATACCTTGGTCCTAAGTCTATATAGGTGAGTTTTTAGCCTATATAAGGAGCTTAAACCCTCTCTCATTCCTCACATACGAATTTGAGAGAAACCCTAGGAGAGAGAAGAGAGAAAAGAGAGAAAGTGTGAGAGAAGAGGGAGAACCTTCCTGCTATTCTTTCCTGCCGATCTACGTGCTTACCCATTGCTTTACGGTCGCTATCCCGGTGATTCCGGCTTCATTCTAGGTAAGGAAACCCTAACCTTAACCTATTTTAGGGTTTCTATCGATAAAAGTAGTGAAGTAGCTGACTTCCCTTGTGTAATAGGTTGTCATATCGATGTTGGCGGAAGCATAGAGTTTCTATTCGATTCGTTACGCTTCTACAGCGTAAGGTGCAGATTTTAGACGCTTAGGTTACCATTTTTCAAAGCTTTCAATGTCGTTTAATGGTAGATTGTTGACAAGAATGCTATTTCACATGTAGAACATGCCGACCGATTTCTATTTCGAATACATATGAAGAATATGAGATTTATGGTATTTTAAGTATTTATAGGAAATACCGTATACGTATAAATTTTACTGATATGATTGCCATGAGTATTTGCCGTGCATATATGATAATTATGGATGTATGATCTATTTGGTGAAAGGATTCGCCCTAATACATGTTTCGGCCAACGTACGCTATGTATGTTATTAAGTGTAGTCTAAGTGTTTGTTGAAATGCCTAAATCAATATGATTTATTCCTGCCATATGTTTTGAATGTAAGAACATGATTGTTGTGTATTAGATATCTCCTTAATATAAGGATCTATCATATTATATGTTGAAATCAACATACGTCAAGTACATTGGAGTTGTGTAGTCTAAGTGTTTGTATAAATGCTTGAGTGAGTAAGTACTTAGTGAATGGTGTTGTAGACTAGTTTTGAGATACGATTCTCAACTACGTTGACGATGTGTATGATTTCCTCCATGTACGTTGTTGAATTGATTCCTTATGTATGAAATGCTTGTGTATGCTTAACTGCGTATGCTGTACCCTATAATATGTTGATAACATGCTTGGATTACTTGATATTTCAATTCCATCTCTCTCATATGCTTACTGATTCAGATTGCAAGTGTCTAGGGCTATGCTATAGTCCAGGCAGTCGGTAACAGACTTAAACTCGTGGTTGAATTCTATTTGCCACATAGGACGTGTTTGACGAACCCGATCCGTGCGTTGCTTGTTGACAGTGGTTAGGCGACATGAAGTGCATAAGCACCTCATGTCGATCAACTCAACGGACGCTCGTACTAGTTGAACTCGTCCAGTAACCCGATTGGCCCGATGTTTATTCACCATGTTTGGATGCTACTATTTGAACCTAAGGTACCAAACTTACCATTGGAAAGCCCCTCTAACCTTGGTACATCGATCCCCTAAGACTCATGAGCTGGGCATGGTGGTATGGGACACCGTTGTAGAGCTGTCGGCCTACGCTGGGGCCACAAACCTCCCCGTAGTGACCAGTGAGCAACCCAGACTCGTGAATAGATTATGGTAGTATGGGACACTATATTCTTACTGTCAGCTTACACTGATAAGGTGATGGGGGAGCGGTGCAACGAGTACGAGAAACAGACCTAACAGCCCATTGTAGTGACCTCGAGCATATTCTGAATCTGTGGAGAGGTGACGAGGCTTCCCACAGTAAACAAGAGTATAAACTAGGCCTGTATTGATAAGGTGATGGGGGAGCTGTGCAACGAGTGCGTGCATAGCCCTGACAGCCCTTACAGCGACCTAGAACTGTACTTCGTATGAGATATGCTAGGACTGACGACCCTAGAATGGATCATTGTTTGGGTATTGATATATGGGAGGTACCTTAGCTTCCCAATCCTACTATATGAAAAGGACTAACAACAACTCGGTAATCACGTTCATATCGCACTGCATGTGCCTGGAAGATGTGGAGCACTGAGGGAAGAAAGCATGTCGTGGACGTAAGATGGTGTCGCATGAGGGAGTATGCTGGCGAGGGCATACATCATGTCATTTCATTCTTGCATTAATTACAGTATTTAGGGATATTTGATTTGTTTCTTTATCATTATCGCTTGATTGATTTGATAACATGTTAATCTTTGCTCTATGATCCACTGAGTTAGCTACTCACTCCCAAGTTACGGGACGGTGTTCTGGACACCCACCAGACCCTGTTGTACTTTCAGATGATGGCGATGCTTGCGAAGCAGAGCCGAACTTGATGATGTTGAGGAGGATTTCTCCTATATGCAGGTTCTGATCGACGGGGTTACAGGGTTAATGATTAGATGCCAATACACTTGGTATTTTACCTTTTATTTAAACACCCATGTATATTCTTTTTTCTCATCTTTGGAGTATACATGTATATAGTTAACTTGGTAACATGTTCACACTCTGGAGACTTACAATCAATTATATATTTTATATATTTATCACAGTCTTTCGCTTGTGAAATTTAACTGTCTCTGAAGTATGATATGCTATTTTAGTTTAGCTCAATCTTGTTTAATGTCATTCTACAGACAACATGCATTCATCATTATCTTTGTTGCATAAGTGACGTTTTGAAACTCGGGAGTTGGGTTTCTACTCGATCCCCAATTTTCAGGATGTTACACATCAAGAAAGTTATCCATCTTCCTAATTGTGTCATCATCTAAATCAACGAAGTGGGCCAAACACATCTCTAGAGGGTCAAAGTATAGAGTCAGGAGTGCTCTATCTTCCACGAAAGAATTGATCATATTAATGTCATGGGTATCGTCATCATTCTCTACCTATTTCATCATATTAAAAAAGATGTTGAGCTCCAATATCATATTTTCAAAAGATAAATTCATAATTCCATTCCTACAATTAATGATTACATTTGATATAATAGGGAATGGGCGACCAAGAATGATAAAAATTTGAGTGCTCATATCTATGATGGTTTGAGTATCCAAGATAGTAAAGTCTACTGAATAGTAGATTTTATCAACCTAGACCAGCAAATCTTCGATCATCCCTCTCGGTACATGGACTGAACGATCAGTAAGTTATAATGTGGTCTGAGTGGGTTTTAATTCACCTATACCCAATTTTTTGTATAACAAGAGATTAGATTTACACTCATCTCCAAGTCAAGAAGTGCATGCTCAATTTGGTGATTTCCAATTATATAGGTGATAATTGGGCTATCAGGATCTTTATATTTTTATGACACATCTTGCTTGAGGATGGCACCCACCTTTTCTATCAGAAAAATTTTCTTTTGAATGTTTTTCCGTCTTGGGTAATACATAGATCTTTCAGAAATTTGGCATATAAAGGGATTTGTTTAACGATATCTAACATAGGTATGTTGACCTTCACTTGTTTTAACACTTCTAAAATATCCTATGAGTTAGTTAGTGGTTTTGGTGTAATCAACCATTGAGGGAATGGCACAATCAACTTTCTTTGAGGTTCCGATTCTAACCCATGTAAAACATTGCTAGGTCTATCATTCTTAGCTTCTTCTAGGCCCTTAGACTTTTCAGCCCTTGTTGAAATAGTTTTGTTAATAATCTTCCCACTCATAAGAGTGGTGATAGACTTATCCTGCTCCATCTAATTTGAAGAGCTTGGGCCACTTATTTCATATTACAATTTTAGATTGGGGAGAGGCTGATCAAAAGGATCCCTTTCTCCCCAATCAAAGTTTTTGTCTCAAGCCCTTGTATAGCCTTTGTAAGGTCTTGAAAGGCTTGTAGCATACCCTGGTTAAAAAGCTCTTGATTTTAAAAATATTTTAAGACTTCCTTTGATTCAAAAATTGGTTAAGGATCCCTTGAGGATTAGCAGTTTGTCCATTCCTCCAATTGAAATTTAGATGGTTCCTCCAACTTGAGTTATATGTATTTGTGGTGGGTCCACTGAAAGGTCTTTAGTAGTTGTTTACTACATTTGATTTCTCATTCAATATCTCTTGAAAACCAGGAATTGTTGGATAATTCTCAGTTGTATGTATGCTACAAGCACAAATACCACAAACAACTTCCACATCCTTTTCAAGTTCTACCTTCTTAAGTTCCATGACCTTGACTTTTCTTGTGAGTTTTACCATTCTTGCATTTACATCATCTTCCTCTTTTAAAACATAAATTCCTCCCCTTTTCCTTTAATTAAGTAGGCTTAGAAGTGACAGTTCTTGAGGAGGTATCCCATAATTACCTATTTTCAGTGAGTTTATTGAAATAATCCCACGCATCATCGACTTCCTTGTTCATGAATTCCCCATTACACATCTTCTCCACAAATTAGCACATAGATGACGTCAATACTTCATAGAAGAAGCTTGTTATCTGCCATGTTTTGTAGCCATATTATAGACATGAATTTATGAGATCCTTAAATCGCTCCTAACAAAGAAAAAAGGTCTCATCTTCTTTTTATGCAAAAATCATGATTATTTTCCTTAAGGTATTCATTTTGTAATATGGGAAGAACTTTTTAAGGAACTCCCTTGTCATCTCAGCCCATGTGCCAATGGACCGTGGTCTTAAGGAATGTAACCACGACTTAACATTTTCTTTCAAAGAAAAAGGAAACAATTTTAGTCATACCGTGTCCTCAGACACGTTTGGGAAGTGTAGTGTAAATATTATCTCATCAAACTCTTTCATATGTAAGCTATAAACTTTCAGATTCTAGTCCATGAAACTTAGGAAGGAGTTAAATCACCCCCGGTTTAACATCCACAGTTCCTGCATTCAATGGGAATATTATGCAGGAAGGTGTACTCACCATCGCCAATTATAAATAATTGGATAGAGTACGAGGCGAGGGTGCATGATGCACCTCATTCTCGTCATGAGCTTCCTCAACTGAGTGTTGAGGTTGATGTGCAACCGTCACTTCTATTGACTCAGAGGATCTTAAGTGGTATCTAATCCGATGATAGATAGGTAACCCTTCAACTAATCCTCCTTCACTCAAGAGATTGAGGGTGTTGTCACGAACCCATTTCGGCATGAAACACTCACAGCCCTCAAGTAACTAAATGATTAAAATTTAAAAGAAAGAAAAGTAAAACCTATAGAAAATAAGAAATCTAAAAGGATAAGAGAGTTGGAGAGAGGTTACTCGATTAGGGTTGCCATGTTAGGATCCTACAAAATTAAAAAATAATGTTAATTTCTAAAAACAATTTTAGAAAAATCCTAACTTAAAAGCATAACAGAAAAAATAAACCCTAATCTTAACCTAATTCTAATACCAATTAATCTCAAAAACATGCTGTCGTAGTCCCCGGCAACGATGCCAAAAACTTGTTCACAACCCCAAGTGATGGGTCACAATGTAGTAATAACTTAGTGAGACCGAGGTCAAATCCATAGGGACTAAACTTGTACGTATTCTAAAAATAAGTAGAATTAGAACTAGAAGAAGATCTAAATATAAATCTGTAATAATCGAGAGTAATTGTGAATAAAGTATCAAATATCAAAGGGAAACTAGGGTTCCAAGGATCCACTTGTAGCTATAAAGATGTTACCTTACTTTGATTCAAAAGACACAATTGGAATTAGAGTCCTATTCTATCCAATTGAAAGATGAAGCAATTAAACCAATTATAAACTTTTTATTAACCTAGCCACATATGGAGGAGTATTATGATGATTGGAAGGGATTTCATCATCCTACCATGCCCAGGAGACGATAGTGAACAACAGGATTTACCAATCTTACAACCTCAAAATAGAAAAAGAAGATATCCAAAGTTATCGAAGCATCTATTGTAATTTGAGTCACAATAAATCATAGAAAACTGAAAATATTCCATTAATATCAAACTAAAAATCAATGAAGTTCAACATAAATAATAATTAAAGCAAGATAAATATCTCAACACGCTACAAGCTTCACCTCTTAGCCCTAGCTAAGAGCTTAGCTAGTCATATCTAATTCAAAAATATAAGAAAAACAGAAAAATCTACTAGAACCCATGAAGAAATCGGAGTAGAAGAACGCCATTGACACTCCACCCAGTCTTCCTCTTCCTTTTCAAATCCTAGAAGATGCTTTGGAACATCCTATGGACTCCTATTTATAGTTGTGGAACTCCAACTTTCGCACCGAGTTGGAAAAATCTAAAAATTGCCTCAAATTTACATATTCCGCATAAGATCTATGTAACCTTTGATGACACCTTCGATGTCATCGAAGTCTATTCTGGCACTTTTCAGAACTATATTTTTCTGGCCTCGAAATTTTAAAATATCTTTTTTTAAGACAAGTATCAAGATTCTTTTTCTTCACTTCAAATCTTTGATTCTCTTCATTCCTTACTCGGTTTCCTTGGATCTTTGGTATGTGAATTCTTCATTAATGACTTTTAAATCTCCAATTTGACATTGTCTTCTCTTGAGCTCTAAATTCATTCTTTTAAGCTCATATTTATCATAAGCTTCTGAATTACCTTGCAATACAAATATGTATAAAATATACCCATTAAGCATTATCATGTTTATAAAACCAAGATATAAATAGGGAGAAATATACAATATTTGACACTCAACATACATTGGTTAGATCTTGAGTAGATTTAATTCAAAGATCAAATTACTCCTGAGTCCAATTAAGGAATAACACTTCTCCTCAAACCTTCATTTCGAAATCTATCTCAAGTGAGTCACAACCACACTCCAAGGTGAGGACTCCCTCTTTAAGCTTCTCATTTAAATTCATCACCCTTAATATAGATGATGCTTTAATCTCTCATATTTAATATCTTCTAATTTACTTAATTAATTTAATTATCTCATTATGTGAATATGCCAATCTGTTGCACAATCGACTCTTATATTGCATAATTAATGTCTCTTTAATTTTAGTAAGCATGAACATTGCTCATTCAGTATTTCTTAAAAAATAGGTATTGTTGAACAATTTTTAGTTGTATGAATATTATAAGCACGAATACCACAAATAACTTCCTTAGCCTTATCCTTCTTAAGTTCCATGGCTTCAAGTTTCCTTGTGAGACTGACCACTTTAGCGTTTATATCATCTTCCTCTTTCAACAAGTATATTCCACCCTTCTCCTTTAATTGAGTAAGCTTAGAAGTGGTGTCAGGTCTTGAGGAGATGTCGCATGATTGTGTGGTTTCAATGAGTTTGTTAAAATAATCCCACACATCATCGACACCTTTGTTCATGAATTCCCTATTATACATTGTATCAACGAATTGGTGCATGAAAGATGTCATTCCTTCATGGAAGAAATTTTTTATCCGCCACATTTTAAAACTATGTTGTGGGCATAAACTGACCAGATCCTTGAACTGGTCCCAACATTGGAAGAATATTTCATCTTCCTTTTGGGTGAAGTTCATGATCGACTATCTGATGGTGTTCGTCTTATGATATGGGAAGAATTTCTTTATGAACTCCCATGTCATGTCATTCCATCCTCCAATAGATCGTAGACGTAGTGAATACAATCACATCTTAGCTTTTTCTTTTAAGGAGAAAGCAAAGAGTTTCAGTCTGATCGTGTCCTCAAACACATTAGGAAAATATAATGTGGCTATTTTCTCGTCAAACTCTTTCAAGTGTAGATTGGACTTTCATATTCAAGTGCATGGAACTTTGGAAGGAGTTGGATCACTCATAGCTTAAAATTTATATTTCCTGTATTTTCTGAAAAAATCATTTAGGAAGGTGTGCTCACCCCCATCGATTGTAAATAGTCTCGTAAAGTACAAGGTGGGGGTTCATGATACACCTCATTCTCATCCTAGGCTTCCTCAACTGGAGGTTGAGGTTCTTTTGCAAGTTGATTAGCAACACCACTTCTATTAACTCCGAGGATCTCAAGTGGTGTCTAGTCCTATGATGGATAGATAACCCTTTTACTAATCCTCCTTCACTCAAAAGATGTAGAGTGTTGTTACGAACCCACTTAGGCATGAAACACTCTCAACTTCCAAGTAACTAAACCTAAACCTAAGAAAGAAAACTAGGGAAACTAAAACAAATAAGAGATTTAAAATAAGAGAGAGAATTAGAAAGAAGTTACTAGATTGGAGATTGCTATGTTAGAATCCTACAAAATAGAAAACCAAGTTAGAGAGTAATTGTGATTTTTGTAATTGAAACTTGTGAATTTAAAGGTGGGAACTAGGGTGCCAAGAATCCACTTATAGCAATTGAGATACTACCTTACTTGATTTAATAGATACAATTAGAGTCAGAGTCCTAACTTAACCAGTTGGAGGAAGAGATGATCAAATCTCTGAACTTCTCATTGATCTAGCCTCAATGGAGGAGAATTTTGAAGATTGGAAGGGATCCCATCACTAAACCATGCCCAAAAGACAATGGCAAACAATAGGATTTACCAATTCCACAATCTCAAATAGGATGAGAAGATATTCAAAGCTATCGCAGTGTCTATTGTAATTTGAGTCACAACATACCATTGAAAACTAAAAATATTCCTTAAAATCAATTAAAAATCAATAAAGTTCAATATAAACATGAATCTAAGCACGTAAACATCCCAATCACGCTACTAGCTTCACTTCTTAGCCCTAGCTAAGAGATTTAGTCAACCATAGACACGATTGAATTAAGAACTCTTGAAGAAAATGTAAACACAACTAAGAAGAAGAAAAACTCTTGGTGGCAGCTCTCCACCCTTTTGCTCCACTCCTTAAACCCTATATGATGCATAGGAACATCCTAGAGACTCCTATTTATACTTGTGAAGCTCCACCCTATGGACCAACTTAGAATTTTCACAAACCGACTTGAATTACACAATTCATAGCTTTTCCGCGTTACGCTTCGATCGGACTGATGTTGAATCTGAAGTCAAGTCTGAATTTGGAAAGGATTATGTTTCAGTAGTTGCTCAATTTTGGTCGGACTAAACTTAAGTCATCAGTCAGACTGAATTAATCTTCAGTTAAACCAAATTAACTCCAAAAATTCATCGTTCTTCGCCGGAGCTTTTTGTGCACTTTCAGTCACACTGAACTAGGTTTCGATCAGACCGAATTGTTTGTCATCTGAATCGAATTATCTTCTAAATTCCATCATTTGTCAATGGACTGTTTTGTGCAAGTTCTGTCGAACCGAACATGGGTTCGGTCGGACCGAACCTATCTGTTTTCTACTACATATTCTGCGATGTTTCGAGTCTTTTCTCTAGCTTTTATACTTGGTTTCCTTGGGTCTTTGACATGTGAATTCTTCATTCTTGGCTTCTTAAGATCCATCATATGCCTTGGTAATTCTTGAGCATTAAATCCATGCCTTTAGCATTCTTTTCAATCCAAACTTTTATATTTACCTTGCAACACAAACATATATAAAATATACCATTAAGCATTATTATGTTCATAAAATTAAGATATAAATAGGAAAAATTATGTAATATTTGACACTCAACACAATCCCGAACCAACATTTTACTAGTCCCAAGAAAAACATGCGTGAAGCGAACCTCCATTCGTAAAGTCAAACTTTTTTCAGAAAATAATCTTTTGTGCAATCAAGTATGAATGAGTAGAATTAAGATAAGAATGTGGGATAGAGTCGAATCAAATAAGCAATCAATCAAATAGGTTCTTTATCAATTACATCAGAGTATAAGTTCATATATCAAGTTTTTCGGTGTGCTTGGTGAGAATCAACTTACTCCTTATAAGAATACTACCATTTCATAATGTTAGTCATGCTCATCACTTCAATATTGGTTGAAAACTTCAAGTGTTGATTCCGAACCTATCCAAATTTTCTTTTCTTTTTTTTCATTTTTAATTTTATATCAACAGTCATTTATATTCATTTAGTATTTTCAGTCTTTTCATCTCCATTCTTTTTCAGACTTTGCATTCTTTCATTCTTTTCGAGTCTTTTCACCATACATGACCTTTTTGTCGATCTCCTATTTTTTAACTGGTTCATTTCATCTTTTAAGGTGAATAAAAAATTTTCAAACTCGATTTTCAACATCTATCAGTGATTCAAAAGGTAAAAATCAGAAATTTTAGCATAACTCAAGAAAGAAAATTGAATGTGTCATGTGATTTAATTTAACATGATATTCAAACTTTCTCCTAATCAATTGAGTGCAAGAACCGTAAGTGATAGATTAATCAGTTCATCAAACTCCAACAATTCAAAATTCAATCTCTATCTTATCATTATACTTAAAACATTCTTTACATGCAAAATTATCGTTTTCCATACAGATTTCAACTTAAAACATTGAAATTTTCAAAAAAAATTGCTTAAAACTAAGAAAATACTGATTAGTTTACCTAATCCACACCCCTCAACCTAAAATCTACATTATCCTCAATGTAAAAGAAATAAGCATACAATGCATATGAGGCAACGAAAAGAATGTAGAAGTGATGGAAAGGTAGTACCTGAAGAAGGGGAATTAAGGCTTTTCCAAGGACCTCAACATGAAGATGGGTCAAAAAAAAAACTAGATAAACTGAAAGCAAACTATCATAATCCTAAATCCTATGAAAAAAATAAATCTAACTACACATCCATCAGACTAGGAGATTAATCCTAGTAAACATGATCAATCAGAGGCATGGACATGTCCTCTGAATCAAATCTCTCAACAAATGACTTTAAATGATGTCCATTCAGTTTAAAAATATTGTCATCCGTTAAATTCTAAATCTCAATGGTCCCATGAGAATAGACATTTGTAATAGTGAAAGGGTTGGTACAACAAGATCGGAGTTTACCCAAAAAATGTAAGCAAAAATTATACAAAAGGACTTTTTGACCAGTCAAGAATGATTTTCGAATGATGTTCTTGTCATGGAACACCTTTATCATGTCCTAGTAAATTCTCAAGTTCTTATATGCATCATTCCGGATTTCCTTAAGTTCATTTAATTAAAGTTTACGCAATGAGCCAGTGTTGTCCAGGTTAAAGTTTAGATTTTAAATAGCCCAGTAGGCTCTATGTTCCAATTCTACAGGAAAGTGGTCTAAAGGGAGACATTCCATGAGGAGTTTTAAAGGCAATATGGTAGGTCCATAAGGCATCAGTTAAGTAAATAGACCAATCCTTACGATCAGGGTTAACCATCTTTTTCAGAATGTGTTTAATTTTTCTATTAAAAATCTCAACTTGTCCACTTGTTTGCGGATGGTATGGAGTGCTCACCTTATGAGAGATATCATATTTCTTCATTAAGTTTGTAAATAGTCTATTATAAAAATGTGAACCTCCATCACTAATGATAACTCGAGCAGTTTCGAACCGGGAAATGATGTTTTCCTTTAAGAATTTAATGATGGTTTGATGGTCATTGTTCTGGCACGGGATCACTTTTACTCATTCAGTGACATAGTCTACTACTAGAAAAATGTACAACTTTCCAAAGGATTGTGGAAATGGTCCTATGAAATCGATGCCCCAACAATCAAATGCTTCAATCATTTGAATGGGATTTAAAGGCATCATATTTCAATAGGACAATGCTCCCAATTTCTAACAACATTGACAAGCTATGCAAAACTCATGACTATCTTTAAATGTAGTGGGCCAATAGAAGCAGCACTGCAAAATTTTAGCCATGGTCTTTTTAACAGAAAAGTGACCACCACATGCCTGAGAGTAACAGAAGGAGATAACACTTTGGTGTTCATTCTCTAGCACACATCTCTTTAGAATTTGATCTAGGCAATTGTAGACACCCCACCTAAGTCAACATCATGAGAAAGCTAAAATAATCCAAGAACCATGATCATATCCTAAACCAAACCCTAATCTCAGCTTAAACCCTAATCTAACAAAAAACTAGCCTAACCCTAACCCAAAACCGCAGCTATTTCCAAAATCTTAAATAAACTTGAGCCATCACGAGCCATTATTCAAGCCAGACCATGCCTAAAATTGATCCATTTCTCGGGCCATTTTCGGGTCACAATCGAGCTAATATCAAGTCATTTTGAGCCAAATATCTAAAAACGGACATTGGGCCACTATCCGGGCCCGATATAGGCCCACTGTCAAACTATAGGAGAAACTGTAACTAGGTAGTAGGTTGACTACCGCTGGTGGTACTCGGATTACCTCTGCTCATGGGGCACATGTGTTCTCCGAGCAATAGTTGTCTTTGTGCCCGAAAGTCAACTTTCCTTTGAAATTACCCCTCCAGCCTACCTTATTTACCATTTTACCACCTCCAAGAGCCAATGAGAGCATGCCACATAGCATTCCTCTCTCCTTAACCAATCCCAAGCTTCCATATCAACTTTTACCCCTCTCAAACCCAGCAATTACATCAATGCCATCAGAAAAGGCTATAAATAGCCCTTTCCTCTTCACATTTCACATATTTCTCATTCTTAAAATCCAAGTGAGGAAAGAGGGAGAGAGAGAGTGAGGGTGAAAGAGAGAGCTCCCAAGCCTCTAAGATCAGATTTTTCTAGCTATCTCTTAGCCTCCTCTTAACCTTCTCAATCCCGAGTTTAACCTGGATTGATCATGGTGCAAACTTCAAGCCTAAGATCCTTTTACTTTATGCAAGTATTCATCATGATATCTATTCCTTTCTCAACCCCCCTGCTTCTCTAGATTTCTAATGAGCGTATGCTCTGTGACTTACCGTATATCAGATTCTGTCACATCAGAAATTCTTAGTAATCTAGTCTTTTTTCTTTACCTTTCTGCATAAACATCATCACATCCGCTCTCTAGACACGTTGTGGGCATATGCTCTGTGGCTTGCCGAAAACTTGGATCTGGCTACATCAGAAATCCACATGTGCCTAGTCTCATCTCGACTACATCATCTAACCCTTGAGATTGTTTTATCACACTAAGTAGAGACCGTACATTTATACGGGTAGAGAGGATGCTTAATCCCTTCCCTCTTTGTAACCGAGTTCCCTTACTCGGAATCCCGAATCGCATACCAGGAGTCAATCTAAGGTAGGAGAGTCATCGAATTTCTCCAACCTTAAAATATTCTACAGGTTCTAGCCGATTGTGGAATTCTAAGATTAAGTGGCTAGTGGTGACTCCAAACCGACATCACATACCCCATCCATCCAACAAATAAAAAACATCTGCAACATCTGGAAGATTCGCCATATGAGCATGGGTGCCGATTTCCAATGTTCATGGAATGGCTACTCCACTCAGGATTTTCTAGAGCGCACTAGCTGAGACTCGACTCGAAAGTGTATGGTATTTCAATCTTAAGGGACATTCATCATTGCATTCATATAAAAAATACATAATAGTCATGAGACAAACAAACAAACAAAACAACAATCTTTGGCTTACACTTGTTTGAGCATCAATCCTAGCCACGACTACTCGATCCCATATAGGTATAGCTACCCATGAAGAAGAGTCAGCAGCTCTGCCAGCTCCTGAAGCATCAGCATCAGCACCGACATTGGCACTGACGGCTCCAACAGACCCACCAATTAATGTAACTATGAATAAGATAGCCCAAAGTTTCTGAGCATTGCAGGAGCTACTACTTTGCCTAGTGCTAGGTGTCATACCAAACATGCAGGCAACATAGCCTAGTGTGTAAAATAGTTTAATCCCACAAACTCCTTTTACTTTCTCCCTCATTCCTCTAGTAAATCCTATTCTCCCTCTTCCTGCAGAATCAGCCCAACATACAAACAGGAGCAACCCTCCCACACATCTTGCTCCTAATATGAGATCCAATCAATTCTAAGGGGTGAAACCCCTCTCAACCCTCTGAAATTGAAAAGCTCTAAGAGCAATTGCAAGATATGCAAAGGAAGTTACGAAAACAGTAAGGGGAAGATCTTTCATCTACCAAATTCAAGGATCTTTGTCCCTTCCCTGATGTAAAGGTACCTCAAAGCTTTGAGGTACCAAAATTTAAAAGATATGATGGTACGGGGTGTCCTATGGACCATTTAAGAGCATTTTGTGAAGAGCTTATTACTATGGCAAGTAATGACGGATTGTTGATCCGTTTGTTTCAAAAATCCTTAAAAGGGGATGCATTAGATTGGTACACATCATTAAACTACCATTGAATTAAAACTTAGGAATAAATTTTCCAAGTTTTCATTGATCGTTCTGTGTACAATCTTAATATAGCACCCAAAAGGATGGATCTTGATGCCTTAAGGCAGAGGAATGATGAGTCATTGTTAACTTACGTTGAATGATGACGGGCAATGGTTGCTAGAATGAAAATACCCATTGATGACGAGGAGCAAATCTACATGATCATTTACTTGGTAAACCCAAGTATCTCTGGATACCTCGTCTCGTATCCATATGCCAACTTTACCTAACTCATCCGTGTCAGGGAACAATTCGAAGCCGAAATAAGGATGGGATAATCTCCCCCTGGTGTCCTCATCAGGCACTACCAAAAAATCGAGCAAAGGCTATGGAAAAAAACAGTAGCCATAGACCTATGGCTACGGTTTTTGTCTGTACCTTGACCGTTGCCGTAGGTGCCATAACAATAGGTCTTGAACCTATGGCTACGGATTTTATCTGTAGCTATAAGATGCAATAGCTACAGATATAATCCGTAGCAATTATATTTGTAGCGAAAACTTCAGACAGTTATGGATATTATTTGTAGTTTAAAGTCCGTTGCAATATGCCTGATTTGAAAAGGCTACACCTGTCTGATTAATGGCTATGGATATTATTTATAGCTAAAGTCTGTAGCAATATGCCTAAATTGAAAAGGCTACACCTATCAGATTAATGGCTATGGATATTATTTGTAGCTAAAAGTCTGTAGCAATATGCCTAAATTGAAAAAGGCTACACTTGTCAGATTAATGGTTGCAGTCAATATCCGTAGTTATTTTTTATATTACAAAATTATATATAATCATTTGTTCATTCAATTACCACCTGTACAATCATTCATTCATTCAATTATCTCCTGTACAATCATTCATTCATTCAATTACAATCAAATTACAATCCTTCATTCAATCAATTATAATTACAATCAATTACAATCCAATTCATTCAATCAATTACAATTACAATTACAATAATGCTGAAAATACAAATCTTTGGCTTCATTAAAGAAATGTGCTCGACTTCACCTTGAAATTTCAATAGCTTCGTATATTCCATCATCCTACAAATAGTCATGTCATACATAAATTAGAATGTTCATTGGGAAAAAGAAAGACAAAGTGAAAGAAGTGCATCATGTATAACAACTTTTTTTTTCTTAATAAATTAAAAAAAAAAAAAAAAAAAAAAAAAAAAAAAAAAAAAAAAAAACTCAAAGAGGAATGAAATTGACATAAAAGAAATGGTCTCACCATATGATTATAGGTTTTGGTTTTGGTTTTGGTTATAGGTTTATGTTAAGGTTTAGGTTAAGGTTAAGCTATAGGTTATAATTAAGTTTAGGTTATAGGTTATAAGTTTTGGTTTAGTTATAGGTTATAGCTTTTGGGAATTTGATTATAGGTTAAGGTTTAGGTTTAAGAAATCGGGTTCGGGATCGGGTTTGGATTTGGGTTTTCAAGTTTAGGTTTAAGTTAAGGAGTTGAGATTAGGATTAGTTTAGATTTGAGTTTAAGGATTTGAGAATATATTTAGGTTTTAAGTTTAGGTTTAGGTTAAAGGTTTAGGGAAAGGTTATAGGTTTAGGTTTAGGTTTAGGTTATAGGTTATAGGTTATAGCTTTAGGGAATTGAGAATGGGTTATGGTTTAGGTTTAGAAAATCGGGTTCAGGTTCGGGATTGGGTTTAAGTTTGGGTTTTTAAGTTTAGGTTTAGGTTTAGGTTAGGGAGTTGAGATTAGGATTAGGTGTAGGTTTCGCTTTAGGGAATTGAGTTTAGGTTATACGTTTAGGGAAAGGTTAGGTTTAGGTTATAGGTTTTGGGATTTGGGAATAGTTTTAGGTTATAAGTATAGGTTTAGGTTAGGTTATAGGTTAAGGTTTAGGGATAGGTTATAGGTTTTAGGATTTGAGAATGAGTTCGGGTTTAGATTATAGGTTTTAGTTTTGGTTTACGGTATAGGTTTTGGGATTTGAGAATGAGTTCAAGTTTAGGTTATAGGTTTTAGTTTTGGTTTAGGTTATACATTTTTAGATTTGAGAATGGGTTATGGTTTAGGTTTAGGAAATCGGGTTCAGGTTCGGGACTAGGTTGGAGTTTGGGTTTTCAAGTTTAGGTTTAAGTTTAGGTTAGGGAGTTGAGATTAGGATTAGGTGTAGGTTTAGCTTTAGAGAATTGAGTTTAGGTTATAGGTTTAGGGAAAAGTTAGGTTTAGGTTATAGGTTTTGGGATTTAGGAATAGTATTAGAATATAAGTATAGGTTTATGTTAGGTTATAGGTTAAGGTTTAGGGATAGGTTATAGGTTTTGGGATTTGAGAATGGGTTCGGGTTTAGGTTATAGGTTTTAGTTTTGGTTTAGGTTTAGGTTATAGGTTTTTAGATTTGAGAATGGGTAATGGTTTAGGTTTAGGAAATCGGGTTCAGGTTCAAGATCGGGTTTGAGTTTGGGTTTTCAAGTTTTGGTTTAGGTTTAGGTTAGGGAGTTGAGATTAGGATTAGGTGTAGGTTTAACTTTAGGGAATTGAGTTTAGGTCATAGGTTTAGGGAAAGGTTAGGTTTACATTATAGGTTTTGGGATTTGGGAATAGTTTTAAGTTATAAGTATAGGTTTAGGTTAGGTTATAGGTTAAGGTTTAGGGATAGGTTATAGGTTTTGGGATTTGAGAATGGGTTCGAGTTTAGGTCATAGGTTTTGGTTTTGTTGTAGGTTATAGGTTTTGGGATTTGAGAATGGGTTTGGGTTTAGGTTATAGGTTTTGGTTTTGGTTTAAGTTATAGGTTTTGATTTAGGTTATAGGTTATAGGTTTAGGTTAAGGTTTAGGTTATAGGTTTTGGGATTTAAGAATGGGTTCGGGTTTAGGTTATAGGTTTTGGTTTCGGTATAGGTTATAGGTTTCGAGATTTAAGAATGGGTTCGGGTTTTAGTTATAGGTTTTGGTTTTGGTTTTGGTTTTGGTTTAGATTATAGGTTAAGGTTTAGGGATAAGTTATAGGCTTTGGTATTCGAGAATGGATTCGGGTTTAGGTTATAGGTTTTGATTTTGGTTTAGGTTATAGGTTTTGGTTTAGGTTATAGGTTATAGGTTTAGGATAAGGTTTAGGTTTAGGATTAGGTTATAGGTTTTGGGATTTGAGAATGGGTTTGAGTTTATGTTATTGGTTTGGGTTTTGGTTTAGGTTATAGGTTTTGAGATTTGAGAATGGGTTCGGGTTTAGGTTATAGGTTTTGGTTTTGGTTTTGGTTTTGGTTTTGGTTATAGGCTTTTGGATTTGAGAATGGGTTATGGTTTAGGTTTAGGAAATCGGGTTCAGGTTCGGGATTGGGTTTAAGTTTGGGTTTTAAAGTTTAGGTTTAGGCTTAGGTTAGGGAGTTGAGATTAGGATTAGGTATAGGTTTCACTTTAGGGAATTGAGTTTAGTTTATAGGTTTTGGAAAAGGTTAGGTTTAGGTTATAGGTTTTGGGATTTGGGAATAGTTTTAGGTTATAAGTATAGGTTTAGGTTAGGTTATAGGTTAAGGTTTAGGGGTAAGTTATAGGTTTTGGGATTTGAGAATGGGTTCGAGTTTAGGTTATAGGTTTTGGTTTAGGTTTAGGTTATAGATTTTCAGATTTGAGAATGGGTTCGGGTTTAGGTTATAAGTTTTGGTTTTGGTTTAGGTTATAGGTTTTGGTTAAGGTTATAGGTTATAGGTTTAGGTTTAGGTTAAGGTTAGATTTAGGTTATAGGTTTTGGGATTAGGGAATAGTTTTAGGTTATAAGTATAGGTTTAAGTTAGATTATAGGTTTTAGGATTTAAGAATGGGTTCAGGTTTAACTTATAGGTTTTGGTTTTGGTTTTGGTTATAGGTTTTGAGATTTGAGAATGGTTTCGGGTTTAGGTTATAGGTTTTGGTTTTAATTTTGGTTTAGGTTATAGGTTTTTGGATTTGAGAATGGGTTATGGTTTAGGTTTAGGAAATCGGGTTCAGGTTCGGGATTGAGTTTGAGTTTGGGTTTTGTAGTTTAGGTTTAGGTTTAGGTTAGGGAGTTGAGATTAGGATTAAGTGTAGGTTTAACTTTAGGGAATTGAGTTTATGTCATAGGTTTAGGGAAAGGTTAGGTTTAGGTTATAGGTTTTTGGATTTGGGAATAGTTTTAGGTTTTAAGTATAGGTTTAGGTTAGGTTATAGGTTAAGGTTTAGGGATAGGTTATAGGTTTTGGGATTTAAGAATGGGTTCGGGTCTAGGTCATAGGTTTTGGTTTTGGTTTAGGTTATAGTTTTTGAGATTTGAGAATGGGTTCGGGTTTAGGTTATAGGTTTTGGTTTTGGTTTAGGTTATAGGTTTTGGTTTAGGTTATAGGTTATAGGTTTAGGTTTAGGTTAAGGTTATGTTTAGGTTATAGGTTTTGGGATTTGGGAATAGTTTTAGGTTATAAGTATAGGTTTTGGGATTAGGGAATAGTTTTAGGTTATAAGTATAGGTTTAGGTTAGGTTATAGGTTTTGGGATTTAATAATGGGTTCGGGTTTAGGTTATAGGTTTTGGTTTTGGTTTAGATTATAGGTTTTGGTTTAGGTTATAGGTTATAGGTTTAGGTTTAGGTTTAGGTTAGGTTTAGGTTTAGGTTATAGGTTTTAGGATTTGAGAATGGGTTCGGGTTTAGGTTTTAGGTTTAGGTTTAGGTTTAGGTTTAGGTTATAGGTTTTGGGATTTGAGAATGGGTTCAGGTTTAGGTTATAGGTTTTGGTTTTGGTTTAGGTTATAGGTTTTGGGATTTGACAATGGGTTCGGGTTTAGGTTATAGGTTTTGGTTAAGTTTATAGGTTATAGGTTTAGGTTAAGGTTAAGGTTAGGTTTAGGTTATAGGTTTTAGGATTTGGGAATAGTTTTAGGTTATAAGTATAGGTTTATGCTAGGTTATAGGTTTTGGGATTTGATAATGGGTTCGGGTTTAGGTTATAGGTTTTGGTTTTGGTTTAGGTTATAGGTTTTAGTTTAGGTTATAGGTTATAGGTTTAGGAAAATGTTTAGGTTTAGGTTTAGGTTATAGGTTTTAGGATTTGAGAATGGGTTCGGGTTTAGGTTTTGGGTTTAGGTTTAGGTTTAGGTTATAGGTTTTGGGATTTGAGAATAGGTTCGGGTTTAGGTAATAGGTTTTGGTTTTGGTTTTGGTTATAGGTTTTGAAATTTGAGAATGGGTTCGGGTTTAGGTTACAGGTTTTGGTTTTGGTTTAGGTTATAAGTTATAGGTTTAGGTTTAGGTTAAGGTTAGGTTTAGGTTATAGGTTTTGGGATTTGGGAATAGGTTTAGGTTATAAGTATCGATTTAGGTTAGGCTATAGGTTTTGGGATTTGAGAATGGGTTCGGGTTTAGGTTATAGGTTTTGGTTTAGGTTATAGGTTTTGGGATTTGAGAATGGATTTGGGTTTAGGTTATAGGTTTTGGTTTTGGTTTTGGTTTTGGTTTAGGGATTTAAGTTTAGGTTATAGGTTTAGGTTTAGGTTTAAGTTTTAGGTTTTAGTTTAGGTTTGGGTTTGGGTTTGGATTTTGGGATTTGAGAATGGGTTCGAGTTTAGGTTATAGGTTTTGGTTATAGGTTTTGGGATTTGAGAATGGGTTTGGGTTTAAGTTATAGGTTTTGGTTTTGGTTTAGGTTATAAGTTTTGGTTTAGGTTATAGGTTATAGGTTTAGGATAAGGTTTAGGTTATAGGTTATAGGTTTAGGTTTTGGTTATAGGTTTTAGGATTTGAGAATGGTTTCAGGTTTAGGTTATAGGTTTTAATTTTGGTTTAGGTTATGAGTTTTGAGATTTGAGAATGGGTTCAGGTTTAAGTTATAGGTTTTAGTTTTGGTTTAGGTTATAGGCTTCAGTTTAAGTTATAGGTTGTCACACCCCAAACTCAAAAATCAGGCTCACAAAATTTTCGATCGCCGAATCTAGCGTCAACAGCTTTCGTAGAACCCCATTCTCGGCTCCCAGCTCCCATTCGCTTGGTTTCGATCCTGGGATGCTACGAGGAAGATTTTCAAGATCAGTTTGAAACGTGATAAGCATAACCAAAGGCATAACCACAAACAACAATAAAAAACTCCATTACATTTTCACTATGATTAAAAACTTACAATTACAATGAGCATAAAAGGAAATACAATGATGATAGACCAAAAGCTCCAAGATAATCTGTCACGTGCTCAAGCCTCATCACTGCTGGGATCCAACGTCACCTGCACGCAACGGTCGTGCATAAGCTTATAGAAAGCTTAGAGGGTGGTGAAAGTGTGTGCGCAAGTGGTAATGCAGTTATACAGTATCAGAGTAATGCGAAATATAATGATGAAAACCAAGAATACCATTAGCCATACCAAGGCGATACAGTGCAAAGCATGAATGATGTCGGCCATACTAAGGCCATGCGGTGCAAAGCATGAATGATGCTAGCCATACCAAGGCCATGCGATGTGAAATGCAACTCAAGAATATAAATCCTTATTTAAATCCACATATCAATACAGCTCAAATCTGAGATATCACCGGGGTCTAGTACACTTTAAACCAGATCGTCGCCCCATCACACGTAATAAGGTAAGTTGAAGAGACCTCACTATCCGTCTGTCAATATCAGGCTCGACTCGTCGATAGCGGATCCATTCCTCGAGCTGGTCAAACTCAGCCTAGCTTTGCCCCCTACACTCGGGCGGGTAAGGTCACACCCCCTTCCAACCAACCACGACACCGTGAAAAGTACGACCATCTGGTAATCGGCACTCGGTGCTCCTGTACCCACTCGGTCTAGACGTTGGAGCAACCTCTTGGTACTATAAGGGTTTAGGGACTTTCACCCATGGATATCTATAGCACCCCATGTAGAACAAGTTTTTAGTATCTAATCCTGCCATCCACGATACGCCTGTGGAGGCTACGGCCCTAATGTTGCTAGGGCTACAGTACCATATCACATAATACGAATGCATGAATCACACTATCCAGTCATGCAGCAATCCTGCACGTAACGTGCGCTCATGTAGGGTAACGTCGCCTAACCGAAAGCCCATAAACAACCTGCCCGAAGGCATATGCTATGATCAGTCACTTCTCATATCAAGCATACATATGATGCGTATGATCATGAGTCATGGAACTATACTAAACCTGTAATAAAGTAATGAACTATCCTTACAACACAGATGGGCCTAGACGGCCTATACGGCCTATACGCAACAAGTACGGGCCTATCAATGGGCCCTAGGAAGAGTCGCAATGCGGACATTTAGCCAACATTATACTTGCAATGTGGACGTCAAACCAACATTGCTCCCAAGGCATGATCATCGTAAACACCATTACATAATTCGTGTTGGGATCACACATTGCAATGGACCTTAAGTATATCTCATTGGGCTTTAAATACGTCAAAAGGACCATATCATATGGGCCTTATGTTCATCAAGTGGACCACATCAATGGGCCGCACCAATGGGCCTTCTGTGCATTGCAATGGGTCATAACCCGTGGGCCTTAGAATGCACCAAATGGGCCTGATCTCATGGGTCTTATGTGTATTAAATGGGCCACACCCATTGGGCCCCATATGTATATCAAATGGACCTTAACCCATAGGCCCTAACACATCTCAATGGGCCTTAACCCATGGGCCCCTAATACATCTAATGGGCCTCGACCCATGGGCCCTACATATATATCAAAGTGGGCCTCAACCATGGGCCATTAGTACATCGAATGGCCTCATAACATGGGCCTTACATCCACATCAAAGTGGGCCCCAATAGACTACCATAGATGCATTAAGATGGCCTCATAACATGCCAAGATGGGGTCCACTTGGACTATGGATCTGACTCATTTCCTAGCCCATACAATAAAATGAGCTTTTTAAAAATGGATGGACGGTTTGCATACAACACATGCATCATGGTGAGCTCCATATGAGCTAAGGATCTAACTCATTCTTTAGCTCATATTATGAGCTTTCAAAATGGGTAGACAGTTTGGATGCAACACATGCATCACGGTGGGGTCCACATGAGCTAAGGATCTGACTCATTCATTTACCTCAAGCCATAGAATGAGCTTCCAAAATGGGTGGACGGACTGGATGCAACACATGCATCATGGTGGGACAGTGTTAACAAAGCACATGTGTCAAGGGCTCCACCGTCCAGGCGGAAGGTGTGAATAAAACCCATATATCCTGGTGGGTTCCACCATCTACAGCCGTGGACGGTGTGGATAAAATACACACATCATTGTGGGTCTCATGTGGGGCCCACTATAATGTTTGCTTGCCATCCAATCTGTCCATACGATCACAGAGACCTGGACGAAGAGGAAAAATAATTTTCATATTGATTCAAAACTTATGTGGACCCAAAAATGGGTTTCAATGGCAGCCATTTAGTCACACTGTTTCCTATTTTATGGGCCACTTGAGGGTTGGATGTGGCTAGAATTTGGGAGGGGTCCACTTCAGGGAGTGACGCACCTCATGAGCGGATCGGATGGTGTAAATACATCATGGTGGGGCTCACATGTAGGGCCATGGCCCTGGCCCATCCGCCCATACACGCTGCAGCGTGTAGCTGCTGTTGTCAGGGGCAGCAGGCGCTGCCCCTTATGCAGGTTCTTTATTTTTTAAAAAAAATCTTAATTCCTGTGGTTTTTCACAGGTGGGGCCCTCATCAAGTAAATTCAATACATCCGTTACATTCTTTGGCTCAAGACAAGCCCAATGAGTCCAATATTGGATACATTTTGACCTATAGCAAGATTAAAATAAATTTAAACGATGAGAATTATTGTTTTGAAAGGTATGGCCCGCCTAATGAACCGACTAGCTTCATTTTTCGGCTCAATGCCTAAAATGAGTCGTGAAAGGGAATGGATGGCTTGGGTTAACAACATACATTAAGGTGAGGCCTACATGTACAGCCCTTCCCAAAAATTAATTTTTTTTTATCTTGCTACTGTTAGTACACCCACAGTCAGCTCACACTTCACTTGTTGGCAATGTCCAGCGTCCCTGGACGCTGGACGGTTGTATATAACACATATATTTAAGGTGGGCCCCACCCTCATACATGCTACCAGGGTGGGCCACCAAATGGTTGGATGGTGTGCATGAGGCCCACATCAAGGTAAGGCCCCTTTGATGAACGGTTTAGACATCTCACAACTTATTAAGTGGACCACAAAATAGGGAAGGAGAGAAAGAGAGAGAAAGAGAGAGAGAGAGATCGAGTGATGGAGGGACCCCGCCACTATGGCCTGTAAGACTCGTATCCTAGTTCGTACTGTTTCGTCAACTGCCACGATCATTCCCGTCGATTTCTGGCAATCCGTGACTAGTAATCGATGTTTGCGCGTGATCCTAAGTCATATCCCGTAGATTTTAGTCGGCTTAATCCGAGACTTATACCATTGCGACTGCACAGTCACCGCAGTTTCAATGCCTCGACTCGTGCACCGATCCGATACCCAGACGAGGAGATGTGGGCCCGCGTTCAGTTCGAGGAAAAACACCGCGTATTTTGTAATCCCAAGAGAATCTCTACAACATGTCAAATCAATCCCATCAATCACCTCTCATGTCAAGTACAAAGCATCCATGCTTCCTTTCTCCACAAGTTAAGCAACCACCAAGTCAACCCATCTCTCACCTCACCCATCACTCACCTCACATCCATCACCTCACCCATCACTCACATCCATCACTCTCTCTCCTTACATCCCATCTCTCTCTCTCTCTTTCCCTACACCATTTTTCAAACAATAAAGGAGAGAAAGAGAAGTGGACGTCCATGGCTTTCCCAAGTGAGAGAAAAATATGATTTTTGGTGGCCCACTTTTCCATCCCAAAACCTCCATCCTAGCCATTCAAACCTCATCTTCCACCATCAAAGTAAAGCACAAGGAGGTTGGTGTTCCAATGGACCAAGAAGATCTAACGGTGGGTGCTTCTATAGGTGTAGATTTCTTATTTTGATGATGGGCCAAGTGAGGCCTACCGATCAATGGTATGGATCTCATTTTGGACCCTAAATATGGCCAATGGCCCACTTTGATTTAAAGATCAATCCATGATGGGGCCATTCTCCATGGACCCCATCATGATGTTTACTTTCTTTGCATAACATTGTCCTTAAACCATCCATTTTAGTGGAGAAAGGATCTCCACCATTGATTTTGATCGGTGGGCCCATATGAAATGGGACCCATTTAATGTATGTTGTAGATCATGCAATGGAGGGCCCATAGTGACAAGGTCCCTCCACCACACGTTTATCTTTCTCTCTCTCTCTCCCTCTCTCTTTCTTTTTGTGTGTGTATGAGATGGTATGGCCTTGTGGCCCACCCGGATGGACCCCACCATGCATCATGTATTTTATCCAAGCCATCCGTAGGTGAGGCCCACTTTATATATACGTTGTGCCCACACCATCCACCATGTGATGGCCCATCTTAGCAAGGGCCCACCTCAAATGTATGTGTTATGAAAACCGTCCAGGGATGTTGGACTCCCTGGACGTGTTTTGGAAAACATAAATATTTGCTTGATTTACAAGCTTGGTGCAGGGGCTACTCCTATAGGCCCCACCTCAATGTAGGAGTCTAATCCACGCCATCCATTCTATTCTCAAGCTCGTTTTAGGCATTGATATGAAAAATGAGATCAATCCGACTATCCGGCGGGCCGTAGTGAACAAAATAGTATTTATACCGTTGAAATATGCCCCGATGTTTCTGTTTACCAAAACCCATCGAATATTGGCCTCGATGGGTTTGTATTGAGTCATAGGGAACAATAGTGGGGTCGGATTTTGTTAATGCGGGTCCTACCCCAGAAAAACCTCAAAAAAAATATATTTCTAAAAAAATTAATAATAAAAATATAGCAGCACCCGTTGTTGTTGCCATCGTCAGAGGGCAAGCAGCGCCTGCGTGGGTTGGCAAGCGTGAATGGGTAGGGACCCACGAGTCCCAGCCGTGGGCCCCACCATGATGTATGTGGATCATCCACACCGTCCATCTCGTAGTTCCTTAGGACGTCGGGCCCCCCTCCAAATATCAACTCTAACTGGAACTCAGGTGGCCCACACCATAGGAAACGAACGGTTACCCTTGAAACCCTTTTGGGTCATCATAGAAGTTTTGGATCAAGTATGAAATTTGTTTTTCCTTCATTCAGATGTGCGTGACCTTCTCAAGAGGTTGGATGTAAAATAAACGTTATGGTGGGCTCCACGTGGGACCCACTGTCCATGCCAAAACTCAACTGGCAGACCGAGTGGAGGTACCTCGTTCCTACACTTGAGGTCTTGATATTGATCCTTAGTCGCGGTGGCTGACATGGAGCGTGTGTACTGACGGGTTGGGACCCATCACAATGTATGTGTTCTCTCCACACGGCCCACCTTTTTGGGACCTACCATGATGCTTGTGTTGCATCCAACCCGTCCAACCATTTTGGATTCCATTTTTAGGCTTGAGTTCAAAAATATATATGTATAAATAATTATAATAATAATAATAAAAATAAAGATAAAATAAGAATGAATCAGATCTAGAGTCCAGGTGGACCCATACCATGATGCATGTGTTGCGTCTAGACCATCTAATCATTTTGGAAGATCCTCTTATGGCATGGGAGAAATATATGTTTGGTGGGCCTTGAAAGAAATTTTGGTGGAAATCACTACCACCACTGTATTTGGAGTGTGGTCCACTTGACCTTTTGATAAGATTCATTTATACATGAGTCCTATATGAATAGGCCCAACTTGATGCATTTATGGCATGTTGTTGAGGCCCACGTGATTAGGCCCAGCTCGTTATATTTATGGGCCATTGTTGAGGCTTACCTTGATGTGTATGAGACCGTGTTGAGGCCCATTTTTAATATGAATGTAAGGCCCATGTTACGAGGCCCATTATGATGTATTCAAAGCCCCATGGGTTATGGCCCATTGTATTGAACATAAGGCCCATTGGTGCGGCCCATTGATGTGGCTCACCTTGGTATATGTATGAGGCCCATCTTGATTTATTTGTAGTTGTCCATTGAGGCTTACCTTAGTATATATATGAGGCCTACCTCGATTCATTTGTGGCTATCCGTTGAGACCCATTTGATATATATATAAGGCCCATGTGATTAGGCCTATTTTGATGGATTCTAAGGCCCATGGGTTAATGCCCATTGTGATATATTTGGAGCCTATGGGTTAAGGCCCATTATGACGTATTAGGGCCCATGGGTTAAGGCCCATTATGATATATTTCTTGCTCATGCGTTATGACCCATTTGATATATTTTCAACCCATGTGAGGAGGCCCATCTTGAGGTATTTATGGCCTGCATGGCTAGGCCCGATGTGGTGTACATGTGGCTTATGGCGAGGAATGTGCACCCGATGTAATGTGTGATTTCATTATAATGCAGGCAATGATGTTTATGGCAGGCCGTGCCTTGGGAGCAATGTTGGTTTGACGTCCACATTGTAAGAATAATGTTGGTTAAATGTCCACATTATAACTCTCCCTAGGGCCCATTGATAGGCCCATACTTGTGTGTAGGCCATCAAGGCCCGTCTTCGTTGTGAGGATAGTTTATCACCATATAAAATGCTTAGTATAACTCCATGATTCATGTCCATACACATCATATGTATGCCTGATATGAGAAATGTTTGATCATAGCATACGCCATTAGGCAGACCATTTATGGGACTCCTTATGAGACGGAGTGCCCCACATTTCGCGCAATACGCGCAGGATTGTTGCATGACTGGTTAGTGTGACTCATGCATCTCACATATATGTGACTTGATCATTGTATGCCCTAGCAACATTAGGGTCGTGGCCTCCACAGGCACATCGTGGATGGCCAGATGAGACACCGAAAATGCTTGGTTCTAGCACTATGGGCATGTAAGATGTCCTTGGGCAAAAATCCCAGAACCTCCTTGGTACCAGGAGATGCTCCAACGTCTAGACCAAGTGGAATATGAGCGTCGGTGCCTATACCATGAGGTCGTGTCTCCTACTGTGTCGTGGTCGGCTAGAAGGGGGTGTGGCCTTATCCGTCTGAGTGAGGGAGCTATAAGCTAGGCTGAGTATGACCAGCTCGTAAATGGATCCGCTATCGACGTGCCGGATAGGTATTAGCAGACTGTTGGCCAGGCAGATAGTGAGGTCTCTTACGCTCGCTGGGCTGTACAGCTAGGGAGGAGGTAGTCAGAGTGGAGTGTAATAAACCCCAGTGATTTCCCAGAGAGGAACCGTACTGATATGTGGACTTGATATGAGGACTTCCATGATTTTATGACACCCTGTCATGTTGTACATGTGGGCAGCCCCACGTGATTGGACGCTGATGTGGGCGGGTGTGATGTGGGCAGGGCTGAGGCATGGGCGAGCTACCACACTGGGTGAGCTACCAGCGGTTGACAGGGTACTGTGCTGACAGACTACTGAGTAGGAGTTGCATACTCCTTCATTCATCCATTCACTATCCACTTGGGCTGGCGGTGCGTAACTATTTATTACGTGTATCTTCGCAATGACCAGGATTTAGGGCACGCGACTAACTTGAGATCAGGAGTTTACCACATTGTGTTTGACTATCTAAATTTAGGTATGGGACTGGTTTGGATAGAATTCTCTTGTGATGGACCCCGTAGCCTGCAATACTACGTACTATCATCCCGACTTCACATTCCAGCATAGTCATTTCATTCACACCGCATATTACATTGCATTCGCAGTACTTAGCATTTTGGATTACTACGTTTCTGCACTTATATGGCTTAGAAGGACTTGACAGGATCTGCATATTGCATCGCATCTGCAGTATATAATACTTGGTTCATTATGATCTGCATTACGTACTCTGATATTATGTGACTCGTGGATTTACTAGTATGTTTCTGCTTACTCTGATATCGTATGATTCATGACCTTATCATTTTTCCTGCTTATCTCAATGATGTATGATTTATGGACTCTACTGTATACTCGGTACTTACCTTATACACACTTACACCACCCTCTAAGCTTTTATAAGCTTATACACAATAGATGTGTGCAGGTGGCGTTAGGTTGCAGCAGCGTTGATCTTGGAGCGTGCAGCGATTTTCAGGAGCTCTGATTTGATATATGTATTTTCCTTTCAACATTGTATTCAAGTGATTATATTAGTGGATATGTGATGATGATGTTTTCTTTATAATTTGGATAAACTTATGGTTATTCTTATTACAAGACAAAATGTACGTTGAAAAATCCTCCTTATAGGATCCCAAAATCAGAATCTGACGTATGTTGCACTGGGAGCTGAGAATAGGGTACTACGAAGGCTGTCGGCACTAGATTCGATGATCAGGATTCCTATGAATCTGATTTTTGGGTTTGGGGCATGACATGGGCCCTCCCTTGTATGATTTGAAACATACAACAAGTGGGTCCCATTACACATGGGCCCATTAAATTAAAATCCAACGGTGGAGATCCCTTCTCCACTAAAATAGACGGTCTAGATGACCCTAAGTATATAAGAAAATAAACATCATGATGGGGTCCATGGACAATGGCTCCATCATGGAATGATCATGATGATCCTAGTGGACCATCGGCCACATCTTAGGGTCCCAAGTGAGATCCAAACCATTAATCAGTTGGCCTCACTTGGCCCATCTTAAAAACATGAAAACTACTCTATCAAAGCACCCACCGTTCGATCTTCTTGCTCCCTTGGGTTTCTTAGCTCCTTAGCTTCGATTCCAACGGAGGAGATGAGGTTTGGATAGTTGAGATGGGAGATCTTGAGATGAAAAGGTGGGCCACACTTGGAGCTTGGAAGACTTGGAGAGGCTCATACGTATGGAGGTTTTTCTTGCTTAGAAATGAGTTTGGAAAAGAGAAAGAGAGAGAAAGAGAGAGAGAGAGAGAGAGAGAGAGAGAGAGAGAGAGACTTGTAAAGGGAGAGAAGGAGTGATGGGTGATGGAGTGATGGATGTGGTGGTAATGGGTGTTTAAGATACTTTTTTGATTTTGAAGGTATTTTATGTAAGAAGGTATGGGCTTTGTAAGAACTTTTTGACTTTTGTGGTTGCTTGGGGATGGGTGTGAGGTGATGTGTACTTGACATGTACTTGACATGTTGAGATTGATGGATTGATGGATTGATTGATTGATGGATTGATGTGACAAGTCATAGAGATTCTCTTGGATTTCGTAACGCGCGGTGTTTTTCTCACACCAAACGATGGCCCACATCTCTTGACCAGGGTATCGCCTCAGTGCGCGAGTTACAGCATCAAAACCGCGGCGACGGCGTGGTCGCTACGGTAAAGGTCTTGGGTTGAGTGACTCGGGTTGATGGCGTGCGAATCAGGGTCGCGTGCAAATATCGGTTAAGGGTCGAAGTTTGCCGAAATTCAATCGGGAAGACCGTGGAAGTCTATGGAATGGTACGGTCTAGGATACGGGGCTTACATAGGTTAACGGTTTAGGTTAAGTTTTAGGTTTAGGTTTTTGGTTTTTGGATTTGAGAATGGGTTCGGGTTTAGGCTATAGGTTTTAGTTTTGGTTTAGGTTATAGGTTTTGGTTTAGGTTATATGTTTTAGGTTTAGGTTTAGGTTTATGTTATAGGTTATAGGATTTGAGAATGGGTTCAGGTTTAGGTTATAGGTTTTGATTTTGGTTTAGGTTATAGGTTTTGATTTAGGTTATAGGTTATAGGTTTAGGTTTTAGTTTTGATTTAGGTTATAGGTTATAGGTTTAGGTTTAGGTTATAGGTTTTAATTTAGGTTATAGGTTATAGGTTTTAGTTTTGGTTTTGGTTTAGGTTATAGGTTATTGGTTTAGGTTAAGGTTTTGGTTTATGTTATAGGTTTTTGGATTTGAGAATGGGTTCGGGTTTAGGTTTAGGGTGTGGTCCTTGCAAATACAAATATAAACACAGCCTGTCTAAATGGTCCGCCCCTTTCAATGCCGTCCATAGAAAATGGACAGCTTCTTCATGGTCATAACAACGGTTCCCACCTTCCATGAATCCCCGCTCATCCGGATAACTCCGACGCACATCCGGGTCTGCTTCATTAATTTTGAGCAAATACATAAACTCGGTCTGTCCAAATGATCAGGCCCCTCCAATGCCGTCCATAGGAAATGAACAGCTTCATCATGGTCATAACAGCGATTCCCACCTTCCACGGACTCCCGCTCTTCCAGATAGCTCCAACGCACATCCGGGTCTGCTTCATCAATTTCGAGCAAATACATAAATACGGCCTTCCAAATGGCCAGGCCCCTCCAATCATGTGCATTCTTGACAAGAGACGTACCAGATGATTGAATCTGAAATATGCTGCTCCAATCCTCCCACATGCAATATCCACCTGAAAGAATGTGCATAACCGTTATGCTTGAGTAATCAATACAGGAACTGCACCATGACCATGTCAGTGACATGAGAAGTTAGTTGATAAAGGTAACAGTGCTTACTGTGCTTAATAAGAAATCATGTCTTTCACTAACACATCCATAAAACATTTGAATGTATCTGGGAAGTATTCCAATGGTTCAGTTCGCTGATACATGGCCCAAATGAGCAAGTGTTGCATTGCTAGTCTACACAGGCCCATTCAGAGGAGAAAACCAACTATGAAGCAGCCAATTGTATGGCTCAGCCACTTATGCAATTAGGGAAGGTTCAAAAGGACATATATATTTGAAAGTTGGTCAAATCATAAACAGGCGTATTATAGACGGAGACATCGTTTTCATTAATAGGCCACCTAGTACTCATAAACATTCATTGCAAGCATTTTCTGTCTATGTGCATGACGACCATACTGTTAAGATCAATCCTGTTAAGTCCATGTAGTTCTATCATCAATTTTGTTCAAATTACACTTTAATAGTCCTCCAATCCCAATATGTATATTCACATCAAAGATTGATCAAAACCTAATGGTCCCTTAGAGAAAGGCCAAAGTGATTCAAGTAATGATACTCAAATGCATGCACATGTACCAATCATAGACTTGTGCAAGAACATGCCCAATCATCAGCTGGAGCCTATCATAATCATGCCTTTATCTAAAAGAGGTTGTTATGATTACCAAGTGGCATGTACTTATGTGAGAAATTAAAACAATTAGAATGAAAGTTAATGTAGATATTCAATATAGGCATGTTGTCGAAGTTTTTTGTGGATAATCCTAATTTGTGGACTAAAGAAGGTTCACAACAGGCCCTACCTAATGTTTGGAAGGTCCTCTTCAAACTCTAATTTCATATTGAAACTTAGGGTAACATGAGAATCATGTAGCTGACCTGTATTTAGTCACAAAGTAATGAAGGAATGTACAAATCTCTACTATAGCCAATTCCTTGCCAAGGCATAGCCTACAACCTCCTCCAAATATCAGGAAATGCTGATGAGACTCCAAGCTATTGTCCTGCATTCAATGATCATTTGTATCTCATCCACCAAAAAAAGAAAACATAAATAAATAAATAAATAAAATAAAGAAAGAAAGAAAGAAAGGGCAACAAATAATGTTAGCCTCTGTTGTGGCAAGTTGGGTTTTTGGGCAAAAGGAAACGACATATCATTCTTCTTGTTGTCTTTTAGGCTATATGGGCAGAGCGTAATAATCGCTGCTTTAGGAATTCCTCAGTCTCAGCTGCAGGAGTGTTCTCTAGAGTGCTAGTTCTGTTTTGGGATTGGGCTCTGTAATGTTGTTTTTGCCGGGTTTGGCTACCGTGGGGCAGTTTTTTGTATTTTTTATTTTTCCTTGTTTCCTATAGCTTGTTGTTTTTCCTATGCCTTGGCATCCATGTATGTTGTGTATCAAGATAAGAGTACTTAACAACCAACTTTAATGTAAGCATTAAGCATTGGATACTTTCCCATATTATAATACAGGACTAAAAGGGCAAGAGGAAGAAGAAGAAAGGGTCGTTGCATTAAGTGGTTGTAGACGATCAATTTTTTATAGAATTATATATTAATGCAAAGAATACAACCAACTTCATAAAAGCACATTGATAACATATAGAGAGAACCAGGTATAAAGAACAAGGAAAAGGTGGGTTATATTATTTTTTTTCCTGACCTTCATGAAGAGTTCATAGACTGCAAGTCCAATACAAGTCCTTTGTGGCAAACTTTTGGGAGTTAAATTTTCCATACATTTCAACCAATTCAAACATGCATAAGAACTAAGTTTCTGGTCATGACAAAGTACATAATATCACTTCTTGGAAAATATATAGAAGCTGAATGTATTCATGGTCTTGGAACATACATCTTTGGAAACCCATACACTAAACTACATAAGGCTACTAAAAAAAAATGGAGAAATTCTCGGATGGGTTGTACATATGGGAACGTCCTTGTAGATAGTTGCAGTCAGACATGAGGTATTGATAACATTAATCTGGACCTTTTGTTTTATCGAATGCTCCTTTCTTAGGCCCGTTTAAGAAAATCAAACAAACTGGATAACATCAACCCTATTAATATAAACGTCGACTTTCCAACCCATGGATGAGATGGTTACTATCACCTAACCAAAGCAATTGTTTCAAAACCACAAGAAAAACTCAAACAGATGATGACACCACCAATTGATGATTGAAATTGATAATTTGACCCAGTTTTTTTTATTATTATAAATGAACATGGCCATCCATTTTTCATGCTATGGATCAGATGGTAAGAACCATTAAGATGAATGGATTTTTCAAGATGGCCAATGAAGAGTAAGCTAGAACACATGGGCAGTTTAGATCAATGATATGAACTGCTGATGTGTCCAAACTGCAATTATGTGTATAGGAAGGTTCCCATGTACATAGCCAATTGGAGCATTTCCAAAAAGAAAAATATTAATTATAATCAAATACAGAGATTCAACAAATGGATCACTTACCTTTTATATTGATGCAGGATTAGACCAAGATATGGAAGTAATCCAATGCATGTGTGAACTATTCAAAGTCAATGCCCTGGAAAAAAAATAAAAAAATAAAAAAAAAATTGAAGTTTTAGCAATTGAGAGAGGACGAATTCATATATAAGATCTTTATGGATAGAGATGCACTGCCTGCCTTAAAGGAACCAGAGAAGAAAGTCTCAAGAAAATTTACCTGGACAATTTATGTTGAAATCACAGTTCTCTGACAGTCATCTGACTCGGTTAAAAGGGGCTACAAGATGTTATATGAGGCAAATTAGTGAACTCACACAGTTTCATTAGAATATAACTTCAATGAACACATCAGGATTATCAATGTTCTGTGTCACGATGGAATATGAGGTAAGTTATGACTCATTAGTCCAGTACATGAGCCTGAAAATGAATTATTGAAAAAAAAAAAAAAGGGTAGGGTACTGTATCTCTTATGATCTTTCCTATGCTTGCCAACAAAACATGATTGATGTGTCAATTCTTAATTCTTCTACCTCCCATAAAGAAAAAAGAAAAAGAAAAAGAGCGAACAGAAAAATGAGAAATCTTCATATGGAAGCAAGATATTCAAACAATCAATGCTACCAGATGAGAAATTGCAAAATCTGTTACCAATTAGAAGGCACCTAATGACTCTGTAAGCCGGAAGAAGCTTGAAAAATTAGTAATCTTTTATGAGATTGAAAAAAAACCAAGAGGAGTAATATGATCCTTTATCTAATGACATGCAGAGTGAGCTCATGTTCTGATTTGAAAGCCATGAATACATCATAATTAAGCACATTTGCATAAAAGTGGAACTGATCTACTAATTAATCTTTATTTCAAAATCAGGAAAAGATCATATATCTATAACAGATTTCATCACACAATATTTCAACAAATAATAATAATAATAATAATAAGGGAAATGAAATGACAAACTACTACCATAATTTTCTAATCCGAAACAAGCAAAGATAGCAACTAATTTGCATCATTTTTTACCACTGAAAATTAAATCAAGAAAGAAAAAAAAAAAAAAAAAAAAAAAAAAAAAAACAGCAAGACAGTAAAGAAACCAACCCACTAATCCCATTTTCTGACTCTTCCAAACCAACCCACTAATCCCATTTGCTGACCAAATCATAGCAACTTATAGAGAATGATAGTAACATCCACTATAGCCAACAAGAAACAAAAATCAACTGACTAATGTACTAAAAAAAATCAACAAATTCACATAATTAATCGAATCCAAACTAACCAAATTCAAAGAGAAGAAATTTTGACCAAGGCGATACACCCCAGGGCTACCGGCCTTCTCCTTGGCATTTCCACAAACATCTACTAGGCATTCTTATGAACTCATTAAAGAGAACTCAATGAAATAAGGAAATCACCTCTACCAATCTTCAAGGCTTTCCACATATGGTCAATCCACAAGAATGCCCATCATATCAACCGTCTGGAACACCAAAAATGGTCCCCATACACCATATAACTTCTGAAATCTATACAGAAAAACAAGGAACATATGCACGTCTGTTGCTACAATCACATCCAAACAAGTTTAGAAGAAATCCATGGTGACATCATCAAACCCCAATGCTTTATCTTTGTCTCATATTACATTCGAGATCTCTTCCCAAAAGTCCCTTGCAAGTCACTCTGTTAACTTATTTGAAAGCCTCTTGAAATTTCTGAATAATCAATACAAAATAACCATAACCCATAAATAATACAAGGTGAAGATAAATTAAGGAAAGAAAAGTATACCTATTACATGAAGAGTCTACACCCGTGAGAAGCCTCTACTCCATTCTCTCGTAAGACCCCAAAACCATTAATTCCGACAAGCCACACCATTAAATCCAGTGACCTAGTTGCTGAAACCCATCGCCCAAAGAAGTATATTTATATATTTTATTACTCCTTCCAGATCGCCCAAAGACTTACCATGAGGCAAAGCTTCCAAACAACTTCTAAAGGGGAGTTTTGAAAAGCCTAGTGAGAGAGAGAGAGAGGGGCTTTTGTGAAATAAGGTGCGTGAGAGATCAAGAGATCAGGGCTGAGTACGAGAGAGAGAGAGAGGATAGGGCGAGGGAGGGTGAGTCGCGGGCGGGCGGGCGAGTGAGAGAGAGAAAGAGAGAGAGAGAGAGGCTTTTGTGAAATAAGGTGTGCGGGGAACTGCTTTTGTGAAATGGGGTGGGCTGGGCGGAGAGGCGCGCGGATGGGATTTCAGGGGTTATCTATTTTAGGACTTGTGGGGCCCACCATTGTGTATGTTAATTATCCAGTCTGTCCATTCATTTTAATGAGTCATTTTTAGGGTTTATCCAAAAAATGAGTCAAATCTAAGATTTAGGTGGACCACACCACATGAACGATATAAATTTATTTTTTCATTCTTTCTCATGGTGTGGTCCACTTAGACTTTTGATCTTTCTAATTATTGGGCTCATGCACTAAATATAATATTTCAAAATTGATGAACTGATTAGATAAATTAAATATATATTGCAATGGGCCCCATGGAGCCCCTTAAGCATTGTCAGGTCCTATGGGGAGGTATGTTTTAGCTACAAATTAAGTATATTTTAGATACGGATTAAATCCATAGCTATTTAGTTATGGATTAAAGCCGTAGCCATAGACCTCTATAGTCCATAGCCTTTGCTCATTTTTTTGATAGTGTGGCCTCCCCAGTACAACGAATAGTAGAAGGAAGGTCTACTGGATATGAGAACAATAACAGAAGTGTTCCTGACCTCTATTTAATAGAAGAAGACAATCTTTTCGCATCTACCCAAGGTGCTCAATTTGCACCGCAAGAGGGATAATGGCAACAACAACAGCGATAACTTAGGAAAAATGCTCAAAACATGTACAAGAAAGCAATGTTAGGCAGGAAGTTCACTCTATTGGCATAAACAATACAGTCAGATCATAACAATGTTGGTGTAAAAATAACTTTTGACACCACTCCAACCTCGACTCCCGCCAAATCCCATACCCGCAAATTATAATGAAAATGAGTATTGTGCATATCATTAGTCTCCTAGCCATCTAATCGATTTCCGCTAGAAGATTGCGATCACCCGGCAAGCTAACACTACAGCTCAGGCCAACATTGTAACACCCCGGATTTTGGCCAATCTGGGATTTGACTTCCTTAGGCAATGGGTTAATTAAAACACCTGGAAAATCGTTCAGAACCCAATTCCATAGCTAAAGAAATCACTTAGGATTAATTCCTTTAGAAACTAAGCATAAGTTAGCTAGCGCAACGCTAGAGTAGCTGGGAAACAGTCCCTGATCACTTTAAATACGTTCTACAAGACCCAAATCGAGTAGAACCAATGACTCTATAATACTCTATAACCTTGGATCAAACTCTAAGCAGGCTTGTTCTCTGGACCACTTTGAAATTTTGTATTGGATCTAGACCGCGCGTCGAAAGTCCGATGCCTACTATCTTAAACCGTAAGAACCGCCTTGTTGGACTTGACAATCATTTCGAAAATCAAGTCCAACCGATAATCACAGGCTATTTCATTGAGCCCGGACTGAAGAGAGTGCGAATAGGGACAGATTTGGAATTTGAAATTCAAATCTGGCACACGACTTGACGTGTCAGTATTAAGCGTTCTGACCGTCAGAATTCAGGCAAAATACACCCTCGGATCAGGAAAAATTTCTATTTCATATCATGAGACTTGCAGACCTGATCTACGTACGGTGACCGCTGAACTGAAACTGGACCGCCACGTGCGATCTGCGAATCCTGCCGGACTGAAAACTTGATGTATACTAGATCCAGTATGCATGAGCTTAAGTCCGATCGCGTTCGGCCAGGGGACCACCAGAAATCATTTTTTTGGACCAAAACAGCCCCGAATTGGATATGCATCAAGTATACATTGTACCCGAGCCTATTTTGGGCACATTTGAGCTTATAAAAGGGGTTGAAACCCTCACTCCTCTCTCCCATCCGAATTTGTAAAAAGCCCTAGATTGGGAGAGAGAAAAGGTGAGAGTTTGTGAGAGAAGGTGGGAGAGAATTCCCTGCCGCTTGTGCCACGTGCTGCAAGTGGTTAAGCCACGCGCTCTAATCACTTTGCCGGTGATTTCTCCACTTTTCAGGTAAGAAATAACCCCAATAAGTTGCTGATTTGAGGTTCCTTTCGTTTCCTAGCGAAGTAGCTAATAGAACTTGTGTATTAGATTCTCTAATCGCCGTAGACGAAGCGTATACGCTCCGTTCGAATCGTTTCACCTATAAGGGAAAAGGTGTGGATTTTAGACGCTTTGATTGACTGTTTTCAAATCTTTCAATGTCGTTTAATAGTAAATTATCGATGGCAACGCCATTTGACATGTACAACATGCTGTCCGTTTTCTATTTCATAAACCAACGTAGAATATGAGATTTAGGGCATTTTAGTCATTTATAGGAAGTACTGTTTTCACGCATATTTTACTGATGTGATTGACATGGTTTATTATCACATTAGAATGTTAGGAATACGTGCATAATTAGTTTGGCGAAGAGATTCGCCTAAATGCGCACTTCGAGTCGACATACTATATGTAGACTTAAGAGTGTAGTGTAAGTGTTTGTATAAATGCTTGTATTAGTATGTATTGAATTAAATGGTGTTATGAATTAGTTTGAGATTGATTTCTCAATTAATATGCTGGTGTAAATGGTTTCCTACATGTTAGCCATATGCATGATTTCATAATATGAATGAAATGCATGTGCTTGATGATTCGCTTAAGTTGTATGTTATAACATGTGCTTGATGATTTCATTATGATTTAGATTGAGATTGGATTCTCAATTAATATGCTGATGGAAATGATTTCCTATATGTTGGCGATATGCATAATTTCATTATATATATGAAAGGCATGTGTCAGATGATTTACTTAAGTTGTACGATATAACATGTGTTAACATACTCACATGGTTGTGTTTCATTTCCAATACTCTCACATGATTGCTGATGTGGATTCATATGTGTTTGGGACTATACTTAGTCCAGGCAGTCGGTAACAGAGAAAATTCGTGGCTAGCTGGTATTTTCCACGAAGGACGCGTCGATGAGCGTGAGTCGTGTTTGGAGTTGGCGGCAGTGGTTAGGCCACGCGAAGTATTTTACGCACTTCATGTCGTTCGACTTGCGATGCGCTCGTGCTAGTCGAGCTCGTCAAGTAACCCGACTGGCCGTTGTATGTTCACCCTGCATGAGTCATAACTGCTTGAACCTATGGTACTGAACTTACCATTGTAAACCCTGTTAACCATGGTACCTTGATCCACGAAGACTCATGAGCCGGACATGGTGGTATGGGACACCGTGGTCGAGCTGTCGGCCTACGCTGGGGCCACAAACCTCCCCGTAGTGACCAGTGAGCACTTAGTCTCGTGAGTAGATTATGGTGGTATGGGACACTATATTCTTGCTGTCGGCCTACACTGATCAGGCGACGAGTCCTTTGTAGTGACCGCGAGCGTATTCTGAGTCTACGGGAGGCGACGACCCTTCAGTAGCAGTAGAGTACAGTAGGCCTGTATTGATAAGGTGATGGGGGAGCGGAGCAACGAGTGCGTGCAACAGCCCTGGCAGCCCTTGCAGCGACCTATAAAATATACATCGTATGAGATTACTAGGAGTGACGACCCTAGACAGGATCTGTGTTGGGATTGATATAAGGGAGGTACCTTAGTTTTCCAATCCTGCTGTTTGAATGGACTAATAACAACTCAAAAATCATATCACCATACCATTGCATGTGCCTGGAAGATGTGGAGCACTTGAGGGTCGATTGCATGCCGCGGTCGTAAGATGGTGCTGTATGAGAGAGATCGTCGGTGAGGGCATACATCACGTCATGTCATATTGCATTAACAACAGTATTAGGATTGTTTGATTTACTGCTTTACTATTAGCGCATGATTGATTTGATAACATGCTAATCTCTGCTCTCTTATCCCACTGAGTTGATCACTCACTCCCACGTTACGGGATGGTGTTTCCGGACACCCACCAGTCCCTTTTTATGATTGAAGATGATGGCGCTGCTCGAGAAGCGGAGCTGGACTTGATGATGAGGAGGAGGATTCCTCCTTCATGTGTGTTCTGATTGACAGGATTACAGGAAAGTTGATTAGATACCTTGACACTTGTCATTTTATATTTTTAGAACACTCATGTATATCCTTTTGGTTTACTTTTGGAGTATACATGTATGTATATAACCTGGTAACATATTGACACTCTGGAGACATACAACAGTTTATATATGTTATACATACTATCACAGTCTTCCGCTTGTTAATTTAACTGTCTCTGGAGTATGATATGCTGTTCTAGCTTAATCTCACTCATGTTTAATACATTATCACAAACAACATTCAATCATACATATCTATGTTGCATAAATAACATTTTGGAACTCGAGAGTTGGGTTTTGCTCGACCTCCCAATTTTCAGGATGTTACAGATGGTATCAGAGCATGATTTGGATTAAACCGGGCCTGGGTTATGGTCACGCGACGTACGCTATCGCTTCTTTTGACTTAGGTGGGTGCGAGAAGGGTCTAGAAAGACTTATAGGATCGCAGATTCGCCAATTGGCGAAGACTATTCATATCGATCGCGCGATCGAGTCCGTAACGCATCTAGGGTCGCGTGAAGCGACCTAAGTTTCTCCTAGGTTGTAAATAGGTGGGTTGAGACATTCTCTAGAAGGTTCTAGACCTGAAAATGTAAATCCTTGGGCTGTGGGACAACCACAACCCCTGCAATCAATCGTCAGGGCTTAAAAACCCCGTTTCACCTAAAATCTTCAAAATTCTTCCTCTCACCACTTCAATCTTCAATTACTTCTTATCATTTTCATATTAGGCATAAATATTAATGTGAAAATAACATAAAACCATACTTTCATAAAATTTTACAGTGAATAGTAAAATTTTATGAAAAATGGCCGTAAGGCCATTCTAACTTCACTTTCTTTAGCAACTAATGGGCTAGATAGATGTACTAGCTCCTTCTACCCCAAAATCATATGCTGTATAATAGGTTTTTGTATTCGGGATTGCATATTGGCCCCGAAAAGCCCCGAGTGCATGTTTGGGCCTATATAGGGCAATATACAATGAACCAAGGTTGGGACTATACCTTTTTGGGATCCCTGGACCATGGGGGACCAGACCCATGTGGTCCCACTGGCCACCTAGAGAGATGGCCGGCGATGCCATCGCCGGTTCGGCGATGCAACGCCTTTCGGTGGGGCCCACTTGGCGTGATTTTTGGGCGCACGCCGTATTTTGGGTAGTGTACACCCCCTATATAGTGTTCGTCCATAGAAAACCCCAAATGGGGGTACATCCTTCACAAATAGCCCCTTCCCTAGCCCTATTTTCATTTTTCAGCCGCCCTAACCCAAAACTGTGGTTCCAAACCACCCCCAAATCCATTCCTGGCCTAAAACGACCACACCCCTCCACTCCATTGAAGTTTGCAGACCTCCCTCTAGTATATTTCATCATTTGGAGCTCTTAAAACCCTCAAATCGAGCCGAAATCGTGAGGTGCTCCATTCCCCTTTTTGATTCTCTTTTCTTTCTGAAAATACATCCTAAGGGAGCTTGAAGCATCCCTCTACAACGTCTAGATTTTATTCTGTCCATTTGGGCAACAATTTCTCCCAATTTCATCCACTTTCCATGGTTATTGTTAAGCTGTTATGGCCGAGAGAGCTCTAGTGAGCAACAGACAGTATTAGCCTCGACAGTGATAAAGAAGGTAAGTCGGGACTGTGGTAGAGTCCTTGGGTAGAATTAGGCATCTGTGACATTGTCTTGTAGATGTTTGATTACCGTTTTAAAATTTCTGTGTTTTGTTGTTGTTAGGTAGAAAATATGTTTATGTTGTGGTTTGGGCTTAATAAAGCCGAATTTGGTTAGATAGAATGCATGTCGTTCCGTTCGCTGTAAGGTATTGTCCCTAGATTGGGAGTATTGTAACTCTCGGGATTCAGCCTACAAATTAATTTTTATCCCAACCCACCCTCCTACCAAGCATACCACATCCAATCCCGCCATGAGATTAGGAATGGAGTTCCATTTAATACAAATAAACGCTTCCGGCCACATAGACCCTTGGCGTTTTGGACCCAGAGTTAGCACTTCTAGATTTAAAAGGGTCTAACGACATAAGAAATCCAAATCCATTTAGACAATCTTAACCCTAAACAATAGAAGAATTCCTTGTAGTAGAAATGGTATGGAACTATTTAATGTATAAACTTAGGCTTTGGATTATAACTACTGAGTCACAGACTAGGCTACTAGTTGTCTTAGGCAGTGTAAGGCCTATATATGCTAAGGGATAGTAGGGTAGATTTGGTTGGAATGGGACTCCCTTCCTTCGATAGATCCCCTTATGACTTATAGACTTCTGTTGTTGCCCATAGGAAGGAGTTATTCACTCTTAGGGACCATTTATAAATCCCTCAGAATGAACTTAGAATGTACTAGCACGCCCCTTAGAATTGCCTTCCCCAAGGGCTTATTGCATTTGGGAACGCGGAATAAAGGAACTACATGTAAGCGATGTATTCGCGGTTTGAATCGACTTCCTAATCCTAGTGGTTACTAATAAATCCAATGCTCTGATCAAGCAGAAGATCGGCATCAACTCGGATTAAGAATTGATACAATAAATCTTCTGTCCTAGCTAGACAGAAAGTCTATGTATCCGGCTCAGACCCACTATACTACTTTTCTTCCGTGTTGGCTCGACCACATACAACCAAACGGGATCACATTGTCTTTGGAAAATGGCGAGGACTTAAAGCCAGTAGAGAATTCGACATCTTGCCACCAACTCATACTTGCCCCTGAACTTAACCACAATAGAGATTAGGCTCATCTCTATGATCATAGGTACCAATGTCATAGAACGCATCATTAGCAAGGAAAACCATGTAGAGAGGTTGTTTTCCAATTTATGTCAAGGATAGGTCTTAAGTTGCACCTCGTTCTGATGTACGGAGCGATGCATAGACTCTTGAACTTTAAGTAGAACCAAGTTTTAAGGGGGGTAGAACGTATTAAGTCTAATCCAGTTAGGTTAGTCAACGCTACCGTTCGATCAGAGTGGCACAGCGGAAGAATGGTTGGCCTCTTTCCCACTGGCCCAGGAACGAAACATTTGAGTTAGGATGTACGTACAGTTAGGTCAATAAATAGGATTGACCCTTTCTTAGAATGTTAGTACTAAAGTCTTACTAGATGCTTCTTACCCTTCGCCAATTTCGGGGATGAAATTGTGTTTTAAGGGGGGTAGATTGTAACACCCCGAATTTTGGCCAATCTGGAATTTGACGTCCTTAGGCAATGGGTTAATTAAAACACCTGAAAAATCGTTCAGAACCCAATTCCATAGCCAAAGAAATCACTTAGGATTAATTCCTTTAGAAACTAAGCATAAGTTAGCTAGCGCAACGCTAGAGTAGCTGGGAAACAGTCCCTGATCACTTTAAATACGTTCTACAAGACCCAAATCGAGTAGAACCAATGACTCTATAATACTCTATAACCTTGGATCAAACTCTAAGCAGGTTTTTTCTCTGGACCACTTTGAAATTTTATATTAGATCTAGACCGCGCGTCGAAAGTCCGATGCCTACTATCTTAGACCGTTAGAACCGCCTTGTTGGACTTGACAATCATTTCGAAAATAAAGTCCAACCGATAATCACAGGCTATTTCATTGAGCCCGAACTGAAGAGAGTGCGAATAGGGACAGATTTGGAATTTGAAATTCAAATCTGGCACACGACTTGACGTGTCAGTATTAAGCGTTCTAACCGTCAGAATTCAGGCAAAATACACCCTCGGATCAGGAAAAATTTCTATTTCATATCATGAGACTTGCAGACCTGATCTACGTGCAGTGACCGCTGAACTGAAACTGGACCGCCACGTGCGATCTGCGAACCCTGCCAGACTGAAAACTTGATGTATGCTAGATCCAGTATGCATGAGCTTAAGTCCGATCGCGTTCGGCCAGGGGACCACCAGAAATTATTTTTTTAGACTGAAACAGCCCCGAATTGGATATACATCAAGTATACATTGTACTCAAGCCTATTTTGGGCACATTTGAGCTTATAAAAGGGGTTGAAACCCTCACTCCTCTCTCCCATCCGAATTTGCAAAAAGCCCTAGATTGGGAGAGGGAAAAGGTGAGAGTTTGTGAGAGAAGGTGAGAGAGAATTCCCTGCCGCTTGTGCCACGTGCTGCAAGTGGTTAAGCCACGCGCTCTAATCACTTTGCCGGTGATTTCTCCACTTTTCAGGTAAGAAATAACCCCAATAAGTTGCTGATTTGAGGTTCCTTTCATTTCCTAGCGAAGTTGCTAATAGAACTTGTGTATTAGATTCTCTAATCGCCGTAGACGAAGCGTATACGCTCCGTTCGAATCGTTTCACCTATAAGGGAAAAGGTGCGGATTTTAGACGCTTTGATTGACTGTTTCCAAATCTTTCAATGTCGTTTAATAGTAGATTATCGATGGCAACGCCGTTTGACATGTACAACATGCTGTCCATTTTTTGTTTCTTAAACCAACGTAGAATATGAGATTTAGGGCATTTTAGTCATTTATAGGAAGTACTGTTTTCACGCATATTTTACTGATGTGATTGACATGGTTTATTATCGCATTAGAATGTTAGGAATACGTGCATAATTAGTTTGGCGAAGAGATTCGCCTAAATGCGCACTTCGAGTCGACATACTATATGTAGACTTAAGAGTGTAGTGTAAGTGTTTGTATAAATGCTTGTATTAGTATGTATTGAATTAAATGGTGTTATGAATTAGTTTGAGATTGATTTCTCAATTAATATGCTGGTGTAAATGGTTTCCTACATGTTAGCCATATGCATGATTTCATAATATGAATGAAATGCATGTGCTTGATGATTCGCTTAAGTTGTATGTTATAACATGTGCTTGATGATTTCATTATGATTTAGATTGAGATTGGATTCTCAATTAATATGCTGATGGAAATGATTTCCTATATGTTGGCGATATGCATAATTTCATTATATATATGAAAGGCATGTGTCAGATGATTTACTTAAGTTGTACGATATAACATGTGTTAACATACTCACATGGTTGTGTTTCATTTCCAATACTCTCACATGATTGCTGATGTGGATTCATATGTGTTTGGGACTATACTTAGTCCAGGCAGTCGGTAACAGAGAAAATTCGTGGCTAGCTGGTATTTTCCACGAAGGACGCGTCGATGAACGCGAGTCGTGTTTGGAGTTCGCGGCAGTGGTTAGGCCACGCGAAGTGTTTTACGCACTTCATGTCGTTCGACTTGCGATGCGCTCGTGCTAGTCGAGCCCGTCAAGTAACCCGACTGGCCATTGTATGTTCACCCTGCATGAGTCATAACTGCTTGAACCTAGGGTACTGAACTTACCATTGTAAACCCTGTTAACCATGGTACCTTGATCCACGAAGACTCATGAGCCGGGCATGGTGGTATGGGACACCGTGGTCGAGCTGTCGGCCTACGCTGGGTCCACAAACCTCCCCGTAGTGACCAATGAGCACTTAGTCTCGTGAGTAGATTATGGTGGTATGGGACACTATATTCTTACTGTCGGCCTACACTGATCAGGCGACGAGTCCTTTGTAGTGACCGCGAGCGTATTCTCAGTCTACGGGAGGCGACGACCCTTCAGTAGCAGTAGAGTACAGTAGGCCTGTATTGATAAGGTGATGGGGGAGCGGAGCAACGAGTGCGTACAACAGCCCTGGCAGCCCTTGCAGCGTCCTACAAAATATACATCGTATGAGATTACTAGGAGTGACGACCCTAGACAGGATCTGTGTTGGGATTGATATAAGGGAGGTACCTTAGTTTCCCAATCCTGCTATTTGAATGGACTAATAACAACTCAGAAATCATATCACCATACCATTGCATGTGCCTAGAAGATGTGGAGCACTTGAGGGTCGATTACATGCCGCGGTCGTAAGATGGTGCCGTATGAGGGAGATCGTCGGTGAGGGCATACATCACGTCATGTCATATTGCATTAACAACAGTATTACGATTGTTTGATTTACTGCTTTACTATTAGCGCATGATTGATTTGATAACATGCTAATCTCTGCTCTCTTATCCCACTGAGTTGATCACTCACTCTCACGTTACAGGATAGTGTTTCCGGACACCCACCAGTCCCTTTTTGTGATTGCAGATGATGGCGCTGCTCGAGAAGCGGAGCTGGACTTGATGATGATGAGGAGGATTCCTCCTTCATGTGTGTTCTGATTGACGGGATTACAGGGAAGTTGATTAGATACCTTGACACTTGTCATTTTATATTTTTAGAACACTCATGTATATCCTTTTGGTTTACTTTTGGAGTATACATGTATGTATATAACCTGGTAACATACTCACACTCTGGAGACATACAACAGTTTATATATGTTATACATACTATCACAGTCTTCCGCTTGTTAATTTAACTGTCTCTGGAGTATTATATGTTGTTCTAGCTTAATCTCACTCATGTTTAATATATTATCACAGACAACATTCAATCATACATATCTATGTTGCATAAATAACATTTTGGAATCGGGAGTTGGATTTTTGCTCGACCCCCAGATTTTCAGGATCTTACAAACATCCTCCAGAATCCTCTTCCACCGTATCTAGCTTGCCCCAGCTCATCAGGAACCCCTACTAACAATATCAGTTAAGGAGAGCCACCCCCGGTCAATCCAATCCAATGCACCCATTCAATCACTACCCGCCCAACAACAATACCCCCAAGTTTACAAAAGGCACACCCTGCCAGTCCAATCTCTCTACTCTTAAATATGCAAGGGGCATCTCCAGCCGGTCCAGTCTCCATGCCCCCAAGTCTACAAGGGGCACACCCTGCCAGTCCAATCTCTTCACTCTTAAATATGCAAGGGGCATCTCCATCCAGTCCAATCTTCATGCCCCTAAGTCTAAAGAAGCCACCATCAATCAATCCAGTCTATACATCCTTTGTCTCAAAAGGGGCACCACCTGCCTATCCGCCCCCTACTCCAGCCGTTATGCTCCAAGAAAATACCCCTTCCTCTATCAACACAATGCAAGCCCTAACAAAATCAAGGCCAAGCGTCAATTATGCCAAAACTTTCCAGGAAGGACATTTTGCTACTCAAAGGGATTTGCCTAGCTTTACTCAGTCCTCAATCCTTCAAGAGAAGAGTCTAAGATGAATAGTTCCCACCTCTAGGAGAAAGGTTGAAGAAGAGATTAACGTCAAGATCTTGATTAGCCCCAAAGCATCAACCATTACTTTTAGGTCTTTGACATCACATCTTCATTTCATCTCCTCCCTGATCTGTCTTAGATTCATAGAGTTAAGGCTCTCTCTTCAATTCTTCACCAAAAGGCCAAGTACATTTTCAAAGATAAGACGCTAACCATTCTGAATGATCCTGAACAAATATTTCTAATAGAAACAGTCAACCATCAAGAGCTAGATATCTTGATCATAGACATACAATGCTCTGATGAGGATATCTCATACCATAGTCTCAAGTTCAAGACTGTGAATTACATGCCTCTAGCATTTCCTATCGGATCAAACTATTTCTTTCCTTTAATCAAGCACCAACATTTTTAGTATCAACTCAAATATTAAGAAAATGCAGGTATGACAGGACTAGGATATCAACCTCTTATGAGTGAGATACCAAAGCACAGATGTACCGGAGGAGAACAAACTCGGTAAGAGAAAGATGATCCCTTCATTCATGCATCAATCAGATCCTTCAAAGAGGGGATCATCTATCCGGTGGGCAAGCCAAGATCCACCCTGGAGGATCAAGTGAGCAAAATGAGCCTAACTGGGCAGTTTGAAAAAAATCCTTTTTACCAAACTCATCACGACATTTGGGCATGACGATGAGAGCCACCTACTAAACTGTCTGGCCCTGCCTCCTGAGGGGAGGGAGTGCAGGGCAATAGTTGGTTCGCAGTCCCCAAGATGGGATAATAAAAGAAAGTAGTGTTTGGCTCCTTAAGACAAATTAGGCAACCCCTGGTTCACATCGCCGTCTTTCACAAAAAAAAAAAATCAACAAATTACAAAAAAGCCAAAAACACTGGATATTTTCGAAATGCCAAAAAAAATTAGATACTTGTCAAAATCCAAAAAAAAAAAAAATTCAAAAATTCCCAAAAGCCAAAAACGTTAGATGTTTTTGAAATACCAAAAAAAAATTAAATACTTATCAAAATGCCAAAAAATCATATATTTGCCAAAATAAAAAAACAACATAAATTTCTTAAAACACAAAAATAATAGAAAATCTTTCAAAACTCATAAGCAATAATGTGTCAAATATGTCTGTTACAACACCCGAGTTTAAATTTGACTCATATGATTTCGATCTAGAGTTAAAATTCAAACTTATGGGTTTAAATGAAGCCCAGGATGGGGAAAATGATGATTCAATTCTTAAGCTAGAGGATTCCCTCAGAAAGCTTGAAACAAAGGCTAATGTCGTCATGAATGATTTTGAAATTATGAACTTGGGATTGCTTAAGCTCCCTAGAATAGTACACATCAAGAGATCCTCGCCTCCTAAATACAAGCAGATAATGACAGAATTCCTGAGACTTGGGGCTATCTAACTTTGAGTTCTCCCATGAAGCCTTATCCAAATCAAATAAAGAGCTAGTCATACACCATTTTCTATGAAGCCTGAAGTTAAGCCCAACAAAGCTATCAAGATCATGTCTAAAGTCTACAATGGAGTCCACAACTTACGTGTAAAGGAATGTGCAATATCCAAGAAGAACTTGTGATGAACGATGAAAATAAGTTATTGCAGCATGTTAGGAAGTGCTTCAAGTATTTAAAGCTTGCATAACAGATTTATGTGCATGCTTTGAGTCTTTATAACTTGACAATACTCTAGCCCTTCTTCAATATGGGGTGTGGACATCACTGAAAGAATGAACCCAAAGGCATATAATGGTCATGAGTATATTCTTATGGCAGATAAAAGAGAGCGCCAACAACATCCTACATCATCGGTACGAATGAAAAAGAGAAGTCAAGGAAAATGATCGGTGGTAACCTCAATACAACCAACAACATCTTGCAAACATAAAGTGCACAACGATCGTTAGGACCAATGATAAGCAAGTCTGAAAGAAAGGTTAGCAACATGGAAATAATGCATATCTTATTATTGCGCCTACTAGATCCAGGGGGCAAGTCCAAGCTATCCTAGAATGATCTGTTGATCACTCGTGAAGTTCTTCAAAGAGGTGCCCTTTCATCTCATCATCATTAGGGGCAATGATCTTCCAGAGCCCATCAACGCTGACAACATGAGTAATCCTACCTGACTGTGTCAATGACTATAATCGAAAAGCTGAAGTCAAACAACAAGAGGTTAGCATCCTAAGGTACATTCCATCATCATTCCTTCCTTCCAATAAGTGTTTCAAAAAAATAAAGGGTCTAAAAAAGATTTAAAAAATGGATGAATAAAGTGTGCAATCTATAAAAAAAAAAAGTAGAAGAAAAAAGAAAAGAGGAGTCGAACCTCATAAGTGAGAACACAATTCACTAGCCCATTTTTCCCTCAGGATTGTTTAACCCAATGTCAGCCACTTCACGATCGTGATTGAAGACAAATTCAGGCAACTCACCAATCAACCGACAATGAATGGAGAGCCTCCCAGCTCTACACAAGAAAAAGAGAAATTAAAAGAAAAGTAACGTGCCTAAGCAAAATGGATGAGGTGAAAACCCGAAAGAGCGCCTCTAGTAAAAACAGCGAGCATATAGCGAACTTGATGAAAACCTGAAAAGGCACCAAGGTTAAAAAGAGCATAGCTGCCAAGGGGCAGGCAAGAGCAAAAACTTGGGATGCGCCACAGGAAAAAATAAAGAGAAAGCCAGCCGTGGTGAAAACCCGAAAGGACGCTATGGGCAAAAATGGATAGAAAAAAAAAAGAAAATAAAAAAAGTGCAGGTACAGAAGAAGCCAAGGCAATGAGCAAAGTGAAAAAGCACAAGGAAGAGATAAGTCCTAGTCAAAATTCTGTCAGACTCTGCCCAAATTCAAAGGGAATGATCCTAATATGTGCTACTCTCAGGGAACAGAGATCCCTGGTAAACAACTCAGAATACCAGATTCGACATAGGTTGAGTTCAATGTTCTGATTCCACCATCTAAACACAAGTTCAAAGCCCCAGAGGCCCACATTTCAAAGCTACAGAGGCTCACATTTCAAAGCTCATAAGGCCCATAAGTTTAAACCCCCAGAGGCCCACATTTTAAAGACCACAAGGCCCACAAGTTCAAAGCCCCAGAGGCCCACATTTCAAAGCCCCAAAGGCTCACATTTCAAAGCTCACAAGGCCCATAATTTTAAAGTCCCAGAGGCCCACATTTCAAAGCCTTAGAGGCCCACATTTTAAAGTCTACAAGGCTCACATTTCAAAGCCCACAAGGCCTACAAGTTTAAAGCCCCAGAGGCCCACATTTTAAAGCCCACAAGGCGCGCAGTCCAAAGCCCCAGATGCTCATATTTCAAAGCCTCAGAGGCCCATATTTTAAAGCCCACAAGGCCCACAAGTTTAAAGCCCCAGAGGCCCATATTTCAAAGCCCCAGAGCCCCACATTTCAAAGCCCACAAGGCCCATAAGTTTAAAGCCCTAGAGCCCCACATTTCAAAAGACACAAGGCCTACAATCCAAAGCCCTAGAGGCCTACATTTCAAAGCCCAAGAGGCTCACATTTCAAAGCTCACAAGGCCCATAAGTTCAAAGCCCCATGAGTAATGCCCCATTAATTCATTAATGGAGGCCATCTGGCTATTCGATTCAGGCTGCATAATAAAAACCGAATGATGACGCCCACCCGTGAGAACGGTCGGATATTCCAAAAGCTAAAAAATATTTCAAATAAAAACAGTTCGCCCCACCAACTCATCAATGGAGGCAACGCGACTGTTCACTTAATTTGTAAAAATAAAAACTGAACAATGACGCCCACCCACAAGATAGAATAAATATTTTTTAAAAAATTTTTAAAAAAATCTTCAAATAAAATTTCCAAGGAGTCTAGTTCCAAAGGGAATAACTTTCAAACAAAATTTTTAAAAAATGCATGTGACACACAGTACACTGAGGAATCTTTCATATTCTCTAGTTTTGGTCAGTGCAAACAACAAAATAAGATTCGATCCCTTCCGGTTTCCCCAAAGGACGGTCGAATCCGTACATGATGCAAGTACAGTTGGCCCAATCTCGATATCTGGACAGTCATATAAGACAAATGCGAGTAAAAATGATTGGATCTATCTCTGGAAATAATAATCAAACTCAAAGTGACGACGATCCATTATAACCAAAGTATCAAAATCAGAAGATTGCACTGCAAAAGACTACCCATAGAAACTTAGTTCGGGATGTTCAAAAATTTTGATTGAGTCCAAGTCGGCGTAGTGAGTTCCCCGTAAGGCCGCACAAAAGCGCAAGGCAACTAACCACTTTGATGATCAAACAGAACGAATACTCCCATCGTGATTACATAGCAAAGAAAATAACAAATAAAAAAGTATGGGAATCCTCATAAAGCCGAAACAAACGAGTAAGGGCCCTACTTTCAAACTTACCCTCTAATGCTATTAACAATCTAACATGAAAGGGATGTGATTGGTGACCCGTAATGTCGCACGAACGCGCAAGGACAATCATAACATTTTCCTAAACCCTCATGATATGTGGAAGTCATATCTTTTTCAAACAATCAACTGATAATGATACAATAGCAGGCAACAGATTTAAATCACTACCTTTTTCTGACCATAAGGCTGGGGTGTCCACTCACTTTGGCACTCAGTTGCTTACAAACTCGGCCAAAGAGGGGCATCTGTAGACACCCCACTCAGGCTAACATCTTGAGAAAACTAAGATAATCCGAGAACCATGATCATATCCTAAACTAAATTCTAATCCCAACTTAAACCCTAATCTAACCAAAAACCAGCCTAACCCTAACCTAAAAATGCAACCATTTCCCAAACTTGATCCAAACCCTAACCAAACCTGAGCCATTACAAGCCATTATTAAATTCAAATCATGCCTAAAATTGATCCATTTCTTGGGCCATTTTCGAGTCACAATCGAGATAATTTCAAGCCATTTTGAGATAATATCCAAAAATGGGCTTTGGGCCATTATCTTTTCCCGAAATAGGCCCACCGATCGAACCGCGGGAGAAACTATACCCAGGCAATAGTTTGACTACCACCGGTAATACTCGGATTACCTCCGCTCGTAGGGCGCATGTATCCTCCGAGCAACAGCTGTCTCTGCACCTGAAAGTCAACTTTCCTTTGAAATTACCCCTCCAGCCTACCTTATTTACCGTTTTACCACCTTCAAGAGCTAATGAGAGCATGCTACATAGCATTCCTCTCTCCTAAACTAATCCCAAGTTGTCATGTTAGCTTTTACCACTCCCAAACCCAACAATTACAGTAATGCCATCAGAAAATGCCATAAATAGCCCTCTCCTCTTCCCATTTCACACACTTTCCATTCTTAAAATCCAAGTGAGGGAGAGAGAGAGAGGGAGAAAAAGAGAGAGAGAGAGAGAGAGAGAGAGAGAGAGAGAGAGAGAGAAAGAAAGAAAGAAAGGAAGAGACTGAGGGTGAGATAGAGCTCCCAAGCTCTAAGATCAGATTTTTCTAGCCATTTCTTAGCCTCCTCCTAACCTTCTCAATCCCAAGTCTAGTCTGAATTAATCATGGTGCAACCCATGTCTTAGCCTACTCAAGTTCAAGCCAAAGATCCTTTTACTTTATGCAAGCATTCATCATGACATTTATTCCCTTCTCAACCACCCTGCTCCTCTAGATTTCTAATAAATGTATGCTCTGTGACTTGTCGTATATTGAATCCTGTCAAATTAAAAATTTCTAGTAATCTAGTCCTTTTTTATTTACTTTTCTTCTTAAACATCATCACATCCGCTCTCTAGACACGTTGTGGACATATGATTTGTGGCTTGCCAAAAACTTAGATTTGGCTGCATCAGAAATCCACATGTTCCTAGTCCCATCTTGACTACATCATCCAACACTTGATATTATTTTATCACACTAAGTAAAGACCGTACATTTGTATGGGCAGAGAGGATGTTTAACCCCTTCCCTCCTTATAAATAAGGCCCCTTACTCAGAATCTCAGATCGCAGACCAGGAATCAATCTATGATAGGAGAGTCTTCAGATTTTTTCAACCTTAAAATATTCTAGAAGTTCTAGCCAACTACGGGATTCTAAGATTAAGTGGCTAGTGGCGGCTCTAAATCGACATACACACCCCATCTATCCAACAAACGAAAAACATCAGCAACATCTGAAAGATTCACCAAATGAGAGTGGGCGCTGATTTTCAGCGTTCACAGCAATATTTAAATAAATACGAGTAATACTAAAAGAATTTACAAACCTCGGCGAAGAATTTTTCCTATCTTGCGCAGTCCAATGAGTCGGCGTGAAACATGTAGCAAGATAAATTGTAATGTCAACAACCCAAGATAAATGAGAGAGTTTAAACAGTTGTTCATCAGGGAACATGTCATTTATTGGTGTCATCTTAAAGGAATCAAGGAGATCATGTCTAGAAAGATAGTCAACCACTACGTTCTCTACTCCCTTTTTGTCTTGTATTTCCAAATCAAATTTTTAAAGTAGGAGGATCCATCTTATTAAGCGGGGCTTAGCATCATTCTTAGAAAAAAGGTACTTGAGCGTGCATGATTAGTTCAAATGATGATCTTAGATCCGATTAAGTAGGAACTAAATTTATCCAAAGCGAATACTACGGCTAGGAGTTCCTTCTCCGTAGTAGAGTAATTCACTTGAGCAGGATTTAAAGTTCTACTTACATAGTAAATAACATAGGGTGTCTTTTCTTATCTCCAGCCTAACACCACCCCAATAGTAGAATCAGATGCATCACACATAATCTCAAAAAGAATGCTCCAGACAAGTGGCTACATGATAGGTGCGGTAGTTAACATGCCCTTAAGCTTAGTGAAAGCTTCTTGATATTACTTAGTCCACTCGTATGCTATATCCTTTTGAAGTAGATTACATAAAGGATGAGAGAGTTAACTGAAGTCCTTTATGAATCGTTTGTAAAATTCCGTATGCCCTAAGAAGGATCACACGTCTTGTATGCTCTTAGGTGGAGGTAGGTTAGAAATAAGGTCAATTTTAGCCTTGTCCACCTCAATTCCATTTAACGACATTATATGTCCAAGAACTATTCCCTTAAAAACCATGAAATGACATTTCTCCTAATTTAGTATCAAATTCTTTTCCTCACATTGCTTCAACACATTTTTCAAATTTTCCAAACACTCGTTGAAGAATGGACCAAAGATAGAGAAGTCAACTATAAGATAATGTGATTTTCAGGTGCAATAGAAGTTCTTATGTTGATTATCTAACTACCTAGATAATTCACTTATATTGTGATTACTACGATACGTTCATAATGGTGAAATTATATTGATTAGTCATACTTTGAGTACATGATCATGATTTTGAATTGCAATGTTTAATATATCTTCTTATATTCCTTATGAACTATACTAGATTATGAATGATGAGTGTGTAATCTTAAAGGGTATTCCACACCGCGATAATTATTGACGCTATCAAAACATATTAGTTAATGTAGGTGTAGAGTAAGCCCATGCAGTTCACGTGGTTGCTGGAGTTGATCGGGCAGTTTAGGAGCTAGACGAGGTCCTTGTGGCCCGTATTGAGCTCCATCACTAGTTGATAGATTTCCATTATTGTTTAACATACTTTTGGTATTTGGGTTATATAAGTCTTGTATAGGCACTACATTTTGGATTCTAATAGTGATTAGAAATTTTTTTACTCAATACATAGTTTATTCCACTAATAAATGCTGTTAACTCTGATTAATGACAAGATTGTTTAAATTAGACTTGAAATTTTAAAGGCTGAAGCTTGGGTTGTTGAGAAACGAGAACTAAAATCAGGTTTTGAAAACCATGGTGTTATACTATTAGATTGTGTCCCTATAAATTTAATTTTGTGATAGGTTGTCACCTACTTATGGAATTGGAACATAAGGCATACTGGGCCATAAAGAAGTTTAATTTTGATATTGACAAAGCTAACATGTTGCGTAAACTTCAACTTATAGAGTTAGAAGAACTTAGGAAAGATGCATATGATAATGCGAGAATATATAAAGAGAGGATGAATGTGTTTCAAAAAAATGTTTGGGCCAAATTAAAAAGTCCTTCTATATAATTCTTGTCGCAATCTCTTTCCTTAAAAATTACAATTCAATGAACTGTCCCTGTCATAGTAAAGAATGTTTATCCTCATGGGCCATGGAAGTTGTGAATTAAAAAAAAGGTAGTGTATTTAAGGTAAATAGACAGAGATTGAAACTGTTTGGTGAAATTTTTTCTTTAGAGGACATGTCCATACCTCTGGAAGATTGTGTGTATCAGGATTGATCTCTTAGTTTGACGAAGATCATTTCCCTATCTTTCTTAGGATATAGTTTTCTTTGGTAGAATAGAATGCTTTAATTTAAATTTTTGGTTGCTAAAGCACCAATCTTTAAAGTTTGTTCTCGTATATGTTGTCCTTCAAGTACTTGTTTTCACCCCACTACTCTTTATTTTGTTTCTCTCAAGTTGTTTATATTGCATATATTTCATACATTGAAGATAATGTAGAATTTAGGTTGGGGGTTGGGTTTTCATTGGAAAAATCTTTCAAATTTGTGTTGAATTGTGAATTTTGAATTTTGAATTTTGAGTTAAATTTTCAAAAATTTTGAAAAGAAGATTTATGTAATCTTGGGTGTTTTCAGAAGATAATATAAGAGTTGGAATAATAATATACTTAATTTTGAGGATTTTTTAGGCCTAGATACTAGTTAATTAATAATTTTTAAAATTGAGCTCAGTTTGATAATCTTTAAATGGAAGTTTGAACATTGATTAAATCATGAATATTACATGTCACATATAGCTTACACATTAAAGTGTAGTTGGATACTGAATTGTTGACTTGATGATTATTGAGAATGTTAGGAATCAAGCCTATGGAATTTGTCCATCATGATAAGTGAAAAGGGGAGAAAAAATACCTAACTAAAAAATAGTTGTTGAAAAAGGCTACCTATTGAATTTTCCATTAAAAGACTGTTTGGTATAGAAAGAAGAATGTATGGATAGAAAAAAAAAATGAAAAATAGAGTGAATGTTGTCGATGGAAAAATCAAGAGTTGGAATAGTGAAGTGTTGAATTGTAAGGCAAGTTCTTATTTAGGCTTTGGTTGATCTGATCATTCCTTTTATTATCATTGTGTACATGAAAGTGAAAAAATTGAATCTATAGTGGTGTTAAGTATAGATTACATGGTGCATTCATGAAACTCAATGTTGGGATTTAATCAATTGTATGATTATTTCTTTGAACATAATCAGAATATTTATTAAAGTATCAAAGCTTATGTGAATGTTATACTTGATATTAGTAGAATTGGTTGTCTCTATATTGGATTGGATTAAAATTATTCGATACTCCAAATTACTCCTTTGATAATTTGTTTTTTCATTTAGAATCTTTCACAAGTTTTGTTCGGGACAAGAAAAATGTTGGTTGATGGGTGTGATCAAGCCTTAATATTGCATATTTACCCTCTCAATAGTATTAGTTTTCAAGCATTCAAGTACTAAATTGACTTAGTAATATATATTTTCTACATGCGGGCAATTCGAAGGATAAAGATGAAATCATATTAAGAAGAATGAATTAAAGCTCAAAAATGATCCTGTAAGGCACGTATTCTAGACTATACCATTCTGTAGGCTTCCCCAGTCCTCCCGGTCAAATTTTGACAACCCGCGACCTGTAATCAGCGTTTGTGCATGACTTTAACTTGCATCCTATATATATGTGTGTGTGTGTGTGTGTGTGTGTGTCAACTCAACTCGAAACTTGTATCCTAGCGACTGCGTCGTCGCCACGATTCGAACACCGTGTCTTGCGCACCGATGCGATACTCAGGCTAGGAGTTGTGGGCCTGTGTTTATTTCAAAGAAAATGCCGCGCGTTGTGAATTTCGAGAGAATCTCTACAGCCCATCACATCAATCAATCACCTCAAGTCAAGTACACATCCCATCAGTCCCTTACAACACCCGTACCCTACCCATCTCTCTCCCATTCCCAAAGTCAACTCTCTCTCTCTCCACCCATCTCTTTCTTACAACACCATCCCTCTCTCTCATACATCACTCCATCCCATCCCATTCTCCACCAAATCCCAAGCCTCCATAAGAGAAAAAAAATCCTAAGGAGAGAAAAGAAACCAAGAGAGGACCCATCATCCTACTACCAATCTTCCCATCCAACCATTAAAACTTCATCATCCTCCATAAAAAAAGGATCTTAGGAGATTAACATTCCTTGGAGCTAAAGAAGAAGGCCAATAGGTGGGTGATCCACGGTTAATTTTTATTTGAGGGCCCACATATGATGGGGACCCATTTTGATGTATGTGTTATAAACAAGAGGGGCCTATAGTGGCGGGGTCCCTCCACTATGTCATTTCTCTCTCTCTCTCTCTCTCTCTCTCTCTCTCTCTCTCTCTCTCTCTCTCTCTCTCTCTCTCTCTCTCTCTCTCTCTCTCTCTCTCTCTCTCCCTTGTGTCATGGACACCACGTGATGTGTTATTCTATATCCATGTCAGTCACCCGTGCGACCCACCTTGCCAACGTCCAGCGGACCGAGCGACCCACCTTGTCAACGTCTAGCGAACCGATCCACCTTGGCCATCCGTTTTGGACACCCTCCCTGATGAAGGGAAAATAAAAATATCAACCTCATTTTGAAGCTGAGGTGGGCCACATGTGTGGACCCACCAGACAGATGGATTTCTATCCAAGTCGTCTATTCGTGTACGCAGTCCAAGCCATCCAGGGCCTGGACGCTAGCATGATTCAAAAAAAGAAGAGAAAATAAATAAAATACTAATAATAATATATATATTCTAATATATAATATATTTTGGTGGGCCCCACGTGGGACCCACCTTTGTAGAAAGCAGATTGGCTGGCATACAGTACACCAGCTATGTAGATGTTATAGGTGGGGTAAATTCACACCATCTGTCCATCTGGTGGGACCCACCTCTGGTAGTCCAGACTGTCCATCTAGACGGTGGGCCTGGCCACCTCACTAGCTATGTAGCTGTGTATTAACGTCAGAAGGTCTGTGGGACCCTTGACCATGATGCATTGTTGTATCTACATTGTCCGTACAATGGCTCACCATGATGCAGTGTTGTATCTACACCATTCGTGCAGTGGCCCACCAGATATATGTGCTTTATATTCAAGTTACCCGTCTAGCAGAGCTGGGACGGTGGGCCACTTGATGTATGTATTTTATCTAGTTGTCCATCACTGGATGTTGGACATTGCAGACCTGCAAAACAAAAACCAAAAAAATATAAAATAATAATATAATATTTTATGATATGTGCATGTATGATATATACATATATCTTTATGTATGTGGCGAGCCCCATGTGGGACCCACCTATCTAGGATGCGATTGGCTAGAGTACCCACACTAGCTAAATAGTTGAGTGGTGATGTCAGCAAGTTCCATGAGGCCCACCTTGATGTATATGAGGCCCATTGGCGTAGCCCATTGATGCAACCCACTTGATGTATTGGCGCGGCCCATTGATGCAACCCACTTGATGTATATGAGGCCCATTGGTGCAACCCATTGATGCAGCCCACTTGATGTATATGAGGCCCATTAATGTGGCCCATTGATGTGGCCCACTTGATGTATATGAGGCCCATTGGTGCGACCCATTAATGCGACCCACTTGATGTATATGAGGCCCATTGGCGCGGCCCATTGATGCAGCCCACTTCGATGTATTTTTTGGCCCATCTATGAGGCCCACTTTGATGTAATTGTGGCCCATCTGTGAGGCTCACTTTAATATATCTGTGGCCCATCCGTGAGGCCCATTTTGATGCATTTGTGGCCCATCTGTAAGGCCCACTTTAATGTATTTGTGCCCCCATCTATGAGGCTCACTTTGATATATTTGTGGCCCATCCATGAGGCCCATTTTGATGCATTTGAGGCCCATGAGTGAGGCCAGACATGATATATAGTGACCCTTGAGTAAGGCCCATCGTGGTATACATTAGACTCTTTATGTGAGGCCCATTATGTTATGTATGAGGCCCCTGCGTGAGGCCATAGGCCCACCATGTGCTTGGGTCTATGTGGGCCACCCCTTAGGAGCAATGTTCGTTAAAGGACCACATTGATGGGCAATGATAGTTGAATGCCCACATTGTGACCTTCCCTTAGGCCTTTTTTAGGCCCATTCTCACCATTCTATTAGTGGGTTAATCCAAATTATTGGGCCCCATTATTGTTGTATAGTTCATCCTCACTGTAAATTTCATGCTACTGAAATTGATATAACCATGGCCGAGGGTTGATCTTCACATTATGGTTTAGATCGATTGTTCATTTATGGACCTCGCCTTACATGTAGACTAATTATCGATGCTGATTATTGACACCGATTATGAGTATGCGTAGTATATCATCATGATACGTGCCCATATGTATCATCTGTATGCTTGATATGAGATGTGGTTAACCATTGTATATGCCATTGGGCAAGTTATTATAGGATTCCCTAATAGGTGGAGATTGTCTCACATGAGCACACGGTATGCGCAGGATTAATGCATGACTGGATTGTATGAATCATGCATCTTGTATTGTGTGTTGTGATTATTATAAGCTCTAGCAACATTAAGGTCGTACCCTCCACAGGCATATCGTGGATAGTAGGATTGGACACCAGAAATACTGTTATTAGCATCGGGGCGGCATAGATATCCCTGGGTGAAAATCCTTAAACCTAATGTTACCAGAAGACGCTCTAATATCCAGACCGAGTGGATACATGAGCGCACAAGGGCCGAATACTAAGAGGTCGCATCTACTACTGTGTCGTGGTCAGTTGGAAGGGGGTGTGGCCTAACCCGCCTAAGGGTAGGAGGCAATCGTTAGGTTAAGTATGACCAGCTCGTAAATGGGTCCACTATCGACATGCTGGATAGGTATTAGCATGCTATTGGCCAGGAAGATAGTGAGGTTTCTTACGCCCACTTAGACTACGCACCTGAGGAAGTGACAGTGCCATTTAGAATATACTAAACCCCGGTGATTATCCACTGAGAAATGTATTGATATATGATGCTCCAGATATGAGCTGGATTGATATGTGGATTGGTATGCTTGAGCTGCATCTTGCACATGACATTGTCTATATAAGCCTTGTATCGAATGGCCTTGGTGTGGCCAATAGCATTCATGTCTTGCATCACATAGCCTTGGTACGGCTAATTGCATTCATGGACTCAGTAGCATGATTCTGTATTATTTTAATATTGCATTCTGAGCATGCTCATATTACACACACACTTACACCACCCTCTAAGTTTATGCACGATTGATGTGTGCAGGTGATGTCAGGACGCAACCATAGGTTAGTCGCAACAGGAGTGTGCAGTCAAGCTTCATGAGTTTCTGTTGTTATTATCATTATATTTCCCTTCATGCACATTGTACCTTAAAGTTTTTTATCATAGTGAATTTTGTGATGGTGTCTTGGTTATTGTTTGTGGGTTATGCTTATGGTTATTCTTATTAAGAATTAAATTCATGTTAAAAATCATCCTTATAGGATTCCAGGATCGGAACCTGATATATGGGTGCCGGGAGCTAAAAATGGGGTACTAAGGAGGCTGTCAATGCCGAATTCGGTGATCAAAAATTTTGTAAGCCTGGTTTTCGAGTTTGGGGCATAACAAATCTAGTGAAGAATTAAATATTTTGAGGATAATACTGAAGATTTCAAGTGTCAAAGATTTAAGAATACCAAGCACCAAAGATTAGGAAAAGTCTTAAAAATCACACAATCCAATAACAAAAATAATAGACTGTTTGGTCCCACCTGAGGCAAGTTCGGTCTGACTGAAAGTGCTTAAAACAATCTAACAAGAAACGGTAATTTTCATACTTAATTCGACTTAACGGTTAAATGCGACTGGAATTATGTCCGGTGTCACCAAAGGAAGGTTCGGTCCAATCTAAAGGAGATAGAGACTTCAAACATATTTTGATGAAATTTGGCTGTAGCCAAAGGAACCTTCAGCTAAGCTAGATTCAACTTTAGTGCAACCGAAGATAGGTTCAATGCGACTGAAGCATAATAAAAGTGCAGAATTTTAAAGTCAGTCCAAAGTTAGGGTGAATTTTTTCTATTTAAAGAGGTGTTTTAGGATATTTTATGTACAAATTAAGGCTTGGGAGAAAGACCAAGGGATGACGGAGCTTCTATGAAATCTTCCTTCTTCTTCAATCCATCAATTCTAGTTTATTTTTCAAGTTTTTTTTTGTTTAGTTTAAGATGTTAAACTTGCTTGGTTAATCTCTTAAATAAGGCTAAGGGATAAACTTTTTATTAATATTTGATATTTAATTCATTTTTATGAAAGTTTTAGATTATTTATGTTAAATTGTGATTGAATTCCTAGATTGGATAAGGAATCAATATGTAAATTTGATTGATCTATTGTCGCCACCAGATACATTGGATTATTCCAATTCCCTGTAATTAGATTATCTAGATTTTCATAAGAGAACAAGCCTATCATGATTCTAATCTATGTTGGATGTTATAATTGATATTATTATATTATCTTCCGATTAGAATGGATTAGAATCTAGTCCTAGTTGAGTTATCAACTCAATAAGACGAATTAAGTTCAAATTCTATTAATTGAGGATTCCTGGATCCTTAGTCATTTTTATTAATTGTTTAAAAACCTTTCTACTTCGCTAGATTAAAAACCTAGATAACCTGATTAGTTCTAAGTATGTTTTCACCAATTTTTTTATGGATCAACTTCGGTCTCACCAAATTATTAGTGCATCAGTAACTTGCACTTGGGGTTGTTAACCCTTGGGTTCAATCAATGCGTGTTGAGTGTCAAATATTGCATATTTCTCCTATTTATATCTTGGTTTTATGAACATGATAATGCTTAATAGATATATTTTATACATGTTTGTATTGCGAGGTGAGTTTAAGACCTTGGATTGAAAAGAATGTTAAAAGCATGTATTTGAAGCTTAAGAATCACCTAGGCAACGGATGGATCTTAAGAGACCAACATTAAAGATTTCAAGACCTTAAGATTCAAGAAAACAAGTGGAGAAGTAAGGAAGTTGAAAGTGCAAAGTGTAAAAATCCAGAGAATCTAAACTTCACTGTCTATTCACCGGTCGATGACATCGAAGAAAGTGTTCGATGACATCGAACACAGGTCGATGACATTGAAGAATTACATGAAAAAAAAAAAGTTTGCTTGCTGGACAAATTGGATGCATTTTTCAGTTACATCAAAGACCTGATCAATGACATTGAAGCTCGTTTGATGACATCGAGATTTTTAGATATTTCTGGAGTAACTCACTGGAACAATCTGGACACTTTTTTGATTACTCGAACATCGTTTAATAGCATTGAATTTTGTTCGATGACATCAAAGAAAGGTTCGATGACATGAAAAGTTATGCAGTGTGTAAAAGCATGACTTCCGAATTCGATTTACTTTCGATGACATCAAAAGTGTTACGCAGTGTGTAAATTTGAGGAAGTTTTCAAAGATGGTCAAACTAAGGCTATAAATATGGGTTCTTTGAGGAGTTCTAAATATGAATTAGGTTACAAAGAGCAGAGCCAGAGAGTGGAGTAGCCTCTCAAGAGTTTTTCTTCTTTCTTAATTTACTTTTCATGTTTTATTTAAGAGATTTAGTTTCAATCATGTCTATGGTTAACTAAACCTCTTAGTTAAGGCTAAGAGGTGAAGCTTGTAACGTGTTGGGATGACTATCTTACTTTGATTCTTGTTTATATTGAACTTCATTGATTTTTAGTTTAAATTTAAGTAATATTTTTAGTTTTTTATGATTTATTGCGACTCAAATTACAATAGATGTTGTGATAGCTTTGAATATCTTCTTTTCTGTTTTGAAATTATGAGATTGGTAAAATTCGTGATTCACCATTGTCTCTTAGGCATGGTGGATGCTTACATTCCCTTCTAATCTTCACGATACTCCTTCATGTGTAAACTAATTCAATGAGAAGTTTAGATTGTACTTTACTTGCTTCATCTTTCAACTAGATAAGATAGGACTTCGATTCCAGTTGTGTTTATTAAATTAAGTGAGGTAGCATCCTGATTGCTATAAGTGGATCCTTGGCACTCTAGTTTCCTTTTAGATTGTTGATACTTTATTCACAATTGCTCTCGTTTATTTCAAATTTTAGTTTATATCTTATTCTAATTCTAGTTCTAGTTATTTTCAGAATACGTACAAGTTTAGTCCCTATGGATTTGACCTAGGTCTCACCGAGTTATTACTACATCGCAACCCTGCACTTGGTGTTGTGAACAAGTTTTTAGCATCGATGCTGGGGACTACGGTTACATTTTCCTGAAATTAATTAGTATTGGAATTAGGTTAAGATTAGGGTTAATCTATGTTGTGTTTTTAGGTTTAGATTCTTCTGAAATTGTTTTTAGAAACTAACTTTATTTTTTTATTTTGTAGAATTCTAACATAACAACTCCAATCTGGTAACCTGTCTCCAATTCTCTCTTATCTTTCTAGATTTCTTATTTGTTTTAGTTTTCTTTTTTCTTAGTTATTAGTTTTTTAGAATCTGAAGACTGCAAGTGTTTCAGCCTAAGTGGGTTCGTGATAACACTCTCCGTCTCTTGAGTGAAGGAGGATTAGTTGAGGGGTTGCGTATCCATCACTAGATTAGACACCACTTAAGATCCTCTAAGTCAATAGAAGTGATGGCTTCTCATCAACCTCAACACCCAATTGAGGAGGCCCGGGATAAGAATGAAGTGCATCAAGAACCCCTGCCTCGTACTTTTCATGATTATTTACAATCAGCGAGGATGAGCACATCTTTGTACATGATATTCTCATTGAATGCAGGAACTGTGGATGTTAAATCGGGAGTAATTTAACTCCTTCCTAGGTTTCATGGAGTTGAATCTAAAAGTCCATACTTACATATAAAGGAGTTCAATGAGATAATAGCCACATTACATTTTTCAAATGTGTCTACGAGTACAGTTAGACTGAAATTGTTCCATTTCTCCTTGAAAGAAAAGGTCGTGGCTACGTTCCTTAAGACCATGGTCCATTGGCACATGGGCTGAGATCATGACAATGGAGTTCCTTAAAAAGTTCTTCTCATATTATAAAATGAATACCTTAAGGAAATCAATCATAAATTTTGCACAAAAAGAGGATGAGACCCTCTTCCGATGTTGGAAGCGATATAAGGATCTCATAAATTCATGTCCATAGCATGGCTACAAAACATGGCAGATAACAAGCTTCTTCTATGAAGGATTGACCTCGCCCATGCACTAATTTGTGGAGATGATGTGTAATGGAGAATTCATGAACATGAAAGCCGATGATGCATTAAATTATTTTGATAAACTTACTGAAAAGGCGCAATCATGGGAAACCTCTCCAAGCCCTATCAATTCTACACCTACTCAAACAAAGAAAGTGGAAGAAATTTATGTTTTAAAAGAGGAAGATGATATAAATGCAAGAGTGGCCAATCTCACAAGAAAAGTCGAGGCCATGAAACTTAAGAAGACAAAACATATCAAACCCAATAAGGCTATGGAAGTCATTTATGGTATTTGTGCTTACAATATACATACAACTGAAAATTGTCCAACAATTCCTATTTTTCAAGAAATATTGAATGAGCAATCGAATGTCATGAACAACTACCAAAGACCTTTCAGTAGACCCACCTCGAATGCATACAATTCCAATTGGAGGACACATCCAAATTTCAATTGGAGGAATGGACAAACAACTAACCCACAAGAGGCCCTTACTCAATTCTTAAATCAAAATAGGCCTTAAGAGGATACGGTTTAAAAATTAATGCAAAACTAAGAGCTATTCAACCAGAATATGGTGCAAGTATTTCAGGATTTCAAAACAACAATGAGAATGTTTGCATCATCAATTAAAAGGATTGAGTCACACTTAGCAATTGGGGAAAAAGGGACGCTTTCTACCCAACTTCTCTGTTCACAACCACAAGTGTAGGGTCGTGATGTAGTAATAACTCGGTGAGACCGAGGTCGAATCCACAGGGACTAAACTTGTATGTATTCTGAAAATAACTAGAAGTAGAACTAAAATAAAATTTAAATCTAAATCTGAAATAAAAGAGAGTAATTATGAATGAAAATTCAATAATAAAAAGGAAACTAGAGCGCCAAGTATCCACTTATAGCTATCAAGATGCTACCTTACTTGATTAAAGAAACATAATTGAAATTGGAGTCATATCCTATCCAATTAGAAGATGAAGTAATTAAAACAAATATGAACTTTTCATTGACCTAATCACACATGAAGGAGTATTGTGATGATTAAAAGGGATTCCATCATCCTACCATGCCCAGGAGACGATGGTGAACAACAGGATTTACCAATCTTATAATCTCATAAAGGAAAAGAAGATATTTAAATCCATCACGGCATCTATTGTAATTTGAGTCACAATAAATCATAGAAAACTGAAAATATTCCTTAAAATCAAACTAGAAATCAATGAAGTTCAAGAAAAACAAGAATCAAAGCAAGAAAATCATCCCAACACGCTACAAGCTTCACTCTTAGCCCTAGGCAAGAGATTTAGCCAACCATAGACATAATTGAAATTAAATCTCCTAAAGAAAATATTAAAAATAAATAAGGAATGAAGAAAAACTCTTGGGAGACTACTCCACCCATTGGCTCTACTTCTGAAAACCTAATTCATATTTAGAACTCCTTAAATAACCCATATTTATAACCTTTGTCCGACCGTCTTTGAAAACTATCCCAAATTTATGTACTCTGCGTAACGCCTTCGATGTCATCGAATAGCCTTCGATTTTATCGAATGTACATCAAATCTGAAAGTCATGCCTTTTTGCACTACGTAACTTTTCATGTCATCAAACATATCTTCGATGTCATTAAACAATCCTTTGATATCATCGAAGGTGTTCAATCAATCGAGAATGTATCCAAAGTGTTCTAACGAGTTGCTCTAAAAATATGCAAAAATCTCGATGTCATCGAACTGCCTTCGATGTCACCGTGCAGGTCTTGGAGCAATTGAACAGAGCTTCGATATCATCGAGAAATGCATCCAATTTGTCTAGTAAGTAAACTTAATTTTTAAGTAATTCTTCAATGTTATTGAACAATTGCTTCGATGTCATCAACCGGTGGTCGATGACATAGACAATAAAGTTCAGATTCTGTGAATTTCTACACTTTGCACTTTCGACTTTGTTCCTTCTCCACTTAAGTTCCTTAAATCTTGGGGTCTTAAAACCTTCATTCTTGGTCTCCTAAGATCCATCCCTTGCCTTGGTGATTCTTAAGCATCAAATCCATGCTTTTAACATACTTTTCGATCTAGGCTCTCAGATTCACCTCACAATACCAGCATGTATAAAATATACCCATTAAGCATTATCAAGTTCATAAAACTAAGATATAAATAGAGGAAAATATATAATATTTGACATTCAACACTCTCCTGTTGAGGGTCAAATATTGCATATTAGACCCCAGATATTGTCTGGATTTACGAATATAATACTGTCTAATGGCTCGTTTTCTCATTCTTGTGTGGCAAAGTGATTTTATGAGCATGGATGGAAAAAGGATGTTAAAAGTTGAGATTTAACGATCTGATGACACCAAAGGCAAGGGACACACTCCAAGGGACCAAGATTGACAGATATACACGGTCAGAAATCTGAGAAAACTAAGAAATTGAACCTCAAGTGGCTTGAAACGCATCCAGAACGCAAGATCACGAGGTTTCCAATATCGGTTCGGCTCGAAACTTCATACGTGGCCTGAGGACCATAAATTAACCGTACACGTCAAAAATCATCTATTGGATCATTGTGGAAGTGGCCTAACGGGAAGATCAGCCCATCAATCTTCAATTTAGGGCCCACCCGCCAGCTAGATATGCTTGATAAGTGTTCTGCACGGTTAAAATGAGATTTTGAAGAGGATGGACGGAATGGATTTCACATAAACATCACAGTGGACCCCATGTGCGACGTGCGTGTACACAGCACGTTCGCACGCGAGCCGCACCGGAGCAACCAACGGGTCAGCGCAAGCGCTGACCCGTCTCTCTCTCCCTCTCTGCGTAAGGAGCAGCGAACGGACGGCCGCTAGCCATTTTTGCGATCAGCTGTGGGCCCCACACGTGCCCCATAAGCTCGATCTGAACCGTCCACCGTGTAGACAGCCGCGAGCACTACAAAACCATGTTATCACTTTTCACGCATGCGTGTACACGTGATACAGAGGCCACAAAAGGGCTGCTCGGTAGCGTTCAAAACTGATCTTTTTGTGATTTCTTCTCTGGGCCACGTCAATGGACGTTCAAAACCACCCATTTTTGACTGAAATTTCATTCTGAATCCAATGGACGGGGTGAATTTTCCAGAAAATGTTTCTGTGGGGCCCACCGATCATAACAGCGAAGTGGTGCGAAAGGTTTCGCACATTCACGAAAACTGACTTTTCCAGGCAGTTTTGGCCCACCATCTTTGATCATGTGGCAGATCTGAACCATCTATCATGTAAAGGACCCAAGAAAGTACTAAAGGATGGTGTTTCTTTGAAATTTGAGCGAGGAAAGTGGCGTGTTTCATGGTACCGAACTTGGCTGCGAAAATTACACTCCGTGTCCTGCTACAACTCTGTCACTGACTCCAGCCTTCCAGCAGCTATAAAAGGAGGTTTTTGGACGTGGGGAGCATTCATTCAGGGTCTTGGGAGGAAGAACAGAGGGCTCGAGCTTGGGTTTCAACGTGGGCAGAGGAGAGAGAGAGGAGCTTGGTTTTTTTTCTTTCCCTTTTCTTTTCCTTTTCTTTTTCTCTTTATTTATTTGGATTGAGCCCATCCATGGCAGGCTAAATCCTCCTAGCTAGGGCTAAGAGGTGAAGCTTGTAGTGAGATGGGAGATTTGATTTTATTTTAATTTTAATTCATGAATCGACGTTGATGTTAGTTGATTATTATGGGAATACTTTTAGTTCTTAATGGTCTGTTGTGACTGAAATTACAATGGGTCTGCGATGCTTTGAATATTTCTATTTTCTTTTCATGTTTATGACGTCAGGACATCCTGTTGTTCACTATAGTCTCCTGGTCATGGTTGGATGACGGTACCCTTCCTAACTTTCATACATGTGATTGGGTGGTAATTAGTTTAATTCTGTTGTTTGCCATAGTCTTTTGGGCATGGTTTGGTGATGGAATCCATTCTAATTCATACACCTTTCATCTCTTTGAAAACTAGATCAACGGCAGTTCAATAATTTCCATGATTTTTGATGCAAGCATAAGTTCTCCCTGATCTCTACAAGTGGATCCTCTGAATCCCTAGTTCCCTTCTCTTGATTTCTCTCAAGTTTATATAATTATTTCACCATTATTTCTCAAATTACATTCAGTTTATATTTCATCTTAATCTAGTTCTAGTTCTGGTTAGTTTTAGATAACGTACAAGTTTTAGTCCCTTGGGATTCGACCTCGGTCTTACCGAGTTATTACTACATCACAACCCTGCACTTGGGGAGTGAACAAGTTTTTGGCGCCGTTTCCGGGGAACTGTCGGCTACGTTTTTCTGAAATTAATTAGTTTTAGGATTAGTTTAAGATTAGGATTTTTACTAACTTCAGTTTTAGGTTTAGATTTTCCTGATTTTTTTTTTAAATAACTTGTCTTTCCTGTTTTGTGGGATTCTGAGATAGAAACTTCTAATTTGGTGATATCTTTTCTAATTTCTTTATTTTTTCTCTATTAGGGTTTTTAGAAATTTTATAATCTTAGAATAACTGTTTTAGAAACTAACTTGTTTTGTTTCCTTCTGCAGGATCTTAACATAGGAACTTCGTATTTGGTAACATCCTTCTAACTTCTTCTCTTACTTTCCATATTTCTATAAGATTTTTCTTTTGTTCTAGGATTAGACTTAGAGTCAGGGTTCTACCATGGAATCGTGGGTACGTGCATACGCTGAGATGGATAGGAGATATTGGGGAATGCCCGAGGGTTGTGGAATTCAATGTATACCTCAAGATTTTTCTCCATCACAAACAGACATTGAGAACCGACTAGAACGTTATCTTCCATCGGTTAATAGGGCTGTATACGATCGTAATTATGGGAATGAGGATTATTATCAGCCATCATATTCTCCCATGTATGATCAGTATGACTATAACCAGTGGAAACATCAAAGCTGTGAAGATGAACCAATAACATGTTATAAGGATTATCCTCTTGGATACCCTAACATTGAGATCCAACCAGAAACGATCCAAGAGGATTCATTTCAGTATCACTTAGCACGTTGTGAAGAAAGTATAAAAACTTTGGAATCACTTATTTCAAGTGATTATTCTCTTGGACCCTCTACCTTTGAGATTCAACCAGAAACGAACCAGGAAAATTCAATTCAGCATAACATGGAGTGGTTTGCGGAATTCAGAAAAGCAATGGAAGGACTCAATTTGTGCCTTGATAGAATAGAGGAGGCTCGGTCATCCCAGCCACGACTCATTCCAGAAATACAATGCGAGGAAAGTGATCCTAACTCGCCTTTGAAGAACTCTAGAATTTGGAATGAGGAGTTGGATTCCATTAACGAGCATACGGTCCAATTTACCGATGAGTCGATTTCTATGACTGTTCAAAAGAATGGGGAAGAGACATGGTTGTCTTTCAAATATAATGATACACTTCAATCACATGACACACTAGATTCTAATGATGATAAAGATGTTAGTTTACGCGAATCTCAACCCATTCTAGGTGAAGAATATGAGGAAAGTGATTTCATCCCAAGTGTGCACTCACTGAACCAAAATATGATGAGTATTGGGATGACAATCCTGAATGTATAACCACAATTCCCCTGGAACTAATCTCAAGTTTGGTCCAAGTTAATGATCAAGAAGTACGCGAAGAGAACGGTCATAATGAGATACTTCACTCACCTGACATGTCTGATCTAAAAGTGGAGGAGCCCCTTATGACCGACCCTTATAACTCTTGTGAAACATATTTGGACCACTCATCTGAATTGAATGATGATATGATTCGGGAGAAAGAGGAGTTGCGCGCTACGACTCTGGAATTTGAAACCACCCAGTTGAGGCCACCATCTAAACTGTTGAATGTGGACGATTCAATGCCTCTTCTGAGTAATTTCAATGAACAGAGTGATCATATCAATGCTTCGCATACTGATCCTCAATCTGTCTGTGCAAGGTTGGAGCAAGAGAGCATACATCCGTCCACTTTCAAGGATGATGGATTCCTTGAGCAGATTATCACAAGCTCCAAGGTGAAAAATAAGTTACTCTCAGAAGAATGTCCCAACTCTTTTGATGATTGCTTGGCATACTTTGCAGATTCAAATGATCCCATGATAAGAGACATAGTGAATGCCTTGCAAGACAACATCTCGGCAGTCAGTACTGACCGAGAGAACCCTTACTCTGAAGCCCCTTCTTCCACAGATCCTGAATATTTACCGTTAGGGGATAAGGAGCTAGAAATTGAACCGAAGTCTGCTACTTCGGAATGTGTTGAGACTACACCTCTTCCTGAAAATTTTTCTCAACTTGATCTATCCGTAGTCTCTGATTCACCATAGGATACTAACTCTGAAACTTTTTCTGACACAGGTGAATCATTTATACTTTGGATACCTCAGGCGAATCATCAACACATTTTTAATGAGGTAAATAAGTTTCTCTGGAAAGTCAAACTCCAGGGCATCCAAGCCTATTGTAAAAAGGGCTTTTGGATGATCCTATTGAGAAACTTACTGAGAAACTTATCAAGATATTGGCCGGAAGAGGAACTTTATGGCATGATCAAGTTCCATGATCGATTCAATGTTTGTGGGTAACATTACTGCAAACCCTCACGAGACTAAAACTCGTCCACTAGGGGTAACCTAGGGGTTTAAAGGCTTGTTGCATATGCTAAATACAATCGAGAGCACCTGCGAAAGTGGTAAAGGTAGGATTTTAGTTTTGTTATTTTTGTTCTGCTTTCTCTCTCATGCTAACAAGCTTCCATGTCGTGATCTATTGGAAACTCTCTTGATTCGTTATCCAGGTACTATCTTCCCATCACTTTACTTTCTTTGTCCCATGTGTATTGCATGTTGTTATATTTTACATTGAGGACAATGTAGATTTTAGGTTGGGGTGGGAGATTAGGCTTCCTAAGTCTTCCTAATCAGTATTTTCTTGGTCTTGAGCAAAAATTGTGAAAATTGTGAAAATTTTTAAAATTTTTCTGACATTTCTTGTAAATTCAATGTGATTTTGACATATATCTTTGATTTAGAATTACGAGATATGTGATGTTGGTAATTTATGACTCTTGGATTTAGCTACTTGATAGATTCCACAGTTGAGTTTGAATTATCAATCCATGATTAGAGATTTTAAACATTGATTGAATCATGATTTCAGGACACGTCTTGCTGACACATTCAGATTTCAATTCCATATCGAAGGATTAACTTGGTAATCATTGAGCATGAAAGGAACCAGTCTGAAGTATCTTGCCATCATGGTATAAAAATTGAAAAGGTTGGATAATTAATCTTCACCATAGGTTTGTTCCCTATAGGTGTAGAGTTAATTCCCCATGAATGATATGTGAAAAAGAGTCAGGTGTACGGTCTTCACCATAGGTTTGCTCCCTATAGGTGAGGATTTGATTCCCCTTCTTGGCATTACTATTAATAAAATAAATAAATAACTCTGTGAGGCAAGTTTTGGTCATCATGAATTCTCTCGTTGATTACCAATGACATCTTAAAATAGAGAATTGAATCTTGGTATTGATTAGCTGAGATTACACTATAAATCCATGGATCTCAATGTTTAAAATTTTTCTAATTGATGGATTAATGCTTTACACTTGATTATGAAGTCTACCGTGCACTTGAGCTCAGGAGAAAACAATTTCTAACATTCATGGATATTAAATTTCTCGTATTTTGTTCAAAATCTCACTCGATTTCATAGAAAGTTCTCCTATAATTCTCAACTTATTTTTCACATATTTTGCTCGGGACTAGCAAAATGCTGGTTGGGGGTTTTGTTGAGGGTCAAATATTGCATATTAGACCCCAGATATTGTCTGGATTTACGAATATAATGCTGTCTAATGGCTCGTTTTCTCATTCTTGTGTGGCAAAGTGATTTTATGAGCATGGATGGAAAAAGGATGTTAAAAGTTGAGATTTAACAATCTGATGACACCAAAGACAAGGGACACACTCCAGGGGACCAAGATTGACAGATATACACGGTCAGAAATTCGAGAAAACTAAGAAATTGAAGCTCAAGTGGCTTGAAACGCATTCAGAACGCAAGATCACGGGGTTTCCAATATCGGTTCGGCTCGAAACTTCATACGTGGCCTGAGGACCATAAATTAACCGTACACGTCAAAAATCATCTATTGGATCATTGTGGAAGTGGCCTAACGGGCAGATCAGCCCATCAATCTTCAATTTGGGGCCCACCCGCCAGCTGGATATGCTTGATAAGTGTTCTGCACGGTTAAAATGAGATTTTGAAGAGGATGGACGGAATGGATTTCACATAAACATCACAGTGGACCCCACGTGCGACGTACGTGTACACAGCACGTTCGCACGCGAGCCGCATCGGAGCAACCAACGGGTCAGCGCAAGCGCTGACCCGTCTCTCTCTCCCTCTCTGCGTAAGGAGCAGCGAACGGACGGCCGCTGGCCGTTTTTACGATCAGCTGTGGGCCCCACACGTGCCCCATAAGCTCGATCTGAACCGTCCACCGTGTAGACAGCCGCGAGCACTACAAAATCATGTTATCACTTTTCACCCATGCGTGTACACGTGTGAGATATAGAGGCCACAAAAGGGCTGCTCGGTAGCGTTCAAAACTGATCTTTTTGTGATTTCTTCTTTGGGCCACGTCAATGGACGTTCAAAATCACCCATTTTTGACTGAAATTTCATTCTGAATCCAATGGACGGGGTGGATTTTTAAAAAAATGCTTCTGTGGGGCCCACCGATCATAACAGCGAAGTGGTGCGAAAGGTTTCGCACATTCGCGAAAACTGACTTTTCCAGGCAGTTTTGGCCCACCATCTTTGATCATGTGGCAGATCTGAACCATCTATCATGTAAAGGACCCAAGAAAGTACTAAAGGACGGTGTTTCTTTGGAATTTGAGCGAGGAAAGTGGCGTGTTTCATGGTACCGAACTTGGCTGCGAAAATTACACTCCGTGTCCTGCTACAACTCTGTCACCGACTCCAGCCTTCCATCAGCTATAAAAGGAGGTTTTTGGACGTGGGGAGCATTCATTTAGGGTCTTGGGAGGAAGAACAGAGGGCTCGAGCTTGGGTTTCAACGTGGCAGAGGAGAGAGAGAGGAGCTTGGTTTTTTTTTCTTTCCCTTTTCTTTTCCTTTTCTTTTTCTCTTTATTTATTTGGATTGAGCCCATCCATGGCAGGCTAAATCCTCCTAGCTAGGGCTAAGAGGTGAAGCTTGTAGTGAGATGGGAGATTTGATTTTATTTTAATTTTAATTCATGAATCGACGTTGATGTTAGTTGATTATTATGGGAATATTTTTAGTTCTTAATGGTCTGTTGTGACTGAAATTACAATGGGTCTGCGATGCTTTGAATATTTCTATTTCCTTTTCATGTTTATGACGTCAGGACGTCCTGTTGTTCACCATAGTCTCCTGGGCATGGTTGGATGACGGTACCCTTCCTAACTTTCATACATGTGATTGGGTGGTAATTAGTTTAATTCTGTTGTTTGCCATAGTCTTTTGGGCATGGTTTGGTGATGGAATCCATTCTAATTCATACACCTTTCATCTCTTTGAAAACTAGATCAACGGCAGTTCAGTAATTTCCATGATTTTTGATGTAAGCATAAGTTCTCCCTGATCTCTACAAGTAGATCCTCTGAATCCCTAGTTCCCTTCTCCTGATTTCTCTCAAGTTTATATAATTATTTAACCATTATTTCTCAAATTACATTCAGTTTATATTTCATCTTAATCTAGTTCTAGTTCTGGTTAGTTTTAGATAACGTACAAGTTTCAGTCCCTTGGGATTCGACCTCGGTCTTACCGAGTTATTACTACATCACAACCCTGCACTTGGGGAGTGAACATCTCCCTAATCTAAGACCATAATAAGAAATTAGTGACCCAAGCTCTTCAAATCAAATGCAGCAGGCCAAGTCTATCACCACTCTTAGGAGTGGAAAGATAATTGACAAAATATTTTGGTAAGGGTTAAAAAACCTACAGACTCGGAAGAAGATGAGAATGATAGACCTAGCAATACTCCACAAGAGAAAAAGTTGAAAAAGGTGTGTAAACTGATTACATCATTCCCCCAGCGATTGATTGCACCAAAACCTCTATCTAACACCAGGATATTCTAGAGGTGTTTAAGCAAGTAAAGGTCAATATTCCTTTACTAGATGTCGTTAACTAAATCCCTTCATATGCCAAATTTTTGAAAAATTTATGCACTACCAAAAGATGGCAAAACATACAAAAGAAAATCTTTTTGACAAAAAAAGTGAGTGTCATCCTCAAGCAAGATATCCCATAAAAATACAAGGATCTTGGTAGCCCCACTATCACATGTTTAATTGGGAATCATGGGATTGAACATGCACTTCTTGACTTAGGGGCGAGTGTAAATCCGATCCTTTTCTCGGTTTATAAACAATTGAGTCTAAGTGAATTAAAACCCACCCGGACCATGTTACAGCTTACTAATCGATTAGTTCGTGTACCAAGAAAGATGATTGAGGATGTGTTGGTCCAGCTGGATAAATTCTACTATTTAGTAGATTTTATTATTCTACATACTCAACCTATTGTGAATGTGAGAACTCAAATACCCGTCCTTCTTGATTGCCCATTCTTTGCTACATCAAATGTCATCATTAATTATATGAATAAAATTATGAATTTATCTTTCAAAAATATGATATTGGAGGTCAACATTTTTTTCAATATAAGCAAATAGCCAGAGGATGATGACGATGCTCACGACATTAACATGATCAATTATTTTATGGAAGATAAAGTACTTTTAACTTTATATTCTGACCTTCTAGAGACGTGATTGGCCCACTTCACAGATTTAGATGATGATGTGATTAGGGAGATAAATTCCTTTCTTGATACTACACCGGTACTTGAAGTAAACTGGTGGAGGCCGCAATTTGAAACTTTGCCTCAAACTGATGTAGTGTCTCTATCGTCTAGTCTTAAGGCACCAAAGCTTGACCTAAAACCTTTGCTTGCTAATCATAAATATGTTTACTAAGGTCAAGATGAGACATACCCAATGGTGATTTCTTCCCACCTTGAGAAAGAACAAGAGAGTATACTTATTTCTACTCTCATTGAGCATAAAGGAGACCTTGGAAGGTCAATTACGGACCTCAAGGGAATTAACCTTTTGATTTGTACTCACCGCATCCATCTTAAGTATAATGCGAAGACCTCCTAACAATCACAATGTCGACCAAATTCAAATATGAAGGAAGTGGTCAAAGGTGAGGTACTTAACTTGTTGGATATGGCTATTATTTACCTTATATCTGACAATCAATGGGTGAGTCCAACTCAAGTGGTTCCTAAGAAATCCAGAATCACCAACGTAACCAATGTCGACAATGAACTCATGCCAACTAGAGTTACTATTGGTTGGAAAATGTGCATTGACTATAGAAAATTGAATACCTTCATTGATCAAATTTTGAAAAAAAGTAAATGGTCACTCTTACTATTACTTCCTTGACGGATATTCGAGCTACAATCATATAGTGATAGCCCTTGAAGATCAAGAAAAGACAACATTCACATGCCCCTTTAGCACCTTTGCTTATCGAAGGATGTCATTTCGACTATGTAATACCCCCGTCACTTTTCAACGATACATGTTAAGTATATTTTCTGACATAGTAGGCAATATTTAGATGTCTCCATGGATGACTTCTCTGTTTTTGGTCCATCCTTCAGTAAGTGTTTGGCAAATCTTAAGTGTGTGTAGAAGCGATGTAAGGAAAAGAATTTGGTTCTAAATTGGAAGAAATATCATTTCATGGTTCCCAAGGGACATGTTCTTAGACACATTATTTTATCGAAGAGAATTGAGATAAACAAGGCAAAAATCGATCTTATCTCTAACATCCTCCATCCAAAAGCATAAGTGACGTGCGATCCTTCTTAAGACATGTCAAATTTTATAGATGATTCATAAAGGACTTTATCCACATCTCTTGTCCTTGATATAATCTACTTCAAAAGGATGCATCATGCAAGTAAATTGAACAATGTCAAGAAGCTTTTACTAAGCTCAAGGCTATGTTAACTACCGCTCCTATCATGTTGCCACCCGATTGGAGCATCCCTTTTTAAATTATATGCGACGCATTTGACTATGTTATTGGGGCGGTGTTAAGCCGAAGAAAAGAAAAGAAGCCTTATATGATTCACTATGCAAGTAGAATTCTAAATATTGCCCAAGTGAACTACTTACTCTGTAGAAGGAACTCTTAGTTGTAGTGTTCGCTTTGGACAAATTTAGGTCCTAGTTAATAGAATCCAAGATCATTATTTACACCGATCATGCAGCACTGAAGTACCTTCTTTCTAAGAAGGATGTCAAGCCTCATTTCATGAGATGGATCCTACTACTCCAAGAATTTAACATGAAAATTCAAGACAAAAAAGGAAGTAGAGAACGCAGTGGTAACCATCTTTTGAGACTTGATCTCCCCAATTCCCTTGAGCCAACACTGATAAATGATATGTTCCTTGATGAACAACTATTTAAACTCTCCCAATTACCTTGGTTTGCAGACACTGCGAATTATCTTGTCACAGGTTTCACGCCTTCATATTAAAATGTGCAAGATAAAAAGAAAATTTTCACTAAGGTACATAAGTTTTTCTGGGATGATCCTTAACTATTTAAATATTGCCCAGACCAAATTCTATGGAGATGTGTGTCAGACAATGAACATCAAAGTGTCATCACCTTTTGACACTCTCAGGCCTGTGGTGGTCACTTTTCTTTTAAAAAGAACACGGCTAAAATTCTACAGTGCTGCTTTTACTGGCCCACTATGTTCAAAGATATTCATGATTTTTTCAAAGCTTGTGAGCATTGTCAGAAATTGGGAGGATTGTCCCGTCAAAATATGATGTCACTAAACCTAATTCTTATCATCGAAGTATTCGATTGTTAGGGCATCTATTTCATGGGGCTATTCCCCTAATCATTTAGAAATATTTATATTTTTTTAGCAATAGACTATGTCACTAAGTGGGTTGAAGAGATTTTGTTTCATAATGATGATCTTCAAATGGTCATTAGATTCTTAAAAAAAAATATCCTTTCCTAGTTCGAAAAGCCTCAGGCCATCATTAGTGATAAAGGTTTAAACTTTTGTAATAGGCCATTTGAGAACTTAATGAAGAATTATGGCATCTCTCATAAGGTGAGAACTCCATACCACCCACAAACAAGCGGGAAAACTGAGATTTCCAATAAAGAAATCAAACAAACTGTGGAAAAAATGATTAACCATGACTGTAAGGATTGGTCAATCCACTTTATTGATGTTTTATGGGCTTATCGTATAGCTTTTAAGACCTCCATTGGAATGTCTCTCTTTAGACTCGTTTATGGGAAATATTATCACTTGCTTGTGGAGTTGGAACATAGAGAATACAAGGCTATCAAAAATTTGAACTTTAACTTGGACAACGCTGGCTCGCTGCGTAAAATTCAATTAAATGAATTCGAAGAAATTCAAAATGACATATATGAGAACTTAAGAATTTACAAAGACAAGATGAAGGTGTTCCATGACCGGAACATCCTTCAAAAATCATTCATAACTAGTTAAAAGGTCCTTCTGTGCAATTCTTAATTACATCTTTTTCTGTGTAAACTTCGCTCTCGTTGGACCGGTTCTTTCATTATTACAAACATCTATCCTCATGACACCATCGAATAGCAATGTTTTCAAAGTGAATGGACATTGTCTCAAGCCATTTGCTGAGAAGTTTGATTCAGAGGATATGTCCATACCTCGTATTGATCCTGTGTACCAGGATAGACCTCCTAGTCAGATGGAGGTGTAGTTACGTTTATTGCTTTCATAGATTCAGGATTAGGATAGTTTTCTTATTTAGTTAGTTTAGTCTTTATAATAACCCATTTACATGTTGAGAACTTTGGAAAAGCTTCAATTCTCCTTCTTCAAGTACTACCTTTCCATCACTTCTCCTTTTTTTTGTTGCCTCGTGTGCAATTCATGCTTTTAGCTTTTACATTGAGGATAATATAAGTTTTAGGTTGGGGGTGTGGATTAGGTAAACTAATCAATATTTTCTTACTCTTTGAGCAAATTTTGAAATTTTTAAATTTTTCAAATTAAAAACCTAGTTGGAAAGTGATAGTTTGTGCATTTAAGAATATTTTGAGCATGACGATAAGATAGAGATTGAACTTTGAATTGTTGGAGTTTGATGTTGAGGGTCAAATATTACATATTAGACCCCATTTATTACTTGGTTTTATGAACATGATAATGCTTAATGTTCCATTTTAATCATATTTGTATTGCAGGGCGAATTCAAGAGCTCAGATTGTAAAGAATACTAAAATCATGGATTTAATGTTCAAAATTCGTCAAAGTCAGTTAACAGATCAACCATTGATCTAGAACCGCCTGATCTCTGGATATGCCTCAATTTTGGACTCAGCCCTTTAAATTAGATGGAAAACCGAATGGACGGTGTGGATTTCCTAGAAAACATCAAGGTGGACACCATAAGAGGGTGCGTGTGCATGAGGGACGTTACACCTTTGTGCACCGATTGGGCAAGCACAGTCAAACTGTGTTTGACCAAGAGTTTCTTGCTAAGAAATCTCCATTTTCGTGCCTGTCGTGTTTTAAACCAACACCAAATGATAAGGTGGGCCATTCGACCCGCATCATGACTGGATCAAGAAATCTAGACCCTCCATCCGATTGGGATGAGAAAAAGAGTCAAGCTATGATTTTTTTTTCAAACGCAACAACGAATGGAGACTGATGAAGGTTGATGAAATAACGGAGCATTGTTGAGTCCGTTTTGTGTAGGAAATCTACCGGGCAAATTCGCAAGTCTGATCTGGACCATATTCTAGAACTTCATCACAGCAATGCCTAATGATCTGGACCATTCAAAACTAAGCAATGAAAGGACCGACCTTACCCAAGAAGACCAAATGAATAGTGAAAAAAAAACATGGAGTTAGTTCCGCTATGTTAAACACGCTGAAACATGTTCGCAATGTTGTGCATATTCAGTGCGATCGAACCACCGATTTAGTGGGCCAAGGGTCAGCTAACGATGATCAGGGATGTTTAAAGGATTGATCTAATGCAGCCAAGGGTTGGTACTAATTTGTTTCTAAAAGAGGGGATTAACGAGCTGATTCAACATCAAATAATGGAACCAAGAACAGGCTGATCAGGGACCAAAAAGATGATCGATCAAGGGATCATCCTATGGCCAATAGCGTGAATGGTGTAGATGGAGGATGATCTATAAGAAAATCATACCAAAATCCTCTCAGTGGTGTAGTTACACACACTGTTACACAACCAACAGTGCAACACCACTACGCACACTGTTGCACACACTATGTTTCGGCAGTCTATAAAACAAGCCATTGGGAATGTGAGAGAGGCAGCAGAGAATGGAAGTGAGCAGAAGCAAAGAACAAGAGAGAGAGAAAGCGTGGAGAGGCTGACAATTAACAAGAGTTTTTCCTTCCTTTTCTTCTTAATTATGTTTCTATGTTTTTAAGAGATTTTAGTTAAATTATGTTTATAATTCGCTAAACCTCTTAACTAGGGCTAAGAGGTAAAGCTTGTAGCATGATGGGTCATTTTTTATTGCTTTGATTCATGTTAATTGAACTCTCCTTGATTTTAGTTTGATTATAAGAAATACTTTTAATTTTTAATGGTTTATTGTGACTTAAATTACAATAGATTTGTAATAGCTTTGAGTATGTTCTTTTCATTATAGGGATTGTAAACTTGGGAACCCTGTTGTTCACCATCGTCTCATAGACATGGTTGGATGATGGAATCCTTCCTAACGTTCATAATTTTCCCAGATTGGTTGTGGATTGGTATGTTCTGTTGTTTGCTTTGTCTCATGTGTAGGGTTTAGTGATGGAGTCACTTCTAGTTCTCATACCTAACATTCATGGAAAACTAGATCAAAGGAAATTTATATTTTATTTTTAAAGAGATATCTTCCAATTGAATGAAAATGGGACTCTGATTCCAGTTGTGTTCTGGAATCAAGCATAGATCTTCATAATCTCTACAAGTGGATCCTTGGAAACCCTAGTTTACCACCTTTGAAATTTATAAGTTTTAGTTATATAATTTACAATAATTCTTTTAAATTCTCACGATTTGGATTACATCTACTTCTAGTTCTCGTTCTAGTTACTTTAATATTACGTACAAGGTTCAGTCCCTATGGATTCGACCTCGGTCTTACCAAGATTATTACTACATCGCAACCATACACTTGGGGTTGTGAACAAATTTTTAACGTTATTGTTGGGGACTAACGGTTGTATTTTTTTTAGATTAATTAGTTCTAGAATTAGGTTAATATTAGGGTTCTAATTTTAGGATTAAGTTTGTCTATTTGCTTTTTAGAAACTAACCTAACTTTCATGTTTTGTAGGATCTTGAGATAGACTTTCTCAATTGGTAATCTCTTTTTAATCTTTCGATTTTTCTATGTTTAGGATTAAGGTTTATTTTCTATTTTTAGGAACCTTCTAATTTTAGAATTTCTATTTTTTAAAACTAACTTGTTTTGTTTTGTTTTGCAGGATCTTAATTTAGGAGCTTCTAATTTGGTAACTTTTTTCGAATTCTCTCTCTATTTCTATTTCTAGATTTCTATTTCCTTTCTATTTTTAAGTTTAGGCAGAATCTAAGATTGAGGGGTGAGAGTGTTTCATGCCCAAGTGGGTCTGTGATAACACTCGACGCCTTTTAAGTGAAAGGGGATGATTGGTTAAGGGGTTATCTATCCATCGCAGGATTAGACACCACTCGAGATCTTCGAAGTTAATTGAAGTGATGGCTGTAAATCAATCGATCAATCAATCGGGAAGATAACCTCAACCTCGGGTTGAGGAAGTCTAGGATGAGAATGAGGTGCATTAAGCACTCCCGCCTCGTACTTTTTGAGATTATTTACAACTGACAGGGGTGAGTACGCCCTCATGCATGGTTTTTTCAGAAAATACGGGACACATGGATATTAAGCCAAGGGTGATCCAACTCCTTTCAAAATTCCATGGACTTGAATCTGAAAGTCCAAATTTGCACTTGAAAGATTTTAATGAGATCATAGCCACTTTATATTTTCCAAACGTGTCTAAGGACACAATCAGGCTGAAACTCTTCCCCTTTTCTTTGAAAGAGAAAGCTAAGATGTGGTTTCATTCACTATGTCCTAGATCTATTGGCACATGGAATAATATGATAAGGGAGTTCATAAAGAAATTTTTCCCACATCATAAAACGAACACTCTTAGAAAGTCAATCAAGAACTTCGCTCAAAAGGAGGATGAAACATTCTTCCAATGTCGGGAGTGGTTCAAGGATCTTATCAATTCATACCCGCAACATGGTTTTGAAACGTGACACATTACACACTTTTTCTATGATGGACTAACATCTTCCATGTGCCAATTGGTTGAGACAATGTGCAGTGGGGGAATTCATGAATAAAAATGTTGATGATGTGTGGGATTACCTGGACAAACTTGTTGAAAACACACAATCATGGGACACTTACCCAAAATCAAGCACCACTTCTAGACCTACTCAATCAAAGGAGGGGCGGATTATACCTTCTGAAAGAAGATGATGATATCAATGCTAAAGTGTTTAATCTCGTAAGAAAATTTGTGGCAATGGAATTAAAGAAGGATAAGGTTAAAAAAACTGTTTGTGGTATTTGTGCTTGCAACGTTCACACAATTGAAAATTGTCCAATAATACCTGCCTTTCAAGGGGTGTTGAATAAGCAATCCAATGCTTTGAATAATTACCAAAGACCTTTCATTGGACCTACCTCTAATACATACAATCCCAGAAGGAGAAATCATCCAAACTTCAGTTGGAGGAATGGACAAACTACTACTCCTCAAGGATTTTTCAATTAAATTCCTAATCAACCTCAAGATGATCCGGTTCTAAAACATATTCAAAAGCAAGAGCTTATCACTCAGGGTATATTGCAAACCCATTAAGACATTTCAAAGGCCATACAAGGGCGTGAGAAAAAAAATCAATTGGGGAAAAAGGGATTCTTCTAGCCCAACCTTTTCCCGATCCTAAACCACAATACGAAATAAGTGATCCAAGCTCTTTAAATCAGATGAAGCAAGCTAAATCTATCACCACTCTTAAGAGTGGGAAGACCATTGACAAAACCATTCCGATTAGGGCTGAAAAGCCTAAGGACCTGAAAGAGGAAATAATGATAGATCTAGCCCCTCCCCATAAAAACTAGAACCGAAACTTTAAAGCAAGTCGGTTACCCCATTCTCCCAACGGTTGGTTGCACCAAAACCTCTCTCTAACTCTTAGGATATTTTAGAGGTGTCGAAACAAGTGAAGGTCAATATTTCTCTACTGGATGCGGTTAAACAAATATCTTCATATGCCAAATTTCTAAAAGACTTGTGTACAACCAAAAGACGGTAAAATATTCAAAAGAAAATCTTCTTAATTGAGAAAGTGAGTGTCATCCTAAAGTAAGATGTGCCATAGAAATTCAAAGATCCTGATAGCCCAACCATACCTTATGTAATCGAGAACTACCGAATTGAGCACGCACTTTTTGACTTAGACGCGAGCGTAAATCTAATTCTCTACTCGATCTACAAACAGTTAGGTTTAGGTGAATTAAAACCCACCCTAACCACATTACAACTTGTTAATTGCCCAGTTCGTGTGTTGAGAGGAATAATTGAGGTTGTGTTAGTCCAGGTTAACATATTTTACTACCCTGTAGATTTTATCATCATGGATATGGAAGTCATCAGTAACATGAGCACTCAGATTTCTGTCATTCTTGGTCGCCCATTCCTTACCACCTCAAATGAAATCATTAAATATAGGAATGGAGTCATGAGTATGTCTTTTGAGAATATGACATTCAAGTTGAATATCTTTTTCAATACAGGCAGACGATTAGGGGATGATGATGATTTCCATGACGTTAACATGATTGACTCTTTTATGAAAGATAGAACACCTTTGACCTTATCCTCTGATCCTCTAGAGACATACCTGGCCCACTCCCATGATTTTGATGATGAAATGATTAGGGAGATGGGTGTAATGCTTAATACTGCGTCAGTACTCGAAGTTAATCGGTGGAGGCCACAATTTAAAGGATTGCCTCAAACTAATGAAGTGCCTCTACCGTCTAGCCTTAAGGCACCAAATCTTGACTGAAAACCATTACCCTCTGATTTAAAATATGTTTATTCAGGTCAAGATGAGACATACCCAGTGGTGACTTCATCCCACCTTGAGCAAGAACAAGAGAGTATGCTTATATCTACTCTCATTAAGTATAAGGAAGCCCTCGGATGAACAATTGCAGACCTCAAAGGAATTGACCTTTCAGTTTGTACTCATCGCATTTATCTCAAGGATAATACGAAGACTTCTCAGCAATCATAACGTAAACTAAATCCAAACATGAAGGAAGTGTTTAAAGCCACAGTTCTTAAACTATTGAATGTGGGTATCATATACCCTATATCCAATAGTCAATGGGTGAGTCCAACTCAGGTGGTTCCTAAGAAGTCTGGAATCACTATCGTCATCAATGCCAACAATGAACTCGTGCCAACTAGAGTTACTACTAGTTGGAGAATGTGCATTGACTACAGGATATTGAATACTGTCACGAGGAAGGATCACTTCCCTTTGCCCTTTATTCATCAAATCCTGAAAAGGCTTGCTGGTCATTCTTATTACTGTTTCCTTGATGGATATTCAGGCTACAACTAGATAGAGATAGCCCTTAAAGATCAAGAAAAGACCACGTTTACATATCCCTACGACACCTTTTCTTACCAAGGATATCATTCGGACTATATAATGCCCCTGCCACTTTTTAACGATGCATGATAAGTATTTTTTCTGATATGGTGGGGCAATATCAAGAGGTCTTCATGAACGACTTCTTTATCTGCGGTCCATCTTTCAGCGATTGCTAAAAGAATATTAAATGTGTGCTGAAAAGATGTGAAGAAAAGAATTTGGTACTCAACTGGAGAAGTGTTATTTCATGGTTTATAAGGAAATTATCCTTGGACATATCATCTCGTCCAAAGGAATTGATGTTGATAAGGCTAAAATTGATCTTATCTCTAACCTACCTCCACCCAAGAACATTGTTCACTCCCCAAGTGCAGGGTTGTGATGTAGTAATAACTCGGCAAGACCGAGGTCGAATCCTAAGGGACTGAAACTTGTACGTTATCTAAAACTAACTAGAACTAGAACTAAGGTAAGATGAAATCTAAACTAAATGTAATTTGAGGAATAATGGTGAAAATATTAATCTAAAAATTATAGAAATCAGAGGAAAGGAAACTAGGGATTCAGAGGATCCACTTGTAGAGATCAGAGAGATCTTATGCCTGCTTCAAAAATAATGAAAATTACTGAACTACCATTGATCTAGTTTTCAAAGAGATGAAAGGTATATGAATTAGAATGGATTCCATCACCAAACTATGCCTAAGAGACTATGGCAAACAACAGAATTAAACTAACTACCAACCAATCACATGTATGAAGTTTAAGAAGGGTACCGTCATCCAACCATGCCCAGGAGACTATGGTGAACAACGGGGCTTCCTGACGTCATAAACATAATGGGGAAAAGGACATGCTCCAAGCCATTGCAGACCCATTGTAATTTCAGTCACAACAGACCATTAAAGATTAAACAAAACATGCCATTAATAATCAACTAAAATCAACGTCAATTCAAGAATTAAAATTAAATTAAAAATATAAAATAAAATCTCCCATCTCACTACAACCTTCACCTCCTAGCCCTAACTAGGAGGTTTAGCCACACATGCACATGGTGAAGCTACAATCTCTCAAAAAGAAAGCATAAAGGAAGAAAGAAAGAAAAAGAATTAGAGAAAAATGAATAAGAATTTTTGAAGCCTTCCCTGTCTCTCTCTCTCTCTTCCACGTCCAAGCCCCAAGATCAAGCTCCACCTGCTCACGTCTCCAAGCCCTCCAGCCGTGAATTTTTTTTCTCTCTCCTTTCTTCTATTCCTTTTATAGATGATGTAGTCCGTGCATAGTCGGTGGAGTCGATGGTTTTGGAAAGTCCTTGCAAAACTTCAGTCGGCAGTTTTCATTTTTAAACAAGACTCCTTCTGTGCATGGTCAAGTTATAGCAGATCTTGTGCCTCTGATTTCCAAGAGATAACTGAGAGGTTGTTCGAAATTGAGACCTGCACCTGAAGGACGGTCTGGATTGTTTAAGAAAACTATAAGCGTGGCCCATGACTGCTTGCACTTCACGAACAGCGTCTGGTTGCGACGGAGACTACGTATTCTTTACGCAGTGACGATGGTGGGGCCCCCCTTCGATATCATTTTGAGAAATCCACTCCGTCCATCGTATTCCCCTCGAAATTTCTGTCGGGAAGGGACGATTTCTTTTTAGTTTTGGTGTGGCCCACAAAGCTTTTCTTGCTACCGCCCAACCCGTGTTTAAACGGTTGAAAAACCATCCTCCGCTATAGTCAGAAATTCTATCATCTAGGCAGTGATAAGACGGACCTTGAGACTTGAATGAACGGTCCGGATTAGTTTTCTGGGCCATGATGATGGCCCACTCACATCATCCGCAGCCTCTGTTCTGCGAACAGAACAAAGAACGCCAATTCAATTTGATGGTGTCCGTGGGGCCCACTTACAGCCACTTTGCTGTGAAATTCATGATGGTCTCTTACAAAAGTGTGAGCCCCCATCACTAATGATGGCTCGAGGCATTCCGAACCACGACAGGATATTTTCTTTCAAAAATTTAATGACCGTGCGATGGTCATTTTTGTGGCATGGAATTGCTTCAACCCATTTAGTGACATAGTCTATGGCGAGCAAAATATACAGATTTCCAAATGATTGGGGGAATGGTCCCATGAAATCAATGCCCCAGCAATCAAATGCTTCAATGATAAGGATGGGATTCAAAGGCATCATATTTCGACGGGACAATGCTCCCAATTTTTGACAACGCTCACAAGCTTTGCAAAACTCATAAGTGTCCCTGAACATAGTGGGCCAGTAAAATCCACACTGTAGAATCTTAGCTGTGGTCTTTTTAGCAGAAAAGTGACCACCACAGGCCTGTGAGTGACAGAAGGAGATGACACTCTGATGCTCATCGTCTAGCACACATCTCCTTAAGATTTGGTCTGGACAATATTTAAACAAATATGGATCATCCCAGAAAAAGTTACGCACCTTGGTAAAGAATTTCTTCTTATCTTGTGACGTCCAGTGTGTCGGTATGGTACCTGTAGCAAGATAATTGGCAATATCAGCGAACCAAGGCAAATGAGAGACTCTAAACAGTTGTTCATCAGGGAACATATCATTAATATGAGTCGCCTCAAGGGAATCAGAGGTATTAAGGCGAGAAAGGTGATCGGCCACTACGTTCTCTACTCCCTTTTTGTCTTTAATTTTCAAATCGAATTCTTGGAGTAGAAGGATCCATCGTATCAGTCGGGGCTTAGAATCATTCTTAGAAAGAAGATACTTAAGTGCCGCGTGATCTGTGTAGATGATGATCTTAGATCGGATCAGGTAGGATCTAAATTTGTCCAAAGCGAACACTACCGCTAAGAGTTCCTTTTCCGTAATCGAGTAGTTCACTTGGGCAGGATTTAGAGTCCTACTTACGTAGTGAATAACGTAAGGCCGCTTATCTTTTCTCTGACCTAAAACCGCTCCAAGAGCATTATCAGAGGCGTGGCACATAAGTTCAAAAGGAAGACTCCAGTCGGGTGGCTGCATGATAGGTGCAGTGGTTAACATGCCCTTAAGCTTAGTGAAAGCTTCTTGGCACTGCTCAGTCCACTCGTATGGTGTATCCTTTTGAAGAAGATTACATAAAGGACGAGAGAGGAGACTAAAGTCCTTTATGAATCGTCTATAAAAGCCTGCGTGTCCTAAGAAGGATCGCACGTCTCTGATATTCTTGGGTGGAGGTAGGTTAGAGATAAGATCAATTTTTTCCTTATCTACCTCGATTCCTTTGGACGAGATGATATGCCTAAGGACAATTCCCTTTTAAACCATAAAATGACACTTTTCCCAGTTAAGTACCAAATTTTTTTCTTCACATCTTTTCAGCACACATTTAAGACTTGTTAAGCATTCGCTGAAAGATGAACCAAAAACAGAGAAATCGTCCATGAAGACCTCTAGATATTTCCCCACCATGTCAGAAAAGATACTCATCATGCATCGCTGAAAGGTGGCAGGGGCATTACATAACCCGAATGGCATCCTTCTGTAAGCAAAGGTGTCATAGGGACATGTAAATGTGGTCTTTTCCTGATCCTCAAGGGCGATTTCAATCTGATTATAACCTGAATACCCGTCAAGGAAACAATAATAGGAATGACCAGCTAGCCTTTCCAGGATTTGATCAATGAAGGGCAAAGAAAAGTGGTCTTTCCTTGTGACGGTATTCAGCTTTCTGTAGTCAATGCACATTCTCCAACCAGTAGTAACTCTGGTTGGCACGAGTTCATTATTGGCATTGGCTACGATAGTGATCCCGGACTTCTTAGGAACCACCTGAGTTGGACTCACACATTGACTATCGGATATGGGATATATGATCCCCACTTCCAATAGTTTGAGAACCTTGGCCTTAACCACTTTCTTCATGTTTGGATTCAGTGTACGTTGTGATTGTCGAACAGCCTTTGCATTGTCCTCAAGATATATGCGGTGAGTACAAATCGATGGGTTAATTCCTTTGAGGTCCGCTATCGTCCATCCAAGAGCTCCCTTATGCTCAATGAGAGTAGATATCAGCATACTCTCATGTTCTTTCTCCAGGTGGGCAGAGATCACTACCAGATATGTCTCATCTTGACCTAAATAGACATATTTTAAATCAGAGGGCAAAGGTTTTAGGTCAAGCTTCAGTGGCTTGAGGTTAGACGGTAGAGGCACCACATCAGTTTGGGGCAACTCTTCAATTTATGGCCTCCACCGGTTAACTTCAAGTACCGGTGCAGTATCAAGCGTGGCACACGTCTCCCTAATTATATCATCATCAAGATCATGGGGGCCAGGCACGTCTCTAGAGGATCAGAGGATAAGGTGAGAGGTGTTCTATCTTCCACAAAAGAATCAATCATGTTAACATCGTGAAAATCGTCATCATCCTCTGAGTTGCTGCCGTTATTGAAAAAGATATTCGATTCTAATGTCAAATTTTCAAAAGACATAGTCATAACACCATTCCTGCAATTGATAATGCATTTGAAGTGGACAGGAATGGGCGACCAAGGATGACGGGAATCTTAGTGCTTGTGTCATTAATGGGTTCGGTGTCCAAGATGATAAAATCAAAAGGGTAGTAGAATCTATCAACCTGGACCAACACATCCTCAATGATCCCTCTTGGTACACGAACAGAATGATCAGCAAGTTGTAGTGTGGTTCGAGTGGGTTTTAATTCACCCAAGCCTAACTATTAGTATACCGAGTAGGGAATTAGATTGACGCTCGCTCCTAAGTCAAGAAGTGCGTGATCAATTCGATAGTTCCCGATTACACATGATATGGTTGGGCAACCGGGATCTTTGAATTTTTACGACACGTCTTGTTTCAGGATGGCACTCACTTTCTCAGTTAAGGAAATTTTCTTTTGAACACTTTTTCGTCGTTTGGTCGTGCATAAGTCTTTTAGGAATTTAGCATATAAAGGTTTCTGTTTTACAACATCAAGCAGGAAAATATTGAGTTTCACTTGTTTCAACACCTCTAAGATATCCTGAGAGTTAGACGTTTTGGTTCAACCAACTGTTGGGGAAACGGAGCAACTGGCTTCTCTAGAGGTTCCGGTTCAAATTTTTGTGGGGCGTCACTAGATCCATCATTGTTGTCCTCTTCTGGTTCTTGAGGCTTTTCGGGCCTAACCGGAAGGATTTTATCAATAACCTTCCCACTCCTAAGAGTGGTGATGGATTTAGCGTGCCCCATTTGATTTGAAGAGCTGGGATCACTAACTCCATAATGCGGTTTAGGATTGGGAAGAGGTTGAGCTGGGAAGCTCCCCTTGTTTTCAATCGTATTTTCAGCCTTAAGTTCATGTATTGCTTTTGTAAGGTCTTGAAAGGCTTACATCATACCCTGATTGAAAAGCTCTTGCTTTTGAAAATATTTTAGAACCAAATCTTCTTGAGGTTTCTCTTGAGTTGGATTTTGGTTTAGGAAACCTTGAGGTGTAGCCGTTGGTCCATTCCTCTAACTGAAATTTGGATGATTTTTCCAACCAGGATTGTATATATTAGAGGGTGGTCCATTAAAGGTCTTTGATAGTTATTTACGACATTAGATTGTTCATTCAATACTTCTCGAAAGGCAAGTATTGAAGGACAATTTTCAGTAGTATGAATGTTGCAATCATAGATGCCGCAAACACTTTCATTAACCTTTTCCTTCTTTCCTTCCATGGCCTCAAATTTTCTGGTGAGATTAGCCACCTTAGCGTTAAGATCATCATCCTCTTTCAAGAGATACATTCCTCCTTTTTCCCTTGAATGAGTTGGCCTAGACGTAGCGTTCGTCCTTGGGTAATAGTCCCATGATTGTGTTTTTTCAGCGAGACTATCAAGGTAATCTCATACCTCGTCAACATTTTTATTGATGAAATCTCCGTTATACATTGTCTCGATCATTTGGCGCATGGAAGATGTTAGCCCATCATAGAAAAAATTTGTAATGCGCCATATTTCAAAGCCATGTTGTGGGCATGCATTAACCAGATCTTTGAACCTTTCCCAACATTGGAAGAATGTTTCATCTTCCTTTTGGGCAAAGTTCATGATTACTCTCCTGAGGGTAATTTTCTTATGATGTGGAAAAATTTTCTTTATAAATTCCCTCTGCATATCATTCCATGTGCCAATGGACCTAAGACGCAGTGAATGTAACCACGTCTTGGCTTTTTCTTTCAAGGAAAATGGAAAGAGTTTCAGCCTAATTGTATCTTCAGATACATTAGGGAAATATAAGGTGCCTATGATTTCGTCGAACTCTTTCAGATGCAAGTATGGTTCTTCAGATTCAAGCCCATAGAACTTGGGAAGGAGTTGGATGACCCCTGGCTTGATGTCCATATGTCCTGTATTTACAGGAAAAATCATGCATGAGGGTGTACTCACCCCCACCGGTTGTAAATAATCTCGTAAAGTACGAGGCGGGGGTGCGTGGTGCACCTCATTCTCATCATGTACTTCCTCAACCCTAGGTTGGGGTAGTGCTTGAGGTTGATTTTCAGCCATAACCTCCTCTGTCTCAGGAGAATTCAAGTGGTGTCTAGTCCTGCGATGGACAGTCAACCCCTCAACTAATCCTCTTTCAGTTACGAGACGTCGAGTGTTGTCGCGTGCCCACTGGGGTATAAAACACACTCAGCCCTCGATTTAAATTCTACCTAAACCTAAGAGAAAAGAAGTAGAAATCTAGAAAATAAAAGGGAAAGATGAAAAGAAGTTACCAAATTTGGAGTCCTAGGCTAAGAATCTGCAAAACAAAACAAAATAATAGTTTCTAAGAATAGAAAGTCCTAATTAAAAGTAAATTAATTTCTAGAAAAAAGAAGAAATTCCAAAGAAAGAAGAATTAGAAAGAGCTTACTAAATTAGAAGCTTCCTACAAAACAGAAAAATTGAGTTAGTTCTAAAAATCAGATAGAATGAAGAATAGCAAGTTTCTAAAGTTAGGAAAAATTTCTAACAAGGAAAATAACCAAGCTTCTAAACCTAGAATTAGAAAATTCTAAAAAGAAAATCTAATCTTAAACTAATCCTAAAACTAATTAATTTTAGAAAACGTAGCCGACAGTCCCCGGCAACGGCGCCAAAAACTTGTTCACTCCCCAAGTGCAGGGTTATGATGTAGTAATAACTCGGTAAGACCGAGGTCGAATCCCAAGGGACTGAAACTTGTACATTATCTAAAACTAACTACAACTATAACTAAGGTAAGATGAAATATAAACTGAATGTAATTTGAAGAATAATGGTGAAAATATTAATCTAAAATTTATAGAAATCAGAGGAAAGGAAACTAGGGATTCAGAGGATCCACTTGTAGAGATCAGAGAAATCTTATGCCTGCTTAAAAAATCATAAAAATTACTGAACTACCGTTGATCTAGTTTTCAAAGAGATGAAAGGTATATGAATTAGAATGGATTTCATCACCAAACCATGCCTAAGAGACTATGGCAAACAACAGAATTAAACTAACTACCAACCAATCACATGTATGAAGGTTAAGAAGGGTACCGTCATCCAACCATGCCCAGGAGACTATGGTGAACAACGGGGCTTCCTGATGTCATAAACATAATGGGGAAAAGGACATGCTCCAAGCCATTGCAGACCCATTGTAATTTCAGTCACAACAGACCATTAAAGACTAAACAAAACATGCCATTAATAATCAACTAAAATCAACGTCAATTCAAGAATTAAAATTAAATTAAAAATATAAAATAAAATCTCCCATCTCACTACAACCTTCACCTCCTAGCCCTAGCTAGGAGGTTTAGCCACACATGCACATGGTGAAGCTACAATCTCTCAAAAAGAAAGCATAAAGGAAGAAAGAAAGAAAAAGAATTAGAGAAAAATGAATAAGAATTGTTGAAGCCTTCCCTGTCTCTCTCTCTCTTCCACGCCCAAGCCCCAAGATCAAGCTCCACCTGCTCACGTCTCCAAGCCCTCCAGCCGTGAATTTTTTTTCTCTCTCCTTTCTTCTATTCCTTTTATAGATGATGTAGTCCGTGCATAGTCGGTGGAGTCGATGGTTTTGGAAAGTCCTTGCATAACTTCAGTCGGCAGTTTCCGTTTTTAAACGAGACTCTTTCTGTGCACGGTCAAGTTATAGCCAATCTTATGCCTCTGATTTTCGAGAGATAACTGAGAGGTTGTTCGAAATTGAGACCTGCACCTGATGGACGGTCTGGATTGTTTAAGAAAACTATAAGCGTGGCCCACGACTGCCTGCACTTCACGAACAGCATCCGATTGAGAGACCGCATATTCTTTACGCAGTGACGATGGTGGGGCCCCCCTTCGGTATTATTTTGAGAAATCCACTCCGTCCATCATATTCACCTCGGAATTTTTGTCGGGAAGGGACGATTTCTTTTTAGTTTTGGTGTGGCCCACAAAGCTTTTCTTGCTACCGCCCAACCCATGTTTGAACGGTTGAAAAACCATCCTCCGTTATAGTCAGAAATTCTTTCATCTAGGCAGTGATAAGACGGACCTTGAGACTTAAATGAACGGTCCGGATTAGTTTTCTGGGCCATGATGATGGCCCACTCACATCATCCCCAGCCTCTGTACCACGAACAGAACAGAGAACGCCAATTCAATTTGATGGTGTCCGTGGGGCCCACTTACAGCCACTTTGCTGTGAAATCCATGCCATCCACCAGATTCTGCTCAAAAAATCAGTTAGAGTTGACTGGTTTTGGGTTAGATTTGGTGTGGCCCACGGAACGTTTCATTGCACCGTCCATCTTCCGTTTGGATGAGAAATTCACACGATCGCTTGTATGGGACCAAAAAGGAATCATAACCAGGGTCTTGGCCATCCTCCAGAGAAAATGGACGGGTCAGATCATCTAATGGAGTGATGGGTGAGGGCCACGGTCAAAACCCAATCTAAAGCTGATCCGTCCCTGGACATTTTTGAAAGTTTTATAAAAAAAAGTAGGTGGGCCCACTTCTTGAAACATTATCGAAAATCTACTCCGCTCATTATCTTCATAGTAATATGTAAGCCCATAAGTCAAAGTATGAAATAAATTCGAGATCTATGTGGACCACACCATTCACCTGTGATGACTTGCTTCTCACCGTTGAAGAAACCTCAGTTACTTACGTGCATGTATATATATGAAATTTTAGTTATTTACAAATTTGTCACTCTCCTTTCTAGAATTGTCTATCGTCCATTTCTTTCTACTGCGCCGTCCAAATGAAGTGAAATTTGACGACTATCTACCGTTTTTCATGCTCTTTCCATCAGTTCAGTTTGGGTCCCGATATCCCAAGGATGTCCAAGATGCTCTCTTAATGGTTATTATCTGATCTTGTCTATCGGGTCACTTATACACTGATCCAAAGGCTGAATTTTGACGTGTACGGTTAATTTATGGTCTTCATGCCATATATGAAGTTTCGAGCCGAACGGATAGTGGGAACCCTATGATCTTGCATTTTTGGACCAATTTCGGGCCTTTTTAATGTAAATAGCTTGATTTCCTAGGGTCCCTGGCGTGCATATCTGTCGATCTTAGTCCTTGGAGTCTGTCTCTTGCCTTTGGTGTCATCAGAGTGTTAAATCCATGCTTTAAGCTCCCTTTTTCAATCCATGCTCGTAAAGTCACCTTGCAACATAAACACGATAAAACGGGCCATTAAACAGTATCATGCTCGTAAATTCAGGTAATAAATGGGGTCTGATATGCAATATTTAACCCTCAACAAACATATGAGACGTGCGATCTTTTTTAGGACACGCCAACTTTTATAAAAGATTCATAAAGGACTTTAGTCTCCACTCTCGTCTCTATGTAATCTACTTCAAAAGGATGCACCATATGAGTGGAGTAAGAAATTTCAGGAAGCTTTCACTAAGCTTAAGGACATGTTAACCACTACACCTATCACGTAGCTACCTTACTGGAGCCTTCCTTTTGAACTTATGTGTAATGCGTTTGACTATGCTCTTGGGATAGCTTTAGGCCAGAGAAAATGAAAGAAGCCCCACATTATTCATTACGCTAGTAGAACTCTAAATCTGCCCAAATGTACTAGGGCTGAAAGTCGAGCGGGTTAGGTCTGGTTGGTGCTCAACCCTAACCCAACCCAAGGTTCCTATACCTCAACCCTAACCCAACCTAACCCAATCTCGGGTTGAAAATTCTCAACCCAAGCGGGCTCGGTCAGGCTGATCAGGTTGGTCGGGTATATACATGCTAATATTTTCGTTATTACATTAGTTTATTATATTTCAATATATAACTTATTTTTTGTATTTATAATTTTATTAATTATATATATGATTATTCATTATAAAGAACTTCATTTTTTTCTTTAAAAAATAAGCATAAGCTAAAATATAAGACAACTACTCCTTTAAAAGTCATGTATCATAGTATGAAGTCTATTTGGGAGAGAGAAATCTAGCATATCTTGTTAGCTTGAGTCCTTGGAAATGATGTGGACAAATGAGACTCGACATCACTAGTGTGCCTTCAACACAAACGATCCACACTCAATTATAATTTATAAGTAACTTATATATTGATCGGGTTCGGGTTGGGTTGGGTCGGGCAACCCGAGACCTTAACCCGAGCCCAACCCAAGTTTTATCGGTTTGGTGTTTGTATGGCCCAAGCTTAAGATCAGACCTGAAATATCCTGCCCAAGCCCAACCCAATGTCGGGTTGATCACAGGTCGGTCAGGTTGAACCCGCCCAACTTTCAGCCCTAAAATGAAGTACTCGACTACAGAAAAGGAACCCTTAGCCATAGTGTTCGCTTTGGAAAAATTTAGGTCCTACTTGATTGAATCCAAGATCATTGTTTACACAGATCATGCGGCGCTTAAGTATCTTCTTTCTCAGAATGATGTTAAGCCCCACCTGATAAGATGGATTCTCCTACCCCAAGAATTCGATTTAGAAATAAAATATAAAAAGAGAGTAGAGAACGTTGTGACTAACCATCTTTCTCGCCTTAATCTCCCTGATTTTCTTAAGAAGACACGCATAAATGACATGTTCCCTAATGAAAAATTGTTCAAAGTCTCCCATTCACCTTTTTTTTTTGACACACACGCACGCCGTAGTGGAATTTCACCACCTGTGGGTACTCGAATCCTTGACCCAGTGTTGAAACTCCTGAGAGTTTACCACCCGAGTAAGAGTAAGGACTCATTCACCTTGGTTTGCTTCTATTGCTAATTATCTTGCCATAGGTTTCACACTGACACATTGGACTGCGCAAGTTAAGAAGAAATTTTTCACTAAGGTGCATAAATTCTTCTAAGATGATCCATATTTACTTAAATATTGTCCAGACCAAATCTTAAGGAGATGTGTGTCAGACGATGAACATCAAAGTTTCATCTCCTTCTGTCACTCTCAGGCCTATGGTGATCGCTTTTCTGCTAAAAAGATAACGGCCAAGATTCTGCAGTGTAAGTTTTACTAGCCTACTATGTTCAAGGACACTCATGTGTTTTGCAAGGCTTGTGAGCGTTGCCAAAAATTGTGAGGATTGTCCCGTTGAAATATTATGTCCTTGAACCACATCCTTATCATAGAAGCATTAATTACTGAGGCATCGATTTCATGGGACCATTCCCCTAATCCTTTCGACATTTATATATTTTTTTAGCTGTAGACTATGTCACTAAATGGGTCGAAGCAATTCCATGCTGGAATAATGACCATCAAACGGTCATAAAATTCTTAAAAGAGAACATCATTTCCCAGTTCGAAACGCCTCAGCCATCATTAGTGATGGGGGCTCACATTTTTATAATAGGTCATTCACAAATTTAATAAAGAAATATGGCATCTCTCATAAGGTGAGCACTCCATACTACCCACAAACAAGTGGACAAGCTGAGATTTCCAATAACGAGATTAAACACATTTTGGAGAAAACGGTTAACCCTGATCGAAAGGATTGGTCAATCTGGTTGACAAATGCTTTATGGGCTTATCATACAGCATTTAAAACTCCTATTGGAATGTCTCCCTTTAGACTTTTCTATGGAAAAGCTTACCACTTGCCTGTGGAGTTGAAACATAAAGCCTACTAGGCGATTAAAAATCTGTATTTTAATTTGAACAACGCTAGCTCACTTACGCAAACTTTAGTTGAATGAACTCGAAGAAATCCGGAACGATGCATAATAGAACTCTAGAATTTATAAGGACAAGATGAAGGTGTTTCATAACCAATACATTCTTCAAAATCCATTCACACCATGTCAAAAAGGTACTCTTGTATAAACTTCGATCTCGTTGGATCGGCCCTTTCACTGTTATAAATGTTTATCCTCATGGGGCTGTCGAGATTCTAAATCCAAATAATGGCAATGATTTCAAAGTAAATGGACATCGTTTAAAGCCATTTGTTGAGAAATTTAATTCAGAGGACATGTTCATATCTCTGACTGATCTTGTGTACTAGGATTGATCTCATAGTCTGATGGAGGTATTGGTAGGTTTACTGCTTTCATAGGACTAAGGTAGTTTGTTTTATACTGTTCTAGGATAGTCGGCTTTATGCTTTTAGGATAGTTTACTTTTCAGTTGTTTTAAGATAGTTTACTTTTTATTGGTTTAACTCTTATACTGACCCACTTTCACGCTGAGATCTTTTTGGAAAAGCCTCTTGATTTCTTCCTCAAGTACTATCTTTCCATTACTTCTTTATTTTCATTGTTTCATGTACATTGCATGCTAATATCTTTTATATTGAGAACAATATAGATTTTAGGTTGGGGATGGGAGATTAGGTTACCTAATCAGTGTTTTCTCAATTTTGTTTGCAAATTTTTTGAAAAATTTTAATTTTCAATACTCACCTGTTAAGAAAGCGATAAGTTGTGTAGTTAAGATTGTTTTGAGTATGAAAAAAAGATAGAAATTGAGTTTTAAATTGTTGGAGTCGGAGCAACTAAGTAATTTATTATTTATGGTTCTTACATTCACTTGGTTAAGAGGATGTTTGAATATTATTTTATTCAAATTGTTCTTTGTGAATAGTATTAAATTTTCTAATTGTTAGTATGGTGATCATTGAAAGATAATGAGAACCAAGTTTGGAAAATTTTATCCACTATAAAATAAGGAAAGAACCAGTTAAAAAACTGAAGATCGACAAAAAGGTCATAAAGAATGAATAATGACAACATCTTTGAGAGGAATGACAAATGTCTCTTAAAAGATGCAATGTTTGAAAAAAAAAAAAAAGGATGAAAAGACTGAATGAATATAAATGACCGTCGATAAAAAATCAAAAACTGGGAAAAGAAGAAAAGGGGGATAAGCTCGGAATCAATACTTAGGTTTTAACTAATCTTAAAGTGATGAGCATGGCTAACATTACAAAAAGATAATACTTTCACTGAGCACATTGAAAAACTTGATATGCGAACTATGCTCTTACCTAATGGATTAAGGATTCATTTAATTGGTTACTTATGTGTTCGGCTCCAAGTTTTCAAAAACTCATTTTTCTTATCTTGAGTCTACTCATGCACACACAAAAGATCGTTTCCTAAAAAAGGTTTGAACATTGTACATTAAACTTATTTTTCGCATACTTTGCTCAAGACTAGCAAAATGCTGGATGGGGATTGCATTGAGAGTCAAATATTGTATATTAGAAACCATTTATTACTTAGTTTTATAAACATGATAATGCTTAATGTTCCATTTTAATCATGTTTGTTTTGCAGGGCGAATTTAAGAGCTCGAATTGCAAAGGATGCTAAAAGCATGGATTTAATGTTCAAAATTCGCCAAAGTCAGTGGACAGATCAACCATTGATCTCTGGATATGCCTTAATTTTGGACTTAGCCCTTTAAATTAGATGGCAAACCGAATGAATGGTGTGGATTTCATAGAAAACATCAAGGTGGAAACCATAAGAGGGTGTGTGTTCATGAGGTTACACCTCTGTGCAACAATCAGGCAATCAAGGTCAAACCGTGTTTGACCCAGAGTTTCTTGTTGAGAAATCCCCATTTTTATGCCTGCTACGTTTTAAACCAACGCCAACTGATAAGGTGGGTCATTCGACTCACATCATGACCCGGTTAAGAAATCCGGACCGTTCATTAGATTGGGATAAGAAAAACGGTCAGAGCTATGAAATTATTTTTTTAACGAAGCAATGAATGGAGACTAATCTAAACCATATTCTAGAACTTCATCACAGTAATGCCTGATGATCTGGGCCATTGAAAACTAAGCAATGAAAGGACCAACATTACCCAAGAAGACCGGATGAATAGCAAAAAAAAGAGGGAGTCGATTCCACTACGTTAAACACGTTGAAACATGTTCGCAATGTTGTCCGTATTCAGTGTGATTGAACCACCGATTTAGTGGGCCATGGGTCAATTAACGATGATCATGGATGTTCAGAGGATTGATCTAATGTAGCCAAGTGTCAGTACTAATTTGTTTCTAAAATAGGGGATTAACGAGCTGATTAACATCAAATAATGGAACCAAGAACAGGTCGATCAGGGACCAAAAAGATGACCCATCAAGGGATCATCCTACAGCCAATAGCATGAATGGTGTAGATGGAGGATGTTCTCCAAGAAAATCAAACCAAAATTGTCTTAGTGGTGCAGTTACGCACACTGTTACATAGCCAACAGTGCAGCGCCACTGGGCATACTGTTGTGCACACTATGTTCGAGCAGTCTATAAATTAGGCCATTGGGAACGTAAGAGAGGCAGCAGAGAACAGAAGTGAGCAGAAGCAAGGAGTAAGAGAGACAAAGCGTGGAGAGGCTGTCGATTAACAAAAGCTTTTCCATCCTTTTCTTCTTAATTATGTTTGTATGTTTTTAAGGGCCTGTTTGGACGGACCGATCCCACAGTATTAGGAGGGATGGGATCACGATATCCCGGGATATGCATGACGAGCCAAATAAATCCAGTGAACTTGTCTCGGGATATAAGCAATCCCATAGATCTTAAAACAATCCACTAACATCACCATCATTACCTTAAAATTGATCTCATCCCTTGGTTGGACGGATTGGAAGGTAAAATCCCCGAATACGCTGGGCGTGCCAAACAGACCTAGTGAACTTGTCCCGAGAAATAGCAATCCCATGGGATTTAAACCTATCCACTGACACCACCATCATTACCTTAAAATTCATCCCCTCCCTCCTAATCCCATGGGATTCACCCAGCCAAATAAGCCCTAAGCGATTTTAGTTAAATCATGTTTATGATTGGTTAAACCTCTTTGCTAGGGCTAAGAGGTGAAGCTTGTAACGTGATGGGTAATTTTTTATTGCTTTGATTCATGTTGATATAACTCTCCTTGATTTTAGTTTGATTATAAGAAATACTTTTAGTTTTTAATGGTTTATTGTGACTTAAATTACAATAGATCTTCGATAGCTTTGAGTATGTTCTTTTCATTATAGGCATTGTGAACTTGAGAACCCTGTTGTTCACCATTGTCTCATGGACATGGTTGGATGATGAAATCCTTCCTAATGTTCATAATTTTCCCAGATTGGTTATGGATTGGTATGTTTTGTTATTTGCTTTGTCTCATGGGCAAGGTTTAGTGATGGAGTCACTTCTAGTTCTCATACTTAACATTCATTGAAAACTAAATCAAAGGAAGTTCAGATTTGATTTTTAAAGAAATATCTTCCATTGGATGAAGATGGGACTCTGGTTCCAGTTGTGTTCTTGAATTAATTATAGTTTCCCACCTTTGAATTTTACAAGTTTTAGTTATTTAATTTATAGTGATTCTCTTAAATTCTCCTGATTTAGGTTACATCTTCTTCTAGTTCTCATTCTAGCTACTTTCAAATTATATTCAAGGTTCAGTCCCTGTGGATTCGACCTTGGTCTTACCGAAATTATTATTACATCGTGACCCTACACTTGGGGTTGTGAACATTTAATCAACTGAGTAGACTATTACTTAAGTTCTTTCATTTAATTGATTAAGAGGAAGTTTGAATATCATGTTGTTTTAAGTTACAAATCATATTTAATTTGCTTTTTTTGAATAATGCAAGAATTTCTTATTGTTAGTATGTGTATCAATGATAGATATTGAGAATTGAGTCTGGAGAATTTTATCTACCTCAAAAAGATGAAAAGAACCAGTTAAAAAAAATAAAGAAATCGACAAAAAGTCTCATATGATGAAAAGACTGGAAAGGAATAAAAAGTCTAAAAAGAATGACGATGAAAATTCTGAAAAGAATGGAGATGAAAAGAAAGAATGAATAAAAGGGACCGTTCATATAAAATCAAAAATTGTAAAAAGAAGAAAAATGGGATAAGTTCTAAATCAGCACTTGATTATTCAATTAATCTTGAGGTGATGAGCATAGCTATCATTATGATAGCATTTTTATGGAAAGTAAGTTGAAATTCACTGAGCACATTAAGAAACTTGATATATGAACTTATGCTCCTAAGTAATTGATTAAAAAATAAAATAAAATAAAATAAAAACCATTTGATTGATTACTTGTGCGATTCAGCTCTAGGTCTTCAAAATTTTCACTCTCGATTCTTTGGATTATACTCATTATTTTCTAAAAGTGATTTAAACATTGAGAATTGAAGATTATGTCACGCATGTTTTGCTCAGAAGTAGTAAAATGTTAGATGGGGAGTTTGTTAAGTGACAAATATTGCATATTTTCCTTGTTTATATCTTGGTTTTATGAACATGATAATGCTTAACAGATATATTTTATCCATGTTTGTATTGCAAGGTGAGTTTAAAAGCTTGGATTAAAAAGAATATTAAAAGTATGGATTTGATGCTCATGAATCATCTAGGCAATAGATGGATCTTATGAGACCAGTATTGAAGATTTCAATACCTCGATATTCAAGAAAATTAACAAGTGAAGAAGGAAGGAAGTCGAAAGTGTAAAGTATAGAAATTCAGAGAATCTGAACTTCATTGTCTATGTCATCGACCACTGATCGATGACATCGAAGAAAGTGTTCGATGACATTGAAAACTTACATGGAAAGAAAAAAAGACAAGTTTGGTTACAGGACAAATTTGATGCATTTTTTGATTACATCGAAGACTGGTTCGATGACATCGAGATTTTTTGAGATTTCTTGAGCAACTCGCTAGAACAATCTGGACACTTTTTCGATTACTTGAACATCATATGATGGCATCGAAGTCTAATAGATGACATGAAAAGTTATGCAGTGTGAAAGGCGTTACGTAGTGCGTAAAGGTGCGACTTCTAGATTCAATTTATATTTGATGACATCAAAGGCTGTTCGATGACATCGAAGGCGTTATACAGAGTGCATAAATTTGAGGTTGTTTTCAAAAACGGTCGGACTAAGGCTATAAATATGCGTTCTTTGAGGAGTTCTAAACATGAATTAGGTTACAACGAGTAAAGCCAAAGGGTGGAGCAGCCTCTCAAGAGTTTTTCTTCTTTCTTAATTTATTTTTCATATTTTGTTTAAGAGATTTAGTTTCAATCATGTCTATAGTTAATTAAACTTCTTAGCTAGGGCTAAGAGGTGAAGCTTGTAACATGTTGGGATGATTATCTTGCCTTGATTCTTGTTTATATTGAACTTCATTGATTTCTAGTTTGAATTTAAGGAATATTTTTAGTTTTTTTATGATTTATTGTTACTCAAATTACAATAGATGTTGTGATAGCTTTGAATATCTTCTTTTCTATTTTGATATTGTGAGATTGGTAAAATTCGTGATTCACCATCGTCTCCTGAGCATGGTAGATGCTTGCATTCCCTTCTAATCTTCACAATACTCTTTCATGTGTGAACTAATTAAATGAGAAGTTCAGATTGTGCTTTAATTGCTTCATCTTCCAACTAGATAGGATAAGACTTTGATTCTAGTTGTGTTTATTGAATCAAGTGAGATAGCATCCTGATAGCTATAAATGGATCCTTGGCGCTCTAGTTTCCTTTTGGATTGTTGATACTTTATTCACAATTACTCTCTTTTATTCCAAATTTTAGTTTAGATATTATTCTAGTTCTAGTTCTAATTATTTTCAGAATACATGCAAGTTTAGTCCCTGTGGATTCGACCTCGGTATCACCAAGTTATTACTACATCGCAACCCTGCGGTTGGGGTTGTGAGCAGTGTGCATGCAATCATCTAGAGCAGGCCTCTAGGAATCCACACATGAGCACTATGGATACATCTAATGCATGCTTAATGCAATATCATCGACATATTCTGTCATCATATATACATATCTTGGTACGAGATGAAATAATGAATTTATGATTGTAAAGATTTACATGTCTATATATTCAATTCACTTTACTATATGTTCAAAGCATAAATCATACGTCAAAGATCATCTTAACATGGTAACATAACAACATAACAATCATAATAATCATATCATCTCTCTTAATTATATAGATATAAGACATGTTGGGATTCACTCACCTATTCTTGGTATAGCTAAATCCATTGAATAATCGAATAGTTTTGAGCCTAAAATTCGAATCTCAATTAAAATAGTTTAAACAATCACTAATTTAATTTATCTATTACATCTAGTGGATCCCACCCTTATTTAAATATCCTAGTTTGAAATTCAAAAAAAAAAAAAAAAAAAACACAAAAAGTTGTTAATCAATCCGGTCGATCAATTGAGATAGCTCGAATGCTCTCTATCAATCCCTTCAATCAATTGTTTATAGATCGAGGAAATTCAAATTTTACATCTCAAGTCTCTGGAAACTTTTGGTCATCTTCGATTGATCGAACCATGTTCATCGATCAATCGATAAAGACCAAATGTAATTCATTTTGTTCGCTAGACAAATTCCACCATCTTTAATCAATACCCCCTATCGATCAAGACTGCTCAAGAATCTCCTCGATCAATTGAACCCAACTTTTATCAATCAAGTGAATTCTCAAATTAAAACTTTTGGTTGTTGGACAAATATTGACTTGTTCAACCGATTGATGGTCATCTTGGATCAATCAATCGAAATCGATCCGGTCAATTACAATATCCAACTTATCCAAAAAAATTACTATTTTTTTCTTCTATCTCTTTAACCTTTATGGATTCAATCAATTCATGGTTTTGGTCTAAACCATACAATGGTTTTCTCGTCTCCAAAGTTTGGAAAAGCAAAACGATTGCTTGGATCCAAATTATCCGATATCTACAGTCTTTAGTCTTTAGTTGGAATCACTCTACAATAATAGTTTATCATTGTTACTCCCCTTAGATTATTGTGGCCAATCCAATAGTTAGATTACTCTAAAATTCAGGGTCATGGTAAGTTTTGGCCTTAGGAGACCTCTGAATCAAATGGATGTTGATTGATATTGCTAGATTGTCCAAGGCTAGTCTGTAAAATATGAAATCTCACGTAAAGCTTACTTATTTTCTTTGAATATTTTCCTAAATCAAAACAGTAGATGTAGGATTGATCCGCCTTGTTCGTTATATAAATCTATAGTTTTTAATTAAAAATAGAGAGAATTTAAGAAAAAAAATCAAACTAGAAACTTACTAGCTCTTTTGTGCAAATTTTTAATTAGCACATTTTCAAGAATCAATGACAAAATCAATCTTTTGACCTTACCTTCCACCGAGATTACTTCTACCAATATGCTAAGTACTTGGCTTTTGTTATAAATAGAAAAAATAATAATTTTAATTCTAGTTAATCTGAATTTTATATGGCTTGAAATTCATGGTTGCTACAACTCTACCATGCTTGTCTGAAATATTGTATGTATACCCTTCTTAATAAACAGATTGTACAGCTACGTAATCCTATCATCTATCAATGAAATATGCTACTCGGGTTCTTATTTTTTATGTGCTGAGTGAGATGGTTAATACACTGACATAAAAATTTGTATGAGAGGAATAACATGAGCTCAAAATAAATCATTCAAATAATGAGCTTGGATTAAAATGAATATTATGAAAAAATATATATTTTTTATTTTTATTTTTTCGATACCATTGAATGGTATGTCCACATTAAGATCACCTGTTGAAATATAATTTGTAAACCCAGATTTGGCTCATGACTCAGTCACTAGCTGGTTTGAATCGGCCTAGTGAGTCCTGAGTCAACAAGGTGGGCAATAAATAATAATAATAATAATCGATTATTGTGAGATATACTTCTTACCTGGATGCCCTTTCTTCGAGTCAGCCATCTCGTGGAAATCCCGCCAAGGTAGCCGAGTTTGGAGTTGTAACCCTAGAAAACAAGGACAAGTTACCTGCAAACCAGGACTTGCCTGGTTTAACCAACCCAGATCAGGCCCGTCCGTTACCTTGCTAGGTTGACTTGGGCTAGTCCTGAGTTTACCCGCCTGGTTTGCAAACTATGGTTTGAAAATCAAGCTAATACACTCATCAAGTGGGCCTCATCTTTGAAAGCAATGGACAGCTGATCAGACGCAAAAGTACAGGTATGACTCAACTTATGAGCATATATATTAAACTGACATTTGTGCCTAGTTATATCATGATGGGGCCCACCATTTTCATAGCCTGGACATTTGGCACAGATAACCGTTGGAAAAAAAAAAAATTTAGTGTAGCTTCATAAGCTTGCTGTGCAATCTCTACCATTTTTAAATACAGTACAAGAAAAGTCACTAAAAAAAGCCTTTTAGATGATTAGTTTTAGGGCCTGTTTAAGTGCAAAGTCAAAAAAGGTGATGTAAAATAAAGTCGTGGTATAAGCCTAATGCAAAGCAACATCAGCGCTAAGGAAAGTAAACCTTTTAGACATGTTTGTTTATCATAGAAAATTTTATTTTATTTTTTTAATCGTAAACCGCCCTTTCATTGCATACAAAAAAAGGATACAAAACTCTACAAAGGCTTTGGATTGCCTAGAACAAAAAGAACATGGGACAACCTATCATGTGGAAAGGAAAATCTGCACAAAAGAAGCTAGCGATTTCTCATCAAGCCTAATCCCACCTTGTTTAAAAAGATGAGACCTCTGGAGTGAGAGGGAAGATGCACCAAGGTACACAAGAAAAAAGAGGACTGCGACCTGCTACCCTGCCTAGCCATGGCGTCTGCAGGAGCTTTACCTTCCCTAAGGATATGTGAGTAGATCACTTCAACAGACGATGCCAAATCATGAATTTTGGCTAGCCAGGAGAACCATTTCTAACCAGGGGAAGCAGAGTCGTACAGTAGACTGATGACTATGAGAGTCTAATTCAATAATTATCAGACGATACTCTTTCGAAAGGCCCAACTGCAGACCGTCATGGATGGCTCTGAGCTCCGCGTGAGTGTTGGAAGCTATCCTGTAGCCTTCTACAAAAGCAAAGATGAAACCTCTTGAGCTGTCCCTGTAGAGACCCCCACCTCCAGCAGGTCCCAGGTTTCCAATTGCAAACCCATCGACATTTATTTTTATCCGCTCGACATGTGGCCGAAACCAGGTTACAACTGAAAGTGAGCAATGAGAGTGAGCCACTGAGGATTGGTGGGGAGGGCCCGAAATATGGGTGACACGCTAATAGGGAGATGGAGGACTTGATGAGTTAATCTTCTCCCTGAGAAAATTAATCCACCAGCTAATGCGAGTCAGCAGCGTGTGTGGTTGAGGCTATGTGTCGAAGAAAATTATTGCATTCCATGCTTTCCACACTTCCGACAGAAGGACGCAGGGAGCCAGTTTGTGGGCAGCAAATTTTTGTCTGATGCCACACCAGGGTGGAGATCTTCAGGGGGAGGGCTAGGTTCCAGATCCATTTAGCCCACTGTTTACGCGGCTGGCTCAATCTAAACAGATCTCAGGCCAAAGTGACAGAGAAAACCCCCGAGGGCGTGAAAGGCCAAATAGGGAGATCAGGCCCAGGAGTCGTGCAGAAACCAACTTGGAAGATGAGGTCAAAAACTTCTTGAGGAATAATTGTCAACATCGAAGACGGAGGAAAGGGGCCTAATTTTCCTAACAGTTAGTTTATTTTAAGGTAGCGCAAAGAGTGAGGAATGAGGATACCGTTGATGTGCTCCAGGGGACCCAGCCAAGTCCAATTCGTGGTCCAGATATTTCTATCTCCTGCTCCAATCTGCAGCTATGAGGACTTCACTATCAGGATAAGGCGCTGGATCTGTTTCCAGATGGGTGAGGCGAAAGCAGGAGTGGAGCGCTGCCCATTCCAGTTACTACTCTGGCCGTATTTGGATAACATAAAATCCCTCCAGAGGTCATGACCTGATTTGAAATGGACAGACCAAGCCATCTTGGTTCTGAATGCTTGCATTGTCAACGAGTCTCCTTATACCCAGCCCCCCTTCCTCTCTGGGGAGAGAAACTGTCTTCTAATTGCACCAGTGGGCCTTGCATTTTCCTTCGAACCAACCCCACAGAAAATTTATCATCATTCTTTCCAAGGATCATAACACCTAATTAGGAATATGGGAAGCTGCTAAAGAGTGTACCGGTATGCTGCTGAGAACACTTTAAATCAACAACACTCTATCGGCTTGGGAAAAAAACTAGCCTGCCAACCAGAAATTATGGCCTCAATTTTGTGGACGAGAGGTTAAAAATCTGCAGCCCTGCACCTACCAATGACAAGAGGGACCCCGAGGTAGCTGAAAGGATTTATGAGTTGGGGATTCCGCAAGCACACTCAATTGATCTGATTCTCGTTGTCGAAAGAGATTTGCCGCATACAAAAGAACTCTTGTTGAAATTAATGGTTTGACCGAAGACCACTTAGTAGTCATCCAGGAATATCTTCATGGCCCTAATCGAGTTGAGACTGCCGTTGAGAAATAGCAGAGTGTCGTTGGCGTAGAGTAAGTGAGAAACCGTTTGAGAGCCTCTCCTCAGCTTGTAAGGGGTAATAGAACCGTGATCGAATTGAGCTTTTAAGCTATAGCTGAAGACCTCAGTGGTAAGGATGAACATCGCCGGGGATAAAGGGTCTCCTTGCCATAGCCCCCTAGAGGATTTGAAGAAGCCAGTCGCCTCACCGTTTATTAGGATTGAGAAACAAGCATTGCCCCAACAGTTTTCCACCAAGGAGATCCACCTATTGCTGAAGCCAAAATGACCAAGGATCGCCTTGAGAAAGCCCCAGTCCACTTTATCGTACTCTTTCTCCATATCCACTTTCATCACAATGTTCCCACCCCTGTGCTTTCTGTTGATATCTCTAAAGAGTTCCTGAGCAAGCACAATCTGCTCGGCAATTGGGTGGCCTTGAATGAAAGCACCTTACTCTAGGGAAATCAGTGACGGTAGTATGGTGCTTAACCTGTTGGAAATAATTTTTTCGGTGATTTTATACAGGCAGTTGCATAGGCTTATCGGTCTGAAATCTGCGAAGGAGTTCGGGGAGTTGGAGTTTGGAATGAGGCAGATGAGGGAGGCGTGTACAGCGCACGAAAGTGCTCCACCCTAGAACACATATCTGGTTGCTTGGTGAATATCCTAGGCAATGGTGTTCCAGCAGCAAGCGAAGAAAGCTCTAAGGAAGCCGTCTGGGCTTACAGCACCATCAGGAGAAATGAACAACGCGGCTTGATGCACCTCGAGCAGGGTTAGAGAGGCAAGAAGGTCCGCATTTTGTTGTTGCGTGACCAGCTAAGGGATTGCATCCAGCAGGGCAAGGCGAGCAGCACAGGTAGTCACCGCAAACTGGGCGTTGAAATGGTCAATTGCCATTCTCTTAATGATGTGGGGATCGGAAGTGAACTCACCACTTTAAAGCCTAATAGATCTAATCTCAGCTCTCCTCTGTTTTTTCGAAGTGACTGCATGAAAAAAATGGGTATTTCTATCTCCCAGTTCCAACCAGCTAATTCTCGATTTTTTCTTCTAAAACATTTCTTCCATGACTTCCAGGTGGCTGAATTTTGTTTGGCAATCTTTAAACTTCCGTTGGATATCGGTCTGCATTGGGATGTCACCCTGGTTACATTGCATAAGGCGTTCCAAATCTGAGAGTTCCTATTCAGCTAGGATAACCTGCAAGGATATATTGCCAAAAACCTCTTTGTTCCATGTCTAGAGAGCTTCCTTGACACGCTTGAGCATGAGGAGAACGTTATGAATAGGGTGAGGATCACTCTCCTTGTTCCAGATGGTCCGTATAACCTGTTGGAAGGAGTCGTGGAGAAGCCACATGCGCTGAAAGCGGAAAGGCTTCGGGCCACTAGGCGTCCTGGGCGGGAAAGCTAGAAGAAGGGGCGAATGGTCAGAGCTAACCCAAGGCAGATCGGTAACTTGAAAGTTTTAGAAAGCAGTGGACCGCTCCACGTTAAAAAGAACCCTGTCGAGGCGAACCCAAACCCGAGCAAGACCACCCTGGTTGTTAGACCAGGTGAATCGGTTTCTTGAAAATCTAGCATCAATCAGGCCAGCATCATTTATGGCTTCTGCAAACTCTCTCATACTGGCAATGTCCCCTGGCCTACGGCTATGTCTTTCCTCCATCGAGACTTTTGCATTGAAGTCACCACACACAGTCCAGGGACCTTGAACAGAGGCTGAGATGGTGGATAAGGCACTCCAAAGAGACCACCGTTGGATCCTGTCACAGCTAGCATAGATCACTGTGAAGTGAATGGTGCTTTGAAATTTTGGGAAATTCATTGCAAAAAAGATGAAGTGGTTAGTGGAAATATAAACTGAGAGGGAGCTCAGGTTCTTGTGGAAGATCCAGATCTTCCCTCCAGCTTCGGCATTGGAGACGGAGTTGTGAAATCCAAGGGATAATCTAGTTCCAACCCTTCTATTATCGCTAATCATGGGTTCGAGAATGGCCACTAGGTGGGGTTTGTGGATCTTGGTGAGTCTTCTCAAGGAACACATAGTACGAGCATTTCCTATCCCTTTAGCACTCCATACAATGAATTTATCCATCAGTTACACATCCTGTGTTAACAACCCTTCTTTTCAATCGTCTTAACCTGGATTCCCATGAGCCTTTAGTGTAGATAACCTTTAGCCTTCGTCTCCTAGTGAGTCCGAGTGCTCTGGGAGCTAAGAAATGAGCCGTGGAGGTGCCTTGTGCTTCAGTTGATAGCCCATAGTTTTGTCCTGTACTAAAAAGAGCTACCATCTTTGGAGAGGGATTTGGTACCCTGGAAGTAGTCTCTTAAGCAATGAAAGGTTCTTAGGTTGGGAAAAAATAAGGTGAGAGGTCAACTTCTAGCCTTCGCTCGCTAAGATTAGTGCCTGGGGAACAAAGGATAGCTGAATCAAGGGTGGATGGAGGGCTAATATCAGGTCTAGGGAGGAGGGAGGAATGGGATTTGGGAAGGGTCTCGTGGGAGGATAGGATTGCTGCAAAATGGTCTGGGACAGATTATGGAGGGTCAGGGTGATGATACTTGGGACATGGAAGGTTATGGGTGGGAAGGTTATGGAAGGTGCACGTGTCTTATCAAAGAAAATTCTTAGAAAATGCTTTTCCTTCCTATATATTTGCAATTGTTTGGATCACAATTCTACAAAGATGTAAACTCTTTTACTTTTAAAATGTGACATTAGAAGTAAAATAAATTTCTCCATTTAAATTATTATATTTTTTTTTAGAAAAAAAAAAAAAAAATGAGAGAGGGAGAGAAAACAAATACAAGCACCTTACTACAATATACACTAGTTGCTTTCCTTAGTTCCATTCTATCCTTATGGTCCGTTAAGATTGCTAGAACTATGCATTATTTAAGGATATAAAAATGTTTTAAACTAAAGGTAAGGTGGTATAAGTAATTAGAAGGTGACTCAACATCCTCTCCAGAAAACTTAACTTTAATAGAGCATTATGGTTGCAACAAAGCCTGATGTGATGTCATACACGTGGCATGAAAGTAACTGGCATTAAACCATTTAATTGTGAGTTATAATTCTAGGGCACCTTATAATAAAGATATTCTATATATTGATTAATTATTTAAATAGCCAATTGGTGGACATTTAATCCACAATTTAATGAAAAAGCTGATTGTCTGAATTTTTTACTTTATTTTTAAAATTTTTTTAAAAAAATAATAATAATAATAAATAAATAATAATAAAAAATCAAGAGTTGTATATTTCTTCTATGAGGCAACTTTAGAGAGGAGATACAAGTATAATTAGTCCCTCCAAAACCAAAAGGAGAGGAGGGACCAATGAGAGTTGGGGAAAGAGACTAGGACTCCCTAACCATGCCAAGCCCCATTCGGTCAAGAAGGAGCTTCCCTCGGGGGAGGATGGGGAGGTCAGCAGCGAGGGTAAAGCTCTGTCCCGTTGCTCAATGCTGCCTATATGAGCCAAATCATTGGCCACTCTATTCAGCTCTCTGAAAGTGTAGATGAAATAAAATGAGACTAATCCCCGGATGTGGTCTATCCTCTTCATCCAGTAGAAAATACGATTTTTCACTGATACGTTCGATAAACAGAGGTTAGGATTCCTTAGATAATATGATTTTTCCAACTTACCTGTTTGTAGAGATTCCTCTTATTTTGATTGTTAAAACCATAGTTTAAAGCACAAAAATTTGACTTGACTCAAAACCCAGTTGAGCCAAGTCAACTCAAAAACTCATGCATGCTAGTTTCTCTTAAAAAAGTTTAGAGTTTTTTTATAAGATTTTTCGATATTATTAAATATTTAAAGAGAAGGTGCAAATCCATGCAGCTGGTTGGACCACAAGTTGAGGTCTATTCATCGGGTAATTTGCGACATGTTAAGTGCAAGTGACACCCAGCTCATCTAATAGGTTATCCCCATTATGAGGATTACCTTGCACGAAAATCATCCATATCCACTCACCAAATCTTCTACAATAGTAATTTTCTATTTATCATTGGCTAGACATTGTTTTGTAAGAAGTGGCCCACCTGATGATTAGATGGGACTGATTTTTATTCGAAGTCATGGTGGGGAAATTTTATTAGAAGGATTGGATGTCACATGCGCTTAACAGGTTCCGAGTTATAGGCTGGGTGGAACATGTGGTCCAGCGGATTGGACTTGACATCTTCTTATATTTAAAAGTAATATATAAATAATGTCGAGTTATGCTAAGTTGAGCCCAGCTTTCTTCTTCTTTTTCCCACTTTTGTTGAGTTTTTCTGAGTTGGGTTTTTTTCAGGTTTTGACCTAGTCATGATTGGATCGGGTTCTCTCTAACTTGGTGAAACCTAATCAAGATAATGGGCAAGTGGGTTTTTAAACCAGGGTGGAAAATGAGTAACATATATCATGGGTACAAGTTCTAAATGCATGCATCGCAATGGTTGAAACTGAGTAGCTTATGTCATGTGTACAAGTTCTAGATGCAAGATGCATGCATCTCAAGGTTCATGCTCTTCCATCATATCAAACGACTCCCATTCGGCAGTCATTTCTCCACACTTCTGCCAGGTATTGGAAACAGCTTCCTCTGTCCACGTGCATTGCAAGTGCCACACTTTTCTGATGTATATATAATATATTCATTAATATAGGTAATTAGGTTTCAAAATCTGATACAGTGCTCATGTCAAATTATCGGTAGATAGATCTCGAAAGAAATCGCCGAGAAGATGCTGACGACTGTGATTCGTGTGCGCAAGTTGGATATTGACACTTGTAATTTTATTTTCAATCCATGTCCAGATAAGACAATCACAACCATTAAATAACATCGCATTTCAAATGCAAAATAATTAGGATCTTGTTAGTGCTCCATTGGCAAGCCAATAAAGGCTTCTTTCCAGTTGAAGAGACAAAACCCAACATACTTTATACATCCCCAAGTACTTATCCTCAACATGGGCCACCTTGGATGTGTCAAAAGCCCATGGTGTGGGGTGTGTGTGTTTGTTAGGAATAATTTTCTAGGAGTATGCAATACACCACTTATCCTAACTTTGTATGTGATTTGTTTGTAATATCTTGGGAAGTATATACATTGCAGTTGTAGCATTGGAAGGTATTTTCTAATGTAAAGATGCCAACGTGGGGACCATGCAGTCTTTTGGATTATTGCTTTTGTTGGGTACTTACACCAGTATGATTAGTCATTTTGGTTCTTGGAAAGGGAAGCTCATTCCCATGGGTCCAGACCCTTGTACAGAACATTGTGGGATTTTGTTTATTAGTAAAGGGGCGATTGGTGCAGCGTGTATTTATTTAGGTGGGTGTAATTTGTCTCAGTTTCTGTAGCTTTGCTCAATTATTATGGAACATATAGTTACGAAAGGGTGGCTGAAGAAGGGACTACATTGGCTTGATGATGATGATGATGTATGTCATCAGCTAAGGTAAATGATGAATGTATTGTGATCTCTCTCTCTCTCTCTCTCTCTCTCTCTCTCTCTCTCTCTCTCTCTCTCTCTCTCTCTCTCTCTCTCTCTCTACCCTTTCTCTCCTACCTTTACAAATTTCTTCTCGAATCAACTCCCACTTGGTATCAAAGAGGTTTGTGGATCTAATCGCAGCCTACGATAATGGGGTCCACTCCTGACACCGTCCATACATACAGATCACAATACAAAAGCCCAAGAGAAAAAAAAAACATAAGGTACAGAGATTTACGTGGTTCAACGATATACCTATGTTCCCAAGATATTAACACAGAGCTTTATTCTTTACTAAAGCAGGAGGTGTCAAAAATAGAGAGCTTACCTCTCACCCACCCTTCATCTATGCAAGAACTCTTTCACCAAGAAATATCCAAAAAAGAATGAATGAATACCTCTCTCTACCTGATATAGACAACATACCTACAAAGAGGATTTGCAATATATATATATATATATATATATATATATATATATATATATATATATATATATATATATATATATATATATATATATATATATATATAACTTAGCTAAACTAAGCTCAGTTGTATGTATATATGTACGTATGCAAGAGGGGGAGGGATGTCTTTTGTTAGGAGACATCAAAAAAGTCGTAACATTATATCTAAAGACTACTTTCTATAATAGTAAGAAAAACGCTTCTAATAACAACTATCCAAACATTACCAAATACTAGGCAACAACAAGCTCAAGAGAAGTCATGTACTATAAAAATTCCCTTGCGATAGACTTCATCATCATATCTACTACATTATCATCAATGTGAATCTTTTACAATTGGATCTACCCATCTTCCACCATGTCATGAATAAAATGATATTGAATATCAATGTGCTTGTTTCAAGCATGAAATAACGGATTCCTAACCATGTGTAATGCTCTTTGATTATCATAGTAAATCACCACTTTCCACTTATTTTTAATTCTTCAAGCAACCACTTCAGCAAAATACCTTTCTTACAAACTTCTGTAACTTGCATGTATTCTACTTCCATCGTAGACAAGGCCATCACGGACTGTAATTTTGACATCTAACTAATCGTATTATTGACTAAAAAGAAAATTTAACCTATGATAGATCTTCTATTATTACGATCTCTTGTATAATTTACATTCATAAACCCAACCAACTCTAAATTTTAGCTATTATAATAACTAATTATCTTATAAATCCCCTTTAAGTAACAAAGGATCCACTTCCCATCGATCTAATATCCCTACTCAAGTTCATTGTGTATTTACTACCTACCCCCACTGCTTGTGCAATGCCTAGTTTGGTGTAGATCATAGGAAACATAAATCTTCTTATGATTGATGAATATGGAGACATCTCTACCTTATGCACTTTTGTGTTAGGGCACTAATTTAAAGATAATTTACAAAAGCTTGAAAATAAAGTATTGGCTATATTAGAATTCTACATACTGAAGTAGTGTGAAATTCTTTTAACACAACACTTCTGAGTTATCTAGACTTTTATGTTCTTCCTAATTCTAATACGATCATCTTAAGAATCTGATTAATGACGCATTCTTCGTATCCAATTCCCTAGCCAAATGAGCTTTTAGTTTTAGAATGGTAACTCTACTTGCTAGTACATGTAACCAATACGTCATCCACATACAATAAAAATATAATAAAGTCACGATTACCATAACTACAAATATAAACACAATGGTTTGCTTAACATCTTTGAAATTCTAAGTTCATAATGAAGGAATCAAACTGTCTGTACCAACCCATTGGCACATGTTTTAAACCATAAAGGATCTGTTCATTAGATAAATAAATTTCTTCTTATTTTTTTCAATAAAATCCTTGGTTTTAATTATATAAATTTCTCTATCAAGATCACATGCAAAAAAAAACTAATTCTTTCATCTAATCGCTTAGGTTCTAAGTCAAACACTATATTATACTCAACATAGATAGCACTCAATCAAACAACTGGAGATAAAATTTGATTGAAATCAATATTTCATTCATAAGTATACTCTTTAACCACTAATCGAGCTTTATATGTTTCAATATTCCTATTAGTATAATTTTTTCAACATGTAAACTCATTCCAACTAGTAGTGCAGTTCCGTTCTTTGGATAATTCAACCAATTCATAAGTCATATTTTTATACAGAGCTTCCATTTAATCTTTCATAGACAATGTCCAATGGCTACCATCTTTAGATATACATGTCTCTCAGTATTAACAAGGCTCACACTCTTTTCCATCCATGTATAAGCAGTAACATAATCCTTAAGTCAAACAGAAGATTTTCTAGTTGGCTTTAGTTGCACTTGACCTATGATGCCCTGAATTTCACAGCCCGATACTTGTTGAGATGTCGAGACACATCTAGGGGCTGCACGACCGGTCATGGCCCCTTCCTAACCAGTCGTGGATTGGCTCAACTCAAAGTCCAGCGAGCATCAGATTTTTGGTTTTAAGGTGCTCGACCTGTCGTGGCCCATTCCGTTCTTTGGATAATTCAACCAATTCATAAGTCATATTTTTATACAGAGCTTCCATTTAATCTTTCATATACAATGTCCAATGGCTACCATCTATAGATATACATGTCTCTCAGTATTAACAAGGCTCACAGTCTTTTCCATCCATGTATAAGCGGTAACATAATCCTTAAGTCAAACAGAAGATTTTGTAGTTGTCTTTAGTTGCACTTGACCTATGACGCCCCGAATTTCATAGCCTGATACTTGTTGAGATGTGGAGCCACATTTAGGGGACGCACGACCGGTCGTGGCCCCTGCTTGACCAGTCGTGGATTGGCTCGACTCAAAGTCCAATGAGCATCAGATTTTTAGTTTTGAGATGCTGGACCGGTCATGGCCCATTCTCGACCAGTCAAGGGGTCCGCTCGACCGGTTGTGGTTACACAGTTTCGTTTCTGAATTTGATGTGAACTGTAATTTTTTGAGTCGTCTTTCGCAAGGGTACGAAAGGGAAGTTGCCTAAACTATATATAGGTGTCCCTAGGGCTTTTCTAAGGTATTGAAAAATAATTCTAAGATGTGAGCAAAGGATTTTCTCTGTACTTCCAAGGGAGAAGTTAGTATTTTACCTTGTAATCTTTGTTTTTCTTCATAGTGGAAGTTTGCATCCGTGGTTTTTTATTCTAGTTTAGGGTTTTTCCATGTATATCTTGTCTTGTGGTTTGTTTGAATGCTTTTATCCTGTTTCTAGTTTATATTTCTTCCTATTTATCGTTTATGGGTGAGATCGGATATTAGATCTCAATTCACTACGTTGTTGACGTGCTGCACAACAACTTGTATTAGAGCTATTGGTTTAGTTCTATTGGGAGCGATGATGGAAGAAGGAAAAACTAGAATTAAGAAGTTTAACTTTGCCTTCTAGAAGATGCAGATGGATGATTATTTATATCAAAGGACCTCTATATTCTACTAGGAGGAAAAGAGAAGAAACAAGAAAAAATAATAGATGATGAATTGGTTTTACTAGATAGGAAGGCTTTAAGAACGATCTAACTCTCTTTGTCTAAGAACGTCGCCTTCAATATATCCAAGATGAAAACTACAAAAGAATTAACGGAAGCCCTAGCCACCATGTATGAAAAACCCTCAGTGTCCAACAAGGTTCATCTTATAAAACAGCTATTCAACATAAAGATGTCAGATGGTGGGAATGTGGCTAAACATCTAAACGAGTTCAACACAGTCACGAGCCAGTTGGAATCCCTTGACATTATTTTTTAAGATGAAGTCAAGGCGTTATTGATCTTATCCAGTTTGTCAGATAGTTAGGATGGTTTAGTGATTGTTGTGAGCAATTCTTCAGGGTCAACAAAGTTAAAATTTGATGATGTGGCCGGTCTAATTCTCAGTGAAGAATCTAGAAGAAAGGCATCAAGAGTTTCATGGGATTCAGGGAATGCTCTAAACGTTGAAGGAAGAGGAAGATTGCTGAACAAAGGAGGCAATAAACACGGGCATTCTAAGTCAAGCAAGAAGTCCAAGGGACCAAAAGATAAAGACGGGTGTTGGCATTGCGGCAAGAAGGGTCACATGAAACGTGATTGTAGGGTATAAGACCCGTATCCTAGTCTGTACTGTTCTGTCGACTCCCGTGATCCTTCCCGTCAAATTTTGACAATCCGCGACTTATAATCAATATTTACGCACGACCCTTAGTCGTATCCTTTATATTTGAATCGGCTTAATCTAAGACTTGTACCATTGCAACTGCACCGTCACTGTGGTTCCAACACAGCGACTCGCATACCAATCCGATACCCGGGTAAGAAGATGTGAGCCGGCGTTTATTTTGAGAAAACACTGTGCTCTTGCAATCCTAAGAGAATCTCTACAACATGTCTCATCAATCAATCAATCACTTCATGTCAAGTACACATCCCCTTTCACCCCATCCCCAAGCAACCACCAAGTCAACTCTTTCTCACCCTCTCTCTTACACAACCATACATGTCAAGTACACATCACACATCACTCACCCTTTCACCCATCACACCCATCCCTCACTTCTCTTATAACCCTCTCTCTATCTCATTTCCCAACACAATTCCAAGCAACAAAAAAAAAAACCCACGTCCAAGCTTTCTTAAGAGAGGAAAGTGAGTTTGTGTATGGCCTACTTTCCCATCCCAAATCCATCATCCTAACCATTCAAACTTCATCTTCCACTATGAAAGTGAGACACAAAGAGATTGGCTTTCCAACGAAACGAGAAGATCGAACAGTGGGTGCTTATTAGGCTACATTTTCATATTTTGATGAAGGGCCAAGTGAGGCCTACTGATTAATGGTATGGATCTTACTTGGGACCCTATGTGTGGCCGATGGCCCACCTTGATTCTCATAATCATTTCATGTTGGGGCCATTCTCCATGGACCCCATCATGATGTTTAATTTCTTTGCATAAGAAGGGTCATATAGACCTTCCATTTTGGTGGAGAAGGGATCTCCACCGTTGATTTTGGATTTGGTGGACCCACATGTATTTGGGACCCACTTGATGTATGATTGAATGCAAGGGAGGGCTCATAGTGGCAGAGCCCTCCATCACATGTATCCCCCAATCTCTCTGTCTCCCACTCTCATTTTTTTTTCTTTCTATTGTATGCGATGATGTGGCCGTGTGGCCCACTTGGATGTGTAAGTGCACCTACAAGTGCCTTGATTTGTCAATTACAGTGTAAGTTGAGTCAGTCGGACAATAGCGCCTAACAAGAAGATCAATTCAAGTGTCTGCCTCAACTGAATGTGTGGAAGCTCACCATAGGTAAATTATAGCCTCACATCTCATGTCCCAAAACACCAGGTGATTAAAACCCTTAAAACTACGTAGAACACCTTAGGGTTTTATTGTAAGAAAAAATTTTACCAAACAGGAAAATCTTCAAGTTTTCTTACACTGTCGATTGTATCGATTCACATTTCGATATGATCGACTTACTCTGTCGATGTCCTCGGCATCTAAATTGATACAATCGAGTGGAGACAAAAAGCGTCCAGCAATCAAACATTCATCTGGACGATTTATCGATACATCGGAATCTCAATCGATATCATCGATATTCGAATATCGATCCCATCGAAAGTAGATCGATAATATCGACAGGCAGTTTTTTGGCGGCCTTATTTTTCTAAAGAAAACAACTATAAGCTTCAATATATCGATGACTGTCCGATTCAATCTGAATTCAAATATCGATTATATCGAAAGTTATTCGATCATATCGACAGTGGGCGCATGTTTCCTCCAATAAATATGTTAGGATGTTTTAAACGTTGATCGGGGGGCCAGTCGAGAAATCAATATTCATATGTCGATTATATCAAGACCTGGTCGATTGGATCGAGACCGGACACAAACCGTCCAGCAAGATTATAGGTAAATCTATACGATTTATCGATCCCATCGACACGGACTCTTATATCATCGATATACAAATTTCAATGACATCGGCTGTTCCCCGATCATATCTTTAGAACTTAAAATAATTCAAGCTAGTCTCTCTCATTTTTCAACTGTCGATAACTTAATCCCAGTATCAATGGAATCGGAGTTCGAAATTTGATGGCATCGACACCTGTATCGATTTTATCAACCAGCTGGCAAAAGGTTTCCAAAAGCGAATGACATTGAGTTTGTGTCATCAAGCGGACCATTGATACAATCGAGAGTATACGCTCGATTACATCGACCCTACTCGATGATATCGAACTCTGTCATAAATGTCACCGTTTTATATCCGTTGGAACCTTTTGTCTATTTAAAGAGAGGCTTGTCTTCATTGCTAGTAGAGAAAGAAGAGAGTGCTTCTAAGTGTTTTAAACTCTATATCATTTATCTTAAGCCCTTTCTCTCAGGGAGTTCATCCTCCAATCCACCCTCATCATTGATATTCAATAGAGTAGATTGGGGAATGAACTTCCTCATTCAAGGATCCTCCAGCTACTACCTTAATGGAAAATCATTAAGCTGGGATGCCTTGAATGCATAGATGATTGGAATCACTCTATCTTCCTAATAAAAAAATCTTTAGAGAGTGGAATTCTATCATAACCTTGACCCAACTTAAAGCCTAGTATTGGTACATCTTTTGTGTTACGGATCAAGGGAGCTAAAGACTCTTCATCAACAAGAAGGAGATCTTCATCACTGTACTAAAAGGGACTCATCAACTTATCTGTAAGTACCTAGAGTCCAGATGACACTTGTGATCATTCCTTTCTAGGATTGGGTCTTAAGTGTTACTCACCCTTTGAAGTCCTCAAAGGAGGCTTCCGGCGGGAGTGTACTTGTGGGTGCATTGTGTGCACCCTTGCTCTATGTGGGCATAAACATCTAGTTAGGAGTGAACCAATAAAACTCTAAGTTATGAGGTGAACTGTGTAAAACCTCTGTTAGGGTCTTAGGGTAAGATCCTTAGCTAGTGTGCCTAAATCAGGTACTATGTGTTGACCCTTGCTCGTGAGAGCATAAACAGTCAGCCTCTGTGTAGGTTGTAAAGGTTGAAGGTGAACCTGATTTAAAACCTTAGGTTTGAGGTGAACCATGGGAAACTTCCTTAGTGAAATTTGGTACACTCAAGGGTTGAGTGTGGTAGCCGGGAGTGGAGTAGACAAGTACTCGAACCACTATAAAAATGACTATGTCTATGATTGATTCTTGTGCTTGATCATTTGTGTGATTATGTTAATTACATTCATATCTGCTCACACTTCACACACACAGTCACATCCATCATAGACTATAACTGCTTCATGCTTATTAAATTGAATAGTTTTGTGATTGGATCCTCTACTGGGCTTGGAAGCAAGTAGAGTTACATTTGAGTAATCCTGAAAATTGCATACTTGTTAGGATTAGAGTGATAGGATTTTTAATATAATTTATAAATCTTTAAAAAGTCCTATTCACCCCCCTCTAGGACATATTAGCATATTCCTACTTCAACTCAAGCGGTCTTCACCGCTATTTCGATTGGTATCAGAGCGGGTCTCTCTTTAAGGGCTTCACCTCCTAGAGAGTGATCTTGACTGAAGTTAAGGAATATGGCCAAAGGAGAGGGCTCATCAATCACTAGAACTCCAGTATTTGATGGTTCAAACTATGCTTACTGGAAGGCTAGAATGCATTACTTCCTGAGATCTTTGAATCATGATGTTTGGGATGTAGTTTAAAAGGAATATGTGGTACCATCTGAACAAACTGTACTTGAAAATGAAACCACAATCACTAAACCCAAACCTAATGAAAAGTGGACGGCGTTTGACAAAGAACAGCGAATTGCTAAAGTAAAAGTAATGAACGCCATCTATTGTGCCATGTCCCAAGATATTTTCAATCAGATAAGTATGTGTGGGACATCTAAAGAAGCATGGGACTTATTGGAAACAACCTATGAAGGCGCAAGTACTGTGAAGAGATCTAAACTACAACTTTTAACTTCACAGTTCGAAAATCTCAGGATGGAAGAGCGTGAGACATTTATGGAGTTTTTCACCAAATTGAATATCATTTGTAACTCCATGGGTGGATTGGGAGAGAAGGTTCCGGTATCAAAAATATGTAGGAAAATTCTGAGGTCTCTACCGGAACGGTTCAATCCCAAGGTAACAACAATTGAGGAGTGTAGGAATATTGATGAGATGAAAGTAGAAGAACTGGTAGGTTCCCTACAAACATTTGAACTACACTTCACACAACCCCAAAAATCCAAAAACACTGTCCTAAGAGCGTCAAAGAAAACAAAACATGAGGACAGTGAGAGTAAAAAGGAAGATGAAGATGAGGAAGTGGCTTTGCTGGCAGAAAGATTCAGAAGGTTCTTTCATAAGAATCGCGGCCGCCCCTCTAGAGGTAGAAAGGTGGATGACAAACCTTCTGCAGGCAAATTTGGAAAAAGGACCAAAGAACTACAATGCTACGCCTGTCAGGAGTATGGACACCTATCTACTGAATGCCCAAACAGAAAAACTAAGGGCAAGGCAATGGCTACCACATGGGATGATATGGAGGAGTCAAATTCAGAAAATAGTGACTCAGCAAGTGATGAAGATCAGAAATCATTGAAAATTCTTATGATCTCCACCACCACTCCAATCGTTACTATAGAATCTGAAAGCAAGGAAGAACAACAAGCCACTGAATCATGTTCATCTGATAATAATGAGTTTGAAGAAGAGGAAAAAGTCGAAAAGGATAAACTACAAGATGCTTATAATTAACTCTATATCCATAGCATTAAAGTGTCTAAACGACTTGGTATATCTGAAAATAAAAAGGAATTACTGAAATTAAATTTGAATAAAGCTTCAAATATTAATACTCATCTAATTACTGATTTGCAGCAATGTTACTCAGATAATGATAGACTTGAAAGAACTAACATTTCCTTGAAATCTAAGTCAGAAAAATTAAAGGAACAAGTCAAAGCACTAAATGAGGAAAACTTGATTCTTCAGAATAAAAATTATACACTTCAAAATGAATTAGAAGAATCTTGGAAAATAGCCCAACTAAACTGTAAATTTTCCCAGAGTGGTGAGAGATTAGAAAAACTTTTGGGTATGAAAAAATCTGGAAACAACAAATATGGCTTGGGGTATGAAAAATCTAGAACAAACTGGATATGGAACACATGGAAAAAACAGCTATCACCATCCAAACCATCTGACAGGAAGAAAGACTTAGTGAATCAAGTGGTTGAATTAGATAAGACAAACAAATCTGCCACAAGAAAAACTCCTGTCACAAAGTGGATAATTAAGGAAAAGACAAATTACCTTATTACACATTTAGATCATCTACCAGGCAATGAGGTTAAATGGTACCTATACAGTGGTTGCTCAAACAGAGAAGAAAGTAATGATAGAGAGGAGCATTAAGAGTGAAGGAACATGTCCAAATTATGTATCGAAATCTGGATACTTACTGAAGTGATGCAGTTTTGCTAAGCCCCAATTTAAATACCTAAGGTTCCAGACCTCATTTTGTATACAAACAGTCAAAATTTTTTTTTCTCTTTTGTGTATATATATAGATAATATATTACTTTGTTAAGAATATCATTGTTTCTTAAAAATTCTAGGAGTATGCTTGGAAAATCATCTGAATTTTGAAACCAGAAAATCATTCACCTTGGATATGAAATTCCGATTACATCAAACAAGTATCAATACAATCGACGACCGTTCAGAATTTGAAAAGTCGTATGATCGTTGATGACATCTGAGACAAAATCGATAGAATCGATCGGTAACTTCTCGATAGTATCAAAACAATGATCGATATGATCGACAGATGACGCCCAATAAAAAGGCTAATTGAGAGAAAAATTCATTTTTCAATAGCTAGTCCCATCTCTCTACCCTGATCAGTTTCTTTGGTTGATCTGCTCGGAGTCTTGATGAAATCTCAGCATCCAATTGAAACAAGGAAGATGGTTAAAGGGAAAGGTAAGGCTCTCTCATCTGTAAAATCTTTAAAGATTAAGAAAGAGAAAAATTGTAGACCACCTCAAAACCAATCAGATTGGGAACAAGTTACGATAGTCAATCGTACTATTCTCATTAGTACTGTCAAAACCTATGGGGTGGATCTCATGATGGAGACTATAGGATGGAAGAATATGTTTAATATGGGCAGCCCATATCAGTTTGAAATGATCCAGCAGTTCTTCAACTGTTGTCATGTTATCCAAGATTGACACATACCTGAGTCCCGTTGCACTCAATATTCTATATGATGTCTATCAAGAGGTCCTTGTATGCCTACCAACTTTCATACTAGACCAGCTAATTAAGGTAGTCAGAAGTGACCATCTTGAAATTCTGCCTTTTCCATCTCTTATCTGCAAGCTCGCACACTGGGTAGGTCTGGAGGAAACAACTGATAAGGTATATCCTGAAGTATGGTTTGACCATGATGCAGCGCAATAAGTGTATGTCTCTGTCTCATCGCATACTAAGATTCCCCCACCTGTTGAAGATAGTGATCCCATGCCAAATGAAGAAACTCTCTGGGGATCCAATAGAACTCCTGAATATAGTCCTGCTTCTGTCACAAATCGACAGCGTCATGTGCTTGAGCGTCAATTTTTAAACAATCTCACTGGAATTGATGAGCGTCTTCAACACTGTGAACAATGACTATCAAGAATAGAAAATGGGATGGAAGCTCTCCAACATTCTGTGCAGCAGATTCTTGAGTTACTAACAACTGGTGGGCCTTCTATGTGTTAAAAAGGAGACAGTTCTGATGGAGTTGTGTGCCTAGTATACCTGATTTTACATCCATCTCAGTTTACTTATTTTGAGTATCCCTACATGGGGCTGATATTTCTGTCTGATGATTATAATACTACTGTCTGGGGCAGTATATATATTTCTTTTGGGATAGATGTTTCTGGATAATGAAACTTTTTGTTGATATGGCTGAATTTAATTCTTACTTTATTGCCATTCCTATTGCTTATACAATTACTGTGCTGATTGCTTCATCTATTTATTTCCTGCCTTAAGTAATGTATGCTTATCCTGTTGAATATCTATATACATATATCTATCTGTGGTTCTCCCATATGCTTAAAATCTTCAGTCAATATCACTTACTATATCTTTGTCAATGACTAACAAAAAGGGGGAGAAAAGTCAAAAACACCCCGGATGGAATTGTATATCTGCTAGAATGGTGTTGCAGGTGTTAGGGGGAGCAGCCGCAACAAGAAAGGGGGAGTTTTAAAGAAAGGGGAAGCAATTACTGGTTGTATACATGGGTGATTAGAATCTGTAAAATTATGTTAATGCATGTACACACAATTTAGGATGTGTCTGTCTTCGATATTATCCTAGGGTGTATTGGGTATTTTGTCACGTAATTGACAAAGGGGGAGATTGAAAGTGCACCTACAAGTGCCCTGGTTTGTAAATTACAGTGTAAGTTGAGTCAGTCGGACAACAGCGCCTAATAAGAAGATCAATTCAAGTGTCTGCCTCAACTGGATGTGTGGAAGCTCACCATAGGTAAATCATAGCCTCACATCCCATGTCCCAAACACCAGGTGATTAAAACTCTTAAAACTAAGTAGAACACCTTAGGGTTTTATTTTAAGAAAACTTTTTACCAAACAGGAAAATCTTCAAGTTTTCTTACACTGTCGATTGTATCGATTCACATTTCGATATGATCGACCTACTCTGTCGATGTCCTCGGCATCTAAATCGATACAATCGAGTGAGGACAAAAAGTTTTCAGCAATCAAACATTCATCTGGACAATTTCTCGATATATCGGAATCTCAATCGATATCATTGATATTCAAATATCGATCCCATCGAAAGTGGATCGATAATATCGACAGGCAGTTTTCCGGCGCCCCTGTTTTTCTAAAAAAAACTATTATAAGCTTCGATATATCAATGACTGTCCGATTCAATCTGAATTCAAATATCGATCATATCGAAAGTCATTCGATCATATCGACAGTGGGCGCATGTCTCCTCTAGTAAATATTTTAGGGTGTTTTAAACGTTGATCGGGGGACCAGTCGAGAAATCGATATTCATATGTCGATTATATCGAGACCTGGTCGATTAGATCGAGACCGGACACAAACCGTCCAGCAAGCTTATAAGTAAATCTATATGATTGATCGACCCCATCGACACGGACTTCGATATCATCGATATACAAATTTTGATGACATCGGCTGTTCCCCGATCATATCTTTAGAACCTGAAATAATTCAAGCTAGCCTCTCTCATTTTTCAACTGTCGATAACTCGATCCCAGTATCTATGGAATCGGAGTTCGAAATCCGATGGCATCGACACCTGTATCGATTTTATCGACCAGCTAGCAAAAGGTTTCCAAAAGCGAATGACATTGAGTTTGTGTCATCGAGCGGACCATCGATACAATCGAGAGTATACGTTCAATGATATCGAACTCTATCATAAATGTCATCGTTTTATATCTGTTGGAACCTTTTATCTATTTAAAGAGAGGCTTGTCTTCATTGCTAGTAGAGAAAGAAGAGAGTGCTTCTGAGTGTTTTAAACTCCATATCATTTATCTTAAGCCCTTTCTCTTAGGGAGTTCATCCTCCAATCCACCCTCATCATTGATATTCAATAGAGTGGATTAGGGAATGAACTTCCGCATTTAAGGATCCTCCAGCTACTACCTTAATGGAAAATCATTAAGCTGGGATGCCTTGCATGCATAGATGATTGGAATCACTCTATCTTCCTAATAGAAAAATCTTTAGAGAGTGGAATTCCATCATAACCTTGACCCAACTTAAAGCCTAATATTGGTACATCTTTTATGTTACGGATCAAGGGAGCTGAAGACTCTTCATCAACAAGAAGGAGATCTTCATCACTGCACTAAAAGGGACTCATCAACTTATCTATAAGTACCTAGAGTCCAGAGGACACTTGTGATCATTCCTTTCTAGAATTGGGTCTTAAATGTTGCTCACCCTTTGAAGTCCTCAAAGGAGGCCTCCGGCGGGAGTGTACGTGTGGGTGCGTTGTGTGCACCCTTGCTCTATGTGGGCATAAATATCTGGTTAGGAGTGAACCAGTAAAACTATGGGTTATGAGGTGAACCATGTAAAACCTCTGTTAGGGTCTTAGGGTAAGATCCTTGGCCAGTGTACCTAAACTGGGTGCTATGTGTTGACCCTTGCTCGTGAGAGCATAAACAGTTAGCCTCTGTGTAGGTTGTAAAGGTTGAAGGTGAACCTGATTTAAAACCTTAGGTTTGAGGTGAACCATGAGAAACCTCCTTAGTGAAATTCGGTACACTCAAGGGTTGAGTGTGGCAGTCGGGAGTGGAGTAGACAAGTAGTCGAACTACTATGAAAATGACTGTGTCTATGATTGATTCTTGTGCTTGATCATTTGTGTGATTATGTTAATTGCATTCATATCTGCTCACACTTCACACACACAGTCACATCCATTATAGACTATGACTGCTTCATGCTTATTAAATTAAATAGTTTTGTGATTGGATCCTCTACTGGGCTTGGAAGCAAGTAGAGTTACATTTGAGTAATCCTGAAAATTGCATACCTGTTAGGATTAGAGTGATAGGATTTTTAATATAATTTATAAATCTTTAAAAAGTCTTATTCACCCCCCTCTAGGACATTGGCATATTCCTACTTCAACTCAAGCGGTCTTCACCGCTATTTCAGGATGGACCCCACTTTAATGTATGTATTTCTCATGCCCTCCAACCCCTTCTTTGGTGGCCCACATCCACACGTAGGGCCACCTCAACGTATGTATTATGTCCAGACTGTCCAGCATCCAAGGACGCTTGACATTGAACGGAAATCACAAATATAAGCTTGGTGTAAGATGTTTGCGATGGCCGCTTATATAGGCCTCACCTAGATGTATGTATTCAATCCATGTCGTCTATCCTATTTACCCACTCATTTTAGGCGTTGAGCCAAAAAATGAAGCTGATACAACTTTCAGGCGGGCCATACCTTGGAAAATAGTGATTTTTATCATTTAAATGCACTTAAATTTTTCTACACTCCGAAAGATGCCCAATATGGGGCTTAATGGATTGCTTATGGAGTATAGGACCCATTGGATGGGGCGGATTCTTCCGATGCGGGACCCACGCATGAAAAACCTCAAAAAAACTTCATTTCAAAATAAAAATACATTGCAGCAGACGTTGCTACTGCCAGAGGCATGTAGGCAGCGCCTGTGGTAGTTCAGTGGGTGGGATGCAGGGACCCACAATCCCAGTCATGGGCCCCACCATGATGTATGTTTAATATCCACACCGTTCATTGGGTGGGCCACCTCCTGAAGTGGGCCCCCTCCAAAAATTGGCCTGATCTAAAACTCAGATGGCCCACGTCATAAAAAATAGTGGGATTGAACGTTTACCCTTGAAGCCTTTTTGGGTTCACAGAAGCTTTGGGTCAATATGAAATTTATTTTTCCTGTTCACTCAGGACCGTGTGACCTTATCAACAGTTGGATGATAAATAAACATTATAGTGGGCCCCACGGGGGACCCACAGTGATGTATGTGTTTTATTTACACCGTCCATGGCCGTAGACAGTGGAACCCACCAAGGTGTATGTGTTTTGTCCACGTTGTCCCTATACTGGACAGTGGGGACCCATTGATGTATGTATTCTCTCCACACTGTCCATCCTTATGTGGACACCCACCATGATACAAGTGATGCATCCAAGCCATCCAGCCCCTTTGAAAGCTCTTTTAATGGCATAGGGCTAAAGAATAAGTCAGACCTAAAGTTTAAGTGGACCCCACCACTTAAGTAGTGGACAATGACGTCCACCGTTCAAAATTTCTAAGGGCCATAGTAGTTCCCTATTAAGATGATATTTGTTTCCCATTCATCTATCACTATGTTAATTTATGAGCAGGTTGGATGGGAAACATATGTTATGGTGGGCCTTAGGAACTTTAAATGGTGGAAATCATTATCACCACTCTTATTTGGTTGTGGCCCATTTGATGTACATATGGGGCCCAATGGGTGTGGCTCATCTGATATACAAAAGGCCCATATGATTAGGCCCATCTTGGTGTATTTGTGGCCCATTGTTGAGGTCCACTTTGATGTATACGAGGCCCATGTTACGAGGCCCATTTTGATGTATTCAAAGGCCATGGGGTTATGGTCCATTGCAATGTACATAAGGCCCATTGATGTGGCCCACTTGATTTATCTAAGGCCCATATGATGCGGTCCATTTGATGTATCTAAGGCCCATGGGTCGAGGCCCAACGAGATATCCTTAGGGTCCATTGCAATGTGTGATTCTTTCATGGTTTGTGTAATGATGTTTTATGGCGGGCCATGCCTTGGGAGCAATGTTGGTTTGACGTCCACATTGTAAGTATAATGTTGGTTTAATGTCCACATTATAAATCTCTCTATGACACATTGATAGGCCCATATTTGTTGTGTGTAGGCCATCTAGGCCCATCTTCATTGTAAGGACAGTTTAGCACTTTATAACATGCTTAGTATAGCTCCATGATTCATGCCCATATGCATCATATGTATGCTTGATATGAGAGATGTTTGATCATAGCATAAGCCATTGGACTAAGACATTTACGGGACTCCTTATGAGACAAAGTGCCCCCACATGACTGCATAGTACGCGCAGGATTGCTGCATGATTTGACGGTGTGACTCATGCATCCCGCATATGTGTGACTTGATCATTATATGCCCTAGCGACATCAGGGTCATAGCTACACAGGCACATCGTGGATGGCTGTATCAGATACTAGAAATACTTGGTTCTACCACTGCGGGCACTTAGGATGTCCTTAGGTAAAAGTCCCAGAACATTTTTGGTACCAAGAGTTGCTCCAACGTCTAGACCGAGTGGATACAAGAGTGCACCAGAGTACCAAATACCAGTAGGCAGCATCTCCCATGTGTCGTGGTCGGTTGGGAGGGGGTGTGGCCTTATCCGCCCGAATGAAGAGGCTATAAGCTAGGCTGAGTTTAACCAGCTCGTAAATGAGTCTGTTATCGATGAGTTGGGTAGGTATTGGCAGACTACTAGTCAAGCGGATAGTGAGGTCTATTCTGCTCGTTAGGCTACGCGGCTAGGGAGGCGGTAGTCAGTGTGGAGTGTAATAGACCCCGGTGATATACAGAGAGAAACTGTACTGATATGTGAACTTGATGAGTACCTACTTACTTGGATTGCATCTCTCATATGACATTCGGCCACGTAGGCCTCGCATTGCATTGGTATGGCTGATAGTATTCATGTCTCGCATCGCATGGCCTTGGTATGGCTGATAGCATTCATGCCTTGCATCACATAGCCTTGGTACGGTTGGTTGTATTCATGGACTTACCACATATTTTCACATTGCTTTAATATTATATAGTTGGCACTTACCTTGTACACACACTTACACCACCCTCTAAGCTTTTGTAAGATTATGCACGACAGTTGCATGCAGGCAGCGTTGAACAGCAGCAACGCTGAGGCAGGAGTGTGCATCAGTCTATTTTGGAGCCTCTTGATCATCTTGTATTTCTCTTCCCACATTGTACTTAAAGTTTTTGATATAGTGGATATGTGGTGATGTTGTTTTATGACTTGGTTATGCTTATGGTTATACTCTATTACAAAAAAAAATATCATACTGAAAATCCTCGTATTAGGATCCCAGGATCGGAATCTGGCATATGAAGTACCGAGATCCGAGAATGGGGGACTGCGGAAGCTGTCAGCGTTGGATTCGACAATCAAAAATTTTGTGAGCCTGTTTTTCGAGTTTGGGGTGTGACAGAAGTTGGTATCAAAGCCTAACTTGGGAATACTTGAGATCACATCAAATATCTACTATGAACTTAAAATGAATAGGTTCCAAGTCCGAATGACTTAGCAATTTTTTGACATAGACCATTAACGTTTATGCCTTCGAGAATTTTCAATGCTGATAAGCCTTTGTTCCTTCCTATAGGACATTATTCCTAGAAGAGCGATCCAAGTGAATCCCGCTCCACCACCTGTGACTCCCACTCTACCACTTGCTAATCCCACTCCACCACCGGATATTCTTGCTTTCTAGCCTGAGGATGCTAATCCTTTACCTAAGACCGGTGTGGATCCGACCATACCCGTGAGTACCACCCAGCTTTAGCAGATGCTACAAGCGATGACCGCTATTCTTCAGGGGTAGAGCAGGCGTCCCGCTGACACCGGTCGAGGCTGAACAGGAGCGTGCGCGCGCCCTTCTTAAAGATTTTTGACAGCACGATCCCCCACGGTTCTAGGGTGAGCCAGACCCTAATACAGCAGAGATATTGTCACACATGTAACAAGCATATATACACGGCAAATAATCATGTTGAACATAAATCCAAATTCTATACGTATATGGTATTTTTTACAAATACGAGGAATATAGTATATTCAACATAATTAACGTACAACTGAAAAATGAAACAGACAACACTTATACATGTGAAATAACATCCTAAGCAAGAATAAATTATTACTTAACATTGAAAGTCTTGAAAACCATAACCTAAACGTATATAGTCCGCACCTTAAACCAAAAAATACGTATAAGATGTGATTCAGACGATATGTTTTCGTCAACGGCGGATACGCTACCTATGGCAAGAAACAGGTTAGCTATAATATCATTAGAACTATTTTAGGCTTTAAAACAGGTTAAGGTTGAGATTTCTTACTTAGGAACGAAGTTGGAAACACCGGAATAGTGAAGCAGAAGGCTGGATGAGGCACGTAAAGAGACTGGGAAGAATTTCAGGAAGCGGCACCAACTTCTCCCTCACTTTCTCTCTCTTTTCTCTCTCTTAAAACTCTAGGGTTTGGGAAATTTGTATGGGTTAGAAAGCTAAGAATTTAAGGCCCTTTTATAAGCCCAAACATAACGAAAACGGACTCTAAGTCAAGGTATACTTAGGTTATAACCAAATCGGGATCTTTCTAATCCAACGGAGTATTTTTGGAGGTCCTATTATCAATTACGGTCGGACTTAAGCTCACTAACATCGGATCTTTAGTCAGTTAGGTTTTCAGTCCGATCGAATTTCCAGATCGTCCGTGGCGGACCAGTGTCAATTCAACGGTTATTGAACTCCGATCAAGGCCACAAGTCCTTGGACATGTAAGGGCAAATTTTCTTGATCCGAGGGTGAAATTTGGTCAAATTCTGATGGTCAGAACGCTTAAAAATAACGCGCAAGTGAAACGTTCCAGATTCTAATTTATTTTCTAAAAATCTTCCTTTTCTCACTCTCTTTACTCCGGACGCAAGGAAATGGTCTCAGGACGTCGGTTGGGCTTGATTTTTGAAACGATTGTCAAATCTAACTAGGCGGTCATAATGGTCTAAGTTCATCGCTATCAGACTTTTGACGTGCGGTCTACATCCAATATAAAGTTACAAAGCATTCCCGGGAACAACTGGGTTTAGAGTTGGATCCTAGATTTTAGGGTAACGTAGCGGTAACAATTCTAGAGGCTTTAGGTCTTACAGATCATATTTAAAGTGGTTGGTGCTAATTTTGCAAGAAATCTAGTGTAGCGCTGGCTAATTCACGTTAAATTTCTAAAGAATTGGGTTCTAAATGATTCCTTTGGCTTTGGAATTGAGTTCTAAGAGGTTACCAAGGTTTTATGGTTGACCTGTTGCCTAAGGACGTCTAACTTCATGCTCGTAAAAATCCAGGGTGTTACAGATATGGTGCTCCGAGGTGGAGAAGATATTCGACACCATGAGATGTACGACCTAGCAGTGAGTCCCCTTAACCGTATTTCTTCTTCACGGAGAGGCTCAGCATTGGTGGGCATCTGTCACCCGATCGATAGCCGTTGATTTTGAGTGGACATGGGAGGACTTTGTAGATCGGTTTGATCAAAAGTTTTTTTCTGAGCATGTGCGACAGCAGTGCGCATTAGATTTCGAGGCTCTGGTCCAGGGGGACATGACTGTGTCCCAGTATGAGGCACATTTCATCGCGCTATTAAAATTCACGACATATCTTATTGATGATGGAAGGAAGGCCCGCCGTTTTGAGAATGGTTTACGTCCTGCCCTCAGGAGTCGTGTGATCGGACACATGCTTTCGACATTTGAGCAGATTGTAGAGAGGGCCTAGATCTATGAGTCAGATTAGGACAGTTTGCAGAGAGCTCGTGACCAGAGGGGTGATCAAAAGAGGAAGGCATCCTCTAGTAGTTCCCATTAATAGCATCGTCCACAGTAGCGACGCACGACCTACCCAGTATTTCGAGCATTAGTGGCAACCCCCAGCACCACCTCAGGGACCGTTCTCAGGTACTTGCTTTGGATGTGGCAGGACAAGACATTGTAGGCACGAGTGTCCCCATCCATAGCCGTAGCAACCGAGGGCACTGCATCCACCTCCCCGACAGCCAGCACAGCAGTAGCAGTGACCGCAACACCATCCTCCAGGGCCTCCCCCACAGCAGTAAAGACAGCAGATCATGTCACCACAACGGTAGCAGTATTAGCAAAAACCTCAGAGGGGACCTGCACCTCCCCAGTAGGCCCAGGGCAGATTTTATGCTGCTCAGCAGGACCCCCAGTCATCAGGAGGGGTCGTCAAGGGTATTCTCTCTATTTCTACATGCAATACACGTGTATTGTTTAACTCTAGTGCATCGAATTCCTTTGTAGCCGATGATTTTTGTCGATCGACTGATTTACCGATGGAGTCTGCCCGTGAGGGTTTGTCAATATCGACGCCCTTGGGAAAGACTACAGTATTAGACCGATTTTGCTCATCTTGCCCCATTCTGATTGGGGATATCTTCTTGCCTACCAACGTATTTGTATTACCGATGTCTGATTTTGATGTCGTTCTGGGCATATATTGGCTTGCTGAGTACCACAACATATTGGACTACTTTGTGAGGATAGTCACATTCTGTATACCTAGCCTACCAGAGTTCTAGTTTGTTGCTAAGCCCAAAGGAGAGCAGCTTTCTTACCTGTTATCGTGTGCCGTTGAGAAGTCATCTACTTTAAGTATTGACCAGCTGCCTGTCATTTGTGATTTTCCCGATGTGTTCCAGGAGATTCTGGGGTTACCACCTCATCAGCACACTGATTTTCAGATTGATCTCATGCCCGGTACCGTGGCTATTTCGAAGGCCCCGTATCGTATGGCACTATTGGAGTTACGAGAACTACAGAAGCAGTTGGATGAGTTGCACGAGCTAGGGTTTATTCATCCAAGAAGTTCGTCGTGGGGAGAGCTGGTACTCTTCGTGAAGAAGAAGGATGGCTCGTTGAGGCTTTGCATAGATTACCGCGAGCTCAACAAGGTCACAATTAAGAATAAGTACTCGCTTCCGAGAATCGATGATTTGTTTGATCAGCTACAGGAGGCACAGTTCTTTTTGAAGATAGACTTGCGGTCTGGTTATCATCAAGTTCGGGTCCGAGATGAGGATATCCCGAAGACAGCCTTCATAACGCGCTACAGTCATTTTGAGTTCCAGGTCATGTCCTTCGGACTGACCAATGCACCCACAGTATTCATGCAGTTGATGAACGAGGTCTTCCATTCGTATCTCGACTAGTTTGTTGTAGTGTTCATCGACGATATTCTGATATATTCGAGGACCCGTGAGGATCATGAGCGGTATCTGGAGATTACTTTACAAACCCTTCGTGCGTACTAGCTTTACGCGAAGCTGGAGAAGTGCGAGTTCTGGCAGAAGGAGGTGAAGTTCTTCGGTCATGTATTGATGAGGCAGGGTGTCGCAGTGGACCCCTTGAAGATTGATGTCGTGCGTCAATGGAGCCAGCCCACGAACATGTCCGAGATCTGTAGTTTTCTTATTTTAGCGAGCTACTACCAATGTTTCATTGAGGGATTCTCTCAAATTGCAGCCCCGTTGACCAGGTTGACCTAAAAAGGTGCTGAGTTTGTTTGGAGCGATGTTTGTGAGCAGGAATTTATGGAGCTGAAGGACCGCCTCACGTCCGCTCCTATCATCACTCTTCCCTCTAGGAGTGATGGATTTATTATAATTACCGATGCCTCACGAGTCAACTTGGGTGCTATCCTGATGCAGCACGGGAAGCTGGTGGCTTATGCGTCCCGTCAGCTCAAGGTCCATGAGCTGAACTATCCCATGCATGATTTGGAGCTGGCAGCAGTTATCTTTACCTTAAAGGTGTCGAGGCACTATCTCTATGGGGTGAGGTTCGAGCTCTTCTTCGACCACAAGAGCCTGAAGTATCTGTTCTCTCAGTCCGAGCTGAACATGAGATAGAGGCGTTGGTTGGAGCTCCTGAAGGACTATAATTTTGACCTCTAGTACCACCCGGGTAAGGAGAACATGGTGGTGGATGCCCTCAGCCGTCAGCCACGAGGCCTGATGGCATACATGATGGTTCAAGAGTGGAGGATGCTCGAGGATATAACAGAGTATGACTTTGAGTTTGGTCTACAGTCATCTATCGTTCAGCTATTGAGCCTGTCGATTCAACCCTCTCTTGTCGCAAGGGTGATCGAGTCTCAGCAGATAGACGAGTCGTTACAGGATTACCAAGCAGAAGTAGCATCTGAGAGTCAGACAAATTGGCAGATTGGTTATGATGGGAGTAGAATACATGCAAGTATCACGGACTGTAATTTTGACATCTAACTAATCATATTGTTGACTAAAAAGAAAATTTAACCTATGATATATCTTCTATTATTATGATCTCTTATATAATTTACATTCATAAACCCAACCAACTCTAAATTTTAGCTATTATAATAAATAATTGTCTTATAAATCCCCTTTAAGTAACAAAGGATCCACTTTAAATCAATTTAATATCTCTACTCAAGTTCATTGTGTATTTACTACCTACCCCACTGCTTGTGCAAAGCCTAGTTTGGAGTAAATCATAGGAAACATAAGCCTTCTTATCATTGATGAATATGGAGACATCTCTACCTTATGCACTTTTACGATAGGGCACTAATTTAAAGATAATTTACAAAAGGTTGAAAATAAAGTATAGGCTATATTAGAATTCTACAAAATGAAGTAGTGTAAAATTCTTTTAACACAGCACTTCTAAGTTTTCTAGACTTTTATGTTCTTCCTAATTCTAATATGATCATCTTAAGAATCTGATTAATGACACATCCTTCATATCCAATTCCCTAGCCAAATGAGCTTTTAGTTTTGCAATGATAACTCTACTTGCTAGTACATGTAATCAATATTTCATCCACATACAATAACAACATAATAAAGTCATGATTACCATAATTACGAACATAAACACAATGTTTTGCTTCACATCTCTGAAATTCTAAGTTCATAATAAAGGAATCAAACTGTCTGTACCAACACATTGGCACATGTTTTAAACCATAAAGGATTTGTTCATTAGATAAATAAAATTCTTCTTATTTTCTTCAATAAAATCCTTGGTTTTAATTATATAAATTTCTCTATCAAGATCACATGCAAAAAAAAATGATTCTTTCAGCTAATCGCTTAGGTTTTAAGTCAAACACTATATTATACTCAACACAAATAGCACTCAATCAAACAACTGGAGATAAAATTTGACTGAAATCAATATTTCATTTATAAGTATACTCTTTAACCACTAATCGAGCTTTATATGTTTCAACATTCCTATTAGTATAATTTTTTCAACATGTAAACTCATTCCAACTAGTAGTGCAGTTCCGTTCTTCGGATAATTCAACCAATTCATAAGTCATATTTTTATACAGAGCTTCCATTTAATCTTTCATAGACAATGTCCAATGGCTACCATCTATAGATATAAATGTCTCTCAGTATTAACAAGGCTCACACTCTTTTACATCCATGTATAAGCAGTAACATAATCCTTAAGTCAAACAGAAGATTTTATAGTTGTCTTTAGTTGCACTTGACCTATGATGCCCTGAATTTCACAGCCCGATATTTGTTGAGATGTCGAGACACATCCGGGGGCCGCACGACCGGTCGTGGCCCCTTCTTAACCAGTCGTGGATTGGCTCGACTCAAAGTCCGGTGAGCATCAGATTTTTGGTTTCAAGGTGCTCGACCTGTCGTGGCCCATTCTTGACCGGTAATGCAATCTGCTCGACCGGTTGTGGTTACATAGCTTCGTTTCCGAATTTGATACGGACTGCGGTTTTTTGAGTCGGCTTTCGTAAGGGTGCGAAAGGAAAGTTGCCTAAACTATATATAGGTGTCCCTAGGGCTTTTCTAGGGTAATGGAAAATAATTCTAAGGTGTACGTAAAGGGTTTTCTCTATACTTCCAAGGGAGAAGTTAGTAGTTTACCTTGTAATCTTTATTTTTCTTCATAGTAGAAGTTTGCATCCGTGGTTTTTTACCCTAGTTTTAGATTTTTTCACGTATATCTTGTCTTATGGTTTATTTGAATGCTTTTATTATGTTTCTAATTTATATTTTTTCCTATTTATCATTTTTGGGTGAGACCGGATATTGGATCTCAATTCACTACGTTGTTGAGGTGTTGCGCAACAGCTAGTATCAGAGCTATTGGTTTACTTCTATTGGGAGCGATGACAAAAGAAGAAAAAACTAGAATTAAGAAGTTTGATGGTTGAAACTTTACCTTCTGAAAGATGTAAATGGAGGATTATCTGTATCAAAGGACCTCTATATTCCTCTAAGAGGAAAAGAGAAGAAACAAGAAAAGATGACAGATTATAAATAGTTTTTACTGGATAGGAAGGCTTTAAGAACAATCCAACTCTCTTTGTCTAAGAGTGTTGCCTTCAATATATCCAAGATGAAAACTACAAAAGAATTAACAAAAGCCCTAGCCACCATGTATGAAAAACCCTCAGCGTCCAGCAAGGTTCATCTAATAAAACAGCTATTCAATATGAAGATGTCAGATGGTGGGAACGTGGATGAACATCTAAACGAGTTCAAAACAATCATGAGCCAGTTGGAATCCCTTGACATTATTTTTGAAGATGAGGTCAGGGCATTATTGATCTTATCCAGTTTGTCAGACAGTTGGGATGGTTTGGTGATTGTTGTGAGCAATTCTTCAGGGTCGACAAAGCTAAAATTTGATGATGTGGCCGGTCTAATTCTCAGCGAAGAATCTAGAAGAAAGGTATCAGGAGTTTCACAAGATTCAGGGAATGCTCTAAACGTTGAAGGAAGAGGAAGATCGCTGAACAAAGGAGACAATAAACACGGGATTCTAGGTCAAGGAAGAAGTCCAAGGGACCAAAAGACAAAGACGAGCGTTGACATTATGGCAAGAAGGGGCACATGAAATGTGATTGTAGGGCACTCAAGAAACAAGAAGGAAGCTCTTAAAGCGGGAATGATTCAGTGAATCTATCTGAGAAAAGTCATACAGAGGCGTTGATCTTGTCTCTTGATGCGAGAAATGAGTCTTGGGTTATAGACTCAGGTGCTTCGTTTCATGCCAATTTGTGTAAGGAAGTTCTACGTAACTATATATCAGGTGACTTCGGGAGAGTCTATCTGGCTGATGATGAGCTGTGCAGTATTGTTGTAAAGGGAGACGTTCATATAAATCAGAAAGACGGAATAGTGTTGAAATTGAAGGATGTCAGACATGTACCGAGTTTGAAAAGGAATCTGATCTCAGTGGGGCAGTTGATTGATACCGATTATGTGACAACATTCACCAGTGATTCCTAGAAGATCACAAAAGGTGCCTTGGTGATATCTCAAGGCAAAAAGAAAGGTACTTTGTACATGACTTCAGGATCGTATAGTTCACTCTCAGTCGCATCAACTGGAGTGAATGAACAGTTATGGCCTCAAAGGTTGGGACATATGAGTGAGAAAGGGATGAAAGTGCTATTGTCAAATGGGAAGCTACCAGGGCTAAAGTCTATTGACTTGGAATTCTATGAGGACTGCATGTATGGTAAGCTGAAGAGGGTAAGCTTTAAGAAGACAGGACGCGCTCTAAAGACACGTCTGTTAGAGCTTGTACACACAGATGTGTGGGGAGCGGCACAGGTATTATCTCTTGGTGGCTCACATTATTTTGTTTCTTTCATTGATGATGTTAGTAGAAAACTTTAGGTTTATTTCTTAAAGTACAAATCTGATGTATTTGATGTATTTAAGAAGTGAAAAGTTATGATAGAAAACATGACAGGTAAAAAAGTAAAATGTCTCAGATCTGATAATGGGGGAGAGTATTGTGATAAAAGGTTTAAGAGTATTGTGCAGTAAATGGAATCAAACATCAAAAAATGATTCCAAGGGCATCACAACAGAATGGTGTGGCTGAGCGCATTAACAGGACCATCCTTGAGCGTGCCAGGAGCATGAGGTTACATGCAGGGTTGTCTAAGACCTTTTAGGCAAATACTATGAATACTACCACATATCTCATCAATAGAAGTCTCTCAGCACCATTAGATGGTGGGCTACCAGAAGAAACATGGACTGGGAAAGAAGTGAACCTTACACATCTCAGAGTGTTCGGTTGCACTTCATATGTTCACATTGATGCAGAGCACAAAAACAAGCTGGATGCGAAGTCCACGAGGGGTACGGTTATAGGCTACGGGCAGCATGATTTTGGCTACAGGTTTTGGGATGCCGAAAATAGGAGAATCATCAGAAGCAAGGATGTATTCTTCAATGAAAAAGTGATGCATAAGGACAGTGTGTAGAAAAATAAGGCCGAGGAAAAGGAATTCATAGAATTGGAAGAGTTACCGGACACGGGTGTTACAGCGCCACAGGAGCATTATGAGGCAGAGCACATACATTGGTTGTGAAGAGGTCTACTCAGGAGATAAGACTCACAGCCCGATACTCACCCTCCTTACATTATCTACTACTGACAGATAATGGTGAGCCAGAGTGTTTTGAAGAGGTGTTACAATCAGATACATGGGTTAAGTGGGAGCAGGCCATGGATGATGAGATGGAATCTTTTGAGTCTAATCATACATGAGAGCTAGTCACTCTATCCAAGGGTAAGAAAGCTCTTCATAACAAGTAGGTTGATATACTAAAAGAGGAGCACGATGGTTCGAAATGGTACAAGGCTAGACTAGTTGTGAAAGGATTTCATAAAAGGCAGGTATCGATTTCACTGAAATATTTTCACCTGTGGTGAAAATGTCTACGATTCGCATAGTCTTGACTATAGTGGCTACAGAGGACTTACATGTAGAGCAACTAGATGTTAAGACAGTCTTTCTTCATGGGGACCTTGAAGAAGATATATATGTGCATCAGTCAACAGGATACGTGGCACTAGGAAAGGAAAATAAGGTGTGCAGACTGAAGAAGAGTCTATATGGCCTGAAGCAGGCCTCGAGGTAGTGGTATAAGAAATTTGACAGTTTCATGTTAGGAAACGGTTTTAGGAGATGTCATGCAGACCGTTGTTGTTATTTGAATAAGTTTGATACGTCATACATTATCCTTCTGTTGTATGTTGATGATATGCTTATGGCCGGTTCAAGCATGAAGGACATCTCAGATCTCAAAAGACAACTGTCTAGAGAATTTTTCATGAAGGATTTAGGAGCTACAAAAAAATCTTAAGCATAAGGATAAAGCGTGACAGGAAAAATAAGAAACTGATTTTGTCATAGGCAAAGTACATATCCAAGGTACTTGATCGATTCAATATGGGAGGTGTTAAGCCGGTTAGGACTCCATTAGCCCACTTCAAGCTATCTAAGGAGCAAGGTGCAAAGACGCAGGAGGAACAAGACTACATGGCTAAAGTCCCATACGTGTCAGCTATTGCGAGTCTCATGTATGCTATAGTGAGCACAAGGCCAGACATTGCTCAAGCAATGGGAGTTGTTAGCAAGTTCATGAACAACCCCAGGAAGGAACATTGGGAAGCTGTGAAGTAAATCCTTAGATACCTGGTAGGTACTAAGGATGTAAGGTTGTGTTATGGTGGATTGAAAATCAAACTACAAGGCTACGTGGATTTAGATTTGGCAGGAGATATCGATAGCAGAAGAAGCACTACAAGTTATGTCTTTACTCTAGGTAGTAGTGCAGTCAGTTGGGTCTCTCAGTTATAGAAGATAGTATCTATCAGTACGATAGAAGCAGAATATGTTGTAGCTATAGAAGCATGCAAGGAGATGGTGTGGATGAAAGGTTTCATGGAAGAGTTAGGTAAGAAGAAATCAAATTGCAAGCTATACAGTGACAGTCAAAGTGCAATACACTTGGCTAAGAATTCAGCCTTTCATCCAAGGACTAAGCATATTGTCATCATATATCACTTCATACGTTCGTTACTGGAAGATGGATTGATTGCTCTGGAGAAGATTCATATAAGTGAGAGTCCTGCAAATATGCTGACCAAGGCTGTCACACGGGAGAAGCTGAAGCTCTGTTCAACTTTGATTGGTCTTCAGGCTTGAAGACGAGGAGTGATGTACTCCGTATGTAGAAGATGAAGTTTTATAGTGATACGTCTCTATGTGGAAGATTGTTGAGGTGTGGAGCCACATCTTGGGGCCGCACGACCAGTTGTGTCCCTTGCTCCACCGGTCGTGGCCCCTGCTCGACCAATCATGGACTGGCTTGACTCAAAGTCAAGCGAGCATTAGATTTTTGGTTTCGAGGTGCTCGACCGGTAGTGGCCCATTCTCGACCGGTCGAGGGGTCCGCTCGACTGGTCATGGTTACACAGCATCGTTTCTGAATTTGATGCGGACTGTGGTTTTTTGAGTCAGCTTTCACAAGGGTGAGAAAGGGAAGTTACCTAAACTATATATAGGTATCCCTAAGACTTTTCTAGGGTATTGGGAAATAATTCTAAGGTGTGAGTAAAGGGTTTTCTCTATACTTCTAAGGGAGAGGTTAGTATTTTGCCTTGTAATCTTCATTTTTCTTCATAGTGGAAGTTTATATCTGTGGTTTTTTACCCTAGTTTGGGGTTTTTCTATGTATATCTTGTTTTATGGTTTGTTTGAATGCTTTGATTCTGTTTCTAGTTTATATTTCTTCATGTTTATCGTTTATGGGTGAGACCGGATATTGGATCTCGATTTACTACGTTGTTGGCGTATTGCGCAACAATACTCATGCCCTAAAATTCTGAGTTTTAATGAAAATACTCGTAGATATACTTTCAAATATTTAATATCATTCACATTCACCTTCGCATAATATGTATCAAACAAAAGTAAGATAAATTAAACTTTGTAATTAGAGTGGCCAGCTAACTTGTCCACTCAGCTGGGAACTTATTATAAATAAAACAATCCATTTAAATATCAAAGTTCTATTAGGACATAAGAATAGTCTATCTATTGGTTGAGCTCCAAGAATTCCACCACACTCATGTAAGACATCTAATCCACATGGTCTTCATTCAGTTCTTCAGGCATGTCATATCTCTCCTCTAGTCCTGCATCATCAGTTTGTGTATATGTATAGTCAATACTTTATTAGTCTAGTTTACAAAACAATCAATTATGAAAACCCTGTCTACTTAGTGGCCTTTTAAATCACCATACCATGATCATTAATAATAATCATTGTAAACACAAGTTTGTTCGTGGACACAAAATAAAGGATTCGTCACCCGTTCCACTTAGGGCACCAAAAAATGTCACAAAGTGACGTCCAAATTATAAACCATCATTGTATTAAGTCCATGAACAACATAGGCCAATTAATTTTTAAGGTATAATCCAATGAGATGTGCTATCATTAAAACAACACATAGTGTTCCCATGAATAGTTTCTCATACATGTATCTAAAAAGGCCAAGCTATACGTCCTAGAGAGGGGGGGGTGAATAGGACTATGCCAAATTTTTAAAAAATAACGAAATTAAAGAATATGATAGCCAAATAAAGGAAAGTAATTCACAATGCTGAAATGAAAAGCAGCCTCAATAATCAAGTGTTAAGAGGTTGATATAGACTTTGGTTCTAAGGACAAACTTACACTTGAAAACTAAATGTTTTGAGGTAAGACAACCTTACTAGAACTTGAGTGAGTATCAAAAACTCAAACCGAAGAGGAATAAAAAGAAATGAATTGTAAGAATTTAAATCTAAATTATTACAACATTCCCCACAATTCTTGAAATGTAAATTTTACAACATTCACATTCACACATACATACCATAATTTAAATGATAAAAGATAGGAAAAATAAATCACATATCCACAAAACACAAAGAGTTATAGTGGTTTGTCTGTGTGTTCACCAACTATTAAAAAACAGCAACACAGCTTGCTACTCCACTCCTAATATCCTCACACAGGGGATATTAGCGCTCACTAAGTTTTTCACAGGTTCACCTAAAACCCTCACAATTGTGTCTTTCAGTGGGCTTACACAATTAGAAAAACCCACCATTCTGAGTTTTCTGGATCTCCTCAGATAACTAATAAATTGAGATTTTACTCGCTTAATCTCAAATAAAACCAAAAGAAGAAAATTTACAATAATGTAAAATACCTGGATTTCTCCTTTTGTTGCAGCCCAGAAGAACCAAGTCAGAGTAGAAGTTCGAATATAGAAGTTCAATGTCCAATACTCACTTTAAAATGGTTCTAGGCTCTAATTGATTTTAAATTAAATCAAGTTGGGCTTGCTCTATTTGATTTTGATTCCAAGAAGAAGGAATACAACAATTCCTTTTTCAAATCAGATTGGAATATAGAAACAAAATCAAATCAACAAAGCTAACAAAAGAGAATATTAAATATGCACAATGTAGCTTTAAAAAAATACTAACTTATCTATCAGAGTGATGCCTTGATTTTACTTGAATTGGATTATCAAACTCTGAAATTTGTCATCTATTTATAGTTGCAGAAACTTGTCTACGACTGGTCCTGTGGACACAACGACTAGTCGCAGGAGAAACAGATTTTTGAATTTTTGAGCGCGATCGGATAAAACTAGCCATGACCAGTCGAAGGCTATCCACGACCATTCGTGACATGCTCACAACTGGTCGAAGGTAATCTGATTTAGTCGTTGTAGTTTGAGTCGTAGATCCTGGACTAGTCGTAGGATGAGTCATGCAGTGTTCACATGACCGGTTGAGCAAAGTCTAGGACTGGTCGTAGATGAACAAAAAAATTTAAAAAATTGCAACAAACTTAGGACTGGTCTTGAAATTTCTTGGACTGGTCGAGCCAGTACTAGGACTAGTCGAACAGGATCCAGGACTAGTCTCAGAATAGTCCAAACATTTACAAAGTGATTCAATTTTACTTATGTATATAAAATAACATACCCTAAAGTCAATCTAAGGTCAATCATACCTTGAAAGTGATGCATGAACATCGAAACTTCATTTCTTCAGAAGATGGTTGACCTTTGAAGATTATGAAGCTTGAGATCTCTACACTTGATGTAGCTTACACTTGATGTCTTCTAGAACTTGAAAACTTCATCTTGAGTTGTACACTATCTTGATTCTTGAACTTTACTTAAGTCTTGAGTTGTACTTGAGTCTTGAACAAGAACTTGTATTTGGATGTAGCCCTTGAAAGACTCTGATCTTTGAAGTTTACAGGAGTGGACAACTTACTTGACCTTACATGTCTTGTAGTAGAGCTTCATTCTCAACTTGAAGCATTGTAATGCAGTGCCTTGAACATATATATATATATATATCCTCATGCTACACAAGACACAGATAGTGTTTTTGGCACCACAAAATTTGACAAAATAAAGAACCTATCAGCCATAGCACTTACAATCTCCCCCTTTGTCAAATTTGTGACAAAACACACTTAACAATAATATGACTAATATGTACATAAGAATCATGCACCAGTTATAAGAGAAAACCAGTTACAGTCTGGTTAAAGAATCATGCACCAGTTATCATCAACTAGCACATAACATCATGAATTAGGCAAAACATCTCCTCACATACTCCCCCTGAGTAGCACATATATATCCAAAAAAAAATAAAAAATGCTACTACTCCACAATCACAATCCATATGCATAACCAAATACATTCACCCCCTTTTTGTCAAAATATTACAAAGGAAGAAACAAAGATATGGAAGGGTAAAAATTAATAAGAGAGTAATAAAGGAGTGAATTAGTCAAGATATGAAAGATATATAAGAAAATTTAAAGTTCACATATCATTAACCATAAACCAAAGTCAAAAAAGTCAGTCTCACAAACTTAAATAAAGCAAAGTAGTATAAAAGATATTATAGACCATAGGATAAAAACACTTAATCAGATCCTGAAGAAGGAGCAGGTATGGTAGGATCAAGTTAATGAAGGCCCTTGTTTAAGCGCGTAAGATACTTGCGCATTTATTTAAATTATAAATCATGGGCAACATTCATATTCTCTACTTTCTCCTCAAGTGCATGCATCAAAATCAGATGGCACATAGTCAGGATCATTAGCAAAATCAGATTCAATTTCATCAAAAATGTTATCCATATTTATATTATCAGGAGGAAGATCACCACCTTCTTCTTCATTCCCTACTTCAGCACCACCACCACCCACATCCACTTGGCCAGGAGTCAATTCCAATTTCATCTTGTTAATATTTGAATTGTTAAAAATAAGATGATGGATAGGAGCATCTCCAATGGCCATAGCAACTAGCATCTGAGTAGCTAACATAGACATAAGATGGCAAATGGAATATGACTGTCCTGGATAGAGACGAAACTGAATAATGGAATGACATATTAAAGAAGGCAGACAGACATTAGCACCAGTGATAATGGAATGTAAAATACGAACCAGAAAAGAAGTTTGTTTTGTTTTATTACCAGAACGTGGATACAAATTGAAAATAAAGATTCGATGCAAAATCCTATATCTGGGTAACAAGTACATTGGGGGGAGTGCATTCCCTTTATGAGTCCATTGCACATCCATATTGCATAAAGCTCTAGTGAGCATGCATTTTTCTGATTATGAGGGTTTCTCAACTAGAGTATAAATAGGAATACCCTCGTCATTAACAAGTATATCCATTAGAGCTGAAATTAGATGACGGTCAATCTCAAAAGGACCTTCTCTAGTAGCAATTTTAAACGTTAAATTCTCAGATGAAAAATTAGAAATGCATGCAAACATAGATTGAGCAATAGATCGGTATGTCGTCCCACCCCAATGTAAGATGTTATCTCATCCTATAGATTAAAGAAGTGGAAGGAAACCAAAAAGAGCAATGTGTTCAATACACATAGATCGCTCAACAATAACATGCGCATTCTTATATCCCGAACATATGAAGGATTATCTTCGGGTGACCGAAGATGGCGCCTTGTTAAAGGAGTAAATCTAGATGAGGAAGCACCATGGGAAGTTTTCTTTATTCCTCTAGAATCCATTTGCAATAAGAAAATCAAAGAAGCAAGAAATTACAAATGATGTGGAATGAATTTTCACAAAAACAGATTTGGGGGAAGAAAACTCCAAGATCTTTAAGGAAACTTGAAATCAAGCACTCCAACGAAGAAAATGAAGTTATTATAGCATAAATCTATAAGAAAAAATGAAATGAACACTCACCCTGAAGAATCAAAGAGATGGGTACGACTAATCGTGTCACGACTCGTTGGAGACGAAAGAAGAAATGAGGAAGAAGATAGTTTTCCCCAAATTAAAATGACTAACGCGCTACACGACTGGTCCTGGGACGTCCTCGATCAGTCGTGCCATGACTGGTTGAGCACGTCCTCAACTGGTCATGTACCAACGAAAATATGCATTTTTCATAAAAATTTTGAAATTTAAACTAATAAATTATCAAATATATATACACTATGATACAAATATGCGTGAATAATTAATTTAGAATGCACAAACTTTAATTTATATACACTATGAATAATTAACACCAAGATCAAACTTTAATTTATTAAACCTACTTTTATCGAGTGATTTAGTAAAAATGTCAGCAAGTTGAGTCTCGGTCGGAATGTATTCCAAAGATATCAGCTTTTCTTCTACTAATTCATGAATGTAACGAAACATAATGTCAATGTGCTTGGTACGTGAATGCTGGATTGGATTTTTTGAAATATGTATTGCACTGGAATTATCACAATATAAAATCATTGAATCCTGTGCAATTCCATAACTCTTAACATACGTTTCATCAAAACAAGCTGAGTACATACATTTCCAGCTGCAATGTATTCAGCCTCAGCAGTAGAGAGCGATATAGAACTTTGCTTCTTTCTCTATCAGCTACTCATGGCATCATGACGGAAGTTAGTGATATGATAAACATATTGATTAATGAAATGAATTTTAGAAAACCTTTTTGAAAAGGCCCCAAAATAAAATTTTCACATTAATAAGGTAGTTTTTTTAATAAAATTCCCTAAAAATAAATTGAGCATTTATCTAGACTAGCCATCATGTGGTACCCATCTTTGATTGTCCATTCATCTTAAAAGACCACACTCTATAGGGACCATGGACAATTTTGGTCGTTCAGGATAAAGATAAATCAAGGCCATTAAATATTAAGATAATAGGCCACTTGGTGTTAAAGTGTATACACTTTCGTTAACCCTATACTCATGAATACTAACAAAAAAAAAATTACAAGCTTTACTAAATAAGCACATATACATGTGTACTAAAGGTCATGTACATGCCACACATGTGCCAACATGACAAGATAGTTCCAAGATAAAAAAAAGGAACTACTTTATGAATGCTTTAGCTCAAGAATCAAGTTGATATACTGGTCAAGTAGGCCACAATTTGCAAAATAAATTTACAACTCTAAAAACTTGGCAGAATTTTCTTAATCAATAGACTTGTTTCCCACATTGGGGCCCACATGTGTTTATACATAATTTGAACTTGTCAAATATAACGACTTAAAGGATGTCATGTGGCAGTAAAATCTTAACAAGAGACGAACAAAAGATGAAGATCTCTTCGGCTGCCTTAATGGTCGAATGTAATTAGAATCCAAAAATTCATAACAATCCCAAAAATGATAAGTCCAATTGGCTACAATGAAGGGAAATGTGTCATTTATCCCGCTCAAGTGGTAGAGCTAACAGTCACGGCAAGTGATGAATACGGCCGATTCACCATAGCATCTTGTAGAAGCCCTTACGACTGAAATTGTTCAAGGAGCGGAGTAATAACAACACCAAGTTAGTCGAGTTTCACGGCTCACAACGCATGTTCGTGCAGAGAAAGAGACCACTCACTGTTTCAACCAGAAACAAAATGTATTTGATTTGGGAGAATTTCTTATTTAACATTGATAAATATAGAACAAAGAGAATATTCATCAATTTCATTTATTCTAAGTTCATTAACAACCTCTTAATCCACTGATTCTAAGACAGAATCTCTTAACAAAGAAAAGAATACATAAGTCAAATATAATCAAAATGTAAATTTTGATAGCATTCCAGCGCATTTTCATCAAATCTCTAGGGGAGATGAGTTGTACAGGTTTCCCCTACTGGGATCCCTTAAAAATATCTGAAATAACTTGATCATCTGTCAAAAATTTTAGCACAATGGCTGCCTTCAAAGATAATCCATGCAACTCATACAAGAGTTGCACGGCTGGCGAGTTGTGCGGACCCACGCAACTTGCTATGAGTTGCACAGCCTTCATTCTTCCATTCTCTCTTCCCTCAATACTTGTCAGAGGGACTAATCTCCTAAACATCCCATCCGTCAAATGAGAGGGTGAGCGGGTATTTATAGGCATTCACACATGTGAGCCCTCGATTCTTATGTCATGGGTCCCACTTCACATCATCAGGTCCTCTTTCCCTAATAGAACATGCGCACCCCAACGCAACTGGGACAAATTGCGTGGACCTGCACAACTCAAGTCTCGCGCAACTTAGGACTCGAGCAACCCTGGTCCTGCGTAACTTGCCCTCTCCTTTCATGCCTTTCTCTATCTCTTTCTCCTTAATCATTTTTGGTACCCCAACAGATGCCCCCTTGATCTAAAATTTGATTTTTCTGAATTAATTTAAAGGATCAAATTGTGTCATGGAGAATCTGATTTGCATGACTCCACGCAACTCTCTTTCCCTCACAACTCTCCGGCCCACTCAATCTCTCTGGCAACGCCTTGAACCTATAAATGTTGGTCAACTCAACTATATCTCACTTCAAAATTCAATCGTCCAACCAAGCCCATCTTGTGCATAGACTATTCATGCTACTATCGCACAGAACTCAACCACGCAACTCATTCACCCTTGATCCAATAAATCTCTATCTCGAAACTCTGCCAAATTTTCTTTAACTCTTCTTTTCCTTATCATCATGAATCCTTCAAAGACTTCATCCTCAAGAAAAGGGAATCCTTTGGTTTCTTCCGCATGTGAACAATTCTCTCATCATATTTGGACATGCATGGAGATTAATGAAAACCTACTGGAATTCCACCACCCCTACTCGGATAAAATTATCTCTTAGACCATGAATCTTCAACGACATTGGTCGATCCCTCATAACAAACCTTCCACCTACTAAAGCTACCTTGTCTTCATAGATAATTAGATCATGAGAGAACCCCGAATCCTAAAAGGAAAGGATTTGCATCAAAAAGCTGGCATGATATACAAAATGCGATTTCTACCACCTTGTCATGTTCCTCATCGGTCTTTTCCAACTCATTTCTTCGAGACTGCTCGTCAACATTTCTTTATTAATCGTGCCCCCTGGAGGACAAATGACTTCATAGTCGAGGGTCTCCTGTCTCCTCAAGATTTCTATAATGCTTGGGCTCATGCGGTTGCTCGAAAACATGCGGTCATTTTGGAACGAATTAATCTTTGTGACGTCATCGTAGCCTCATCAGAGCATTTTTACGAAAACACAGCTGTCTTCAGAGGCTTTCTTAACTTTTGGTCCTCCATAACCAACTCATTACATCTTCCTCTGGGTGAGATGAGTATCACCTCATAGGACCTTTGTTGTATAGTAGGTCTTCCTATCAGGGGTGACATCCTTGACAATTATATTCCTTCGAATGAATAATTATCTCGTGCTTTTGCAAAAAACAGTAAATCCAGGATTTCAAAAACTACTCTAGAACTTTTCTATGAATTGGTTAATTTTCCCCATCCTGAAGACATCACTCCTCTTGAATGGTTGGTTCATTTCTCTCACAAACTACGGTATTCTTCTCTTCTCTTAATTCTTTTATCTTTAAATCTTTATCTTTCTTCTAAAATAACCGTGTTATTTTATCTTGATAGCTTTACAGGCTATAACCATTACGATCTTAAAACCATTCGTGAGAATATTACAAGCACTACTGAATACAGTCACTCTCGTGAATTAGATACCTTCCTAGCTTATCGGTTAAGCTTGGTAATATTCCCCAGTTCAGAACAAGTCATCAGACCATCCCTTTTCGTAGTTTCTGGCGCTATGGCTGAGGGTCAAAAGCATTCTTTAGCTCCTTCAGTTCTTTGTTTCTTATATCATGATTTTGGTGATATAATTTCTAGGCCTATAGATTCATCACTGCAACCTTTTCCGATCTGCTCTCCTTAGCATTTCTTTGTAGGATAGTTAGGAATATACTTCCCTTGGACTTTTGATGACCCACCAAAAGCATATTTAGATCCTTATCGGCTCCCTCTCTAACACTATTAACTGAGGAAGATGGTTGAAAAATTAAATGATTGGGTTACTCGTAAAATAAAAGATGGCGATCCTATTGACTTTCATCATTTTCCTTTCACTATTCATCCGGAAGGCATATAAGTTGTTAACAATGACTCCATTTCTCATGGTGAGCACTCATTCCTTATTACTATCAAATCCAGTACTCTTCCCTTAAGAGAAAGCAGCACGTTTTGGCGTGAACCCTATTATCCAAGCAGATTTGCCCGTAAGTTCGAGTTTAACCAAACTGTGCTGGCGACTTGTGATATTGTCATCGGATCTACGAGGAACTATGGCTTCAAACCGTATAATTGGGCTTTGATGTGGAGGAAACTCTTGAGTGTTAACACTGGATCTCACTTTATACTCCCGGGCCAAAGATACCCAGTCCACTCTTCCTATCCTTGGATGCGTTGGTGGGTCCACCAATACTATTTGGTGCATAGATATCATTCAGCTAACCATGCCATATTCATTCCTCCACCTAGACTAAGGAGTTATCAATAAAACCAAGGCAACGGTTATTACAGGGAGGCTAACCATTCCCCCCTGTTCCGGTCAATTCTATTCAATGATTTTCTCGAAACACACTTCTCATGAAGCACTATTGGCCGATACTCTTGAAGGTTGGATAGCTTTTGAAGTATCTCTGCAAAGTACCCATGAATCTCTAAATTTTCCAGAAGAAGATGGTAATTCTGTGCAATTTCATCATCCTCCTCCTTCGCAAGTTGTGAAAGACATTATTCTTGAAGCGTCAAGAAGACAAGAGACAGACAGGCATCGTCGTTCTCTTCGAAAGAATAAGCATATCATCATTGAAAGATTATCCTCTTTGGAATAGAACAATAGTAAATACATTTAGTTAAGATTAGCAGGAGCACATTTTGAATAGGAAATATGACTCTCTTCTCTTTTTTTTAAACCGATATAAAACTTATCTATCTTAATGTCATATCTTCATGTGGCACATATTTATCTTATCATTGCATCATTTTGAACTTGAGCAGTTCTCATAAGTATATTTAACAAATATGTGGAGCTTGAATGACAAGTTATAATAATGGTTAGAATAATATGCCTAAATGATATTCAGAATGGGCGAGACTAAGTTTTAATTCTAGCTAGTTACACACAGTTTAGGCGCATAAGTAGTTGGAGTAACCATAGTTTAAACTCATAAGTAGTTGGAGTTGGTCTTACGCGAATGGCCGATGTAACTCTCTAGAGTTCATGGGGCTTATCACGGCCAGGGAGTTCACAAACCGTGATCCATCAGAGGGGCCCAGTGAAGCTACCAGGGTTGTGGACTCGATAGGATTTATGCACAAGGTTGGCCATAATAACTCTCTAGAGTTCATGGGGCGCGCAAGGCTACCGTTGGGGTACCAAATCTAAGGCCGAGAATCCATCAGTGGAGGGTCTCCTGCTTCGGAGACTTACCCCCATGTGTTACTACTAAAATTAAACTAGGGATCTGGGGAGTCATCCTTCTTCGGAAGCTTACTTTTCCTTCACCTGCAAGGTCAGACCCATTCACAAGGGGCACTCTCTAGCCATCCTCGTAACGCTGCCTGAAACTATACAAATGACATGGGTCTTACATGACTGCTTCATCAATTGCCTGCATGGGTGCATATGAAGCTCTCTATGGGCTTTTTAGGGCCACAGACTCCACTGCTGCCCAAATGACATACACACACACACACACACACACACACACACACACACACATATATATATATATATATCACCGATGATGATAGATGATAGGTCTTATGCATAGTTGGTCGTACGAGGCTTGGCCATGCTGCTTTAAATAATGATTTGTCATTGTCGTCATCGATTTCACCATCACTGATAATGTTCCGTCAATATTCATATTACATTTAAGATAATATCAGCTTGGTGATGATAGAAATTTTGGTAATTATGGTGATATCCATTGACTTTTGGCACTTATCACCGATGCTTGATCGCGTAGTAATAATAGTTCAATTTTATAGCAATACTTTCTTGCTATCATACAAGATAGATCATCATTACTACTATAGTCCGTCGTGAACTTTGCATTTAGCATTTTTGTCCGATGACCTATTCTCGTGATAATCATCGGCGATGATCATCGACATTATCATTGCCATTTTGGCGATTGGCAACATATATATATTTGGTGCTTTTCACCTGACAATATGGCTGATGCAGTATGGCTGATGCTTTTAATATACCTCGAAAGTTTGCATTTCATTAATACTTAAAAAAGAGAATACATCACTAAAAAGGAATATAAAGATCCATCTTTATTGTACCCTTGCCTGTCCCCTTTTGATTGAGAAGAATTACAGAATTAAGCCACTAGTCTTCTGAATCAAAACTATACACATATTCATGGACAATATATTTTTAAGAAATGGGAGTTCACTGGTATACTTATACCTCGTCCGTCCTGATCCACTACCCGATATACCCCATTAGAATATACTTCAAATATTATATATGGGTCATCCCATTTAGGGTTAAATTTGCCTCCTATCATGTGGGTGACCACTATCGGTCTTTGAAATTGCAATAAAGACCGCTTTAGTTGAAGTAGGATATGCCGATATGTCTTAGAGGGGGGTGAATAGGACTTTTTAATAATTTTATAACAATTTAAAATCCTATCACTCTAATCCATATAACAATAATATATTAACATTACTCAAGAGCAACTCTACTGGCTTCCAAGCCCGGTAGAGGATCCAATCACAAACTATTTGAGAGATGAACAATATGCAAACAATTTTATGATGGATATGACTGTGCGTGTGTGTGAGGTGTGATCTTAGATAATCAGATATGAAAGTATTTAAGGAAATCACATAAACAATTGAAAGACAATAGCAATCTCAAACACAGTCATTTTTATAGTGGTTCGATTACTTGTTTACTCCACTCCCGGTAACCGCACTCAACCCTTGAGTGTACCGAATTTCACTAAGGAGGTTTCACACAGTTCACCCCTAAACCCAAGGCTTTAAATCAGGTTCACCTTTAACCTTTACAACCTATACCTAGGCTGACTGTTTATGCTCTCACGAGCAAGGGTCAACATAATGCACCCACTTTTATACACACAGGCCAAGGATCTTCCACAAGACCCTAATTGTTTATACTCTCCATAAAGTAAGAGTCAACACAACGCACCTACCACGTACACTCCCGTCAAAGCCCTCCTAAAGGACTTACAATGGGTGAGAAACACCTTAGACCCAATCCTACAAAGGAATGATCACAAGGGTCCTCTGGACTCTGATAACTTACAGATAACTAGATGAGTCCCTTTTAGCTCAATGTTGAAGTTCTCCTCCTTTATTAATGAAGAATCTTCTTCTTCCTTAAACCGCAACTCAGAAGATATACCAATGCATGGTGAGAGGTTGGGTCAAGGTTATGATGGAATCCTACTCTCAAATTTTTCCTATAAAGGATATAGAGTGATTCCAATCATCTATGCATTCAAGCTATCCCACCTTAATGATTTTCCATTAAGGTGGTAGCTAGAGGATCCTTGAATGCGGAAGTTTATTCCCCAATCCACGCTATTGAATATCAATGATGAGGGTGGATTAGAGGATGAACTCCCTTGAGAGAAAGGGCTTTGGGTGAATGATCTAAGGTTAAACACTCAAAAAGCACTCTCTTGTTTCTCTACCAGCAACTAAGTACAAGCTCTCTATATATAGGCAAAAAGTTCCAATGGATATAAAACGGTCACATTTATAACAAAGTTCAATATCATCGAGCAGGGTCGATATCATCGAGCGTATACTTTCGTTTGCATCGACTGGTCGCTCGATGACACAAACTTAAATGTCATATGCTTTTGAAACCTTTTGTTAGCTGGTCGAGAAGATTGAAGCCTTTATCAATGTCATCAAATTTTGAACTCCAATTCATCAACACGAGAATTGAAACCTTTTGCTTTTGAAATATTTTAGGTCAAGGATATGATTGAGGTACACTCAATATCATCCAAATTTGAATGTTGATTATATCGATGGCAGTGTCGATGCATCGATAAATCCAAATGATTTTCTAGTAAGCTTGCTGGACAGATAATTGTCCTTTCTCGATATCATTAACCCGACCTCGATATCATCGATATTTGAATATCGATTCTATCGAGTGACCCTTAATCTAAGATAAAACCACCTAAAAAATGTTACTACAAAACTATGTCTAAGACGAATATCATTGAAGGCCTTTCAATATCATCGGTTTTTGAATTTCGATGATATAGAGGAGTACTTCGATATATTGAAGGTCTATATGATTTTCTATAAAAAAAAATAGGGACACAAACTCTCTGCTGTCGATTTTATCGAGTCAACTTTGATATACTCAAGTTTCAAATATCGATGATATCGATAGGGGTATCGATACATTGATAATTTTATCCAGAAGAATATGTAGTTGTTGGACATCTTTTGTCCTCATTTCGATGGTATTGATTAATCATTGAGGATATCGACAGCACTTCTTGATTATATCGATCTGTCTATCGATAAATCGACAGAGGTAGAAAAACTTAGAGATTTTCTGAATTTGTAAAAAAGTTTTTTTAACCCAAAAAACGTATGATATTCTAACCAATTTAAAGGATTTTATTTACCTGGTGTTTTAGGACATGGGATGTAAGGATTTAGATTTACCTCTGGTGAGTTCGGGCACACATCTGGTTGAGGCAGACAGTTGATTGATCTTCCTATGGAGTTTCTCTGTCTAGCCGACTCAACACTCATGTTAATTGACAACCCAGGGCACTTTCAGTCTTTTTGACATTAATATCATATCACCCTTTTTGAAAGAATAATGTTTAACCCTTTTATCAAAAGCGGCAGAGATTCTTGCTTGATACAACTGTAATCGCTTCTGAGCTGCTAACCACTTTTCATCCATCAGATCTAATTCAGCCAATCTGATCTTAGCATTCTCATCATTTGTCATTGACTGATGTACTGCCACTCTGAGCGAGGCAACTTGCATCTCTATAGAGATAACAGCTTCAACCCCATAGACTAGAGAGTATGGTGTTGCTTTCGTGGCAGTACGGTGAGTAGTTCTATAAGCCCATAAAGCTTCTTACAACTTCCCATCCTATTCATGTTCGTTCCTTGCAACAATTTTCTTCAATATTTTCATAATTATTTTGTTAAAAGCTTTGGCTAATCAATTAGTTGGTGGATAATAGGGTGTCAAGAATGAATGTTGAATATCATATTTCCAACACAATCTTTCCATTCCCTTATTCTTAAACAGTGACAATCTTTTTCAGAATACCATAACAGTATATTATTACATATCGTATGAAATTCACGACATCCCTCTCTTTAACACTTCTCAACGCAATAGATTCAGTTCACTTGGAAAAGTAATCCATTGCTGCCAAGATATAGTATTTCCCTCTGTATGACGATGAATTTATGAGACCAATAACATTAAATCTCCAGGCTGCAAAGGGCCAAGAAGTCACTGATTGATGCAAATCTTCAGGAGTTACATGTATTATATCACCATGTATTTGGCATTCATGACATCATCGTGCATAATCAATTGCGTCCTTGAACATCTTTGGCCAGTAATAACCCATTTGACGTATTCAATGAAATAAATTTCTACCCACCTGATGAGCTCCAAATTCTCCTGAATGTGCTTCTCCCAATATTTGATTTGTCTCCTTCATATCTAAACATCACAACAGCACCTCATTGTAGGACTTCTTATAAAGTTCTTCATTACACATAATGAATTTCTTTGCTCTTTGCCTTATTAACATCTTTTGTGTGGGATCCTCTGATAGGATATCATATTTAAGATAATCCACAAAATGCTAGCACCAATCATCAATTGTGATCTCTAAACATTATACGGGTAGTACCTCAGCCATCTCAACATCATCAATAAGTGGTAAGAACCTTCTTTCTTCAATTGTTACTTGTAAAGAGCTCCGATTAGAACAAGCTAAGGCTGTAGCCAGACTGGCCAAAGCATCTGCCCTTGCATTTTCTAACCTGGGTATGTGTTTGACTTCAACATCTTGAAATTGTTCCAAAAGCTTTTGCGCACAGTGATAATACGAGAGTTCTTGCTTCATTACTTCGAATTCTATCATAAGTTGGTTTATTACTAGCTTAGAATCGTCAAAAATTTGCAATGCCCTTATCTTCATTTCCTAGGCTATTTCCATCCCTATAATGAGGGCCTGATACTCAACCTCATTATTGGTGCACATTTTGCCTAATGTAAAAGAATATGGCAACAGATCGCCTAGTGGACTAATAAATATTACCCCAACACTGGTTCCTGAAGTTCTGGAAGCACTATTAAAATTCATCTGCCACGGGCCGCATAGTTCCGTCATCATCACCTGTTCATCTGAAAAATCTTCGTTTATCATTTCACTATCCGACATGGAATGGGCTGCCAAGAAATCTGCCAATGCTTGTCCTTTTATTACTCTTGCAGGTTCATATGTGATCGCATATTCTGACAGTAAAAGCTTCCACTTGGCCCATCTCCCCGATAGCATCGGCCTTGTCATTAAGAATTTTAGTGGATCCACTCGCGAAATCGAGATTATATCATAGGAGAGACAATAATGTCTTAATTTCTATACTGCAAAGATCAGAGCTAGGCACACTTTCTCGATAGGTGTATAATTGCATTCGGCTCCCACTAAAGTTTTGCTCAAATAATACAGTGCAATTTCCTTCCCTTGCTCGTTCGTTTATACTAACAAAGCCCCTAATGAATTTTTTAATGCAAAATTATAGAAAATGAGGGGTTTACCTTTCACAGGCGCTGCCAATACTGGGGGATGTTTTGATAATTCTTTGATTGAGTTGAATGCGATTTGACATGACTAGTCCCATGGAAATTCTACTCTTTTCTTCATTAAATGAGAAAACAGTTAACACCTCCCTACAAGGTTTGAAATGAAATGACGAATATATGCCAACCTTTCCTTGTAAACTTTTTAATTCCTTCAGTATTTGAGGGGGGGGGGGGGGGGGGGGGGGGGGCATTTCTTGTATGGCTTTGATCTTTCCTGAGTCGATTTCAATTCCTCGATGTCTAATGACAAAATCGAGAAACTTCTCTGATGAAACACCGAATGCACATTTAGATGGATTCATCTTTAGTTGCTTCTTTCTGAGATAGGGGAATACCGAAGTTAAATGTTCACAATGTTCATCATGGTCGTTTGATCGAACCACCAAATCATCTACATAACATTCGACATGCTTATACAACATATCTTAGAATATGTTTTGCATCGCTCTCTGATACGCTGCACTAGCATTTTTTAGACCAAATGGCATAACTTTGTAACAGTAAATTCCTAGCGAGGTTCTAAATATCGTAGCTTCCTCATCTTTCGGAGCCATTCTTATCTTATTATATCATGTGTAACCATCTATAAAGGACATGATAGTATATTTCATCGTACTATCAATCAACAACTCTGTAATCGGCAATGGGAAGTCATCCTTGAGACATTCTTCATTCAAGTCCCTAAAATCTACACACACTCTGATTTGTCCACTCTTGTTTTTTACTAGGACGATATTCGATATCCACTTGGGATACTTGACTTCCCTGATGAACCCAACTTTGATGAGTTTGCCCACTTCTTCTTCAATTAAAGGAACTAGCTCCGAATGAAATTGTCATTGCGCTTGTTTAATTGGCCTTTTGTCTTTAGAAATATTTAACCGATGCACTACCACTGATCATTCTAGACCTAGCATTTCAGCATATGTTCAAGCAAATATATCTTTATTCTCTTTTAAGAGTCTCACATATCGGTTGGCCTCCCATTTAGAAAGACCGGCACTTATGAATATGTTCCAGGGTTCTTCTTTTATCCCTACGTTTACTTCTCGCAAGTTATCAATTTTCGGTTGCTCCCCATCTTTCATCTATTTAGGAGCCACTTTAGGATGTTTAATCATTTCAATTTTCTTTTCTTTTGTCGCTCTTATGGTGATTGTGTTTACAAAGGACTCCCCTCCCAACCTGCAAAATCTTTCCTGTCTATTTTCATCAATCCCAACCGGGATTAAAATACCTTTTCCACTGTTCAAACCAACTGGCTCCTCACAATTGAAGCTCATATTCTACATTATTCTTTTGGTAGTAGAGTTGTACCTTTCCAAATCTTCGGGTGTCAACTTTGTAGATTTCATCTTATTATCTCTCTTTACTTCTATCTCCCCCCCCCCCCCCCCCTAACACCACATAGCAGTCGATAGGTTAAGGGTTCTTTTTATTAGCTTCAACATGGAACCTTTTAGGCATAATTGAGAATGGTTTCTTCCTTTTGGCTTGCGGTAAAGGCATCGTATAATTTTCCTGCAAAATCTCTAACTTCTTGGGTGATAATAATGTCAGTGGAGGTTATCCTGGCCATCTCAGATGCTTAGGTACAAAATAGAGTTTCTGTTTCACCTTCTCTTTCTCGGATATCACTATCTTTGCAATTCCGTTTTGTGCTATGATGGTACTATCTTTCACCATTTCATTATTATTGTTTCTCTCGTTATTTCCTGTCATAAATTTGTCATAATAACCGGCATCAGCGAAGAAGGATTCTACCTCTATATAGGGTTTTGCATCAACCATCACCTTACACTTAATCTCGTCTTTACAATACTTGAAGCACTGGTGGAGGGTTAACAATACGATGCCATATTGATGCATCCAAGGTTTTCCTAGTAGGAGATTATATGTTGTTACTGCATTGATAACATGACAAACAACATTATTAGCTCCCCGATTTTCAATGTCAATGTAACTTTGTCGAGCGCTCTTTGTCCATCTTGATTGAACCCTTGTATCATCATCCCACTGGGGCGCAGATGAGAGCGAAGATATCCGAGTTCACTTAGCATCATCAATGGAAGTAGATTCACTACAGACCCATTGCCTAGCATTATCCATTTTATTTTTCTACTACCAACATGGCCTTCAACCATCAGTGGTCTATTATGATCTTCATCACAGATTAAGTCTTCATTAGAGAAAGAAACGACCGTCATACAATTGTTTCACTCTTCATGTTCTATCTCTATAAGCAATGCTCTCCTAACGTAATTATCAGATAGGGCTTATATTAGACTGTTTCTAGAATCTTCTAACAATCGTAGTGCATTATATGTGCTTAGTTGAGCTGGTATGCCTTTTAAATGACTCACTACATCATATGCCACCCCTTCCACCTTATCTTTCCCTTTTTCTCTTGTACTGCCATGGATCTCTTCGTGTATCTCTTTCCTTACGACCTCTACGTTCTGTCTATAAGGACTCTTTACCCTTTTTCCAGAACGTAATGTGACCATCGCAGCTTTACCCGTTCGTTCAAGAGGATAATGGTCACCCATTCTTTTACTGTAATTTGGATCCATACATTCCCGTCGAATATCATATGCAATATTAGATGTTATTTATCTATAAATAAATTTTATTTTGGAGATGAAAGGGAGGATGTTTCCACTGGGAGTCGTCATTTTGGCATCTTATAAGACGCCGAACGATGATAGAATCCCCTAAGTCAACCTTAATCAACATTAAATAAGAGAAAAGTCTCCCCAGTGGAGTCACCATTTTGTTTCGACCAAAAACAAAATGGATTTAATTTGGGAGAATTTCTTATTTAACATTGATAAAGATAGAACAAAGAGAATATTTGTCAATTTCATTTATTTTGAGTTCATTAACATCCTCTTAATCCTCTAATTCTAAGATAGAATCTCTTAACAAAGAAAAGAATACATTAGTCAAATATAATCAAAATGTAAATTTTAACAGCATTCTGGCGCATTTTCATCAAATCTCCAAGGGAGACGAGTTGTGCGGGTTTCCCCTGCTAGGATCCCTTAGAAATATCTAAAATAACTTTATCATCTATCAAAAATTTCAGCATAACGACTGCCTTCAAAGATAATCCGTGCAACTCATAGAAGAGTTGCGCGGTTGGTGAGTTGCGCGGACCCGCGCAACTTGCTATGAGTTGCGCTGCCTTCCTTCTTCCTTTCTCTCTACCCACAATACTTGTCAGAGGGACTGATCTCCTGAACATCAAATCCATCAAAGGAGGAGGTGAGGGGGTATTTATAGGCATTTGCATATGTGAGCCCTTGATTCTTGTGCCATGGGTCCCACTTCACATCATCAGGTCCTCTTTCCCTAATAGAACTTGCGCGCCCCAGCGCAACTAGGTCAAATTGCGCAAACCCTCTCAGCTTAAGTCCCACGTAACTTAGGACTCACATAACGCTAGTCCTACGCAACTCTCTCTCCTTTCATGCCTTTCTTTACCTCTTTCTCCTTAATCATTTTTGGTACCTCAACTCTCACCAACATATGGCATTTCAAGATTTCATGTCGACATAATAAGAGCAGGATATGGTGGCAACTAGTGGCTAGCTTACGACAAATGACCAACACATGTGGGGTTTCTTGATAAGCCATAATTATCTTTGGGCCCAAATGATTATTTCCACGTCAGTAGATGTGAAGTGTGGCTACAAAGATCTTTGTCAACTACTACCTCAAAATTTTATAAATAGGAGAAAGATTGAAGAGCTCCTAGCCCTTGCAAACCCAACACAAATTAAATCTATAGCACAATACTACCTATCCTTTTTATCTTATTTTAATATATTTTAGACTAGAACAACCCACCATACTGCTATGTTGGACTGGCTTTAGCATAGGAGTAGTATAATTTCATCCATCTATGTTACTATGCTAGACTAACTTTAGCATTGGAGTAATGTAATTCCCTTTCATCTACACTAAGTGTTAGATTGCCAGTAAGACTTTTTTTTTTTCTTTTCTTTTTCAATAGTATAATTACCTTATCTACACACTAGTTGTTGGACCAAGAAAGACTTAAATGTTGGGCCTCATCATCTACACCAAAGACCTTGAATTGCCGATGAATATTTTTGTAAGTCTTTTACTTTCATTTCAATTGATACAATTGAGTTCTTCTACTCTCATATTGCAAGATTGGGTTATTTATGCTATCACAATGAGAAAAGTCTTTTCAGCTCAAAGGAAAAATGGAATACATTGAAATGATAAATCACCTAATTTCATTTACAAGTGGTTGAATATACAAACGAATTGCATTACTTCTCGATTTCAAATGACTACTCATTGCCTCCCTACTTATCTCGAAGTTTGGGGTCATAGGCATTTAATTTAGATCGAGCCGTAAAAGACTCCAATGCACCCAACACCATACACACATATTAACATCTAAAATTCTAGCTAAATAACATGTTGAGTATACCATATCTATTTTTTTTAAGGAAAGAAAAGGTCAAACCAACCTTTAGACATATTGGACCTCACACTTGACTGACGGCATGTCCATGAACTTTATTGCACATGCATGTAGGCTTAGCAGATCTCATTGTTTAGTTATTTTAAAATTTCAAATTTTAATAAAATTTTTGAATATAAGGTCTATTCAGATGCACCCTCTAAAAAGGTGTTTGGGGCTTAAACCCCTAGCCATGTTTTGTGCATTTAGACACACTTTGCAAAATCCCACCACCCCACTTGACAAAATAGGTGTGAAAATGGCGTGACGAAAATCAATTCAATCCATTTTCTCCTAGTCAACCAAAAAAGCAGGCCTGATACCCTCTTTACATAAACCCTTTTATATGACTAATGTAAGTGAGTCCAAACGGGCCGGATGGTTAGTTGTGAAATTGAAATTTTGCAGCAATCTCATCAACAAATTGCTCGTGCAACCAGTCTATTTGGGCTCAGGAATTTTCTAAATATAAAATCATAAAATAAAAGTTAAAAAATTATTGAAAGACGTGGAAGAAAATAGAAGAGAGATTCGTTGGCCTTGACACATTCTCAACCAATGTAGTTGGTAAAATTGTAGTCATTTAATAAAGAAAAGGTAAATAGGTTCATGTAATTTCGTTAGTGAGGATTTGTATCAATTAGTAATTTTTAGAAAGGACCTATCCAATACGAATTCATAATACCTTATTATGGTACGAATTTATGTGGGACTAGCTAGCCTTCTTATGACCATAGAGGAAATTTGGGTGGGAGGTTCCACCATGGATTGCAAGTGGCAAAAATGTCACCTTGATCGAAGTATCACAACCATCCATTATGCATGCCCTTAGTTATATGGCTGTAATTATCTAAATCATGATTATTTTGGGTTCATAGGCAATTTGCTATGAATTCCTCCTAATCCAATAGCATTTGTTGATCACCGGTGAACCCCAAGTAGGGATTCAAAACCCAATGAGGTATCAAACATTCATACTGGATCTTGTCTACTACATAGGATGTGGTGTCAAAAAACTCATCTTGAGAGCATCTAGGGGCTTGCCTCCTGCAAAACACTCTAGTTTTTTAGAAGTAACAATGGGCTAAGTAGCCCACAAGGCCCAACTACCTGACCTGGCTTAAGGCTGGGCTTAGACATTGAATGAATGAGCCGATTAATTTTCTAGTCGGGGTTAGGTTCAACCATGTCAGTTTAGTCCGACCCCAGACAGACCTATCCATGTTTACATGTACATGTGTTGTATGCTACAAATATATTCCATTTCAATCCTCCCAACCCATCCCCCTGCAGATAATTAGTTTTGTGGTCCATTTGATCAACGGAGACATCGTAAATAATTAGTTTTGTGCCCCACTTGTGCATGTGTGGCCCACTTGATCAACAGAGAGATTAAGCACATTCAAACAAGAATACAAATATTTTTATAAATTTTTTGGTTTAGGCCAGGCCTAAGCATAACCAATTTGTGCTTGGTCTTGGACCTACTATGTTGACCCATGCCAGCCTTAGGCCAAGCTCGGGTCCTGGGTCCTAAGTGTCGGCCGACCTGGGTGTAACTAGGTGTGGTATATCCACCCGTATAGATAGTACAAATGGGGTCCATGAAGTCATCCAAACCTTTGATATTATGAGTACTCGGTTTGTAGATGTAGGGTTCACGATTAATTCATCCAAACCTTTGATAGGGGAATCATCACATACGCTACCAGCCGTTAGCTTTGTGAGGTGCATTATGATGTTTGAGTAAAGCTGTATACTAGTCGAACCCAGTCGAGCTTGGCTCAGCTCGACTTGACTCGGTCAGCAAGCAACCCCAGCTTGAACTCAGCTCGGCTCGATCAGCAGCTCGGCCCAGTTTGAGCTAAGTTCGGCCGAGTTCGAGTTCGAGTTCGAGTTCGAGCTTCTGAGCCAAGTTCAAGTTTATCAATTCGATTCGAGTTTGTGCTTTCCAGCAGAGTTTGAGTTCAATATATTAAGTTTGAGTTAGGGCCATACACGAACCGAGTTAGCTCACTGGACTCAACTCGACTCTAAAAAGCTTAATTCGACTCAGTTCGAAACTGAGTTCAAGCTGAATCGAGCTGATTTTTTTAGCTCGAAAAAATTTTGAACCGAGTTCGAGCTTGACTCGACTCGGATTGAACCCCAGCTCGAATCAAACTCAAATCAAACCAATTCGGTGACTCGATTACTTTGATATTGATATTTCTCACCAAGTGTTCGTTGAAATGATTTAACAAAGTGTCGGCTGGTGGCAAGGAAGGTATGTATAAGAGACAAATACCCTTTTTTCCTAATTTTGATGTTGCTTGCAAGGTGTTTGATGAAATACCTATAAACAGCTACTGTTGTTTTACACACAGTAAGAAATTGAAAGTGCACTCCAAGTGTTTGTGAAAATGCCGCACAGGCTCAATCTTGGCTTGAACTTGGCTCGAACTAGCCCGAGCTACTAACCGAACCGAGCCGAGCCAAGTACGAGTTGAGGTCAGCTAGTGGCCAAGCTGAGTCGAGTTGTGCTAAATTGTACGCTTATATATACAATGAATGAGTGGTCAGCTCAATGTGAATTCTCCTCAAGATTATACACCGCCGCATTAGTCAAACATAGTTTTAAGAAATAAGGCATTCAAAATATTACAAGATGCGGTCTTATTTACATACATGGATGCATGAGTGCACATAGACCTGGGGTGCTCATCCTGTCGAAATTTGGGCCCATGCATATAGCCGATCACTAGTGTAAGCACATCACGTGCATACATCATGTATAAGCATAGTGACCAAGCCCAAAGTACATCACGTACATAGGTCGATAGTCGATGGTATAGAAGCTAGCAAAATGATACCACGCTAAGAGCACGTGTTATAGCATCCAGACTTAGTCATTCGTCATCGCCCGTATGCTATAAATGCATGATTAGCCCATCTGTTATTATTCTGATTACAACCAACCAATTTAATAACACTCAAAGGTCACTACGGGGGGCTCATCACCCAGAATAGGCCGACAACTCGAGCATAGCGTCCCATACCACCATCCCCGACTCATGAGACTCCCACATTAAGATGTTTAATGGAACCCCATCGACTAGTGGTCAATCATATTCCAACATGTGTGACTCACCACCACATGGTTATATAGGGATGAACCACTGAAGCCACATAAGGAAAATATCAATTTGAAATGATCAGGAGACCATATAAGATAAATACCAAACCGAAGCGATAAAAGGGTCGCGTGAGGTAAATGCCAAATCGAAGCGATGAGGTCACGTAGGGAAATTTAAATTAGAGTAGTAAAAAGGTTATCCCTAAGAGCCATGTAAGCACAACAACCCATGGATGGTAAACCCACATTAATATTCCACCACCCAAGGTAACCTCCAAGTCGAGGGTCCATTGCAAGCACATTCAATCCCATTAAATCCCAAGTATAGGTTTACATATATAAGTGGAGCTTACCACTAATAGATGTAGTAATTCAAATTTCATGAGCGACTCATAAGTTGAGCGACTCATAAGCAATCCATAAGCATGAGAAAATTTACAGATAAAACATATATGTTTGCATACAAAATAGATGTTGATAATAAGGTTCAATAACTATCACAAGTGATTATGAATCATAGGCATAGGCTTTCAGTTGAAATTTAAATGGAAACTAATATGTAAGATTAAATAACTATTGTAAGTGATCATGAATTATAAGTTATCAGTTGTAGTTCAAATGGAAGCTATCCCTTAAGATTTAATAATTAGCACAAATGACCATAAATTATAAATTACTAGTTATAATTTAAATGGAAACTATCCCTTGGACTAAATTGAAAGTGGAAAGCTTAAGGGGAAGAAATCATCACCTTATGAGTTGAATTGTTCCCAATATTGCTAGAATTAGTTGTACACTTAAGGATTAAAATCAACACAATCTGCCCAGTTAAATCGCAACATTGCAGTATTTATACGGTTAAGATGAAACTTGGGGTTTTGAGTCCTACATTCCAATCAAGATATTTAAAGGTATTGCTATACCTAAACTAGGTATGCATTACTTTCATAAGGAAATATACTTAGGGATATCAACTTACTTAATAGCTAGTTGGTTTCCAAATCTCGTCTTCGAATTAGACTTGATTGGCTCCATCTAGCATGACTTAAATCCCTAGAATCGTTGTACCCAAACAACTATTATCAACTGCCCAACAATATAATTCAATAAGGTCAATTAGGTTAACTTGGCTCAACAATTTAGCTCGAGCTTGGGTCCGATCTAGGATCCAAGAGTGGCGATTTGAAACTAGAGTTTCCTACATTTCAAATATGGAGTAACATCAAATCACTTTTTTTTTAAAAGAGATAAAATAAAATATAGGTTTTGAAACTCTTTTACCTTGCTTAACCGAGTTGGCTTGACTCAATTTCAACACAACGCAACTTGAATCGACCTAACTTGTTTTCAACCCGAGCTCTCCTTGGTACATTGAATCCACAAGGTCTGGTAGTCATGTCAGTGCAACCAAATCGAAATCAATCCCAAATTTACCGCTTCAACCTGACACAACGAGTCAACTCGGCTTAAACTAGTTGTCATCTCTTCTCCTCCTCTCTCTTCTTCTTATTCTTCTTTTTTCTCACTTTTTTTTTCTTTCTTTCCTCTCTTCCCAGCTCAACTAACAACCCACCCTGACTCGACAGTGAGTCGAGAAAGCCTGACTTGACGAGTTTCACCCGAGTCGACTCAGCAGCAACGTCACTACCATTTATTCCCTTCTTTACTTCTTCCTTTTACCAACACGTCCAATAGACCTGGACCTCCTAATGACTCAGTAGTGAGTCAAGTTGGTGCGGCCTAGGGTGACTCAACCTGACACAACTTGGCCCCAATCAGAGTTTCAAAATATATATATATATATATATATATATATATATATATATATATATATATATATATATATATATATATATATATATATATCGGGCGGAGTCGCACTCTAATATGAGAGTGTTGCATCCCGCAACACTCTGTGTTTGAACCAAGTCATCTCAAGAACGAGTTGCATGGCTTGAACCCAACTCGAGTTCGAACTCAACTTGGATAGCAACACCCACCGTTGAACTCGAGCAACAGCAACCCCACTCCCTTGAATCCCTTGTCTTTTCTCCATTTCTTTTTTCTTTCTTTCTTCTTCCTTATCTCTTTCTCTCTTTCAACCCTGGTCAGCAGAGCTCCAACCCGACTAGAACTCGCCCTGACTTGGCGCGACTCAGTGCGACGTGGCGTGACAACGAATGAGGAAGGAGGTCGGCCTTTAATGGTGGATTCCTCACCCAATCCACTACTTGGGGATGACTCAGACCAACTACAGGGAGCTTTGGGACATATCAGATTGAAGCTCGATGAAGCTTTAGTTAATGAGTTTGGAAGGATAAGAAAATAACGAGTCTCTATGGTTATTGCAATAATAGGAGAAGCAGCACTGCTGTTTGATCCTCGTTGCCCTTTTATCGCATCCTAAGCTCTCTTAGCACCGTTGGATTAGATTTGATGTCCTAGAGGTGATCTACTCATAACTTCCTCCAAATACAGTCAGTAAAACTAAAAGTGGACATGGTTTTTGGTTTGTTAAGGGAGGAAACCCTAATCCACATGAGACAAAGGGCTAAGATAACCCCAAAGGAATGGTTGGGATGGACAGATACAAAAGGTCAAGGATTGCCAGCTTGTCGAAGGAAAATTTTCATTTTCAAAAATTCCCGACCACATGCAACTCCATTACGCCCATTGTTGTGTGCATGTACGTGTGCATGAACTCGCACATACGGCATGGCTTTGATCAGACAGGGGTTCTCTACTAGATGGACAGTTCTGATCAACAATCTGATCTCAATTGGAGGGCCACCTGACGTTTGAACGGATGTTCGTTCGTTCACTGACAGGAAAAAACAAGTGAGAGGAAGAGGTTTCCTCCTTTGGCTATCGAGGCAAACCTGGTTTGACCAGAGCTGTGGTCCAGTGCACCTCATGTGCACTTCCTTTGGTGCACACACGAAATGGTTGTGGGGCCCACAAATATGTTTTTGAGGAATCCACTCCGTCCATTCATCTCGAATAGGGTTGTTAGGCCATCCCACCCAAGATGAGGTGGATTCAATGTTTAGGTGTGCCTTAACGTTTGTTTTATGCACCTAATTAATACTATCCGATGATCCCTGAAGATCGGACGGTTAGATCATTCCAAATTCGTACATTAACAGTATAAAGTGTCCAAGGGACCACTTAGTTAAAAATCAATGGCTAGATTTGGGGTCAGATGGCTCCATATGCATTTATAATATTATATATCATTATTAAAATATTTTTAATAACCTTATTATTACTATTATTATTGTTATTATTATTTTGTATAATTTCTTCTTCTTTTCTTTAATTCGTATATGTGGGTCACGCCCCGATCAATGACATTTATTCCTTCACTCAGCCCCCTATATGGCTTTGATTAAAAAGATTGGATTATATTAATTGTAAGTGGGTCATAATACAGGGGTCTTAATTTATGGTAATTGATTTATTTTAAATTAATGGTTGCATTTGTGAATCCAATGTTCTAACTGTGGAGATTAAGTGGTGGGTCATGACTTATCAAATGATGGTTAATAACGTAGGTTATGTGTATTTTCACGTAAATACGAAAATTTAGATGATGAGGGTAACACTCGAGTACGTGAAAGTACGGAGTGTTACAATAACACTAAAATATATCAAATGCATAAAATACAATTATAATCCTTATAATTACATTGTTCACAAATTATAACTAATAACCACCATAGGAGGAGTGTCTTCCTGTTACTGGCATATAATTATAAGCTCCTGCATCATTGTTCGATCCATCCAAACTACTATCTAATTTTTCATATACATATTGGTTCACCTCTTCTGAATCAGAAGATAAAGAGAAGTTTCCTTTGTTCTCTTTTATAGTTTGAACTAGAGTTTTTAAACTTTCTTTATGTGAAGATTTGTACGTAGTATCCAACGCCATATAAAATTCACTGAGGCGGGGTCGAAACTTGAATTTATTACTCTTCCTCATTTTATTGCTCATGCTCAATCCTGCTTCAGCATCATTTTGTCTTGGAGGATATCGCTGATGTCTAGAAGCCTCTTTCATGTTACGTTTTAAGGCAAGTTGGAGTTGATCTTCTTCCAAAGCTTTTAATACGTCTTCCTCCTCTGCCTTTTCTATAGAAGTTCTCCATGTAAGAGAATGTTTGAATGGAGTAGAAGGTTTCTATTTAAATCTAGAATTACCTGCAAAAGAATTTGGACATCCTTTGGGGAATTGGGGCACAATTTTGCTTCACCACCTCGACATACCAAGTGTAATCGAAGCTAATTAGTTTTGTTCACAAACTTTGCCCAACACAAACTACACACAATCGTTGCTCTTCTAGATCTTGGTGATTTGACTAGAAAACCATAGTCCCAAATGTTGGTCAATGGGTCAGATGATGACATATCTACACTCAATTTAAAAAATAGTATGTTGAGGATTTATAAAGATAAATAGAAATTAGAAATGAATAGAAATTATTGTTTATTTATTTTTATTTTTAATATGAATATATTAAAAATAAAAATAAATAAACAATAATGAGTAAATATCATATTGCACCACTTTCAACTTAAGTAACATTACATTACATTTAAGTTTCAAGCAAAATAGAAAATAATTTATAACCGCCTTGATGTAGTTCTTGTTGCAGGTATAATCTTATTTTGACTATTTATCTCTTCTTCTCCATGAATATTATCTTCTCCCATATCGAATGCAACTAATCTTGTATACAAATTAATGCTTCAACTATTTTTTTTGAAAGTGAGCTTCAATACTTGCTCACAATCCTACTCCCTGTGCTAAAAGAAGATTCTAATGCCATTATTGAAATTGGTATTAATAATATGTCCCGTGCCATCATAGATAATATAAGGTATTTTGATTCACTAACTCTCGTCTTCCACCATTCTAAAACATTAAAGTCCGATCACTTTATGGTTGGCTCTTTCATAATAAGTAAGACATATATTCATTTAGCACATTATCATTGCTTATAAAAACATATGTATCTCTAACTTCTTTAACACCTGAAGTAGGTAAAGTAGTAGCATACAAATTATATAAATCTTTGAGTGCTTGACGAACTTTGGAGGTCTTCGTTACCACTTTTTCAGTAGAATAAATCTTCATAAAAATAAATTTGACTAAGCCCATATTACAATGGGGATCGAGAACAACTGTTGATGTTATCAACAAATGACATTCATCCAAGTACTTTTTAAACTTTATTTGCATACCAATTTTCATATGTCGTATAAAAACTGGACCCATACTGACTTTTTTTTGTAGGGCATCCTTAATCTTCCAAATAGACAAAAGGAACAGATTCCTAGTTTGATACTTATTTCTAAAAAAAATTGTGCAGTCATAAAAAACTTTAAAAAAGCTATGAACTTATTGTACTTTGGTCTAATCATCTACATTCAGCAACCAAGAAATAGTTCTGTTACGCACCGCATATTTAGAAAATGCAAGCTCCAATTCCATTGTCGTATCTAACATTTCATATATTGAGTTCCAACATGTACATACATCTAACTTCAAAGTTTTTAAAGATTGCACATTTAAACGTTAGATGATGTCAGTCCATATAATCAATCTTGAAGGTGACCCTCTTATAATCTTCACACTTTCGCTTATGTTCTTTATAGTGTAGTAAATTATTTTAAGCCCTTCTTGTACAATCAAGTTTATAATGTAGGCACAACACTTGACCTAGAATATTTTTCCATTAAAAAATAAATTTTTATTTTCCTTAAACTGGTTGCGTAAATATAAAATAACATTGTCATTTGCTGAAGCATTTTCTAAAGTTATTATATAAATTTTCTTCTCAATTCTCCAGTCTTGTAAATAACTGTAGATGTAATCTGAAATAAGTAAACCAATATGAGGAGGAGGAAGGTAACGGAAGTTTAAAATTTTCTTATAGAGTTTCCAATCTTTATCTACGTAGTATGCAGTTAATGAAATGTATTATTTTCTTTGATTGGACGTCTTACATAAATTAGACGTCAAACTTATTCTGGAAACTGGTGTCAAATTTTCTTTTAGTTCCATCTTCTTGTTTGTGTACGTCTTCATACACTTTCTGCACAGTGAAGAGAGAGACCTTCTCAGCTCAAGGGTTAAGGAATTGACAGAAAGACATGAACAGTTTGTTTTCTATAATTCTAAAAGACTTTTCTTTAACGATTACTAATCTAATATACCACTCTTTCAGCTTCTCTTTCTCAAACTTATGAATGAAAACTATGGCTTGGGAGTCATCCCCTTCTGACTTAGTAAATGACAGTAATTGTTGGCCTGGTGGTGGTAGTTTTGGTCTCTTAGAAAAGTTTTTCTTATGTCTGTTTAAATGTGTTATTAACACCCAATGATTTTTAATGTATAATAACTTGCAATGAATACATTTGATCTTCGACACACCATTAACTATGACTTTTTAAAATTCATCTCACACTGTTGATCTTTTCTTTCTTTTAACCGCAGTTGAAGACGTGTTTCCCTCCACAATAAGAGAAGATGTGGATGACGCACCTATACTGGGGGTATTTGGGGCTTCCTCACTAGTCATCTATAAAATAATTTTTTATATGTTATAATCTTCACCACACCACTTTATAGAATTGTAGGATATAATGCTTACTTAAACTTAGACGGTCATACTTGCCTAATTGTTTAAATTAGTCACTCATTCAAGATTAGATAAATTAATGCATTCATTTTTCAATTTAAATGTCACGTCAAAATTCTGGCAACATCTTTTCTTATATCTCTAAAATATATTTATCATGTATTTGATTCCCATATCAAGCATCAACACAAAGTGTAGACATTTGACGACGAAAATAAATATAGAAAATATATCTAGAGAGAAAAATAAGATGAAACTTCAAATTGGAATAAATTAAGACATTACAATCTATCAAATCATGAACTGTCCAAAAATGAGATAATTTAAGAATTTTTATGTCTCCAAGAACATACTGGTTCTATGTCTGACAACATAGAAATCATCAAATGGGCAATTGATTATCTATCCTTATTCTTTATAATCTATTTTAAAAAATTCAACAAAAACAATTTAACAAATTAAAAATAACTTAATAATTACAAAGTAACAAATTCACACTTACATCTATCTAATAAAAAGAATCACACATATTAACAAATTAAAAATAATTTAACTAAAAAACAACTTAACAATTACAAATTAACAAATTAACACTTACATCTATCCAATAAACACAATCTCACAATTTAATAAATTAAAAATAATTTAACTGGAAAATAACTTAATAATTTAACAAATTAATACTTACATCTATCCAACAATAACAATCTCACAATTTAACAAATAAAAAGTAATTTAATTAAAAAATACCTTAACAAATTAATAGTTACATCTATCCAACAAACACAATTTCATAATTTAACAAATTAAAAACAATTTAACTAATAAACAACTTACAATTTAAAAATAATCTAACAAATGAAAGCACTTTAACAAATTAACACTTACATTTATCCAATAATCTAATCATCCAACCTTCCAACCAAATCATCCATACATGATACATTCATCCATCCATCCACCCAACCATCTCATACATCCATGATCCATCCATCAATATATTTAGTGCAATGTGAAGTTATTTAATACTCTAATAGAGTATAGCACTTGATATTTAAATAATTAAATAAGCAATTAAGCATAATTTATATATATATATGGGTCATAGTCACCGGGCCAGTAGTCGGGTGGCGTCCAACATGAAATTACGGTAAAGACCGCTTTAGTTGAAGTAGGAATATGCCAATATGTCTTAGAGGGAGGTGAATAGGTGTAACACCCTGGATTTTTACCAACCTGGGGTTAGACGTCCTTAGGCAATGGGTCAGCAATGGGTCAACCATAACACCTTGGTAACCTCTCTGAAACCAATTCCAAAGCCAAAGAACTCATTTAGAACCAAATCCTTTAGAAATTTAACGTGAATTAGCCAGTGCTACACTAGATTTTCTGTAAAATTAGCACCAACCACTTTAAATACGATCTGTAAGACCTAAAACCTATAGAATCATTGACGTTACCTTACCCTAAAACCTAGGATCAAACTCTAAACCCGTTTGCTCTCAGGAACCCTTTGAAACTTTGTATTGGATCTAGACCGCGCGTCGAAAGTCCGATATCTATAATCTTAGACAATTACGACCGCCTTACTGGACTTGACAATCATTTCAAAAATCAAGCTCAACCGATATCCTGAGACCATTTTACTGAGTCCGGAGTGAAGAGAGTGAGAAAAGGAAAATATTTAGAAAATTAATTCAATTTAAATAAATCTGGCACATGTCGCTTGCGCGACATTTTTTAAGCGTTCTGACCGTTAGGATTCGATCAAATTTCACCCTCGGATCAGGATAGGTGGCCCTTACATGTCATAGCACATGTGGCCCTGATCGAGTTTCGGTGACCGCTGAATTGAAACTGGACTGCCACGTGCGATCTGGGAACTCTATCGAGCTGAAAACTTAATGTGATCAGGATCCAACATTCATGAGCTTAAGTTCGACCGCATTTAGTTAGAGGACCTCTAGAAATATTCTTTTGGATCGGGAAAGACCCTATTTGGCTGTAACCCAAGTATATCTTGACTTGGAGTCTATTTTGGTTATGTTTGGGCTTAGAAAATGGCCTTAAACCCTTAGCCTTCTAACCCATATGAATTTGGGAAAAACCCTAGGAGAGAGGAGAGAAAAGAGAGAGAAAGTGAGGGAAAAGTTGGGGCTTTCTCCTGGGATTCTTCCCTGCTGCTCCACGTGCCAGATCCTTCCACTTGCATCGCTATTCTGGCAATTCCAACGCTGTTTTAGGTAAGAAAACCCTAACCTCAAGATGTTTTAGGGATTCCCTCGATACAATTAGCAAAGTAGCTAATTTATCTTGTGATATAGGTCGTCATACAGGCGTTAACGAAGCGTAGAGTTTCTATTCGATTCGATACACTTCTACGGCGAAAGGTGCGGATCTTAGACGCTTACATTACCTGTTTTCAAGGCTTTCAATGTCGTTTAATGGTAGATTATTGACAAGAACGCTATTTGACATGTAGAACATGCTGTCTGTTTTTCATTTCGAATACGTACGAAGAATATGAGATTTAGGGTATTTTAGGTATTTGTAGGAAATACTGTATATGTACGTATTTTGCCGATATAATTGCCATGAGTATTTATCGTGTACCTATGCTAGTTATGCGTGTATGATCTGTTTGGCGAAGAGATTCGCCCTAATGCACGTATTGGCCGACATATGCTATGTAGACTAATGTGTGTAGACTAAGTGTTTGTTGAAATGCCTAAATCAATATGATTTATGCCTACCATATGTTTTGAATGTAAGAACATGATTGTTGTGTATTAACAACTCCTTGATATAAGGATCCGTCATATTATATGTTGGAATCAACATACGTCAAGTACGTTGGAGTTGAGTAGTCTAAGTGTTTGTATAAATGTATGTATTAGTAAGTATTGAGTAAATGGTGTTGTAGATTAGTGTTGAGACTAGATTCTCAACTACTTTGATGATGCACATGATTTTCTCCATGCTTGTTGTATTTGAATTGATTACCTTGGGCGTGAAATACTCGTGTATGGTTAACTGCTTATGATGTACGTTATAACATGCTGATAACATCCTGGAATTACTTGTATTTCAATTCTGTCTCTCTCATATGATTACTGATTCACATTACATGTGTTTAGGGCTATACTCTAGTCCAGGCAGTCGGTAACAGTTTAGAATTCATGGTTGGATTCTATTTACCATGAAAGATGTGTATGACGAACCCGAGTCGTACTAAGGTCGTCGGCAGTGGCTAGGCCACACGAAGTTCTTGTGCACTTCATGTCGGTCGATTCAACGTGCGCTTGCGTTAGTCAGACTCATCAAGTAACCCGATTGACCATTGTATGTTCACCTTGTATACGTCATAACTGTTTGAACCTAAGGTACCAAACTTACTATTGGAAAGCCCTTCTAACCTTGATACCTCGATCCCCTAAGACTCATGAGCCGGGCATAGTGGTATGGGACACCGTGGTCGAGATGTCGGCCTATGCTGGGGCCACAAACCTCCCCGTAGTGACCAGTAAGCACCCTACTCTGAGCAGATTATGGTGGTATGGGACACTATATTCTTATTGTCGGCCTACATTGATAAGGTGATGGGGGAGTGGAGCAACGAGTGCGAGCAACAGCCCTGACAGCCCTTTGTAGTGACCTTGAGTTTATCCTGACACCGCATGGGGGCTACGAGTCTTGATGCAGTCTTAAGGATATAAACTAGGCCTGTATTGATAAGGTGATGGGGGAGCGGTGCAACGAGTGCGTGCAACAGCCCTGCCAGCCCTTGTAGTGACCTAGATCCGTACTTCACATGAGATATGCTAGGACTGACAACCCTAGAATGGATCATTATTTGGGTATTGATATAAGGGAGGTACCCTAGTTTCCCAATCCTGTTATGTGAAAAGGACTAATAACAACTCGGTAATCATATTCATATCACACTGTATGTGCCTGGAAGATGTGGAGCACTGAGAGAAGAAAGCATGCCACGAACGTAAGATAGTGTCGCATGAGAGAGTATGGCGGTGAGGGCATCCATCATGTCATTTCATCCTTACATTAATCACAACATTTAGGAATGTTTGATTGCTTGCTTTATCATTATCGCGTGATTGCTTTGAGAACATGTTAACCTTTGCTTTATGATTCCACTGAGTTAGTTACTCACTCCCACATTACGGGATGGTGTTGCGCATACCAACCAGTCCCTATTTTAGTTTCATATGATGGCGATGCTTGCGAAGCGGAGCCGGACTTGATGATGATGAGGAGGATTTCTCCTATATGCGTGTTCTGATCGACGGGGTTACAGGGAGGTTGATTAGACGCCATGACACTTGTCATTTTATATTTTTTTTGAGCACTCATGTATATTCATTTTGACTATTTTTGGAGTATACATGCATATGTTTAACCTGGTAACATGTTCACACTCTGGAGACCTACAACAGCTCATATATTTTATATATCTATCGCATTCTTCCGCTCGCTAATTTAACTGTCTCTGGAGTATGATATGCTATTTCGGCTTAATCTACCTCATGTTTTATGCCTTATGCTGATAACATTCATCCATCATTGAAAAATATTGCATAAGTGATGTTCTGGAACTTGGGAGTGGAGTTTTTACTCGACCCTCGATTTTTGGGATGTTACAATAGGACTTTTTAATAATTTTATGAAAATTTAAAATCCTATCACACTAATCTTAATACCAAGCTTATATTAGGATTACACAAGAGTAACTCTACTGGCTTTCAAGCCCGGTAGAGGATCCAATCATAAACTATTTGAGAGATGAGCAATATGTAAACTAGTTTATGATGGATATGACTATGTATATATGTGAAGTGTGATCTCAGATAATCAAATATGAAAATATTAAAGTATATCACACAAAAAAAGAATAACAATCTCAAACACAGTCATTTTTAAAGTGGTTCAACTACTTGTCTACTCCACTCCCGATAACTGCACTCAATCCTTGAGTGTATCAGATTTCACCAAGGAGGTTTTCCACGGTTCACCCCAAACCCAAGGTTTTAAATCAGGTTCACCTTTAACTTTTACAACCTACACCTAAGCTGACTGTTTATGCTCTCACGAGTAAGGGTCAACACATCGCACACACTTTTAGGAACATTGGCCAAGGATCTTCCATAAGACCCTAACGAAGGTTTCACACGGTTCACCTCGAACCCAAGATTTTAGACTGGTTCACCTATAACCGGAAGTTTATATACTCCATAGAGCAAGGCTCAACACTACGTACACACTACATACACTCCCGCCGAAGGCCTCCTAGAAGACTTGCAAGGGTGAGAAACACCTTAAACCTAATCCTACAAAGGAATGATCACAAGGGTCCTCTGGACTCTGATAACTTACAGATAAGTAGATGAGTCCCTTTTTAGTTTGTTAATGAAGATCTCCACCTTTGTTGCTGAATAGTGTTCTGCTTCCTTGAACCGCAACTGAGAAGATATATCGATGTATGGCGACGGGTTGGGTCAAGGTTATGATAGAATCTTACTCTCAAGTATTTTTCTATAAGGGAGATAGAGTGATTTCAATCATCTATGCATTAAAGGCATCCCAACTTAATGATTTTCCATTAAGGTAGTAGGTAAAGGATCCTTGAATGCGGAAGTTCATTTTCTAATCCACTCTATTGAATATCAATGATAAGGGTGGATTGGAGGATGAACTCCCTTGAGAGAAAGGGCTTTGGGTAAATGATCTAAAGTTAAAAACTCAAAAGTACTCTCTTCTTTCTCTCACAACAACTAAAGACATGCTCTCTATATGTAGGCTAAAAGTTCTAACGGATATAAAACGGTCGCATTTATGACAAAGTTCGATATCATCGAGCAGGGTCGATATCATCGAGCGTATACTCTTGATTGCATCGACTAGCCACTCGATGACACAAACTCAAATGTCACACGCTTTTGAAACTTTTTGCTAGCTGGTCGAGGGCATCAAAGCACACATCAATGTCATCAGATTTTGAACTCCGATAATATCGATACGAGGATCGATTCCTCGACATTTAAAAAATGAAAGAGACTTGCTTTGAAATTTTTCAGGTCAAAAGATATGATCAAGGGATACTCGATATCAATGAAATTTAAATGTCAATGATATCGAAGGTCGTGTCGATGCATCGATAAATCCATAGATTTTATCAATGAGCATGTTGGACACTTTATGTCCACTCTCGATGCAATCGATCCAACCTCGATATCACCGATATTTGAATATCGATTCTATCGAGTGACCCTCAATCTGAAATAAAAATCACCCGAAAAACTATTGCTGGAAAGATTGTGTCCAAGACCGATATCATCGAAGGCCTTCCAATATCGTCAAGATTTGAATTCCGAGGATATCGAGAGTCCTTCGATATATTAAAAGTCTTCATAATTTTCCTATAAAAAATAGGGATAAATACTCTGTTGTCGATTATATCGAGTCTACTTTGATAAACTCGAGATTCAAATATTGATGATATTGATAAGGGTATCGATACATCGATAAATCCATGCAGATGAATATGTGGTTGCTGGACATCTTTGGTCCTCTTTTCGATGGTATCGATTGATCATCGAGGACATCGATAGCACATATCAATTTTATCGAACCTTAAATCGATAAATCGACAAAGCTAGAAAACTTAGAGATTTTCTGATTTTGTAAAAAAGTTTTCTAACCCAAAAACCCTATGATGTTCTAACCAATTTTAAGGGTTGTATATACCTGGTGTTTTGGGATATGGGATGTGAGGTTTAGATTTACCTGTGGTGAGTTCGGGCACACATCCGGTTGAGGCAGAGAGCTAATTGATCTTCATATGGAGCTTTTCTGTCTAGTTGACTCAACACTCACGCTAATTGACAAACCAGGTCACTTTCAATCTCCCCCTTTGTCAATTACATGACAAAATATCAAAATACCCTAGAACAACATCTAGACAAACATATCCTAAATTGTGTATACATGCAATTTACATAATTTTACAATGTCTAGTGAAACTATACACACAACCAATAGCTGCTCCCCCTATCTTGATGCAGTTGCTCCCCCTAACACCGTATCAGAATTCAAGTAGATATGCAATTTTTCTTGTGGGGTGTTTGAATTGTTCTCCCCCTTTTTGTCAGTCATTAACAAAGATATAACAGTTCATATTGACTGAAGTTAAAGCAACGTGGGAGAACCATCATTTAGAGAACATATATATATATATATATATGCATGTGCTATTTTTCTTTATGTATTATCTGCTATGCATCTGTGGTCTGTTAAAATGCATGTGTTATTATATATATATATATATATATATATATATATATATATATATATATATATAATAACACATGCATTTTAACAGACCACAGATGCATAGCAGATAATAGATAAAGAAAAATAGCACATGCATCACATAGTAGATAAAATAGGGAGGATAATCATGACAGTAAAAAGGAATGGAATTATAAGCAGCCATATTTAAAAAAAATAAAAAAAAAAATACCCAGAAACATATCTATACTGCCCAAGATTGACAGTAGATTAACGGTTATCCCAAAAAAATTACCAAGCCCATTCATGGGCACCCAGAATCAAACATCAGGTTTTAGCCCAACCATGGGCATATACCACCAAAAAAAATGTCAAACTGTGCAGATTAGTGAGTTATCACATACACTTATGAGAGCGCAGAACATCCAAAAAGATACTGATGTTCATATGCAGAGATAAGAGTAAGGTATATGTGATAGCATCTAGAGACCAGCACTTTGGAGCTGAAGAAGATGGCTCTGTATCGTCTCGACAACAGGTGAACAACTCAACCAACTGTTGCACGGTCTGCTGCACTCCGTTCACTAGGCGATCTAAGACGGTAAACCTTTCACTGATTTTTTGAGTTAGGAGACATCTTGCCGTATAGCTCCAATTTTGTCTTGATGGAGCTTAAATCTCTTTGCATGCCCAGGCCCTAATGTGGATGGTACTTGATAGGGTCCAAGAGCTTCATCTCTAGCTACCTTAACTCCTTCACCAGGAGCATCACCTTCAACTCCTGCTCCTTCTTCTTGAATGCCTTCCTCTGGATACTCGGGATACTTGTGGAACTTCAAGTCCATTTTTCGAATGTTGTTTTTGTTGAAGACTTGGAGGGGAAGTTCAGGATCACTGGTCGTTGGGACGCCAATGCATTGCATATCATGTTTATGATCTAGGGAGATGGCAGGTGAATATCCTAGGACGTGTAAATGACATAGACCAACTGATGGACAAGCAGAGTCGGAAGACATATTTTTATCCCTTTGGTGATTGAGTACACTATCATGGTCATGAAACCTGTGAGATTGGACCGATTGGTTCTTTTAGGATAGATGATTGTGGCGAAGATACCATGCAAGACACAAAATTATGGTTCCATGTACCTAGATTTCAATGCATTTCCTTGATACCAAGAAATGTCTCTACCATGAAAGAGGTACTTAGTCACCATGGATCGGATTTTAACATTTTCGAGGTCCATTTCAGGGAGACCTTTTGGTGTCATTGTCAATCCGCGGATGTTTACCGTTATAGCAGGAGTGATCAGCACATCATCACCATCCAGAGAGACCATGATAGAAGGAGGATCAGAACGGGTGAATGACAAGCAGCGAGTAAGTTGCGTGTACGCTCAAGATGACACAGCCCACCAAAGTAAAGAACGGGCAACCAATCAATTGCAGCAAATAGGGATTCCTGATTGTATGGTTTTAAACAATCCTTGTCTACCTTCCTCTCATGAATGAGCTTCTGACTCATGTATTTAGCTAGAAGTGGGTTTGCTCTAGCCGGAGGAGGTGCCGGTGGTTCGGACTGGGACCTGCTACGTGAAGTTTGTTGTGACTTGTAGTTTATCCTGTTTCTCTTTTTCCTCCTATGTTTCCTCATTATCATATGGAAATGATTCAGTGGCTTATGGTTCTTTTTTATTCTCATCTTTACTGGGAATGATTGGAGTAGTAGAGATCATAAGAATTTTCAAAGGTTTCTGATCTCCATCGCTTTCTGAGTCACTAGATTCTGAATTTGACTCTACTGTATCATCCCATGTGGCAGCCATTGCCTTGCCCTTAGTTTTTCTGTTTAGGCATTCAATAGACAGGTGTCTGTACTTCTGATAGGTATAACATTATGGTTCTTTGGTCTTTTTACCAAATTTACCTATAAAAAGTCTGTTGTCCACCTTTCTTCCTCTGGAAAGACAGCAACGATTCTTTTGAAAGAACTTCCTGAATCGTTATGCCAGCAAAGTTACTTCCTCATCTTCATCTTCTTTTTTACTTCCACTATCCTCATTTGTTATTTTCTTTAAAGTTTTTAGGACATTATTTTTAGATTTTTGGGTTTGTTTGAAGTGTAGTTCGAATGTTTGTAGGGAACCTACTAGTTCTTCTACTTTCATTTCGTCTATGTTCCTACATTCTTCAATGGTTATTACTTTAGGATTGAACTGTTCCAGTAGGGATCTTAGAATTTTTTTACAGATTTTAGGTACCAAAACTTTCTTTCCTAATCCACCCATAGAGTTGCAGATGATATTCAACTTTGTGAAAAACTCCATAAAGGTCTCATGCTCTTCCATTCTGAAACTTTCGAACTGTGAAGTCAGGAGTTGTAGTTTAGATCTCTTCACAGTGCTTGTTCCTTCATGGGTTGTTTCCAATAAATCTCATGCCTCCTTGGATGTCCCACACATATTGATTTGATTGAAAATATCTTAGGACAAAGCACAGTAGATAGCATTCATAGCTTTGGCCTTAACAGTTTGATTTTCTTTATCGAATTTTGTCCACTTCTCTTTAGATTTTGGTTTGGTGATAGTTGTGCCATTATCAAGTCCTATTTGTTCAGATGGTAACACGTATCGTCGTTCAACTATATACCAAACATCATGGTCCAAGGATCTCAGAAAGTAGTGCATTCTAGCCTTCCGATATGCATAATTTGATCCATTAAATACTGGTGGTCTAGAGACCGATTAGCCCTCTCCTTTGGTCATATTCCCAACTTCAGTCAAGATCGCTCTCTACGCGGTGAAGCCCTTAAAGAGAGACCCACTCTGATACCAATTGAAATTGCGATAAAGACTGCTTTAGTTGAAGTAGGAATATACCAATATGTCTTAGAGGGGGGTGAATAGGACTTTTAATAATTTTATAATAATTTAAAATCCTATCACACTAATTCTAACACCAGGCCTATATTAGGTTACTCAAAAGTAACTCTACTGGCTTCCAAGACTAGTAGAGGATCTAATCACAAACTATTTGAGAGATGAACAATATGCAAACTAGTTTATGAAGGATATGACTGTGTGTGTATGTGAGGTGTGATCTCAAATAATCAGATATGAAAATATTAAAGTAAATCACACAAACAAAAGAATAACAATCTCAAACATAGTCATTTTTATAGTGGTTCGACTACTTGTCTACTCCACTCTCGGTAACCGCACTCAACCCTTGAGTATACCAGATTTCACTAAGGAGGTTTCCCATGGTTCACCCCAAACTCAAGGTTTTAAATCAAATTCACCTTTAACATTTACAACCTACACCTAGGCTGACTATTTATGCTCTCACGAGTAAGGGTCAACACATCGCACCTACTTTTAAACACACTGACTAAGGATCTTCCATAAGATCCTAACAGAGATTTCACATGGTTCACCTCGAACCTAAGGTTTTAGACAGGTTCACCTATAACCAGAAGTTTATGCTCTCCATAGCGCAGGTGTCAACACTACGTATACTCCCGCCAGAGGCCTCCTAGAGGACTTGCAAGGGTGAGAAACACCTTAAACCCAATCCTACAAAGGAATGATCACAAGGGTCCTCTAGACTCTGATAACTTATAGATAAGCAGATGAGTCCCTTTTTAGCTCGTTAATGAAGATCTCCTCCTTTATTGATGAAGAGTCTTCTGCTTCCTTGAACTGCAACTTAGAAGATATATCGATGTATGGCGACAGGTTGGGTCAAGGTTATAATAGAATCTTACTCTCAAGTATTTTCTTATAAGGGAGATAGAGTGATTACAATCATCTACGCATTCAAGGCATCCCAGCTTAATGATTTTTCATTAAGGTGATAGCTGAAGGATCCTTGAATGCAGAAGTTCATTCCACAATCCACCCTATTGAATATCAATGATGAGGGTGGATTGGAGGATGAACTCCATTGAGAGAAAGGGCTCTGGGTAAATGATTTAAGGTTAAACACTCAAAAGCACACTCTTCTTTCTCTCACAACAACTAAAGACAAGTTCTCTATATATAAGTAAAAAGTTCCAACAGATATAAAACGGTCACATTTATGACAAAGTTCGATATCATCGAGCGTATACTCTTGATTGCATCGACTGATCACTCGATGACACAAACTCAAATTCATACGCTTTTGAAACTTTTTGCTAGCTAGTCGAGGGCATCGAAACACACATCGATGTCATCAAATTTTGAACTCCGATAATATCGATATGAGGATCGATTCCTCGACATTTGAAAAATGAGAGAGACTTACTTTGAAAATTTTTAGGTCAAAAGATATGATCAAGGGATACTCGATATCAACAAAATTTGAATGTCGGTGATATCGAAGGTCATGTCAATGCATCGATAAATTCATAGATTTTATCAGTGAGCTTGTTGGACACTTTATATCCTCTCTCGATACAATCGATCTGGCCTTGATATCATCGATATTTGAATATCAATTCTATCGAGTGACCCTCGATCTGAAATAAAAACCACCTGAAAAACTGTTGCTGGAAAGATTGTGTCCAAGACCGATATCATCGAAGGCCTTCCGATATCATCGAGATTTGAATTCCGAGGATATCGAGAGTCCTTCGATATATTAAAGGTCTTCATAATTTTCCTATAAAAAATAGGGACAAATACTCTGCTGTCGATTATATCGAGTCTACTTCGATAAACTCGATATTCAAATATCGATGATATCGATAAGGATATCGATACATCGATAAATCCATCCAGATGAATATGTGGTTGCTGGACATCTTTGGTCCTCTTTTCGATGATATCGATTGATCATTAAGGACAACGACAACACATCGATTTTATCAAACCTTATATCGATAAATCAATAGAGCTAGAAAACTTAGAGATTTTCTGATTTTGTAAAAAAAATTTCTAACCCAAAAACCCTATGATGTTCTAACCAATTTTAAGGGTTGTATATACCTGGTGTTTTGGGACATGGGATGTGAGGCTTAGATTTACCTGTGGCGAGTTCGGGCACACATCCGGTTGAGGCAGACAGCTGAGTGATCTTCATATGGAGCTTTTCTGTCTAGTTGACTCAACACTCACGCTAATTGACAAACTAGGGCACTTTCACAACCGTCCGAGTGGGTCACAGCCACCGGCCCATGTTCAGGTGGGGCCCGAGAATCAGTTGGACACTGCTCGCCACAACTCGTCTAGGCAAGGAGAGACAATGGGATAAATATATATATATATATATATAGAGAGAGAGAGAGAGAAAGAGAGGCGAGAAGAGAGCACTTATCACTTGTTGGCCACCCCGCTGGACGCTAGAGAACGGAGAGAGAGGAGAGGAGAGAGTGCACGGGTCAGGTCCTAGAGAACAACAGGAGAGGAGATGATAGAGGGTAGTGATTGGTCAGGTGGGGTTGGACGAACGTCTGGAGAGAGAGAGGAGAGGAGAGAGGATCGTCGTCGGGTGGGGTCAGGTGTTGGAGGGTCGAATGAGTTAGGGTTTTTTTTAACCTATTTGGATGACCAAGTATTTATATACCCGGTTAACTTTTTTAATTTAAGCCGAACTGAGTCGGGTTGGAGTCCAAGACCAAGTCCAGCTCAGTCTAGCTCGAACTCGACTCGAAATTTTTTTAACATTATAAAATTGGATCGACTCGGTTCGAACACAGTTTCAATCCGAGTTAAGTCGATCGAGTTAACCAAGTTAACTCAGTTCCTGTACAAATCTAATTATAGGTGACAAGTGTCTCGAGATTCATATATGGAAGGCAAGAGTGGTAGCCTGATTGTTTCTCCCAAATTGTACATGAATCCTAAGGTTCCATTGACATTTAATGTGGGGGAGAGACTTGTGACAACCTTTGATTTAGTATGGTCAAATGATAATATGATTATCACTGATGCAAGAAAGTCGATCTAGCCCTTTGAATGCGATTAAGTGTTCCCTATCAGTTTGAAATGGGCTGAAGGGGTTTTTTTGGTTCTATGTTTTAAGATTCTGAGTTTCGAGTTAGGGTTTTGGTTTGTGATATGGATCTCATGCGGTTGATCACCCCATTTCCAGTAGGATGTATCCAAAAATATGGGATATTATTATTAGATATGTCGTGCTTGCATTCAATTACTAATTCAAGTCTTTAAATCAAGAGGCCCATCATGCTTGGTCCATATTGACTTGTGTATGAACTAGTTTTGACTAATCCTTAACCTAAGGACATAAGGGGAGTTTGAGTTCCTTATGTAACATGCTTTAGTTCACTTCACAATTTCAATTATATAGGCTCATGTAAGACCCATTTCTTAGACCGTGCCGTTCCATAGGCTTCCACGGTCTTTTTAGTCAAATTTCGGTGACCCTCGACCTGTATCCGATGTTTGCACTCGATTTTAAGCCAAGTCCTGCATACCGAAGTCGGCTCGACCTAAAACTTGTACCCAAGCAACTGCGTCATTGCCGCAGTTCCAACGTCGCGACTCACGTACCGAATCGATACCCGGGCTAGAAGATGTGGCCCACATTCATTTCAAGGAAAACGCCACATGTTGTGAACTTTGAGAAAATCTCTACAACATGTCCCATCAATCAATCAATCAATCAATCAAGTCAAGTCCAAGCCTTACGCCAAGTACAACAACCCATCCCTTCCCATTCCCAAAGTCAACTCTTTCTCTCTCTCCACCCATTCCTTTCTTACAACCTCATCACTCCACCCATCACACATCACCCATCCCATATCACCCATCACTTCCTACTCTCTCATTCCCTCTCTTCACTCCCAAGAAACCCAAAAATATCACACGTCCAAGCCTTTCTAAACTCTCCCAAAAAATAAGTGTGGCCCACTTTCCGTCTCCCTCATCTCTCATCTCAACCATCTATTCATCATCAACCTCCATCAATAGTGAAGGCAAGGAGCTAAGGAGGCTAAGGGACTAAGAAGGAGGCCAATAGGTGGGTGATCGACTGTTAAATTTCTTTTTTTGGGACCACATATGATGGGACCCGTTTGAAGTATACAATGTAAGAAATGGAGGGTCCATAGTGGCGGGGTCCCTCCTCTTCATCACAATCTCTCTCGTCTCTTCTTTTCTCTCTCTTTATCTCTTTCATTTTGAGTTGATTTGGCCGTGTGGCCCATTGGGATGGACCCCATCATGAAGTGTACATCTTATCCATGTCATCCATCAAGTGGGCCCACCTAGCATCCCATAACCCACAGACCGGATGTAGGGAGAACACAAATATCAGATTGATCCCAATAGGTGGGCCACGTCCACATGGGACCCACCATGATGCCTGTGTTGTATCCAACTGTCCAGCGTCTAGGGACGCTGGATGTGCCCAGCCGTGGGTGCGGCTAATAGTGTGGTGTGAATTGAAGTGGGTGTGGCTAACAGTGAAGGGTGAACCACTCATGTAGGCCCCACCTTGATGTAAAAATCAAATCCACGCCATCCATTCCACTTCTCAGCCCATTTTAGGTGTTGAACGAAAAAATGAGGCTAATCTGAAACTCTGGTAGGCCACACCATTTAAATATCATTTTTAATAGTGATAAATTGATAGGGCCCATTGCGATGTTTCTATCCATCAGAACATACCCAATATTGGGCTTGTTAGGCTCGTCCCAAGTCCAGGAACGCAGCCGACAGACTGGATCCCCTTAATATGGGCCCCACCTATGAAGAACTTCAATATATATATATATATATATATATATATATATATATATATATATATATATATATATATAATAACAATAGTAGATGTTGTTGCTGTCAGCATCTCTGGACGCTGCAGCAAGTAGCGTCTGCTGCTTTGGATGACGCTAGTCCGTGGGCCCCATCTCAGGCCCCACCGTGATGTGTGTAGAACATCTACACTGTGCATTTAGTGGGCCTTCCTTCTAACTATGGGCCACCCCAAAAATCAGCCGTATGTGGGACTCTGGAGGCCCACACAACAGGAAACAGTGAGGATTGAACGTCTGCCATTGAAACCCCATGGGTTTTCACAAAGGTCGTGGATCATTACGAAATTTGCTTTTCCTCTTCATCCAGGTTTGTGTGACCTTATCAACAGATTGGATGAAAAATTAACGTGATGGCGAGCCCTACATGGGACCCACCCACGTGGATGAAGATTGGCTGGTGTACCTTTCAATAGCTATTTAGCTATTGTATTCACATCAGTAAGGCACGTGGGCCTGGTAGTATCTCCACCGTCCATATGGACGGTGGGACCCTATACATATAGCTGTTGTATTTTTAGGCAGTAAGTTCATTCGACCATGCCATGATGTATATGTTATATCCAACAACTTACCAGGTGGACCACACTACAAAATCAATCGGTTTTAAACGCCTACCATTGAAACTCTTTGGGTTACAACAGTTTTGGACCAATCTGATATTTGTTTGTCCTCTTAAATCTGATCTTTATGACCTCGATCTTTATGACCTCACGAACAAACTAGATGGAAAATGAATACTATGGTGGCCCATTGGAATTTAACAATGGAAATCATTAACACCATTGCCATTTATGGTATGGTCCAAATGATCCTTTGGATATAATTTATTTTATTTCTTTCTATATATGTGCTCTATAATGATCTTTACAATAGATGAATGACCTATTGGAATCAGCCCATTTGATCGGCTTGTTCAACTCGGCCCATTTGTATCAGCCCATTTGATCGGCCCAGTTAATTCGGCCCATTTATATCGGCCCAGTTAATTCAGCCCATCTATATTGGCCCATTTGATGTAACTGAGACCCATGATGATGTATATTAGGCCCTTGTGCTAGGTCGTGGGCCCCTATCCGATTGGCCCTATGAGCGTCATTCCATGGGAGCGATGTTAGTTAAATGACCACATTGATAGGCAATGATGGTTGAACGTCCACATTGTGACCTTCCCTTAGATCTTTTAGGCCCATTCTCATTATTCACTAGTGGGTTAACCCAAATGCTTGGGCCCCATTGATTTAAATTGGTCCATCATCGTTCGTCTATCTATGGACCTCGCCTCGCACCGAGGTTGATTATATATGCCGATTGTCGAAACCTGTTTACCGTTGTCGATTAGGAATTTATGACAGCATAGCATCATGATACATGCCCATACACATCATCTGCATGTTTGTTATGAGACATGATTGGCCATTGCATATGCCATAAGTGCAGATGGTTTATGGCACTCCCTGATAGGCAGAATTATCCCACATGAACATACAATATGTGAAAGATTGATGCATGATTGGACTGCATGACTCATGCACTTTTCGTTTGTGTGATTGTGATTACTATGAGCCCTAGCGACATCAGGGCTGTGGCCTCCATAGACACATCGTGGGTGGCTGGATTGGATACCAGAAATACTATTTCTAGCATTGGACGTCATAGATGTCCCCGGGTGAAAATTCTTAAATCCGATGGTACCAAAGGATGACTCCAACGTCGAGACCAAGTGGATACATAAGCGCGCAAGGACCGTATAACAGTATGTCGCGTCTCCCACTATATCGTGGTCAGTTGGAAAGGGGTGTGACCTTACCCGCCTGAGTGAGGGGGCAATTTCTAAGTTGAGTTTGAATAGCTTGAGGAATGAGTCCGCTATTAACGAGTCGAGCCCGATATTTGCAAGCAGATAGTGAGGTCTCATCCACTCTCCCAGTTGTGCGTTCGGATAGGGACGGTAAGCTGGCGTAAAGTGTACTAGACCTCGATGATTATCCATACTGAGAACTGTATTGATATTGATGACCTGTATGAGGATTTAGATGAGGATTGGCATGCTTGAGTTGCATCTCGCATCGCATGATCTTGATATGGCCGATAACATTCATATCCTGCACTGCATAGCCTTGGTACAACTGATTTCATTCATGTACCCATTAGCATGATTTCGCATTACTTTGACCTTGCATTCTGAGCACGCTCATATTGCGCACACACTTACATTGCCCTCTAAGCTTTCTATAAACTTATACACAATTGATACGTGTACGTGATGCTAGGACACAGTCATATCCTTGCCACAGTTGGAGTGTGCAGTTGAGCTTCTGAAGTTTCTGTTATTATCATTATCTTGTATTTCCCTTCATATGCATTGTACTCAAAGTTTTTGATCATAGTGGATTTTGTGATGGTGTTCTTGTGGTTATTGTTCATAGGTTATGCTTATGGTTATGCTCATTATGAATCAAATTGATGTTTAAAAAAAAAAAATCTTCCGTGTATAATCCCAGGATCGGAACCTAGTATATGTATGCTAGGAGCCGAGAATGGGGTACTATGGAGGCTGTCAGTGCCGGGTTCGGAGATCGAGATTTTTGTGAGCCCGATCTTCGAGTTTGGGGCATGATAGCTCATATGTGGGTGTCATTGGATGCATACATTAGGATATAATTGAGGTTCGTGTGATCCAACAAGGGATCCATTAGTTACTTAGGAACATTTTTATGGCTTAGATCTAATAGTCGGGATTGTTTATCAAGTGATTTTTTCACTGAGAACGACATTAAAAGAAGATTTTAAATAATTTTATAAATATATTTCAATTGCTAATCTTTTGTTTAAACTATTAAAAAAAAATAATCACACTTGGCAGCATTTTCAATGGTTAAGATCCTGTGGTTCACACTTGATATGGATGGTTATTAGATCAATGATAGATGGACATAGCCAATGGAAGGATTGAGTCAATATAGGTACATTGATAGGTGGAATTATTTGTTTTTGAGGTAATAAAGTCTAGCAAACTCCGAAGGGTGGTTGAGCACCATAACTGGTATTTCTTCGTATAGCCATAACCTATGCTAGAGGGAATAGAGAGAGCTTAAAGAAGTATGCCCCTGGGCATCGCCGCATAGAAAGAGAGATAGAGAGAGTTAGAAAGAGAAAGAGAAAGAGAAAGAGAGAGTTCTCCTCTCTCTCCTCCACATCCATACGTCCACATTAGGGTCCACCTGGGGATGACTCTCTTTGCACTTCCTAATCCTGCTTTAGGTTATGTATTAGCTCTTGATCTCTTCCTCATTTGAGATAGATTTGGGAGAGAACCTTCAAACTTGAAGGCGCGGCATCAACATTTTACACAGTTCTGAGTGGCAACAATTAACATGCAATTGTAGTCATAGGATTTTCTTTCATTGTAGAAACTTAATGATATCTAAATGGGGATTTATACAACTAGGTTAATAACAAATTTAAACTTTTCAAAAAAAGTTTAAATCCCTCCATGTTTCGAAAACCCTAACACCAATCACCAAGATCTTAACTATATCCTAATGTATGCCCCCAACCATACCAATAGATGAACCACTGTTTTGACCTCATGAGGAGAGCCAAAGTATATTATACGAGGAACTTGAACTCCCACAAACCATTAGGTCTAATGATTAATAAAAGTTGGTGTGTATATATTTTGATCATGATAGGTCTTCGATTCATAAATTTAAAGGGGCGTTTGGATTATAAGTTACTTTAGATAAGTTACTTCTACCGCAAGTAGCTTATCACGATTTCTACTATTTTAGTAGATAAGTATGCTTGGTAAACAACATATTTATCATCCAACAAGTAGAAAAGCATGTTTGGTCTCCAACATCACAAGTATTTATCCCTCAAGTTTATTTGGTCCTCTCATATCCACCGTCCATCATGTGGGGCTAACATTTTATGTGGACCATTTATTGTGTGGGCCCCACCTTTGATTTGGGCCATTCATTGTTGGGGGCCAACCTTCAATGTGCACCGTCCATTTTGTAGGGCCCACCTTTGATGTTGGTCATCCATCATGTGGGGCCCATGCCCACATTTGATGTGGATCGTCCATTATGTGGACCCCACCTCTGATGTGGGTCATCCATCATGCGGGGCTTGCCTTAGATATGGGTCACTCATCATTAGGGCCAACCTTTGATGTGGACCATCCATCATGTGGGGCCCCACCTTGATGTGGATCATCCATCATGTAGGGCCCACCATTATTAATTGTCCCATGTAAAGCCCACCTTTGATGTGGACCGTCCATAATTTAGGGCCCAACTTCAATGTCCATTGCCCATCACGTGGAGCTCACCTTTGATCCGATTTATCTATTATTTTGACCCCACATTTGAAGTGGGTCATCCATCATACCCAACCATTTTGGATGTGGGCTATTTATCATTATGGGGCGACCTTTGATGTGGACCATCCATTATGTGGGCCCATGTTAATATGGGTGGTCCATCATGTGGGGCATACCTCTGATGTGGACCAATCTATCGTGTGGGTGGGCCCCACCTTCGATGTGGACGATGCGTTATGTGAGACCTCCTCTGATATAGAGAGAGAGAGAGAGAGAGGGGGGGGGGGGGGGGGGGGGGAGAGAGAGAGAGAGAGAGAGAGAGAGAGAGAGAGAGAGGTTAAAAAATAAAAAATAAAAAAACTTAAGCGATGATAGCCTTATGAACATAAGTTACTTTTGCAATCATGTTTACTAAACTATCTTAAGTGAGAAATGTAACTTAGGAGGTGTTTGGATCGTAGGTTACTTTGGATGAGATACTTATGCCATAAGTAGCTTATCTTGGTGTGTACTTATTATATCGATAAGTATGTTTGGTAATCAATATACTTATCAACCAAAAAGTTGAAAAGTATATGTAGTTTCCAACATCATAAGCAATTATCCCTCAAGTCTATTTGGTCCTCCTCACATCTACCATCCATCATGCGAGGGCAACCTTTAATGTGAACCATTCATTGTGTGGGCCCATCTTTGATGTGGGCCATCCATCATATGGGGCTGACCTTAGATGTGAGCCATTATCACTATGGCCTAACATTTAATGTCCACCATTCATTATGTAGGCTTGCCTTTGATGTTGGTCATCCATCAAGCGGGGCCCACCATTAATGTTATTGTCCATCATGTAGGGCCTACCTTCAATATCCATTGCCCATCGTGCGGAGCCCACCTTTAATGTAGACCACCCATCATGTGGGCCCCACCTTTGATGTGGGCCATCCATGATGCAAGGCCCACCTTGGAAGTGGGCCACTTATCATTAGGGCTGACCTTTGATGTAGACCATCCATCATGTAGGGCCCACATTGATGTGGATCATCCATCATGTGGGGCCCACCATTACTAATTGCCCATCATGTGGAGCCCCCCTTTGAAGGGGACTATCCATCATGTGGGCCCCACCTTCAATGTGGGTTGCCTATTGTACATGGCTTGCCTTGGATATGGGTCATTCATTATTAGGGGTTGACCTTTGATATGGACTGTACATTATGTGGGGCACCTTAATATGGGCCATCCATTATGTGGGGCCTAACTTCAATGTCCACCGTCATCATGTAGAGCCTATCTTTGATGTGGACCGTTCATCAAGTAGGCCCATGTGGGTCATCTATCGTGTCAACCCGCTTTGGATGTGGGCTTTTTATCATTATAGGTCAACCTTTGATGTGGACCATTCATACGTGGGCCCACATTAATATGGGGTTATCTCATGTGGGGCCCAATTTTATATATGTGGATTGTCCACTTTGTGAACCCCACCTTCAATATGGACATTCCACCATGTGAGGGGTCTTTTAATAGGACAGTGAGAGAGCCTCATTTGACATTGATGGTAAGAGAGAGAAGTAGAAAAGTCATAAGTTAAAAAGCTTAGATTACTTATCAAGATAAGTAGCTTTTGATACATAAGTTACTTTTGCAACCATGCTTACCAAATTAACTTAGGTGAAAAAACAAGTTAATTACTTAACATAAGTTAAAAAGTAATTTGTTCGGTGGTATCCAACCGGTGTGTTTTAATAGTAAGTTATTTAAGGCAAGCTACTTATTCCACAAGTAACTTATCTTAATTTCTACTTATTAAGAAGATAAATATGTTTGACAAATAATATACTTATAAGCTCTTTTGTCTCTTTCATCTTTTGTGTGCATCTTTTCATCAACTTATATAAAGTATAAAAGCTAAAAATATTAATTGAAGTGATTAAGTACTTCTAAATTGAAAAAAAATTATTTATAACTAATCATAAACCAAACTTATTTGAAATAAGTTACTTATCTACTATTGAAAGTAAAAAAAGCAATTTATTTGATGGTATCTGTTATGGAGAAATCTGAGCCCGTGGTGAAACGTTAATCGGACTTGAAGTCTGAGCTGAAGCGCCCAAGGCATGATCCATCTGATCAAGATTACAACATCGCAACAACGACACGCAAATGTCTTCGAGTCAAAGTCAACTAGGAGTCGGTCCTAATTGTCAGATCAGATAACCCGTTACCCCCAACTCCGAGGCGCTCAAATCAGTCGGATCGGCTTCGGTATGACTGGTCGGATGACGTCTCGATCGGAGTGTTCTTCGATATGGCCTGGCAAGCCGAGCCGAGCAGACCTTCTGATGTGTGTATCCCACTCGCTAAATATGGAAAATGTCATAACCAAATATGGCCGATAACTTCGCTCGTAGATGTGCACGATCCGCCAGATACGCTGCGCAATTAATAGATTGCGGGCAATATCTCCATGATCCCAGAACCCCTCTGATCGTGCCGAGATCATCGGATCCGGATCGTCCCACAGGCAAAGTATAAATACCCCACAGTGCTATGTCTACAGGTACACGAAATTAAGCTCTCCTCTACACTCGACATAGACCCTGATTCCCTTGTCCTGACTTAGGCATCGGATAGTCCCCCGGCTTAGTCAGGGTCACCTTTGCCTTTCCTCTTGGTGTAGGCTTTAGGGACAATACGCAGAGGGTGAAGTGGAGAGAGGGCCGACCAGATTTTTGCATCAACAGTATCCAAATATGCTTTTAATGACTTAAGTTAAAAAGTAAATTAATTGATGGTATCCAAACTGGCTCGAAACAATCCTCAAATGCCAGAGTCAAAAGATTTTAATATTAGAATTCCACGTCAATGAGCAATTGCAATTATTAGGAAGAGAAATTTGGATAGAAATTGTGATGGCCTCTATTTTAGTGAGGGACTTGAGTACGAAGGGAAACAATTGGGATGCAAACAGCTACCATTGGAGCCTCCCAAAGGCCGACTGTGATGTTGATATGGTATAACATTTTTCCCACCCCGATGAACTGAAACTGCAAATATTAGCTTAATATAAGGCCTCTGTGCCCCCATGTTGGTGCGTTCACCCCAACCTTTTAAAATAGTGTAGCCTCGAGTTTTGATTATGTATAGTTAAACTAATGCACGGAGTGGATTTCTCACGGACATAACGGTGCCCAACACGTAGCCTACAGGAACTTCCATAGCCGGGCCGATAATTCGCGTCCAAATTCCACATTTTTTTCTTTCTATCCGGTCCTCGCTCCACGTGCGTTGCACGTGCCTTACCTAGTAACGATTTACAGTCGGAGGCTAAGGCGTGCTCTTTCAAACCCTAGATCTCATCATCATCCACCCCAAATCTCCCAACATCCAAGAACAATAAGAGGAAGAAAAGACCAAAAAACCATAATTTGCAATTAGATCAAATCTGTTTCAGCTGCTACCAACTCGATTATAGAGTTTTGAAAGCATTGCAATGTCCGCAAGGCCATGGCAATTCCTGCAATAAAGCCCTCGTTCTTCAGTATTCTTCTAATCGTTCTCTCCCTCCTCTTAGCAGCGATCGTCTTTTCTCCATCGACGCCATTCTCTGGAAAATTTCTCCCCCTAAATTCTCCAGAGTACGTGAAAAATCTCCTCCTCCTCGCTTAGTCTTTATTTTTGGCTATTTTTCGATAAATTTGAATTATTTAGTTTCGTGAAAAAACAGGATTTTTTCGCATCGAGAATTGGGCATATGGAGTGCCCACAGGATCGTGGATTGGAAACCTTGCAAATGGTGGAACGGCATTAATTTGACGGGTTGGTTGAGCTGTTTCCTGACGTAGGATTAAGATCTGGGTCTGGGTTATCTCCACACTATCCATCATGTGGGCCCTGCTATGGATGGGCCAAATTTCAAAATTGAAGTGATTAGACTGTCCATGACCATCTGACCAGCAGAGTTCAAGTGCAGTTAATGCTTCAATGATTAATGGTCCTATTGAATTTCAATGATCTGATCTGTGTGGTTAGGAGTGGATACTTGGTTGGGTGATTGGGACTATCCATCAGGTGGGCCTTCCAATGGCCGGGCCACATTTCAAAATTGTTGTGATTGGATCCACCGCACCAGTGGATGCATGGTTGGGTGATTGGGCTGTTGATCAGGTGGGCCCTGCTATGGATGGGCCACATTTCAAAATGACAGTAATTTGACTGTCTATGACCATCTGATCAGCAGTTTTCGAGTGAACTCAATACTTAAAATGATTAATGGGTGTATTGAGTTTCATTGATCGGTGTAGTTAGGACGTTCCAATTGATGTCAATGTTGCAAGTGTGGCCAACCTGTTGTGGGACTCACCTAATGGATGGTCTAGGTTATCTGACCTTCCCAATGAGGGGATAGTAGTGGTGGATGCCTGACCCATATGATGATGTCGTTTTGGACTTAGCAGTTGGTTTTCATTTTTCGCCTGAATCTTCTTTTAACTGGCTTCATTGCAGACAATTGCATTGGTTTTTGTTGAAATGCTGCAGCTCTACCAGCAGAGAGTAATGGGTATATTCGAGTGGATTGCTATGGTGGGCTCAATCAGATGAGACGTGATGTAAGTTCTTCGTATGATGTCATTGCCTTCTGCATCTTACTCTTAATCACTTTTTTTTCCTGTTGTTGGGGGTGGGGATACTTCTTTTAATATTCTGTATGAAATTCAATATTTGGCTTGATCCACCAATAGCTGAAACCAGGCACAGTGTGAGATAATCCAAACTGTTCAAAGGGCAGAACCAACTGTCGATAGGGGTGCACATTTAACCGTTGGATCCGTGGAACCGGACCGGAACCGTTGGATCGGTCCGGTTTGGTCCGGTTCCAGGGTGCTAACGGTTTGGTTCCGGTTCCCAAATTTTTTGAACCGTTGATTATGAATCGTTCCGGTTTAAGGTCCTCTAGAACCGAACTGAACCGTTGATCCGAACTATTGATCTGACAGAACCGTGGTCCATGGATCTGAACCGTTGATCCAACTTAGTTTAAAATGAAAAAAAAAAAACCCTGTCTGAGCGCCCTATTTGAGCGCCCAAAAAAAAAAAACCCTTTTTAAGCGCCCTACCTCTACTCTCTCTCTCTCGCCGCCCTCCCTCCCTCCTTCTCTCTCTCTCTCTCTCTCTCTCGTCGTCCCGGTCCGGCGGTCCCAATGCCCTCCCCTCTCTCTCTCTATCCCGGTCCCAGCATGGCAGCGCCCTCCCTCTCTGTATCTCTCTCTCTCTCTCTCTCTCTCTCTCTCTCTGTCGCCGTCCCCGATCGCAGCGCCCTCTCTCTCTCTCTCTCTCTCTCTCTCTCTCTCTCCGTATCTGGGTGCTGCTGCGGCACCTGCCACTTGCAAACCCCATGCGTATTGCTCTCTCGCATTTCCTTCAATAGCAGCTGAGGTACGATTATTTTATTTTATTTTATTTTTCTTTTTCTGTTGAAATGGGTTTTCATTTTTATTGGTTCTTCATCTTCTTCTTCTTCTTCTTCTTCTTTTTCATTTCTTTGTTTTCGCCGGTTCCGGTTCGGTTCCGGTTCCATTCCGTTTTCACGGTCCGGTTCTGGTTCCAAAAAGTGTAGAATCGTCAGGAACGGTTCGGTTCCGGTTTCACCCCATAACTAGACCAAACCGACCCGTGTGCACCCCTAACTGTCGATAGGTCACATCCAAAACCTCATCATTCAGATGGTCCTAACCATCTGACCATTCACCCCCAAATCATCATCATCATCATCCCAACTAAATGGGGTAGAATACATGAATCCTGTTCCGCCAACTAAATAGGCCATCATGTCTTTTCTTACTACCTCCACCCACATCCTTTTGGCCCTTCCCCTTGCCCTTTTAGAACCTTCAACTTGTTCCAACTCATCATCATCATCCCAACTAAATGGAGTTGAATACATGAATCCAGTTCCACCATTTCCACTCAAGGGCCATAACTTCAGTTAGATCTTAGACCATAAGTTATCAAGTCTTTTCTTATTACCTCCACCCATATCCTTTTGGGCCTTCCCCTTGCCCTTTTAGGGCATGTTTGATTTTCCGGCTTAAGTGTAATTACCATGTAAATGGGTAATAATTATTTACCTAGGTAATTACCGCATTTTTCCCAATGCAGATGTGACAATTTACTTTTTTAACACTTTAATTGAGAAATTTACAACATTAATGTGGGGCCCATCGTGATGTATATTACTTATCCACACCGCTCATTTGTTATGCCAGCCGAATTTATGGCATGAGCAAAAAAATGAGGCAGATCCAAAGGTCAAGTGGACCACACCACAGGAAATAATAGGAATCGAACGCCTACCATTAAAATCTTCTTAGGGCCCTTAAAAGTTTTGGATCAAGCTGATATTTGTATTTTCCCCTTATCCATGCCCGTGTGACCCTATGAACGGGTTAGATGATGAAAAAACCTCAATGTGGGCCCAACGAAGAAAATAACTTTCAATGGTGGACGAATTAAGCCACTATTTCCTTTAGTGTGGGCCATTTGAGTGTTGGATCTGCCTCATTTTTCGATTCGTGTTCCAAAATTTTCTAATAAAATAGATGGACATTGTGGATATATCATATACATTATAGTGGGGTCCACATATTTAAGTCAACATTTTTGTTTCAATTTTTGAGGTGGAATTACTCTCAGATTTTCAAACATGGTGAAAAAGTAATAATTACTTGTTTACCGTAATTTACATATATCTCGGAAAATCAAACAAGCCCTTAGAGTCTTCAACTTGTACCAACTCACTCCTTTTAGAGTCTTCATAAAAGAGGATTGGTGGTCCCAAATATTTGCTTACCGTGCGAGGTGGATGCTGAGCCAATAGATCATTTATTTCTTCACTGCTCTTTTTTGAGGAAGATTTGGGATGCTTTTTTCTATTGACTCTTGATGTCACTTGGGTTATGTTGTGCTCCTTTCCTTCTTGGCATCATGGCATGATGGTGTTATTGGAAAAGATGGTAAAGTGGTATGGCACTTGGTGGCTATGGCATCCCTATGGGCCATCTAGGGAGAGAGAAATAAGCATTGTGGGCTCTTGGTTTTAAGGACCTTGATGCCTATGTTCTTGTTGCTCTTTCGGGATTGTAATTTCCTTTTGTTGTATTCTTTTCTGGCCGTTTCGGTTCGGTTTTTTAATGAATTTGTTATTTCTCAAAAAATAAAAAATAAAAAATCAACTTCCTCCTAACTAGCGCAGTTCTTGGTCTCCATTGTACATGACCAAGTCATCCAAGTCTACTTTCCTTCATCTTATTACCCATTGGTGCTGCTCCTCAGTTCCCTCAAATGCATTAATTTCTAATTCTATCCTTCCTCGTCTTGTCACTCATCCGTCTCAAAATCATCATTTCAGTTGCACTCATCCCATAAACATGTTTTTCCTTTATTGTTCAACATTCTGTTCCATAAGCATATGATTGGTCTTATAACTATCCCTATAAAATTTCCCTTTTAGTTTGAGTGGTACACACATGGTGTGCCGTAAAGGGCATTACATAAAGGTAACGGTGGCAACCGTTACACGTTATAGGGTAGTAATAGCTGTAACAATTGTTATGGAACAAATGACATGTAACTGCTATTAACGGAATGGTCTGTTACACCCCTGTAAAGGCCGCAACAACCTCATAGTGGTCTGTTATAGGGCAAATATAGGTATTTCAGATTTTTTTTTATTTTTTATTTTTTATTTTTTATTTTATTTTATTATTTTTTTAACCTCACGGGACAGATACAGGTTTTTTAGGTTTTTCTTTTCAATAAAGAAAGAGGCCGTAACGGCTGTTACAGGGGTTGTAACAGCCGTTACGACTTATATCGTAAAGGTAACGGTGGTGGCCGGTATGGCCGCCGTTACCATTATGGAATACCTTGGGCTTGGGTACACGACAATCACATAAAACACTAGAGGCACATCTCCATTTATTTCACCTAGCTTGAATTCTATGGGCACGATACTTCTCAATCTCCACTCTCATGAATTGTTGACCAATGAATGGACAGCTAAAAAACAATGTGAACCAAGGTCAGCATTCAATGGAGAAGTCCATTGATTTGATGGCTAGGGTTGACCAATCTGCGTCCACTCATGTTGAGATCTTCATAGAACAGTCCTGATTATTGGATCATTACACAACATGTTGACTGTTGGTGGTCAAGTTTGATTGCTCGACCCAAATCAAAGCATCATAATTTGTTCTCTTTTGAGGGTTATTTATTTATTTATTTATTGATAAGGTATTTTTGTGGTGATTCTAGTTATGCGATGGTGTGGGTATTGCACGCTTGTTAAATGCTACTCTGGTTTTGCCAAAATTTGAGGTGGCTGCATACTGGAATGAATCAAGGTATTTCTTGGTGGCATTTTTCTTGTGAATTTGAATATACGAAGATAGTTACTGGTTGGCTGTTCTACTTCTGAACTAATTTGATGTAAACTTCAATCCAGTGGCTTTGCAGATGTCTTTGATGCTGACAACTTCATTCAACAGACAAAAGGTTTTATAGAAGTTGTGAAAGAGTTACCAGCAGAGATAGGCTTGAGAGAGCCTGTTAGAGTAGACTGCAGCAAACGCAAAGGCCAGTTTGATTATGTTGAGAGTGTTCTTCCCTCTCTTCTGCAACATCGTTATATCTCCATAACACCTGCAATGAGCCAAAGAAGGGACAGGTACTATGCTGAAATATACTTTGAACCTTATGGGAGCACCTTGCAGTTGCATGCATTCTTTGACATTTTAACATCATCTAATATGATTTGGTAAAATGTGGTGCGGTGCTTCTTTTTCCCTTTTTCTATAATGTATATCTTTACTAATATAACCTTATGGGAGCACCTTGCAGTTGCATGCATTCTTTGACATTTTAACATCATCTAATATGATTTGGTAAACTGTGGTGCTGTCCTTCTTTTTCCCTTTTTCTATAATGTATATCTATACTAATATAGCATGAGTATTGTTTCGACCAATTTTACCCTGCAATTAGTTGTGTGGAGGGGCGTTAACAAGTAGTTCTACTCTATGTTGTGGCTGGCCCTTCAATTGAGGGTATATTTTTCTTTTCATTTCATTGATTGGAGTAGCCCACACACACTTCTCTTCCTCTGTGTGCAGCCTGCATGTGTGGTATGATTGAGGGGGTCTCTGTAACAAAGGTACTGTGTGGCCCACCGACATGACTGTGTAACATACACTGTACATCTGTTGCGCCAGCTCGTGTTAGGACATCAACCCAAAAATTAAGCAGATCTAAAGCTTTAACCCCTACTCCGATGTCAAACTTTTGCCATAAATTCCATCATGAATCCGGACAGTATGACATTCTGAAGATAGAGTGGAATGATGGAATAGGATTATATAGCTGACCCCCAATTAATTGGGATAAGGGTTAGACACTGACCGCAATGCTGATAATAATTGTTAAATTTAAATTATTTATAGTTTCTTATTTGGTATGAGGAGTGCCTGATGCTGTAGAATTTTTTTGGATGAATAGATGCTACTCTCTAGAATACATACATCCAGTGCATGGTGGAAATGGAGACAACACCCATTTTGAAGTATTCGCTTGACAGGTTATAAAAGGCTGCTCGTGTCTTCTAAACCCATTTAGGTCTTTTATTGTTTTCTTAGAAGAAAAGAACGTTATTTTATTTTGATTGTGAAGTATCTCAATTTGGCAGTAGTGCGAACATTGAGATAATTGTCCGGTAGTGAGTTTGTTTTAAATTATTGAATGATTCCCACTGCACTGTCAATTCCATTGTGGCTTAATAGTTTGAGTTTTGTAAATTGAGCTGCAAAATGGAATGTCCTGTGTACAGGAAGAATTAACTGCATAGTTCCCTATCTTCACTAGTTTGTGTAACTTCTTGACATGTGTGCATGTCTGTCTGATGTTCTGTAAGTAAAGCATAAATAAGTTAATCAATTTATTATCCTAATAACATGTTCAAAAGATATGAAGGCTCAAAGACTCAAAGTCCCAGAATGGAAAAGAAGGCAAGATATGAAGATTGACAAGATCTTGACACCATCATTTTCTGTGTGATTTTTTTTTTTTTTATAAATTTTTTTTTTTTTTTTTTTTATTATTATCGCTATTAGCTTTATCAATCAATGCAAGTATCCTAAATGATATTGATTTGAACATTGCTGATAATTGCCATCATGGTTGATTATTCTTGGTCCAAAGAATGTTGAGCATGCTTTACTGTTAAATGAAATTTACATTCTGTGCGTGTGTCATTTCACCAAATCTTTAAAATTGTATAGCACTCGTGATGAAACACATACGATGTTTGCGTATCATATGATGCACACAAGTTTTGAGGCATAAGTATATTCCACAATTACATCTCTGATTTCATCTACTCTTGTTATGATAGCTGCATGCATTTGAATCTCATTCTTTAATTGAAGCTGGATGCTGCTTCCTAGAACACATGCTACGGAAAATAGCATTTATTCTAGTCTTGTTCCCTGTGAGAACCTGTATGCATCCTCATCAGTGAGACACCCACAATACCTTTAGGCATGTGTGTGGGAGTAAATGAGGTGATTATTTAATTATTATGGTTGGTATTGACAATGCATAGTTAAGAGGGGCCAAGGAAAGGTTGCCAAGTTGATGAGACAATTACAAAGTAAATCTGTTTTTTAGAAGTTCATGGACACAAAAGGGTTCCATAGTCTAGATGAAGTGTTTCAAGATGAGTAGCTCGTATGGAAAATGAGGGGTTGAGTAGAACAGAATTAGAAGCCAGGTTTTTAATGATAATATATATATATATATATATATAGTACTGCTCACCTGCACTCGTTCTTAGGTGAGCAGCACACGTGTCATGGGCACAAAATCTGAACTGTCCATGTGATGTGGCACCCCTTGAAACCTCGCCTGATTCAAAGCTCTGGTGGGCCATAGCAAAGATAGAGGCAAATTAAGGGAGGAAAATGTTTCTGTTTGCCATGGCCCACTAGAGTTTTGAATCAAGCCAAAAGTTGGTCTTAGGGGGTTTCAAGGGGTGCTGCATCACATGGACTGTTCGGATTTTGTGCCCAAGACACGTGTACAAAGGTGTGCGGGTGAGCATTTTTCTAATATATATATATATATGTATATATATATAGAGAGAGAGAGAGAGAGAGAGAGAGAGAGAGAGAGAGAGAGAGAGAGAGAGAGAGAGAGGAATGCTCACCTGCGCACCTTTGCACATGTGTCATGGGCACAAAATCCGAACGGTCCATGTGATGCAACTCCCCTTGAAACCTTGGCGAGCCCAACTTTCAGCCCGATACAAAACTCTGTGGGCCATGGCAAAAGGAAACAATTTCCTCCATTGATTTGCATTTCTCTTTGCTATGGCCCACTAGAGTTTTGGATTTGGCTGAAAATTGGGCCCATAGAGTTTCAAGGGTTGCCGCATCACGTGGACCATTCAGATTTTGTGACCATGACACGTGTGCAAAGGTGCGCATGGGTGCTCACGTAAGAAGGTGCGCAGGCGAGCATTCCTCTCTCCCCCTCTCTTTCTCTCTCTCTCTCTCTCTCTCTCTCTCTCTCTCTCTCTCTTAATGCTCACACACAACTAGTTGGACCGTCCAACTAGTTTGGTTAATGCTAATTAATGTTTAGAAAGAGAAGTTATTTCACCATGGCTTTTAAAAAGGTCTTAGTAAAAAGGATCGACAACTGTGGGCCCCACCATGGTGTTAACGTGAAATTTCCCCTAATCCTCACGTGTGTCACCCTATGCTAGACGCCAGGCCCGAAAATCAGCCTCATCAATGGTTCAAGTGGACCATACAATTGGAAAGAGTGTACAAGAAAATCTCACCCTTTATAACCATTCTCTTGATGGGGCCCATTTGAATCACGTATAGGCCTAATATTTTGGTCCCACACCTAGCCTTTGGTGTGGCATCTAATGGTTGGAGTGGATTTCACATACTCATAATTGTGGGCCCTGTCAAAAGCAAGGGTGGACGTCTCTCCCACAACTGTTCTATCAGTGGGGTCTATGACTGTCAATCCTTTTTACCAAGACCTTTTTAAAAACCTGGGTGAAACAACTCATCTCTCTAAACATTAATTAGCATTAATTAACCAAAGTAGTTGGACGGTCTAACTAGTTGTGTGCGTGTGTGCAAGTTATATATATATATATATATATATATATATATATATATATATATATATATATATATATATATATATATATATATATATATATATATCTATGAGAGATGCTCACACACAACTAGTTGGACACTGCATTTTAGTCCAACTAGCTAGGCATTTAATGCTGAGAGAGAGGGCGTTTGCTTCACCTTAGCTTTTTAAGAGGTCTCTTGAGAATGATCCCCGGCTTGGATGGGCCCCACTATAGTGTTAATGTAAAATCCATCTTGACCATCATGTATGTCAACCCATGTTACACCTAGGAACCAAAAATCAACTCTATCCATGGTTCAAGTGGACCGCACAATTGGAAATAGTGTGCGAAAAAAGCTTACCTTCCAAAATAATTCCTTTGATGAGGTACACTTAAATCAAGTATGGTCCTAATTTTTGAGTTCTACGTCTAACCTCTGGTGTGGCATCTAATGGTTGGAGTTGATTTAATTTACTCCTGATTGTGAGTATTATAAAAATCAGAGGTTCACATCTCTCCCTCTACTGTTTTATTGGTGTGGCCTACCTGAATCAATAGTCAGTTTGATATTTTGTACCAAGACGTAGAATGAGATGACACATTTGACGATCAGAGTGGATGTCACAAGCACATCACGATGGACCCAATAAAAATAAGGTTATACATTCCTCTTCAGCCGTTAAGTTTCTTCGGCTCCATTACAAGAAAAAAGTGCTTATTATATATTTTTTGAAAGAAAAAAAAAAAGAGTGGATTAAGTGCGGCCCCCTTCTCATGCAACACAGTTCGTCCCTGATCATGCAGCCCACATTGATGTAGGTATTGTATATCCACGTTGTCCATTGGTTTTTTTTAAGCTTATTTTAGAACATTAATCTAAAAAATGAAGCAGTTATAAATCTCAAGTGGTACACACCATAGGAAATAGTGGATATTGAACTCTTACCATTTAAAATTTCCTAAGGCTCACTGTAAATTTTTACTTGCTAACCAACTTATTGATAAGTTCACAAAGACCTTGATGAAATAAATTAAAAATAAAAAAAAAAATTTAGCTTGATTCAAAACTTTTGGCCCACAAAAAGTTTTTTATGGCTAATCACCATAGTTTCTGTGGTGTGGTCCACCTAAGAATTTTATCTACTTCATTTTTTGAATCATGTCCTATCATGAGCTGAAAATATGGATGTAGGGCATGGAATATACTCATATACAATACGTACATCAAGGTAGGCCCCAGGGTTAGGGATGCACAGTATTACTTGAGAACAGGCTGCACCTAATCCACTCCCACTTTTTTCGAAACACACCTTTTCTCTCAGAATTTGAAGAAGTTTAACAAAGGGAGAAAAGACCTACCTTGATTTTTGATATGGCCCACCGAGTCATATATATAAGATCTACTTCGATCATCAGATGTGCAATTTCATTGTAGGTCTACAGCCGAAATATAAGGCAGACTTGTAATTCAAGTGTGCCACACCAATAAAAATTTGAGGAAGAGACGTCCACCTTTGATTTTTACATGACCCCAATCATAAATATGTAAAATCCACCCCAACCATTAGATGAGACAGGAAATTCTAGGTGTGGGACCAAAAAATAAGATCCACAGGTGATTCAAGTGGGCCTCATCAAATGAATCATTTTGGAGGGTGAGATATTTCAGCACACTGTTTCCAACTATGCGGTCCACCTGAACCACCAATGGGGTTGATTTTCAGTACATAAGTCTAACATCGGGTGACACACATGATGATTGGGTGGATATTACATTAACACCACAAAAGGGCCCACCCAAGCCATTAACCATTTTGAAAGACCCGTTTGAAAGGTAACGTGAAACAAAGTCCTATCTCCGTCTCAACATCAAATAGCATTAATTAATCAAACTAGTTGAACAATCCAACTAGTCGTGTGTGAGCATCTCTCTCTCTCTCTCTCTCTATATATATATATATATATATATATATAGAGAGAGAGAGAGAGAGAGAGAGAGAGAGAGAGAGAGAGAGATGCTCACACACAACTAGTTGGACTGTCCAACTAGTTCGATTAATTAATGCTAATTAATGTTGAGAGAGAGAGAGATATGACTTTGTTTCACACTTACCTTTCAAATGGGTCTTTGAAAATGGTTATTGGCTTGGGTGGGCTCCATTATAGTGTTAATGTAAAATCCACCCGACCATCATGTGTGTCATCCGATGTTAGACTTATGGACTGAAAATCAACTCCATTGGTGGTTCAGGTGGACTGCACAATTGGAAATAGTGTGGTGAAAAATCTCACCCTCCAAAATGATTCATTTGATGAGGCCCACTTGAATCACTTGTGGATCTTATTTTTTGGTCCCACACCTAAACTTTGCTGTTGCATCTAATGGTTGCAGTGGATTTCACGTATTCATGATTGGGGTCTTGTAAAAATCAAAGGTGGACGTCTCTACCTCAAATGTTCTTTTGGTGTGGCTCACTTGAATTACAAGTCTGCCTTATATTTCTGCTTTGGACCAACAATGAGATTGCACATCTGATGGTCGGAGTGGATCTTATATATAAGACGCAGTGGGCCATATAAAAAATCAAGGTCGGCTTTTTCTCCTGTTTATTAAATTTCTTCGGATTTCCAAGAGAATAGGTGCGTGTTCTGAAAAAAGTGGGAGTGTATTAGGTGCAGCCTGTCCTCATGCACCACTGTGCATCCCTAACCCTAGGGCCTACCTTGATATACGTATTGTATATCCATGCCCTACTTCCATATTTTCAGATTATGATAGGACATGATTCGAAAAATCAACTAGATAAAATTCTTAGGTGGACCACACCATAAAAACTATGGTGATTAGCCACTAAAAACTTTTTATGGGCCAACAGTTTTGAATCAAGCTTGAATTTATTTTTTATTTTTAATTTACTTCATCAAGGTCTTTGTGAACTTATCAATAAGTTGGGTTGCAAGTAAAAAATTACGGTGAGCCCTAGGAAATTTTTAATAGTAAGAGTTCAATATCCACTATTTCTTATGGTGTGGACCACTTGAGATTTATAACTGCTTTGTTTTTGGATTAATGTTTTAAAATGAGCTGAAAAGGCCAATGGATAGCATGGATATACAATACCTACATAAACGTGGGCGACATGATCAAGGACGAACTGTGTTGCATAAGGAAGGGGCTGCACTTAATCCACTCTTTTAAAAAATAAAAAATCTAATAGGCACTTTTTTCCTGTAACGGAGCCGAAGAAGTTTAATAGTAGAAGAGGAACGCATAACCTTATTTTTATTGGGCCCATCTTGATGTGCATGTGAGATCCGGTCCGACTGTTATATGTGTCATCTCATTCTACGTCTTGATACAAAATATCAAACTAACTTTTAATTCAGGTAGGCCACACCAATAGAACAGTGGAGGGAGAGATGTCAACCTTTGATTTTTACAAGACCCACAATCAAGAGTAAATGAAATCAACTCCAACCATTAGATGCCACACCAAAGGTTAGACATAGAACCCAAAAATCATGGCCATACTTGATTTAAGTGTGCCACATCAAAGGAATTATTTTGGAAGGTAAGCTTTTTTGCACACTATTTTCAATTGTGCAGTCCACTTGAACCATGGATGGAGTTGATTTTCAATTCCTGGGTCTAACATGGGTTGACACACATTGGTCAAGGTGGATTTTACATTAACACCACAATGGGGCCCATCCAAGCCGGGGATCATTCTCAAAAGACCTCTTGAAAAGCTAAGGTGAAGCAAATGCCCTCTCTCTCAACATTAATTAGCATTAATTAATCAAAACTAGGGGTGTATATTATATTTAAGAGAATTTTTCTCATTAAATGCCCAGCTAGTTGGACCAAAACGCACTGTCCAACTAGTTACACACACACATTGCTCACCTTTTCAGGTGAACACACGTGTCATGGGCACAAAATCTGAACGGTCCGCATGATGCGGCACCCCATGAAACCCGCTAGGCCCAAATTTCAACCCGATCCAAAAATCTGGTGGGCCATAGCAAAGAGAGAAGCAAATCAAGGGACAATTGTTTTTTTTTTTTTTTTTTTTTTATTGCCATTGCCCACCAGAGTTTTGGATAGGGCTGAAATTTGGGCTTGTTTGGTTTCATGAGGTGCCGCATCACGTGGACCGATTGGATTTTATGCCCATGACACATGTGAAAAGGTGCGCACAAGTGCTCACCTAAGGTGCACGGGTGAGCATTCTCCCTCTCTCTCTCTATATATATATATATTAATGTTGCTCTGTTGTTGAAGATGAATGCTGTTGGATTACTTCAAAGGTTGGTCATTTCTTTGGTTCTATTAGAGGAATAGATACACCATCATAACTTTATGCTAAAAAAATGGATCTACCTTTTCTAGAGCCTAGAAAAGACCCATCCTGATGAGCTTCACCTAAGGGGTGCAGATTTGAATTCAAATTGTCTTGGAACCATGCCCCTTTTTTGTTTTTGAGAATGGTAGAACATCCTAGATATCTTAGTAATTGGTGGTGGAAAGTCTATTGGAGTTGAACTTACTTGGATCTTCTCATTGAACATGGCATAGTAAACTTTTGCCTTTATCTTAGCTTAAAAGGGTCTCTCGTGCCTCGTGAGCGGTGTGTGTTTTTTTGGTAGGAGTACTGGAAGATATTAGGGTGAGTTTGATTTGTCAGAGTATTTTAGGAAATTTTAGATACTTTTCTTGCCTCTTAGATGGAGAAGAAGCGCTCTTGTTGTGGAATTTGGGCATTGGTTGGAAATGGAATTTATTTTTTCATGCAACTTAATTGATCTTGTTGAGTGGATTATCAATGATTTTCTTTTGAAGTATACATGTATATTGATGATTTGCTGGTTGAAGATCATCTTTAGATCAATTAACAATGAAAAAAAAAAAAAAATCAATTTTGTATTTTCTCGTTGAAGATCATCTTCAAATCAATTAGCAATAACAAAAAAGAAAAACTCAATTTTGTCATAGTAGGGTAGAAATCTTTGAATGGGGTTTGAGATGATTGTCTTTGTGTTTGGTCTTTTGGCAATGTGAGACCAAGGTATTCTATAAAGGTAACGATAGCCGTAATGGCCACTGTCGTTAGCATTATGGTATAGGCTATTACGGCCCCTATAACAATCATAACGGCTCTCTCTGTTTTTTTTTTTTTTTGAAAAGCCTATTTCGGCCCTATAGTGGACTGGTATGGGGGCCATTACAGGACCACTATGGGTCAATTTTTTTATGGCTGTTATGTGACCGATGGAAGTAGCACGACTAGTGGGAGTTTTGTTTGGTGATAGGCCGGAGTACTACGTGACCCTTTTCGAGTTTGTAGAAGAAATGGGTAGGCTACTAGCCTGGTAGGATAGAGTTAGCTAAAAAAATCAACAATGGTAGGGATTTGGTATGTGCGGAAAAAGACAAGTGGAGCTCGAGCAACTTAGTTGAGGGGGCATCAGGTGAGGGCCATCTGGGATAAGCAAATGCTCAATGAAAGTTTTAAGGTAGAAATTAGGAGTCTGAGGTGTCTGCAAAAGTGATGTCAGATAAAAAAAAAAGTGTAAAAAGTATGAAGTGTAGATCACAACATTCTAGGAAATCAAGATGCAAGGTATAGATCAGAAAATCATCGACTCATTGGGGGAGGCGGGGGATAAAGAATGGGAAGTACTGGAAGCCTTGGGTTTAGTAGGGGGAATTCTGATACTGTGAGATTCAAACATTTGGTGTAAAGAGGTTGTAGAAAATCTTCGAGCAATCATAGTTAGCTTATAGGTAGTTTCAAGGTTGAAAGTCAAAGTGTTCCAAAACGGTAATGGTGGTCATAACGAACACTACTGTTACCGTTATGATACGAGCTGTTACGGCCCTCGCATCAGCCATTAGGACCCTTCTTTATTTTTTGAAAAAACTGTTATGGGACCATTACAGGGCCTTTACGACCTTATTTATTTATTTAAAATATTTATTTTCCTCTATAACAGTTGTTTCGACCCCATAATGCATAATGGTTATGACCATTACCGTTATGTAACCGATTTTGAATACCATGTTGAAAGTAAATATTATCAAGATTTTCAAGCAATCATAGTTAGCTTCCAGGTAGCTTCGGGGTTGAAAGTATATATTAGCAATAGTGAAATATTGGGGGTGGGAATTTCGAAAGGGGAAACGAAGTCATATGCTCACAAATTTGGGTGCAGGGAGGGTGTGTTTCCTATGACATATCTAGGTCTTCCCCTATGTATTGGAAAACCGGTGAAACATCTATGAAATATAGTAATTAAAAGGTTTGAAAGAAGACTGTCTTAGTGGAAGCGTCAGGTTCAGCAGGGGTATAAAGGATGGGAAGTACTGGAAACCTTAGGTTCAGCAAGGGGAGTTCTGATACTGTGGAATTCAAACATTTGGTGTAAAGAGGTAGAAAATCTTCGAGCAATCATGGTTAGCTTCTAGGCAGGTTTGAGGTTGAAAGTCAAGGTGTTCCATAATGGTAACTGTTGCCGTTATGATATGGGCCGTTACGACCCCCATATCGGCCGTTACAACCCCCTTTTTTTTTTTTTTTTTTTTTGAAAAAATCGTTACGGGACTGTTACAGGGCCTTTACAGCCTATTTTTTCTGTAACTGCCGTTTCGACCCCATAATGCGTAATGGTTATGACCATACCGTTACGTAACCGACTTTGAATACCTTGTTGAAAGTAAATATTATCAAGATTTTCAAGCAATCACAGTTACCTTCTAGGCAGCTTCGAGGTTGAAAGTAAATATTAGCAAGAGCAAAATATTAGGGGTGGGAATTTCGAAGGAGGTAGAAAATCTTCGAGCAATCATGGTTAGCTTCTAGGCAGGTTTGAGGTTGAAAGTCAAGGTGTTCCATAATGGTAACCGTTGCCGTTATGACCCCCATATCGGCCGTTACAACCCCTTTTTTTTTTTTTGAAAAAATCGTTACGGGACTATTATAGGGCCTTTACAGCCTATTTTTTCTGTAACTGCCGTTTTGACCCCATAATGTGTAATGGTTATGACCATACCGTTACGTAACCGACTTTGAATACCTTGTTGAAAGTAAATATTATCAAGATTTTCAAGCAATCACAGTTACCTTCTAGGCAGCTTCGAGGTTGAAAGTAAATATTAGCAAGAGCAAAATATTGGGGATGAGAATTTCAGAGGAGGAAACGAAGTCATATGCTCACAAATTTGGGTGTGCTTCCTATGACATATTTAGGGCTTTCGCTATGTATTGGAAAACTGGTGAAACATCAATGAGGTATAGTAATTTAAAGGTTTGAAAGAAGACTGTCTTAGTGGAAAACTCGGCTCTTATCTTTGGGTGGGAAGATAACTTTGATCAAGATGGTTATGTCTATTCTCCCGATTTGTTATATGTTGTTGTTTAAGTGCCCCAAATTGATTTTGAATAAGTTAGAAAAACTAAGGAGAGATTTTTTGTGGAAAGGAGCGGAAAATAAGCATAAATTTCAACTTATGAAATGGGAAGAAGTATGCAAGTTCACAGATCAAGGGGGTGCAGGGTTTAGGAAGTTGGAGGATGTGAATTTAGCATTACTAAGGAAATGGGTTTGGAGGTTTGGGGTAGAATTAGATTCTCACTTGAGAGAGGTGATATGTAGGAAATATGGGGTGGAAGAAAGGGGGTTGTGGATTAGGTCATCCTCTTTGTCTAGATCATCTCATCTATGGAAGTCGGTGGCATCTGTAAAACATAAGTTTTGGGAAGGGATTGGGTTTCTGTCGGGGAATGGGAGGAACATCAAATTTTAGGAAGACAAGTGGGTTGAAGGGCATAGTTTGGGGGATCTATTCCCTCGTTTGGTGGGAATTTCTCGTGAGGTGGATCTCAAGGTGACAAGTTGTTTTTCCATGCTAGGAGAGGAAGTAATTTGGACCCTGCCGTGTAGAAGAAATTTGACGGATGAAGAAATCTCATATTTTATTAGTTTGCTCAATATGTTGTCCAAGGCAACTTTGGTCATATCGAAACCAGATTTGATGGTTTGGTTAAAAGGAAAATCTTGTAAATTCTCGGTGAAATCCCTTTATTTGTTCATAAGTGCAGAGGTCTCTCCATGTAGGGTCTGTTTGATGGTGTTCGTTTGGCGATATGGTGCTCCTTCAAATTTGACGGATGAAGAAATCTCATATTTTATTAGTGTGCTCAATATGTTGTCCAAGGCAACTTTGGTCATATCGGAACCATATTTGATGGTTCGGTTAGAAGGAAAATCTTATAAGTTCTCGGTGAAATCCCTTTATTTGTTCATAAGTGCGGAGGTCTCTCCGGGTGGGGTTTGTTTGACGGTGTTTGTTTGGCGATATGGTGCTCCTTCAAATTTGACGGATGAAGAAATCTCATATTTTATTAGTGTGCTCAATATGTTGTCCAAGGCAACTTTGGTCATATCGGAACCAGATTTGATGGTTTGGTTAAAAGGAAAATCTTGTAAGTTCTCGGTGAAATCCCTTTATTTGTTCATAAGTGGGGAGGTCTCTTCGGGTGTGGTCTATTTGATGGTGTTTGTTTGGCAATATGGTGCTCCTTCAAAGGTGGCGGTGTTTGCTTGGATAGTGGGGAGAAAGTGCTTACTTTGGACAACCTCTGTAGAAGGAATATGATTCTTCCAAACGCATGTCTCCTATGCCTCTGAGTTGAGGAAATAGTGGATCATCTGTTCATCCGTTGTTCGTTTGCTAGAGAAATGTGGGATAACTTCTTTCAAGTTATTTGGTGTTGACTGGGTGTTGCCGGGTTCCATGGATAAAACTTCTTCTCGAGTTGGCATGGTAGGTGTATTGGGAGGATCGGGAGGAAAATTTGGCATCTAAGTCTTCTAGCAGGTTTTTATGGGCTTTATGGTTTGAAAGAAATGATCAATGCTTTAGAAATCGTAAGGGACAGATATTGGAAGTCTTTCATAGGGCCAAAGTTCACATTTTTGAGTGGGCGCGGGCATCTAAGATTGTGTGGTTAGAAGTCAAATTTGGAAAGTTCTCGGCGAAGTCTCTATTTATGTTATTTATGAGGATGATGCCTTGGTCCGGGTTTGTCCGATGTCGTTTATTTGGAGCTATGGTGCTCCCTCAAAGGTGGCGGCGTTTGCATGGTTGGTGGGGAATAACAAAGTTCTAACGGTCGACAATCTTCGTAGAAGAGCTTCATTCTTCTGAATGTTTGTCTATTGTGTCTTCAGGCCGAGGAATCGGTGGATCATTTGTTCATCCGATGCTTGTTCTTAAAATAAATGTGGATCAACTTAAGTTATTCGGAGTGGAATGGGTAATGCTGGGTTCTATTGATGCATTCTTTTTTATGTGGCAGGGTGGGGGTATAGGGAAAATTATAAGGAAAATCTGGTACATAAGTTTGTTAGCAGGTATATGGGCCATTGGTTTGAGAGAAATGATCGTTGTTTTAGGAACCATAAGAGGAAAGTTTTGGAGGTTTTCCAAAGGGCTAAATCCCATGTGCTAGAATGGGCGCAAGCTGTTAAGATTGTTTCCCATTTGCCAAAATTTTGGCGGGATCTGTAAATCCGTAAATCTTTTTAGCTTTTCTCTTTCTTGTATTTTTGTGGCTTCAGCTTTTTCGTATAAAATTTGTCAATGTAAAAAAAAAAAAAAAAGGAAAAATATTAAAGTCTTTTCAAATGTTTCTGATTGCTGGAGGGCTGTGTGTAAATCTTTTTCCTTTTTTTTTTTTTTTTTTTTTTTTCAGTGGCTTTGGTCTTCTTCTAATAAAATTGTCAATGTTAAAAAAAATAAAAAAAATAATGAGAGCAGCAACTCTGACATTTGTGACTGATATACAGGGATAATGTTTGGTGGAATCATAACCATTTTTCTCCTTTATGAATGCCCTTATTGTTATTTAGAAACTTATTATTATGGCTCTCCAATTATTGATCTCTTCGGCTTTCGACATGTAACGAATTGTTTTGATTATTTTGATTATTATTTTTTTTTAAAGATAACGAAAAATTCATTAAAGAAAAAAGAAGCAAACTACAAGCACTTCCGAGGTGGCAGGGGAACAAAAAGGAAAGAAAAAAGGAAAAAAACAGAACTAGGAGCCTAAGAAAAGAAAATCAAAATCCTTGAGGGCCGAAACATTAGAACTCCATTCGACAACAAAAGATTTAGCCCGAGATCCCACGGTGGAGGCCGAAGAGTGACAGTTGTTGAAGCATCTCTCGTTACGTTCTTTCCACACCGCCCGCCAAATGGCTACTAAGGCCATGCGCCAGACCAGGGAGCGGTTCTTGCCCAATTTAAAACCGTGCCAGTATTCTAGGACGAGGTGGGCAAAAGTCGAGACACATCCTTTGACGTTGAATCGAGACTTGATTTCTTCCCGAGTCTTGGTGACGAAGGGGCAGTGAACTAGGAGATGATCAACAGTTTCCTCGTTACCCATACAACAGAGGTAGATATTGGGGATCTGCATGCCTTTTTTCGTCAAAATATCGATCGTGAGGATCCTATTTTTTGCAGCAGGCCACACAAAGCAAATGAACTTGGGGGGAGTAGGATATTTCCAGATGAAGGCAGGAGCTCGGGGAGCAGTGGAGGGGAGGGTGAGCAAGGAGTATAGGGATTTAACCGAGACTTTGCCCAACTTATCTATCTTCCAGATAATCTTATCCGATTCGGAGTGGTTGGGGAAAGCAGTGGACAACACACCGAGAAGGTTGGCGTAATCAGGTGTCTCCCAGTCATAAAGGTCCCTGCGGCACCGGATGCTCTAGACAGCGCCTGAGGGAGAGATAGAATAGAAGTCGAAAATGGGGTTGTCCTTTTTGCTGGAGAGACGATAGATAGCTGGAAATCTGTTCTTGAGGCTCGAGTCTCCTATCCAGTAGTCTTCCCAAAATCGGATGGAGTTGCCCCTCCCCAAATCGAAGCCCACGTTATTGATCACCAAGGATTTGGATCTCAGGATGCCTCGCTAGATGTGAGAAGCTTTGTAGGCTGACAAGTCCTTCGTCCACCAACCCCCCGGACAAGTCCCATATTTCCCTTTAATCACTCTACACCAAAGAGCAGCAGATTCCAAGCCAAGTCTCCAAGTCCACTTTCCCAGAAGGGCTCTGTTCATGATCCTTAGCCGTTTGACACTCGCGCCTCCTTGAAAATGGCTGCACACCTCGTTCCAATCTAACAGGTGAAATTTTTTCTGGTTTTCCTTTCCACACCACAAAAAATTTCTTCTCAAATTATCTATGCGGTGAATAACCGAAAGGGGGCACTCGAAAAGGGACATGAAGCATAGCGAGATGTTTGATAAGGCAGCTTTGATGAGGGTGAGTTTGCCCCCCATCGATAAAAATCTACACTTCCATCTGGCCAACAATTTCTGAAAATTCTCAATAATCTTGTCCCACATAGATAACGAAGGAGGGCCATAAGCGAGCGACAGACCAACATAAGAGGCTGGGAAGTGGCCATGGAGGCACCCTAAGGAGGCAGCATAGCTCTTAAGTTCCTAGTCCAGCAGGTTCACCCCAAAATTTTTTGACTTGTTTAGATTAATTCTCTAGCTGGAGATAGCCTTGAAGCATCTGAGAGTTGTGTAAAGATTGGTTGCGGCTTCCTCGTTAGCTTCAATCATAATGAGGGTGTCGTCCACAAATTGGATATGGGAGATCAGCGTAGAGATCCCTAGCATAGCTATCCCACTAAAGAGGTTAGCGCGCTGGCCTTTTTGCAGCAAATGAGAAAGAGCCTCACTGATAAGGAGGAAGAGGAGGGGGGATAGAGGATCCTCTTGTCGCAATCCTCTCAAACTATAGAAGAAACCTTTCGGGACGCCATTGAGAAGAACGGAGAAGTGAGCTGACTCGATACAGGACTGGATCCAGGCTCTCCATTTATCTCCAAAACCCATACGAGTCATCAAGTATCGAAGAAACCCCCAATCAATGTGATCATAGGCTTTCTCGATGTCAATCTTGCAGAACAGACCTTTTTTGTCCTGAGTAGTGGCAGGAATGAAGAACTTCATTGGCAATTAAGGCCCCATCGATGATCTGTTTGTCCCGGATAAACGCATTTTGATAATTCGAGATCAACTTCCCTATCACCGCCGATAGTTTGTTAGCCAGAATTTTGGCGAGAATTTTGTAGATGCTGCCAATCAAACTAATGGGCTGAAAATCCGAGAAGGAATCCGCACCAGGAACTTTGGGGATGAGGGCGATGAAAGATGCACCGATGCCCTTTGAAAGCTTACCTCTTGCTTGGAATTCATGAAGGAAATTCATCACATCTGGTCGCACTGTATCCCAGAAGCTTTGGAAGAAGCTGATGGGGAAGCCGTCAGGCCCCAGCGATTTATCACCCCCCATGGCATCGATTGCCTGTTTAGTTTCCAACTCCGAGAACGTAGCTTGCAAAGAATCCGCTTCAGATTTCTGAAGCAAAAAGAAAGCAATTCCGTCCAAGTGAGGTCCGTTCCATCCCTCAGAAGAGAGGACGGATTTGAAATGATCGACGACCAATTTAGAAATCTCATCCGGATCGTCAATTGGGTGCCATCTTTGGATATGTTGAGAATGGTCTTCACCTGAGTCTTCATGTTGGAGATGGAGTGGAAGTAATGGGTGTTTTTATCTCCTTCCGAAATCCATCTCGATCTCAATTTCAACCTCCTAGTAATCTCATCTTCAAGAGATCTGGCCGACAGTGATTGGATAAGATGAATATGTCTGGATAGGAATTCCGTCGAAATGTCAGAGTCATCAACCTGAGAATCCATGGCTTGCAGTTCTTTGAAGAGAGCTTCCGTCTCCCTTTCGCGCTGGCACAATTCAGTTATCTTCCACTCTTTGATTTTCTCCTTGATGAATCTCAATTTGCATACCAGCCTATGACTAGAAAATCCTTCAAAATGGAAAGAATTCCACCAATCAATGATTTTTTCTTTGAAGCCTTGAATATGGAGCCACGCTGAGCTGAATTTGAACGGTTTGGGCCCCCCAGTTAACCTCGGTCTCAGCTAGAAGGATGGGGCAATGGTCGGATGTGGTGCGAGGGAGGGCGATCTGATTAACACCCGGGAAAAAATCGAACCAGTTTGAAGATAATAGGAACCTGTCAAGTCGGGATCGGATCTGCGATTTACGACCATTAGTCCAGGTATATTTAGCACCTGAGAGGGGAAGGTCTACGAGCTGAAGGTCCTGAATCCAGTTAGAGAAAGAGAGCATGGCAGAGGAGGGTTGCCTATTGCGGGAATGCTCCTCAAACCGGACCACGTTGAAATCGCCCGCGAAGCAATAAGGTCCTAAAAAGGAGTGTCGCATGGCAGTCAGTTCATCCCTGAACTTCTGCCTTAAGGAATCATCGTTAGGACCATAAACGGAGATAATGCAAAGAGATAAGTTGGAGTTCTTATCTTTGAGGATGACTACTTTCGAGAAGGATCCCGTCAACAATAGATGAAGCTCTCACTTCGAGGACATCTAGGCGATGAGGATACCTCCTGAGGACCCATTCGCATCGAGTGTCACAAATTGCGCATCTGAAATACCCCATATCGTGGAAAGCAGCGACCCAGAAAATGAAGGGACTTTGGTTTCCTGAAGACAAATGACTTCAGGCTTTTTTCTGTTGATGGATCTTTTAATAAGGCTCCTCTTTTGTTTGGAGCCCATTCCCCTGACATTCCAAGAGAGGATAATCATTGGGGAACTGAGCTGCCTCGTAGTCCCTTTCGGCTGCGTCTGGTGGTTGTTGATGATGTTGAAACCGGAGATGGGTGAAGCCTGAGGAGTTCTCTGTTGCTCATTGTTCGGGTAGGAGGCTTAGTCGGAGTCTTTGGCGGGGGGAGAGGCCGTCCCCTGTTCTCGATGAATTGAAAGAGTTCGGTGTAGTCTTCGGCCCTGTTTCCAAAAGATAAGCCCAATGAGCGACCCACATAGCCTACCGCGTCTCTAATCCATCTTTTGTTTCTGATTTCTTCGAGGGTTTCTTCTCTGTTTTTTCCATCTGGGTAGGCTTCCTGGGTTGGAGATTGAACGCGAGGAGGGATCTCTTTACAGATCTGTAAAGGCTCGGCCATGATTACTTTGCAGGAGAAATCCTCCTGAAACAATGTGAGAGGACCTAGATCCGCCCAATCCCTGGTCTGGAGAGAGGTCATAGGAGATGAGGGGACGGGAGAGGCAGACCGAGCTTCGGAAGAGGAGAGGTCTAACAAATTCCCTAATGGGGAATCAGTGACCAGGAGAGAGGGGGTCGGGTTCGGGTAATAAGAGAGGGAGAGGGTTCGGGGGTGGGTCGGGAACGGGCGGGAAGTCGGGTCCCTCATGCGGGTGAGTGGGTAGGTGGGGGATTGATTCAGGTATGATGATGGATCCCCAAGTAAAGGAGGGAAGTCGGATCCAAGTAGGGAGGGGGCCCGAGAGAATCGAAGAGAGATCGACGAGGGATGTTAGCTTAGGGGAGGGATCTGGGTCGTTCATTTGGGTAGATCGGCTACCGTCGATAATGTCGATGAGAGGCACGCGTCGATTTGCTGCAAGAGAAGAGCCGTCTTCGACCGTATGGCTTTGATGGCGAGAAGCCCCACGTGTCGCCTGGAAAGCGATGTGTGAGGAGAGATGGGCACTATCCGATTTTCAAGAACACGTGGTGTGATCTCCACCGACCTCGAAGTCTCCCTGCCGCTATCAGAGATCTCTCTTGTCAGGTTTCCAGTAGTTGTAGCGGAGCTGCCACGTAACCCCTCCGATTGACGGGCTCTGACGGGGATTGAGACAGATGCGGGAGCACGACAGACCTGATTGAGAGATGGTCCGGCGGAGCACGAGGACGGTGCACCATCTTCTCCCTGATTTTGGTGTGATTGAACCTGCGTGATTTTGGACGCTTCTCTCTCGCTCCAAACATCTCATCTGGGTTGGAAGGATTTGGGATGTTCCTTCTGAACTGGGAGCAAGATGGTCTGGTTGTTAACCTTGACGCGGAGATGATGCGGCAGAGGAGAACCTCTCGGCCTTCTCACTCGGGCTCTGATTACCCCAAGTTTCGTCCCAATCTTCGTCTTTGGATCGATTTTGAGGATGAACCCGAGTTGGGATACAGCTTTAATAATGAAGTCGTCGGACCAACATTCCATCGGGACGTCCCAAATATGCAGCCAGATATTCTCTTTGCCGAAGATAGAGAATTCATCCCAATCTAAAATCTTAACAACCGGACCTGAAGCATGCAAGTGACCTGCCATTTTAAGCATTTTCGGGTTTAAGCCCGGACAAACCCTGACCCACAGAGTGTTGTAGCCTAAAGGTTTGATGTCGGAGTTCCCATACTGAAATCCGGTACAGTCTCTAATCCATTCCCTAACTGCCGGAATGGTAGCGTTGTCAGTTGTAATGATTACAACCGTTGATGCCAATTCGCTGCGGCTTTTCTCGAATGTTACCTGATCAACAGAGACGGAGAAATCGTCGTGTTTATCCGGGGCGTCGTTGCTTGGGGGGGGGGGGGGGGGGGGGGGGTTTGTACTGACATCGTCTTGTGAGGGGGCACCGTATTGGTAGCAGCTGAGGTACCCTGAAGAAGAGTGTCTCTGAAGGAGCCGGAATCCAATCTGGGAGGGGGGTCCGGGGGAGCAGGGATTTTGCAGGTTGTGTCGGAATGGGGAAGACGGGTGACAGTAGAATTTGCCTGGGGTGGGTTGGGTCTGTTGTGTTTCGATGCAAGGAGAAGGGACTCGGGGCCGTAGCGGGCTCTTTGGACTAGAAGTTTCTTCCTGTCGTAGCTATCGCCGTGAAGCATGGCCACCACCCTGGCCAATTTTGCCTTGCTGCTCATTCGGACAAGGGCAAAACCCTGGTAGGCCCCACTTACTTTGTCGCGAGGCATGACCACGTCCATAACGGCGCCAGCTCTGCCAAACACTTTTTCTAAATTGAGCGGGACTCATCCAAATGGATAACCTTTGACGAAGAGGGTGGGGTACGAGAGGTTTTTGCGGCAATTATTAATCACCTGGGATCGGATCCGATTTCTGGAATGTACGTGAATCCATGTCGATTCTTCATTACCGGGATTTTCATCGGTGGCCATGTAGAGATGAACGCCAAGCTGGCGTCCTAGGGATCAGTTCCGCAGCATTGTCATCGTCGGCGACAGTTTTGCAGCATCGTCGGCAACAGTTTTGATTACATGGTCAGCGATTTTTTTTAATTATACGGTCAGCGAATACTCATTTCTGTTTTCTTCACTTATGCTGTAACCAGTCTGTCGTGCACTTTGTAACACCAGATGGAATGTCTGGTTATCCAAAAAATATCAACAATCTGGTGCCTTCTATTTCTTTCCAACACTCGTAATTAATCTGTGGATGAATTATATGACAGATGCTTTCTGATTTTCAATTCTGATAAGTGGGCCCATGCTTTGGTAATCCAGACCCTGGCTCTGTTGTGTACATACCCATATGATCTTTGGTCAGACAATTGTAAAACCCTTTTGAGTTTTGGCTACAAATAATGTTTAAGAAGACAAATATGGCTAATGTCCACATTCAACTGCAAAAATCCAGCAGATTGAAACAGCGGAATGGTCTTAGATTACTAGAGCTTGGTTCCCAATTGTCAGAGTCGAAACCTTGTAATATTGTGTGAAGCCTCCAGTCGCATAAAAAGTTGCTATTATCCAAAAAAGGGGTCTCTTTCAAGCTTCACTGTTGAAGAAGATTTGAAAAACAGATGCTTCTCTCTTTAGTAAATATCCTTATGAAGAAACAGTCTGTGGTTACATAGCGCACGAATTTCATCATCATAGCCATGTCCCAGACATACTTTCTCACTAATCAATCTTACTTGAGTCCCTGTCCTTAGTATATGAAATAATACCATTGAAATTACTTTCCACGATATGTGGAACTAAGAATCCTTAACCTGCCGTTGTTGCATTCTTATTGTTCCTTTTGTAGCCTTCTCCATTCAAAATACTAAACCAGTAAGAAAGCATGCAAGGACAGTTGCAGTTTGCTTCTACCACTAACGACTGTCCAATGTTGCAGGTATCCGTTGTATGCAAAGGCTGCTCTCTGCCAAGCATGTTACAATGCCTTACGCCTTACCAAACCCTTGGAGGACAAAGGCTTGGAGCTTCTGAATGCCATACCCAAACCTTTCCTATCGCTTCACCTCCGGTTCGAACCGGACATGGTGGCCTACAGCCAGTGTGAATACACTGGCCTCTCCCCTGCCTCAATGGCTGCAATTGACAGTGCTCGTGGGGATAGAAAACCATGGACTGGAGATGCTGCTCGAGTGTGGCGAAACCGAGGCAAGTGCCCTCTGATGCCAAATGAAACGGCTTTCATTCTTCTGGCTCTTTCAATCCCAACAAACACGACTATTTATTTGGCAGCTGGGGATGGTCTCTTGGAACTTGATGGATTGACATCAGTATATAAAAATGTATATACGAAATCTACCCTCCTCGATGATGAGGATTTTATGCGCATGCATGGGAACACAAAAGCAGCACTGGATTACTACGTATCGATCAACAGCGATGCATATATAGCTACGTATTTTGGGAATATGGACAAGATGGTAGCTGCAATGAGAACATTGAAGGGGTTGTTTAGAACCCTTCTGCTGAGCAGGAAGGCTTTTGCAGACTGTAATGCGAAGGGACTGAAAGGGAAGGAGTTGGTTGAAGCTCTGTGGAAGGCCCACCATGAAGATTTTGTTTTGGGCAGAGGATCTGCTCTGCCTGATTGCTTTTGCGAGCATAGGTTGTGATTGCTATTGTTTTGGCTGTGAGTTTTCAAGCAATTACATTGGAGATCTTGATTCATGTAAGACCAAAATCATTGTTTTGGGAACCCGTTTGGACTACTAAGGAAATCTTTTGGCAGTGAATGAATACCCCTGACAGTTTCATCCATGATATGAATATTACTTCTGGATTTTTTTTCTTCTTCTTCTTCTTTTTTTTTTTTTTTTTGTTTTTTTTTTTTTTGTTGGTACTCCATCATTCCATGTGATTATTAGGGCTGTCAATGGGCTGGGTTTAGGCAAATTGAAATTTGAATAGACCCGGTTCTAACAGTTCAAAATGCCAACCCCAGGCTTGGTCCGCTGACAGCCCTAGTGATCATGCACATAGCAAAGTGAATCGTGACTCTATCAAGTGGGGTCCAATCTCCATGCCGATGGGTCCACGGACCTGGTCCGACACAGGTCAGGTATGGTTGCAGCTAAATAGCTGTATCTGTGCCATTGGGAATTAATTTGAGCTCGATTGATAATTGGCGCGGGTGTAGCTATACTGGAGCCTGAATTCGATCATTATATTATTAGCATATTTGCTATTTATCAATGGCCCAACATTGTTTTCTATGGGATGGCCCACGTGATTAGTAGATGGGTTGATTATTGCATCACGTGATCCTCGTGTTGGGGCCCACCTATTCAAAGTTTTGGACGTCGCGATCATTTAATAGGTTGGAAATCATCCACTGGGTGGACCATAACCTGAGGTCCAACCGGAGGTGATCTCAAGTCCAACTGGTTGGACCGCAATCGACGCTCCATCCAATAGATAACTTCCAACCTTCCATATACACGTGACATCCAATCGGTACAATAGGTAGAGGTTTGCCTTATGCAAAAATCTGCCACATCTGATCATTGAGTGGACCACACGTGCATTCTGTTATTTATTAATCACCGGACAAATTTTTTTTTTACTGGGATCGCCTACTTGATCAGTAGATGTGGTTGATTACTGCAGTAGGTGATCCTTGTGTTGGGTCCAATCTATTGGTAGTGTTGGATGTCACAATCATTTAATAGGTTGAAAGTCATGCATGCACGGGATGGACAACCAATTCGATGAGGTCTGACTGCTTGGACAACAGTCTATTATCCAGCCAGCAGATAACTTTCAACCTTTTCATGTGCATGCGATATCCAATCTACCCAAAGGTTGGGTCCACCGTGAGAATTGTCTTATGCAACAATCAGCAACATCTGTTCATTGGGAGCAGACCATACCTGTATTTTGCCATTTATCAATGACTGGACATTGTTCTCTATGGGATGGCCCACCTGATTAGTAAATGGGGTTGATTATTTCAGTAGGTGAGCCTCGTGCTGGTGTCACTTATTTGAAGCCTTGGATGTCCCATTCATTTAATAGGTTGTAGGTTATTGACTGGGTGGACCGTCCAACCTGAAGGTCTCAAGCACAACTAGTTGGACCAGAAATTACCAGTGGATAACTACCAACTTTTTCATGTGAGTGGGGACATCCAAATCCATCCAATAGGTTGGTTAAGATTGCATGTGTGATGTGTTACCCCACCGTAGGGCCCACCTTGATGATGTGTTGTATATCAATGCTGTCCATCTGATTTTACAGCATATTTTAGGACCAGGTACCAAGAATGATGACGATCCAAATCACAGGTAGACCACACCACAAGAAATAGTGGTGATTGAATGTCTCACCATTAAAAAATCCAAAGGGCCAATCGTAGGGTTTTTGTCATGTTTATTTGCAATCAAACCTCTCGATAATGCCAAGAAGATCCGGATGAATGGAAAATTAGAAATATAAGATTAATCCAAAACTTTTGTGGCCCATAAATTTTTATTTATTTATTAATGGTTATTCATCACTGTTTTTACTGGTATGGCCTAAGATTTGGATTTACTAGTGATTTGGGATCAAATCTTAAAATAAGATGGAAAAACATATAAACAGCATAGATATGCAAAAAATACATCAAGGTGGGCCCCACACGGTTAGGGTAACACCCACTAAGATGTTACCTGGGTAACACTAATCCACTCTTCTCATTGGTCAACCTATTGAGACGTGGCATTCATTTAATATTTTGGAATTTATCCACTGGTTGGACCACGACTTGAGGTCCTGCCATCTGGTCGACCTTCTCCACTAAGTTCGTACAACCGGTACGGGTCGTGACTCAGTGAGTGGCCCCTAGGTGGAGGGGGCCGAATATACGTCAGATATCCAATGCGCACAGAACACGTGTCACAGATCCGGACCATTCATCAGCCAGGGCACACCGTGAACATGCTATGGACAAAAACTGATATGGGTCCGCAAAATCAGGCAGTTAATATTAGTATGGCAGAAGATGGACGGCTAGAGAAAGTATTCCAACAGTAAAAATAAAACATATAGGTATGGATCACTGGATGAGTGTATATACCATGATTTTTAGTACATGGCATGTTCACCGTGCTACTTACTGATGAATGTCTAGGAACCCTGGCACGTGTGCTGTTGCACCGATCTCTGACGCTCATTCGTGCCTCCTTAAACGAGGCGCCGCTCAGTGACTCACGACCCAAGAATTAAAAATCCCTCGCTGAAATAGATACATCTCCTCTCAGCATCCCTCCCCCTCGAAATCATGTCTTGCTCCGGATCTCCTTTTTTTTATTTAAAATCTTCATCTGAGATCTCAAAACCCTAGAGTTTCAATCTTTCCTTTTGGATATGTGAGAATTTCTCCTGCGAGTTCCTAGTTCTTCTTCTGTGAGAATGGAGAGCATTTCAGCGTCGGAGAAACAGAGTATGATTTCTTCCTTTCTTGAAATCGCAGTTGGGCAGTCGGCAGAAACCGCCAGGCAGTTCTTACAGGTCTGATTTCAGCAGAGTCAGCTCCTTTTCTTTTCTTTTATTTACTGTAAATGATTCGATACTCGCAATGGAATTGAGTGGAGTGTTTCTAGAAATGGTTTGGAAATTTCATTAAGCATTAGTCATCTTGATGTTTTTTTTTTTTTTCAAATTATATTGGCCATTACTTTGCCAATGGCTTCCTACAAGGAAAAGAATCTGAAGTAAATGAAAAGAAATAGGAAAAAAGGTGAAAAAGGAATAACATGGTTTGTTTATGGACATATGACACCCTTGTGGGATCCCTATGATGGGGCTACCCATGAGACATCACTATAATCCGGACCATTTGTCTAGTAAACCACATTGAGTAGATGGCATAGCCTAAAAATTGGGTAAATTGGATGATCCTAATGTTCTGATTGGCAGCCTGCAAATGCACGGTTAGAAAAAGAGAGAGCAGCTCGCCGCCTTTGAGTGTTTAGCTTGGGAATGCATATTTTGTATGGTGAGAATTGAATATCCATGATGGGGCTCACCAGTTGAATGTCATGGATCATGCTCTTCTTCAAGTGGGGGCCTCCAATCAAGGGGTATCTAGTGCAATTTTCAGGCCATTGAATATCCATGGTGAGGTCAGAATGGTGCGGCTTATACTTTTCTTCAAGTCGGTCGGCCTGCAGCATCATACCCCTTTCATATTTTACGTAATTTTATTATTGATAGGATGTTGGCAGATCTAGTGTTGATTTTATCATTGCATTACATCTTATGAAAGCAAAAACATGGATTCCCATGATAAAGTCTAACACGTCATTTGATGGGTAGGGTGTGGTGAATACTTAATGAGGTATTATATAGTGCTTTGGTCAAGTGTTTGTACAGTACTATTCTGGTTTTCAGTTCTACAAATGGGGTCTGTGGTTCAAAATATTGTTTGATATGGTGGGCCTCACTGTGGATGGCCGGTGGTTCAAAGTATCGTTTGATATGATATGAAGATATTGTTTGAACTAATCATACAGCTTGGTGATTTGAATGTGACATTGTCATACATTTCAATATGATGTGATTATTTGCTGATATTATCAGCCTCGGTTTGGCATATTGGTATTCAATTGCACAATAATTATCTAGCGCGGAACGTATTGATGATTCATCATGATACTGTGCATTTTACTGGAATGTATTGATGATACAAATGATGCCATGAATTCTTTTCAACTACATGTTTGTATCATGATAAAAACATTTGAATCATATTAATTTTTTGTGATACATTCTTTATATGAATCAGTACTGATGCAGGACAATTAACCACTTGCTCTAAAAGCTCGAACTGATAGAGCATAACAAATCAATCCCTTTATCTCATAGCCTAGGCCCCACATCCCATGTGTTAGGACCTCGGCCGAATCCCCCTCGTGGGACTCACTTCACATGGGTTCTGCTTCATACGAGCCACCCGCTTCATATGGCTGACCCACCCCGAGTGTGTCTTTGCATCCCATAGGCTACCCCACTCGAGCCCAGTGTGAAAATGCCCTTGCATTAAGTATATTCTTGTTTTTTTTTTTTTTAAGCAATGAGATTTTATTAAAAAACAAAATCAGGGTGACAGGGGAACTGCTGAGATGGCAGAAGAGGCAGGAAGAAAACTAAAGACCTAAAAACAGAAGATTGAAATCTTTTAAACAGGAAACATTAGTTGACCATTATATCAATAAAGATTTAGGCCTTGAGCCAACTTGGAGAGCCGAAGAATGGATGTTGTTGAAGCATCTGCCATTCCGCTCCCTTCAGACCGCCCACCAGATTGCGAGGATAGCCATTCTCCAAGCTTTAGTTTTAAGATTACCCAATTTGAAGCCATGTCGGTAAGCTAAGAGGGAGGAGGCAGAATCTGGTATGCAGCCATTGACATTAAACCTGGAGAAGAAGTCTTGCCGGATCAGAGTGATGAAGGGGCAATGGACAAGAAGATGGTCGACCGATTCTTCACTACCCATGCAACAAAGGCAAACGTTGACTAATTGCATCCCTCTTCTTTAAATTGTTAGTCGTAAGTATCCGATTTTTGGATGCCAACCAGCTAAAGCAAATGAACTTAGGCGGAGCAGAGTATTTCCAGATGAAAGTGGGGCTGGGGGAATTGGGAGAGCGCTTGCGGGAGAATAGAATAAAGAGACTTAACCGAAAATGATGAGGATTTGTCGCTTTTCCATATGATTTTGTCCGGCTCAGAATGGATCAGGGTGACCATGGAAAGCTGGTCCAATAAATTAGCATACTCTGTTACCTCCGCATCATGAAGATTCCTATAGCACCTGATATCCCGCACAATGCCAGATTCTGAGTGAGAAAAGAAACTAGCAATGGCCTTATCGTTATAAATAGCGAGACGGTATACAGAAGGATATCTCTATCCTTGAGGGTCGATTCTCCCAACCAGTGATCCTCCCAGAACCGGATCGTTAAACCGTTCCCTATTTGGAAGCCAGAGTGCCGAATTACGGGGTGTTTAGTGCGCAGAATGCCTTTCCATATATGAGAAGCTCTATAGGAAGAGGAATCCTTGGTCCACCGACCTCCCGGAGTTGTCCCATACTTACCTTTGACTAGAGCACTCCATAAAGCGTCCGACTCCGAACCTAGTCTCCAGGTCCACTTGCCCAGAAGGGCTTTATTCATCAACCTCAGATTTTTAATGCTTGTGCCTCCTTCCTGGAAAGGACTGCAAACGTCGCCCCAGTCTAGAAGGTGAATTTTCTTCTGGTTTTCCTTACCACACCACATGAATTCTCTCCTCAGCTTATCAATCCTTGAAAACACCTTCGGGGGGCAAATGAAAAGGGACATAAAATAAGTAGGAAGGTTGGATAAGACTGCTTTAATAAGAGTGATTCTACCCCCAAGGATAAATACCTACATTTCCATCTTGTTAGCATAATGTGAAATTTCGCTACCACTTTATCCCACATGGAAGTCGGGGGGGAACCAATAGCCAGCGGAAGGCCTACAAACAATGTCGGGAAATGGGCTGGCGAACAACCCAATTGCTCAGCATACGGATTCAAATAAACATCAGAGACATTAACTCCGAAAATCTTGGACTTGTTCATGTTGATGCTCGGGCCAGAGACTGCCTCGAAGCAGTGAAGAGCCATCTGGAGATTGGAGATGGCCTGATGGTCTGCTTCAATCATGATCAACGTATCGTCAGCAAACTGGATATGAGATATCGTATCAGCTATCCCTGGCATAGAAATCCCAAAAAAGAAACCGAGGCTTTGGCCCTTAAGCAGCAACTGAGATAGAGCTTCAACTACGATGAGAAATAGGAGGGGGGAGAGTGGGTCTTCCTGGCGTAAACCCCTCGAACCGGGGACGAAGCCATTTGGAACGCCATTCAGGAGGACCGAGAAGTGAGGTGATTCGATACAGGCCTTTATCCATTGTCTCCATCTAACACCAAATCCCATTCGAGAAAGCATATAGTAGAGAAAATCTCAATCCACACAATCGTAAGCCTTCTCAATGTCAAGCTTGCAGAATACAGATTTCTTTCCAGCCCTGTGGCAGGAATGCTAAACTTCATTCGCTATCAAAGCACCATCAATGATCTGTCTGCCCCTGATGAAAGTGTTCTGATACTTGGAGATCAGCTTATCCATGACCGTCGAGAGGCGAACGGAAAGAATTTTGGCCAGGATTTTGTAGGGGCTGCCAATCAGGCTGATAGGTCTGAACCGAGGAAAGGAGTTAGCGCCAGTGACTTTGGGAACGAGAGCTATGAATGATGCCCCAATACCCTTGGATAACTTCCCCCTGGAGTGGAATTCATTAAGGAAACTCATAATGTCAGGATCGACAACGTCCCAAAAAGAGTGGAAAAAGGCCATGGGGAACCTATCAGGGCCTGGTGATTTTTCACCATCCATGGAATCAATGGTAGCTTTGGCCTCTTCTAAAGAGAACGGGACTTCCAGAGAAGCGGCTTCAGAGGTGTGAAGCGAGAGAAAGTCGATCCCATCTAGCCGAGGTCGAGACCAGCTGTCGGAAGAAAGAAGAGATTTGAAGTAGTCAATAGCTAGCCCAGATATCTCTTCTCTGTCTTCAGTCTGTCTATCTTCGACGATGATGCTGTGAATGGCTTTTGTCCGTGCTCTCATATTGGCGATAGTATGAAAATATTTAGTGTTTTTATCTCCCTCTTAAATCTACCGAGCTCTCGATTTAATCTTCTAAGATACCTCATCCTCGAGAGATCTAGAAGAGATGGCTTGGATAAGATGAATCCGTCTGGATAGATGTTCCTCAGAAAGGTCACCGCCTTCAGCAATGGAGTCGAGCTGTTGTAACTCACCAAACAGGGCTTCCGTTTCCTTTTCACGATTCCTCAGGATTTCTTTTTTCCAATCTTTTAGTTTCTCCTTAAGGAGTCTTAGTTTACAAACCAATCCGTGCCCTGCGAATCCATCGACCTGGAAAGAGGTCCACCACTCTGTGATCTTTTGCTTGAACCCCTTGATACGAAGCCAAGAAGGGTTGAATTTGAATGGTTTAGGGCCCCAGTCGTCATCCATAACTGACAACAGGATAGGACAATGGTCAGACATCGTCCTAGGGAGTGCCTGCTGACACACTGAAGGGAATTCGTCAATCCAGTCCGGAGATAATAGGACTCTATCAAGTCTTGACTGAATCTGAGATTTGCTGCCGTTAGACCAAGTGAATCTGGCTTCAGAGAGAGGAAGATCCACCAGCTCTTGATTCTCGGTCCACTCAGAAAAAGAAAGCATGGCCGGAGTAGATCGTCTTTGACGAGAATGTTCCTCTGCAAAACGAACGACATTGAAGTCACCCACATAACAAGTAGGACCTGAAAAGGAATGCCTGATGGCAGAAAGTTCATCCCAGAAGGAGGATCTTAAATTGTCATCATTAGGACCATAGACAGCTATAATAGAACAACAGAAATTAGAGATCTTATCTTTAAGAATAACTGCCTTAGAAAAGGCGCCTGACAAGGAATACTACAGGTCCCACTTAGAAGACTTCCAAGCGATGAGGATGCCACCCGTTGAGCCCACTGCATCCAAGGTGACAAACTGAGCATCTTGGGCTTCCCACAGCGAATGCAAGAGAGTCCCTGAAAAGGAAGGGACTTTAGTTTCCTGAAGACAAACAACATCCGGATTCTTTCTCCGGATCGAACTTTTTATGAGGCTCCGCTTCTGTCTGGAGCCGACCCCCTTGACATTCCACGAGAAGATGATCATTGGGGAACCGACTTTCCCCGAGTATCCTTCCGACCACGTCTAGTGGTAGATGTGGGAGTTGAATGCGGTGAAGATTGAAGCCTGGTTAACTCCCTGTTAGAAGCTGAACGATGACCTTGTTTGACTGAGGGCCTAGTTGGAGGGAGAGGTCTGCCCCTATTCTCTATGAATTGAAAGAGTCGTATGTAGTCTTCCATTGTATTGCCAAAGGAGAGGCCCAAAGATCAACCGACATGACCCATAGGATCCCTGATCCATTTTTTTTTTCATGGATTTCTTCGTAGATTTCCTCCTTGGATTTATCTCCCGTGATCATCTTGGGATTGACCTCCTGTTGTTGATGAGAAGAGTCGGCGCACATCTGAAGAGGTGCGATGGATAAAACGTCTGTAGAATCTTCTTCCTGGAACAACGTAATAGGACCGAGATCTGCCCAGTCTCTGCAAGAAGGCACATAGTTGGCAGGGGTAGAAGGGATGGGGGACTGAGAGTAGAATTTTGAGGGAGGCATAGAGTCGCTACTGTATAAGTCCTCGGTCAGGGATTAAAGAGGAAGACTTAGGATCGGGGGAAAGGTGGAAAGAGCAGGCAGGGTGGGATGGTTCGGACCGGGTGCTATGGAAGAGAAGAGGTGTAGGATTGGCAGATACTGGTTCAGATATGTTGAGCGCGGGGCAGTTGGTAGGAGGGAGTCGGATTCGGTCGAGAAAGGACCCGCTTCGATAGAACCGATATCAACGAGGGATGTGAGACGCATGGATGCCGCCCGATCTTCCACGTGGAGGGCGCTTGGGAGAGTAGGCGAGTCGGTTTGAGAGCCTACAGTTGATGTGGCCCCGTCTTTAATATTTACCAAGTACGGAGAGGCACGTGTTTGAGCGAGAGCTGCTTGGGAGGGGATGAAGTCGCCCGCCCTATGAATAAGGTCTGCGTTAGGGATGCGTGTCTCAAGTAGCGACAAAGATGGGATCGTTTTCCCAGGCGTGGCTATAACTTCTGTCAGACGAAACGGGTGGGGAGAGGCGATGATGCTACGTGGAGAGAGAGAGGACGGAGCTTTGACCTGTGATTCGATGGCTGCAGGCGCTGTGACAGTGCTATGGGACGATAGTCCGCCGGAGAATCGTAGGAGTACACCTTCTTCCCGCGATCTGTTCTGAGACTGAACCGATGAGAGGTTGGCAGGCTCCCTTGCGCACCAAACATCGCCCCATCTTGGTAGGGGCGAATCAAAAGTCTCCCTTTGGACTGGGAGAGAAATGACTCGGTTGTTCACCTTAACTCGGACATGAGACGGAAGTGGGTAGCCTTTCTCTCTACGAACCCGAGCCCTGATGACACCGAGTTCCATCCCCATCTGAGTTTTGGGATCGATTTTGAGCAGGAAACCCAAACACGATGCAGCTTTAATCAGGAATTCATCATGCCAACATTCCATGGGGACATCCCATATACTGACCCGGATATTTTCTTTTCCAAAAATAGAGAAATCTTCCCAAGGTACGATTTTTTGAACTGGACCGGAGGCGTGTAGGTCACCTACCGCAGTTAACGCCTGAGGGTCAAGGCCAGGGAAAATTTTAACCCACAGGGCATTGGAGCTCAAAGGCTTCAACTCAGAATTACCATACTTGAAACCCGTGTGATCTTTGATCCATGCCTTGGCAGCCGAGATGGTAGCGCCGATCACTACCGACTTTGACAGATCTGTTGAGTTTATATCGAAAATGGCCTGATCTACAGACAGAGAAGGGACCGGGGAGTCGTCGGGGCTATCAGAATCGATGGTGGAAGAAGGGGTGATCGGGAGACCTACTGGCTCTTGTTGAGACGAAGAAGTTTGGGGGATCTTCAGAGTAAGGGCGTCTCTGAAAGAAAGACTGTCAGTGCGAAGCGGAGGCAACACAGACGGGGTAGGGAGTACAACAGGATGGATAGAGGAATTAGCAGGTTTGGGGGGGAGACGCTTAGGGGGAGCAGTGATGTGCAGGGATTCTGGCCCGTACCGAGCCCTTTGAACTAGCAATCTCTTACCCGCATAACTTACGCCGTGAAGCATGGCGACAACCCTGGCCAGTTCAGCCTCGCTACCCATATGGATAAGAGCGAATCCACGATACAATCCAGTTTCTCCGTCTATTGGCATAACTACGTCCATGACTGTACCCGCTTGTCCGAACACCTTCTCAAGATTAAGAGGATACCAGCCATGGGGGTAGCCTTTAACGAAAAGGGTAGGGTACATAGCATACTTACCGCGAGGGTCCTTCTCATCTTTCTGACCGCATCTCCTCTGGGGGACGACATTCCACTCGCGGTCTTTGTTTCCTGTAGGATTCTGATCTTTGTTAACTTGAAAATTCAGTTCCGCGGCGTGATCTTCCCCCTTCTTTCTTCCGGAAGAATCCATCAACGGCGATGAGCATCAGCGGCGAGGAGCATTCTTACAATAGTAATTGTTACAGGCTTACATTGAAAATATGATTGAAAGCATGTGACCTTTGTGTTGATAGACTGTCTCAACATGGCACAACAAATCTCGGATAAAAATTCAACCTTGAGAGTGGAGGCAACATTCTTAAGTACATTCTTGTATTCTGATCTCAAGTACATTCTTGTATTTTGAACCTTGCCAAAAATACCCCCCAAATTGGAAAATCGTAGCTATAGAATGTCCTTTTGTGGTTTAACATGTATCATTGCTGTGTTTTCTTTCTTAACTGTCTATTTGTTGGCCCACTATTAAGACTTATCATCATCATCATCATCATCATCATTATTATTTCAACAAGGAGTTTTGGGTTCATGGCTCCCATGATATCAAAATTTGGGTCATTGAACCATAGGGCCTGCTTGTAAAAACTGAAAACCTGAATCGCGCTGTATAAACTTTCATCCAGATCATGGTCAAATAATCATACTTGATTAGATCATCTTTGTTTATAGTTTGATGCTTCATGATTTATGGATTTCTTGAAGTTAATGTGGTATTGAAAGTCTTTAAAAATGCTTTCTTGTTTCTAGTAAAAAATTTCTTTCTTTCTTGCTTTTTTTTTTTTTTTTTTTGTTTCCCTGCCTCATGTAGCTTTTCAAATAGAGTTCTTTGGAGTCAAAGATTTAGTTTCAGTGATGTTTACCATTTTTTTCTCTTTTGTATGAACATTTATTAGAACCAAAAAGGAAGGAGAATACAAAGATAAAGTGCCCTACTCAAACAATAAAAGCAAGGAGAGAGGAGTCCACAATCTAGACAACTCTAGAGACACCCTTCTGGCAAGAGTATATGCTTGTCCACTTGCATATGGACTTAATTCTAGGGAAGAGTATACTCTTGTCCATTAGCATACTGATCTATTCTTGGAAAGAGTATATACTTCCGAATGAAGTTCAAATTCTTAAATATTCCCTATAGAAATTCAGATTCTTAAATATTCCTGCCAAATTTTGCAGATGTGAAACACTGTTGCTTGAATTCCTTCTTTCAGAAACTTTAAACAAGTCAAGGCTGAATTCCATTTTGTTGGTCTTGAGCATATCAAGCCAAATAACATGTTGTCATGTTGAACTTCAACTTATTGATGGAAGTATCTGTAACCTGGGTTTGACAGGCTACAAGTTGGAAGCTTGAAGAAGCAATTCATTTGTTCTATGTTGGAAATGAGGGTGGTGGATTGGCATCGTCTTCCCTATCTCCACCAACTGAAAATAGTCCCCCATTGGCCAATGAAAGCTTGGAGTAAGTCAAATAGACTCTTCTTCATTTTCCCACCTGCATTAAGGGTTAGGGGTGGTGGTTTTCAGTAGACAGAAAGAATTAGGGCCCATATGGAAGTTTCAGCGAGTTGGGATTGGTTCTGCATTTTTAGTGGGAAGTGGAAACTTCATCAAGCAGGATTTCGTTTCTTGAGTTTCCCTCAGGTCATGTTTGTGATAAGAATGGTAATTGCAATACAGCCACTAAAAGAGGAACTTCCAAATGAGTTCTTATTCAATATGTAAAAGAAGGCATTGATCCCTTCTCATTACCTCAGCTTGTATTTCTTGATGTAGTGTACAGGAAAAAGATATTGGAAATGAACACGTGGAGCAACATGTTGGAGATGAAGAAGTGCGCCCTCCTTTACCAGTGAGAAGAGAGGTTCTATATGATGATGGCCCATTGTATAGGTCTCTGCTGACTATCCATTATTCTTTGGGATACATCTTTTAAATTGTGATGGTCTGTGCGTTGTGTAATTCAATTAGTTCATCATTAAATCTAGAGATAGCAAAATTTTTTATGCCATTCAAATGTTCTTTGTATATAATTTATGGTTAGGATTAGATTTTCCATTCAACCTTTAAAAAAAGAAAGAAAGAAAAGAAAACAGAGGTTTTACCATTAAAAAAGGCGAGGTTAGATTTGAGCATAAATTGAGGTTGTTTTAGGGTTAGGGTTTTAATTGTGGATGAGTTGTTTTGGATTTTGTAATAAGATTTTTTATTTTTTTTGGAAGGCATTTGAAGATTTTGTGTTAACTATTGCTTTTACAAACGAATGGGTCATACCAAAAGATTGTGTTGGTAAGATGATCTTAAATGTTAATCATCCAATGGTTGGCATTCCTTTGGATCATGTTAGTCAAGAAAAGAGTTCACAATACCTGATGTTCAAAAGAATATGATTGATTTGGTAGTAAAGAACATCTTGTTCATTATGTGTTTTTTGCTTTATGGCCCATCCAAAAGGCGTTTGATCTATTGGATTGTTATCTTAATGATATGGTGATGCAAGACAATTAACCACTTGTTCTGAAAGCTCAAATTGATAAAGCATGGCCAATCAATCCCTTTATCTCATAGCATAGGCCCCACATCCCATGAGTTAGGACTTCGGTTGAACCCCCCTCGTCGGCTTCACATCACATGGGTACCGCCTCACATGAGCCACCTGCCTCACACGGGCCGCCCACCCGAGTGTGACCCTGCATCCTACATTTCACTCCACTCGAGCCCGGTGTGAAAATGCCCTTGCATTAATTGGTCTTGGAAAGTGATTTCATAGGCTTGACTAGCTCGTCTTTGACATGTCCAGCAATTATGCTTTCTTATTGCCACTGAAGTTATTGTATGCTTGACCTTTGGGCAAACCGTAGTTTTGGTGAATGACTCTATGGTTAGCTCTTTCTTGTTGCTTGTGACCTAAGAGTCACCACTGCCATCAAATGTACTTTATTAATTATTACGTTCTTAGATTCTTCTAAAAATATCATCTTACATGGCTTCTCTTTTTCTCTTGTTTTATTCCAGAATTTCAAGGATGGGCCATCCATCCCATGAAGCAAATTCTTTGGTTGCATTCCGGAATTTTAATGAGGAATCAAAACGTCCTGGTGTTTGGGAGTCAGATCAAAGTGCTGCATCTACTACAGATAGTTCTCGAGATAACCTGGCTTCCCTGTACCGCCCTCCTTTTGCCTTGATGCATCATGGACCTTTTGACAAGGTATAAGGATTTTTTTGTTTTTGTTTTTGTTTTTTTTTTTTTGCAAACTAAGTTGGTGCAAGCTCTCAAGTAATCTTATTGGCATCTAGCAATTCCTGTGGATTTAGTTGCAGTTTCTAGTAATACTGAAACGGCATGTTATCCATTCATGACTTAAGCCATATGACTTAGAAAGTTGTCAAGTATTTCAGTGCCATATAGTGTGCAGTCTCCTGTGGCATTTTTGGGACATTCTGGTTTGACGTGCCCAAGAAATTCTCTGAAATTAAAAATTATGTTATTTTATGGTAGCCAATGTCTTAACAACCCAATCGAATTGTCTGGTCTGACCGGGTTAAACTGGAACGACAACCCTCTCTAGGTTGATTCTATTTCGGCCCCTCAAGATTACCGAAACTGGTTTAACCATCCGGTGTGGTGTCTGAGTCGTCTGACCAAAATGTGCACAGAGTTTTGAGCAAGTTTCTTGGTCTGATCTAATACGTAATCTCCAGCAATGATTATCATAAAAACCATTTCCAGCTAAAAACTGTACAAAATCTTGAATCTGGGAGAGGGAAGGAGAGCTATAGGGAGAAATTCTGTTCAGTTTGTACTTGGAGATAAGCTTCAGATGATGTTGCAATTTCTGTGTTCTCCTCTCCCCCCCCCCCCCCCCCCCCCCCCCCGACCTTGCTCGTCCAAGTGAAGAGATGCAGAAGCAAAAGAGAGGGCCTGGTCTTTTATCCTCGAGAAAGAAGATAGCCACTTCTGGGAGAGTAAATTGAAAGCCTTGAAGTGATTCATCAGCAGTTCATGCAGTATACATGGGAAGCAATCCCGACTGTCCAAATTGTGTGAAATTGTTGATGGAGCTTTGCTAAAAAATCACACTAATTGGATGTCTTAACCATTTGATTTTGCTTGTTCAATTTGAACTGTTAACCCAAATATATGTAACCATTTATTGGTAGCCATCAATTGGATGGCTAGGATCATTTGATCAAAGTGACTTTTTTGGGTGTATGCTGATGGCCCCCATATTTTTGGATGGTGTAAATCTTTGCATGTCTGCTCCACGTGTATGGTGAATGAGTCATTGCCATTTTAAAAATAGGGGTAACTATCACTGTAGTCTAGCCCTTTGAACCACATATGGTCATGGGAAAGTGTGCTGATTTTGTTTGGGAAAATCCTAACAATTGGCAAAGATGTATGGGCTGCACAATTAGACCCATCATACCATGGAACCAACCAAACCATTCCAAGCAGACACGATGGCACAAAGATTACATGGGCCTATGCCAAAAAATTGTTTTGTTTGATCTTACTTTGCAAATCTTGCTTGCTCTTGACAATGTGAATCCAATTATTATTATTTTTTGAGAGAACAACAAATTTATTGAGAAGTTGCAAAAGCGGACAAAGAATACAATCCCAGGCAACAAAATCAAGAAAGAGAGCCGCCAATGGTGGCCTTTACACAAACCGCCCAGCTAGACACTAAATTCTTAACTTTACTCACTGCCTCCCCTAAAAACACATTCTCATTCCTAAAGCATCACCCATTTTGTGCTCCCCAAAGCACCCAACAAACACCCATTAATAGCAAATGCCATTTGGCCTTTCCGTATTTGCCAACCCCCCATTGCCACACCTAGATTAACTTGCTAACAAACTTAGGCATAACCCTACCAATTTTCATATCGTTGAAGAAGTGGTTTTAAATTGAGCAAGAGAAGGGGCAATGGATGAAAAGGTGGTCAATTGACTCCCAATCTCCCATGCACATTAGGTAGATACCTCAACAGGTTGTCCACCGTGTGAACTCTTCCCCTACCAAGGAGCTAAACGAAAACAGCAACCCTAGGAGTGCCACAGAACCAAAAATGAAAAGGATGGGGTAGGCCCAACTGAGAGGGGGTCTTCGAAACCAAAAGAAATAAAGACTTCACCGTAAACTTTCCCGACCAGTGCTGCATTCAGTGCATCGAGTCTTCTTTGTTAAACACTGACCTAACACTGATGAGGTTCAAGAGATTGATAAACTTGTTGCATTCACCATCTAATAAGTTCCTTTAGCAAGGGGGAGTTCAAATAACTGAACCCTCAACTATGGAAAGCAATCCGCCACCATGACATATTTGTCGGGCGCGTGAGTGATTCTTGGGAAGAGAGATTGAAGCACCTACCTGTTACACCAGGGATCCATCCAAAAGCGAATCCGATTGCCTCTACTAACCTCGCAGGAGATCCCCCGTGTAACTAAATGCTTAGTGTTTGCTATTGCTCTCCAAATTACCGATGCTTTATACAATGAATGATGCCTCCTGAACCAACTGTCCTCTCGCGTACCATATTTTCCTGCTATCACCTGTCTCCAAAGCCTGCCTTCACCCAAAACTGCCAAATCCACTTCCCGAAAAGGGCCACATTGATATCCCCCAAAGGTTTTATGCCAACCCCACCCTGGGTAATAGGTTTACAAACCTCATCCAACTTTAGAAGAAGAAACTTCCTTGTCGTACTATCGCTTTCTTAGAGGAAAGTTATTCTCAACTTGTCCAGCTTGTCCAACATTGACTTGGGGCACTTGAACAAGGAAAGGAAATAAATAGGCATATTAGAGAAAGTCGTCTTTAAGAGGTTTAATTGACCCCCATGGACATATAGCGACATTTCCATGCTGTCAACTTCCTTTTGATTCTTTCAATCACCCCATCCCAGAGATACTTGGGTAGTTTCCCAATGCCTAAAGGCAACTCTGGATATGTTGAGGGAAAGGCTCTAGTCTTACAGTTGAAGATGTTTGTGAATCGAAGCAAGTTGGGTCCATCTACATTCACCCCAAGCATTTTTGACTTGTTACATTAATTTTCAACCCCGAAATAGTGTTGAAATATGCCAAATTTTTTCGAACATTATCCACCGAGTCCTCATTAGCTTCGCAAAATAGAAGCGTGTCATTTGCATACTGGAGATGAGAAATTTGTCTATCGATTTGTGGGATATCAAAACCTTTAAACAACCCACTCGTAACGCCCTTGTTGAGCATACCACTGAGAGCCTGCACCACCACCATAAATAAGTAAGGCGAGAGTAGATCTGCCTGCCTTGACCCTCTAGAAGCCTTAAAGAAGCCTTTCAGAGCTCTCCATTAATTAAATAGAGAATGAAGTGGAATCTACACAAGCTTTTATTCACCCCCTCCACTTTTTGCCAAAACCTAACCGATCAAGCATGTAATCTAAAAAATCTTATTTACATGGTTATAAGCCTTTTCAATATCCAATTTGCAAACTAGGCTATATTTCTTTTCTTGGTATCTGGAATTAATGTGAAAAGGAGAGCTAGTGATGTCCGGGGGGGGGGGAGAAGAATAGGACAGTGCCAAATAATCGAAATAATTACGGAATATGTAAAGAGTATAAAAAATCTCAATTGCCTGAGTATTGAAACCTTGATTCTAAATGATTTGTAGGACAACCTTCACCTAAAATATTAGGCAGGACAACCTTATTTCACGAATGTCTTTAAAATCAATCTTTCAAACTAGCAAGAGAAGATAAAAGAATTACAACATTCACCACAAAAATGAAATAATAAATAACATCCACCACCAAAAGATTAAAGCATTCACCACAATGCACAAGGAGTTATAGTGGTTCGGTGCTTAAAACAACCACACCTACTCCACTCCCAAAATTACCACCTTTGTAATTTTGGCTTTCACTATAATAAGGTTTTCACAGGTTTACCTTAACAACCTAATATAGTTCCTTGTGATTTTGACAGGCTATCACAAATAAAAACCCCTTTTGTGATTTTGACGGGCTATCACAAAAAAAAACCCCACTCAGATTTTCATAGGCTATCTCAGACATACCTAAAATGAAATATAGAAAAATAATGTACTTATCTTCAAATGGAGATTCGAAGACGTGGTAGAAGCTTGTAGTAGATGAATTTCTTTCTTGAACGTAGGTGACACAGTGTTCAATCAGACAAAGAGGATAGGGTTCTATAGATTTTATAAATGAAAAACCCAAATGCTACTTGATTCAATTCTCTTAGATCTTAAAGAAGAGTATAAATTACTTTATTAAAATAATATTAAAATGATTTTGAAAAAAGACAATTGAATAAGCTCTAAATTTAAATTATAAATACTAAACAGATAGCTTGCCGAGGACTTGAGCTTTTCTCTCTCTTGCAGAAGGATTATAGTAAATTTTCGTTGTTATTTATAATGAGAGAAACCCTCTATTTATGGCTAAAGAGGTTGGAAATTCGGCTAGTCTAAGGCTGGCTGGATTCCACTGGATTCTTTCCAACGGCTAGTGGATCGCGCGGGATAAGATTTATCCAAAATTTGGCTGGCTGAATTTTCACAAAAATCAAAAGTTTGCATTGCTAGAATTTGACCTGAACTTACTCAGGCTAGCCGAATTTCAAGCTTAGGCTAGCCGAACCAAAACTTGGGCTGGCCGAATTTTCAAAAAAATTTGTTATTTTGCTCGGGCTTAAAGTTAAGCTGGCCGAGGAAGGTAGGCTAGTCGAATTTCAGACCAAAAACACAAATTAAATGCAAGTTTAAAGATTTTTTGAAAGTACCTAAACTTAAGGTCTTTCTAGGGTTATACCACCTGTGTTTTAGCAAATATATGGGACAACTTGTCTTGAACTTTGACTTGATCTTGTCTTGAAATCAGGCGTGGACTTCTTGAGAAGATGTGTCGATCTTGAGTTGATCATGAACCGATCTTGAACTGATCTTCAGGCATGTAGAGTAGTTGTGATTCCATACTTGTGATCTTACATTGAAACACTTTTGTATTACGAAATTTGACAATTCATGTGTGCTAAACATAAAAGCACTTACACAATGTATTCATGAGCCATTAAAGCAATTGCATAAAAAATCCAATTATGACTATTGTCATAAAAGAAACTACATGTTGATCATGAGAAGTTGAAGAGGGAATTTGCAGAACATGTGCTCGCATGGTACACTTGTGTGAAATATGAGCTACTTATCAGGTGAGTCACAATTTGAACATGCGGTGGTCCAAAATCAGGCCTAGGGCTATCAATGGATAGCTAGACCCGTGGTACTCGATGGATTTGGCCCGACTTTAACATGTTTGGGTCCAATTTTTCGGACTTGTTTAGAAGTTAGGTCGAGCTTGGGTCCACCATTTCAGATCCAGTTAAAAAATCAGGTCTAGTCAGGGCTACCATTTTGGACTTGGTTAAAATCAGGTCAGGTTATAATTTTAATAGTGATATATATATATATATATATATATATATATATATATATATATATATATATATATATATCATAATATTTTTTTTCGAACGATGACAATTTTATTAAAAAGGCCAAAGCCTAAATAATACAAGAAGAGCAATAATCCTTGAAGATAGAGCTCACTCCATAACATGCCCTTTTGCTCTACTGAAGACTTTTGAGATTCGTCTTGCCCAATTCTTAAAGCATCGATTGTTCCTTCCTATCTAAAGATGCCATATCCCCGCTACTAGACAAAGTTGTCAAACTTTTTTCCCCACCTTCCCCACACCACCACCATGCCACGAAAGAAAGAATTGATCAATAGACCTTGGCGTAACCCAATCATCATTCGCGATCATCATAATCATCTAAAGGCCTGTTTAGGAGCATGGATTTGGAACCCCTTGGATTTGAAACCCCCTGGATTTGGAATTCCCATTGTGTTTGGCACCTGGAATTTAGAATCCCCCTCTAATCCAAAAATTGCTATGCATAGTATATTTACAAGGGTTTGAATTTAATGACGAAATCAACCTGAATATCTGTAATTAGTGTATGTATGTAATGTTTGACACAATGGTTGTAACAAGCTTGTTGAAATATACACTTTGCCTGAAAATGATGAAATTCCAAGTCTTGGATGGGCCACAAGCACAAGGTCACATCTGAGTGACTAACCAGCGATTTTTATTTTTTAGATGTAATCCAAGCTTTCACTGTGGATTTCAAACCCTTAGTTACTTTATGGTGCCAAACATACTTGGGGATTTGAAATACCCTTAACATACCCCCCCCCCCCCAAAAAAAAAAAAAAAAAAAAAAAAAACAATAAAAATAAAAAATAATAAAAAAAAAAAAATCCATGGTGGGCACATCAAGTCTTTTCTTACTACCCCCATCCACATCCTCTTGGGCCTTCCCCTTGTCCTTTTAATGCCTTCAATGTTTACCAACTCACTCCTAACTAACGTGGTTCTTGGTCTTCATTTCCAGTCTTGTCATTTGCAGTTGCATAAGCGCTTACGTGATCGCAAATGTCATTTTGGGAGCATATACATATGCTGGGCATTATGCCATAGCATTTGCAATTCCTATGAATATGTTCTTCTTATAGCCATCCTATAAAATTTCCCCTTTCGGTTTGAGTGCTACACGATGATCACATAAAACTCCAGAGGCACATCTCCATTTCTTCCACCTAGCTCGAATTCTATGGCCAACATCCTTTTCAATCTCTCCACTTTCATGAATTATTGACCCAAGGTTTCGAAAGTGGTCATTTTGGGAAACTTCTTGATCAACAATCTTAAGATTCTAACTAGTTCCTCATTTTCACTAAAATTGCACTCCTTATACTTTGTTTTATAGAAAATGTGCATGTGTGGCATTCCGTGCGGTCCAACACAGGTCGGCCCTGATGTGTTTTTGTGCAGACATCCATTCAGTTCATTATATGTGTCACCTCAAAAAAACATTTGGGGCCAAAATTCAAGTGGATCCAAAATTCATGTGGGCCACAACACAAGAACTAGGTGGAATAGGACGCCCACTATTGATTTGTTTTTGAGGTCCACCGTGTCGTTTATGTTAAATCTATGCCATTTAGATCCTTCAGATGGCTTTGATGATGTGTTAGGCTAAGATTCATGAGGGTTTACAACTCTAGTGAGCTTCATTGAAAATTAAGGGTGGGCATTCACTCCCATCTTGTTCTTTGTGCTATGGCCCACCTGAGTTTTGGATCGACGTGATTTCGAGGCTCAGGGGGTTTTCTCAGGCGAAGCATTTGATGGATGGGATGGATGTCTGCACAACATCATGGTGGAGAGTCCACCTGAGTTGGACCATATAGGTGCTTCGTGTTGTCGTGCTTGTAGGTGAGCACCGAGCACCACTTTACACACACACACACACACACACACACACACACACACACACATATATATAGGGAAAAGGTACAATGCGCTCGAGCTGATTTTAACGTCCCATGAGGTCGAGCTGTGTGGGCCCCATCGTGATGCGTTTCGAACATCTACCCCATCAGTCAGATGCACCATTCCATCGTGGGCCTAGGTCCCAAAAATCAAGTCAATCCGTTAGTTGTGTGGGCCACACCATATACAGAAGTTGAGAGGGGCCGTGCACCATTAAAAAATTCATAATCATTTTTTGGGCCCACCGAGATGGGGTTTGCAAATCCAGCCCATCCATTATGTGTGTCCCACTTGGATGAGGGTTCAGACCAAGTTTCAGACGCATGCAAATTTCAGGTGGGTCCCACCAATTGCTTTTATATGTTTTTGGCGTGTCTTCACATGATTTTAGATGGTATGACCCACCTGAGTTCCATATACGACTGATTTTTGGGATATCCCATAATTTAAAGGGGACCCATCAAATGCACGGTGTTGATGGTCGACACGCATCACGGTGGGGCCCACACAGCTCGACCTCATGGGAGCTTATCGTGAGCTCAAGAGCATAGTACCTTTTCCCATATATATATATATATATATATATATATATATATATGCCGATATATGCCGAATGCTCAACTGCGCACCAGTTCGCACGTAACTCGTGCGAACTTTTTTGAGAACTCATCATAAGTGATTTGACTCCAAAATCTGAACGGTCCATGTGAAGCAGCACCTCATGAAACACCCTAGGCTCAATTTTTACTTTGATCCAAAACTCTAGTGGCCATGAAAAATGAAAACAGTTTCCTCGCATTTCTCTTTGCTATGGCCCACTAGAATTTTAGATCAGGGTGAAAATTTGTCCCTAGGGGTTTCATGGGATTCCGCATCACATGGACCGTTCAGATTAGATGCCCATGACGTGTGTAAAGGTGCCCACGTGCATAGGTGCGCAGGTGAGCATGACTCTCTCTCTCTCTCTACACACACACATGCGTGCATGTGTGTGTAGATAGTGATGGTCTCATGCTAACAGCTCGTAGGAGACCATTCATGCGATCAAAAGAGGGCTAAATAGAGTGGGCCTCATGGTGATGTGTATGTGAAATCCACTCTGAATCATCTGATGTTGCATGCATTGGCATGTGTGCTATGAAATGCATTGTCAATCTACCTTCATGTGAATTGCTTGGGCACTTCCATTGTTTTATCCAGCAAAGTGAACCTTCTATTTTAGGTGTAACAACGTGTTATATGATTTGTTTTTGCTTATGTGTACAGGCAAAGATAGAGGCATCTCTTCAGGATAAGTGGCTCCTGGTCAACTTGCAGTCCACGAAAGAGTTCAGCTCACACATGGTAATATCTTCTTCCAGCTTTGTAAGCCCACACACACCTTTGTGTTGGAGATGACCCGTGCATCAGGTTGTAGGGGTGCAACTCTGGCTTGTCGGTTGAGGGTCAACCCAAGATCAGCTCAACCACAACAGGTGGCGGCCTGAGGCCTGACGGAGGCCCAACCCTACCTAAGCCCAAAGCTGAGCTATTAAATTCCATTCTAACACAATTTTGGTTGGATCGGGTTGGGTTGCGTCAAACTAACACCTACATTGAGCAAACTAACACATAAAAATCAAACATCTAACCAACAAATAGCACCAAAAGTAACTCATGTAATTATTGAATAACATTAGCAAAATAAGGTCTACAATCATCACTCATAAACAAAATAACACTAGTGTGTGTGGCTCACTTCATCAGTGTATTGCCTTAATTTTTTTTTTTTTTTGGGTACATGGCATGCTCAATAGTGTGCGCTACTGGTCTGGATCTCTAACACGTGTTATCCACAGGGATCTTTGACACATGTTCTGCCCTCTGGCCTCGCTCACTTGAGGGCCCCTCATTGAATCATGACTCTTGAGTTCATTTTGTCTCTATATGGGAGTCACGATCCATTGCATTTTGCTACACATTTGGGCCCAAGTGCTGAGATGGTCCAATGATTAGATGTGTCCATACTCCATATGCCTATTCTTATTACCACCATAAATAAGCTATTATCCCGTACATGTTTTAAATGTTGTCCAATATGACTTGGTATTGCCCAAGTGTATTGATTTTGGTTTGAAATGATATGAGTCATCACTCTAATAGGAGGCCAGGTCAGACCAAATCAAGGTGAGTCGTACCAGTTTCAGCCCCATGCGAGTCGCTCTCCAAAACTGGTACTTAAATCTGACATCATGATTCATTATGATCCTAAGCTTTGATTTTGAGTTGAATGCGAGTGATTGAAAGTATTCTTTTAATGTTCAAAATTCATCAAACAATGGTGATGGCCAAAATCATTGTTTCAGCATAATTTTGTGACATTGGGCCCCATAGCATAGTCCACAACATGGATGGTTTCGATCATCAGATCACCCAACGGGTGAGCCCAGTTATTCATGATGGTGAACCCTATTTTCTGTTCATGGATGGTTTTAATCATGAACCCTATATAGGGTAGAGCCCCCAGAATTGACAATGCCACAATCATGATCCCTTTTTCCATCCAGGCCGTGACTTTATGTTCATATCATGTATGTTGGCTATAACTCACATGTCTATGTATTGCACATAAAGTTAGATTCGGGTTGGGGCACAATGCCTGGGGCATCAATGTTTGGTCCAAGGATTTTCAGCTTGAGTGCAACCCAATTTTAACCTAAATTGGTTGGGCCCGTCAGGTTTGGGTTTAGCACAACCCAATATTCACCCTTATCAGGTTGGCTCCACCATGATGCATCCTGCATTTGGGCTGAAATATTCATCACCCTTGATTGCAGAATGGACCACAAGCCTAACCTTCAAAAGTCTAAACTTCTGTTGCACTGCCTCCTTGATGGTCATTGTGTTGACTCGGCATAATTTTTCCAGCCTTGTGGGCCCCATGGCCCCCTCTTTAATGGCAAACTATCTCAAGAAGATCAAATGATCAACACTTGATCTAAGTGGGATATATGGCCACATGCACATGGAACTCGTGTGCACATTCCTGTTGCTGGGGCCCATACTTCATCTACAGGTGGGGCCACATGCCCCTACAAAATGTATGTGCGTTCTTCTCCTATAATTTAGCTGCTCCACATGTCCAACGTGAAGCCATTGTCACATAGAAATCAGCTACAATCTATCTGCATATAAGGCATTAATGCTCTCTCCTTGTTCATACTAATCTGAAGTGATTTAGGTGCTTCTACTTTATAGTGGTAGTAATGGTGATTTTCTATCCAAACAGGCGCTTGATCTAATGAATGCTATTGATGGGATTGGAAACTTCAATACCATTTTCGCCACCTTGGTTGCGGCTCCTAGTAATAGTAAAAAACTATTTGGGATATATATTAAATCCAGTGCATATCACAAGAATATGACATCGTGCGTGGGTAAGTTGGGGACATCATTAACAAAACTACTATAACATTCCATCACAATGTTGCCATTAGTTTGGAACGATGGACACTGCAATGATGAAAGGTGCTTAGGAACTAGTTCATGGTAAATGATATTGCTTTGGAAACTCATCGATGCAACTGATAGTGTTCAAAATATTGATATCGCACATTGTGTCACACCTTTGGATGTGAAAATTCGTGGGAAACACCGGGAAATATCACATGTTTCACCTAATGTATCTTAGCCTGAGGTAAACATTGAGGAAACTTTAGGAAAATGGTGTAATTTTTATTGAAACTTTAGGAGATGTTACAAGACACATCTTTACACACTTAGGATTCAAACCATTACAAAAAAAAAAAGCACAATATTCCATTTTTTAAGTGACAAAACTATTGTGTTAACCCGTCACGGTTTGGGTGAACGGCTTCGGTCGTGGGTTTGCTCCCCACAGACATGAGTTCGATTCCCCTCCCCGTGGATTACCCGATGCACGTGATTGGCGGGTGATTGCGTGCATCCGCAAGGAATTGTCTCGCTTTAAAGGGGTAGGGACACCTAGTCGTTGTCATAAAAAAAAAAAAAAGAAAAAGAAAAGAAAAACTAGTGTTATTGGCCATAAGTTGTGTAAGTATATCCAAATTAAGTTCGCATCATTCAAATGTCACACAATACAAGCAATAAACTACAAACAAGCACGAAGAAGAGTGTTGTTGTGCTATGTTTGAATAACATCTTTATACAAGTACTAGTGTAACAAGGGTAGACTACAAGGTTTTAGAGTAGTAGGATCTTATGAAGCAAACACCCTACAAAGAAAATGGAAGGAATACGATATCAACGTTTTAAATATCATTATCGCGTAATGTACCGCACCCTTGGGATACGGATACATAGCGATTATCGCATGAGATATATCGGTTGTATCGCGTAATGTATCGCTGTTGTTGGGAAACATGGGAACATTGGGAAATTGGTCGAATTTTTCAAGAAAACTTCATGGATTGTTGAAAAAGGCATAAATGAACACTTAGAAATCCAAACATTATAAAAAGAAAAAAAGAAAAAAGAAAAAAGTACACATAATAGGGGTTTCCTTTGTATGGGGTCCTAATACATGCACTGTCCAACTAAACTGATGCAAGTATATTTAAAGTCTATTCGTATAATTTATAAACGTAAGAAGATGTATGGTAACACAAGCAATATATTCAAAAGCAAAAGAAGAATCACTAGATCAGGTTAAATGTTTGATTTTGTGTCTGGATACAAAGATTGCAAGCAATTTGAGAGAAATGGAAAAATTTTGATTTTTCCCAATTTTCCACAACTTGCCCCATCTCCCCCAAATCTCAAAATCGAAGCTCCAAATCCATGATTTTTCATGGGAAACATGAAGAATAATAGATTTGTAACCATTTGACATTGATTTAACATGATTTACAACCAAATAAAAAAAAAGGATCAAAAATCGAATATGTAGAGGCACACTTGAGCTTACAAATATCTATATTTTGTATCTTTCATCATTTCTGTTATTTGAATGTTCTCTTTAATGGTTGGAATATGGACTTATTTTTTTGACTCTTGTTATCTTGTGAAGCTGAACCGGGATACATGGGCAAATGAAGCTGTGGCGCAAACCATCAGTACTAATTTTATCTTCTGGCAGGTCTGTTGATAATCTTTTACTGCTTTATTGGATGTGTCTTTTATGATTCTATAAACTAGTATTCTGTGGTTTTGAATGGTTGTATGTTGAATTTTCATCAATTCATCTTGGACTTGATGTGTGCCATTTTTACCCTTGGTTCTTATTTGTTTCTTTTAATACTTTTATGTTTTATTTTATTTTTAAAGACATTATGTGGTACCTCACTAAATATGTGCAAAGCAAATATGAAGATTTGCGTTACTGTAGAAAAAGACAATCTTGACTTGATACCGATGGTTGGGAATGGGAGTACATGACAATAAAAAATAATTAGCATAAATATGACACTCAAATTTCATTGACCTAAGAATAATCTCCAATTTCATGGCTTGCTTCTTTTGGTGATGTCTAGTTAGGCGGGGATGACATGGAAAGGAAGATCTACGACAACCTGGAAGATAAACAGGGACAAATGTTCCCCTTGCCTGAAGGCTCTGGAACTCTGAAATATTTTGAAGCAACCCATTAACAAGGATAGAAAAAGATGTTGTTGAGGCACATTCCTTCAACCACCCTATGCATTTTGGTCCACATCCCATCCTTCTCAAGGAAGTAAAGTTAATCAATTCAAGCATGGGGAAATGGAACATATGTATTGATATCACCAATACCCAAAAATGTATCTCTAACTGACGGAAACGTTGGGGAAACATGGAGAAAATGGTAGAATTTATCAATGAAACTTCAGGAGATGCTAAAATACATGTATTTCCATATTTAGGAATCAAATAATATAACAAAAGATGCATACATAATAAGTTTCCTTTTAATGAGGACCTAAAAATGCATGTATCGCTAACTCGGGAAAACATGGGGAAAATGGTTGATCCATCCATCCATCCATGTATATTGTATGCACATATTACCTACATACACAAATACAAATACACATGCATGATCCATTCGTCCAACCATCCATTGATGTAGACATACTACATTGACACACACACACACATGCATGATCTATCCATCCATCCATGCATGCATACACATGCATTTCATCATACAACCACACACCCATTTAAAAAAATTGAAATGGATATATTTTTTTAAATTAATAGATTTTTAATGATATCAATTCATTGGCAATATTATCGATAATATTGCCGATATATTTGGATACAAGCAACATCTGGAATTTATACAGTTGAAAGTATGCAATACATTAGTGATGTCGATACATTGGTGATACTTTGTGATATATTGGCAATGTATCACTGATGCTTGGAATTTCTGATACTACTAGTGTTATCTGTATTGCCGAGCTGGCAATACTAATAATATCAGCAATATTGTCGATAGTATCGCTGCTACTTGTAACAATGCTCCTTTCCTTCATGATCTCTTAGGACACTCTTTCCCTCTGATCCAAGGGCAACCTCAGGAGAACTCAATCCCGTTTCAGCCTCTTCACTCCCATTGGCAAAAATGGTAATCCAATCAGAGTTAACCCACCTAGAGATTTCCTCTATAGACACAATATCCAAATCAGCCTTTCTTAGCATGCTTTCAACTACCTTTTTATTTTTTATTTTAAACTATAGATATGGCATCATGTACTTTGACCCTCAACCTGTTCAAGGCATGCATTCCATACCTTGGGCCTCACTCTGAATCTCCCTCCGTATATCACTTCTACATTCAATCTGTCTGCTGGACCCTTCCAATTCCTTCAACACCTCCTGGTCCTTCTCTAGGAGCCCTTCCAACATCTCCCCTCCAACATCTCCCCATGTTGACCCCATCTGACAAAATAGACCTTCCTCCGTCCACACTTTTCCCATCGAGGACTTCTATTGTTTTTTGGGCCTCATCCTTCTATCTGAAGTGGACAAAAGCAAACCAGCTGGGATTGCTAGTTATCTTTATTTGTTGGCATTGACTGTCTTTGTCACCTTCCTGTATTCCTCAAAGATGGAAGCTGCACCAACGGCCTTCCAACAAGGACCAATAATTAACACAGTGGGAATTGTTTAGAAACCATTTGTTTCGCATATATTGTTTCCAATAATAATCATGTAGCAACTACTTCACTGGCAATAAAGGAAAAGGAATTGCATTCTAAATAGGTAAACCATAGAAGTTGAAACTTACTAGAGTACATCACTTAGACACAACCATCTGGTTGTGGTGTTCTATGGACTGCAGGAATACCCCCAGATGAGGTCTACGGTTTGTGTAAGGGCCATATATAAAGGGCCTGGTTGGACTTGTGGGCTGTGCAGTACAACTGATTTGCTATTTAGGTGATTGGACTTATGTGCCCAGGAGTGCAATAAAAATGCCAATCTGGACCAAATATATTAATCAGATGATATGTGAGGTCCACCCTTGGACCTCCTATTGTTAACACACTTTATGTGTGGCCTGGGTGCATCAAAGTATAAGCAGATAGGAAGCAGGAGCATGCGTCTGAAGTGTGATTTGAAGTGAGAGTATTGCTTAGGTGGAAGGTTCATGCAACTTAATGTAAATCAGATTTGTATCCCAGCCAAGGGATTTGGTCTACACTGGAAGCAATTACTTGACCTTACATTTTATTTTTTACTGCCCAATAAATAGATCTTGATTTGTTACTCTAACGAAAGATAGAATTTTCTTTCTTAATGGTAATGGTTTGGATTTCAGGGTGCATGAAAACCTAAATATCCTGAGCAATGGCTCCAATGCCTTGAATGTTCAGGAAAGGGTGAGAATACCATTGTATTGACTAAGGCTAACGTTAAATAAATGGAAAAGTTCACTGATTTCCCCTTTTCATGAGCACAAGTGTGGCATGGTAAGCTGGGCTTGAACCTGAGACCTCAAAGTTGAAGTGAGGAGCACCATACATTGGTCTACCAGCTCAAACCCGAAATCCCCATAATAAGAATAATGTACATAGAACTACATAAAAACACAAATTCTGAGGGTATATAACAACACCCTTTTGTGAATAATTAAAACAAGAAAAAAGATACAGGTCCTACCAAAACTGGTTTCATGGGTATCAGTGTTAAGAGTTCTTATCACCTACAAACAATTGTATGCAGAAATCCGTTTTTCTTTGCCTTAAGAATTCTGGTTTCTAATTTTCTCTTGAAAGTTTTATATACTTTCAGGACTGGTCACCAAGCTACAGCTAAATCTGGCAATGGGTGGGCCTGGGTTGGTTCAGGCCTGGATTTTGAACTAGTTGGGCTGGGTCTATTCAAATTTATTTTTTCAAGAAGAAGAAATGGTTTTGCCTGGCGAGGGTGTGGCTCATTGTCAAGCCTACCTACAACTAGTGTTTGAGTTGTCGGTATCGCTACAAGTTTCGCTAGCTGGAGATAAAGATATAATATCGTTATCGCCGATAACTGGAAATGCAGGAAAAAATGGGGAAACATGGAGAAAATGGTGGAATTTTTCATTGAAACTTCATGACATGTCTAAATACACATATTTACATATTTAGGAATGAAAAAATTGCAAAAAGAATGCATTAAATAAGAAGTTTCCATTTAATGGGGGCCAAAAGGCATGCGTTGTTGTAAGAAATCATTCAAATCGTAACTAAAATGAGTTTATATAATACGAATGCAAGCTTATAACAATTAAGACATGCAAAAGTAAATGGATTAAAAAAAAATTACACATTTCTAGCTACATTTCATCCCCACATAGAATGATGAGGTGGCTCATAATCATTGTCCAGATCTCGTGGCAGTTGAGAGTAGTACTGTTGCCCAACATGTTGGGCCTACCATGAATGTGCGTGGGTTATCCACGCAGTCCATCTGTTTTTTCAGCTCATTTAATGGTTGTTTCAAAATTTGAAGCATGTCCAGAGCTCAAGTGAACCACACCACATGAAACAATGGTAAGAATGATTTTCACAGTTGAAACCTTGGTAGGGCCTACAGTGATGCTTATTTGTCATCCAACCCGTTCATAAGATCACAAAGACATGGATGAAGGAAAAACACAAATAACAGGTTAATCCAGATTTTCTTTGGCCTCATGGAATTTTAGATGGAATAATTTCAATTCACACTGTTTCCTATGGTGAGGTCCACTTGAGATTTGGATATACTTGGTTTTTGGGCTAAAGCTCTCAAATTATCTGTTAAAATGGATGGACAGTGGATAAAATATGTAAATCACGGTGGACCCCACATAATTTACTCAGTATGCAGCACATATGTACTCGAGTCGGTATGGACATAGCTTAGCTACGATGGGTTGAGCAGCGAGACTTGCCACCGAAGTGACGTGGAGCGGTTATCTGGCCCCACCATGGTTTATGTTTGGTATCCACACCATCCAACCATTTGAAGATATCATTTTAGTGTACAATACAGAGAATGAGTCAGATCCAAATCTCTAATGAACCACACCACATGAAAACAATAATGATTGGATATCCACCGTTAAAATCCTCCTAAGGCCCACAGTACTATTTATTTGATATCCAATCTGTATGATTAGGTCATACAAACCTAGATGAGGGGAAAAAATCAAATATTAGCTTGATCTAATACTTTTATAGGTCCCAAAAAGTTTTTAATGGTCTATGTTCATTCAACACTGTTTCCTGTAATGTGGTCCACTTGAGATTAGGATATACCTCATTTTTGGTCTCATACTCTAAAATGGTCTCGAAAAATAGATGGATGGTGAGGATACAACACATACATCATGGTGGGGCCTATAGAACGTTATGGTGGCCCAATGAATTGTTTAATGGTGAAAATCATTATCTCCGCTGCTATTTGTGGTGTGGTCCAGATGATCTTTGGATATGATTCAATTTTTGGATAATGGCCTAAAATAATCTCTAAAAATAGATGAACGGTGTAGATATAATAAATACATCACTGTGGAGCCCATGTAACTTTAATCTCCTTTGAACCGTTCGTACAACTCGGAGCTCGAGGAGCGTCAATGCTCGTTTGCGCACGACACGTACCTACAATAGCTATATAGCTACTGTGTGGTACACCAGCCAATCCACTTCCCTTTTTTTTGAAAAACCGGCACCGACAACGGCGATTTCCACGATTTTTCGTTAAAACTCCCAAAAATCTCTCCCAAAATTCAGATTTTTTTCAAATTCCAAATCAAATCCCCGTAAACCTAGGTAGAAATCTAGTTTCCTTTCAAAGCTATTCTAAGGGGGTTTTAGGTTTTTCGTTCTTGTGAAAGATTCAGCGCTTTTGACCGCGATTGGCCAACCAAATCCAGCCGAAGGCCACTCCTTGAGGTAGATCTTGAGTAAAAAGGTAAGAGAGCTTCTTCTTCTTCTTCTTCTTCTTTTCTATATTTTTTTTCCGAATGAGATGGTCGTCGCCTAATGTGGCCGAAAACACGGCATTTGTTTTGCCTATTTTATCGAAATCTACAGGGTAGTTGGCTGCTTTGGCCAGTGATCCGAAAATCTCTCCGATAATATCGAAAATATCGGCGACATCCAGAAGAGAAACGAAATACTGAGGTTTCGGTATTGCAGGTTTGGCGACACCGATAGTATCGGCGATATTATCGATTTCTCGCCAATAACTCAAACACTGCCTACAACCACATGTAAGACATTGGCCATTTTTTATACTAGGATTTTGGTTAAGAGAACCTACAAACATACAAACAGTTGCAGGTGAGTTCTCCTGTATTAAGATATGGACTGGTTACTGCTGAATTCGTTTGTACCACTTGTCTTCCTCGAACATATAATTGCCATGCTGTACATGTTTGTATGCTAATATGATTATAGATTATCAATTATATTTCTTTTTGGTATTAAGACCAAACATCCCGTCATTGGAGCTTTTCAGACTGACTGCTCCCTTCTATATTAATTTATATAATTCCAATTATACCCCTGTGCAAAGTTCTGTGATAATTCACCATTATTTTAAAAATGGTGAACTCTTTGACCATACACATGGCATAGTTGTGCATCAATCTAGACTGCTCAAATGGTTAACCAAGCTGTGGATGGAATATAACTCAAAAATCATACTGAGAAGAAAATAGTAACTATTTGTTTTTTGGTTGGAATTTAGATCGCTTACTATTGTACTTTTAGCTGTCTATTTGATATCCATAAAATGGATAGTTAAGATTGCTCAATCAGTACCTCTCAAACAAAATAACAATAAATAAATAATAAAATAAAAAAGATTTCTCAATCAGTATCAATTTAAGGGATGTTCTATTGGCAATGCGCTCCACAATTCAGATGTTCTAGATAGCTGCATGAGTACCACACATGAGAAGGATGAGTCACCATACTGTCCTATAGTCTGGTGACAACAGGCTACCTCTTTCTTTTACAGAGCTCAACGTATTTGTTAGTGTTGTACTATTTGAAAAGACGATGACGACTCATCTTCACATGTGGCACTATTGCACAACAATCCATACCACCCAAATTGTGGGTCCCATTGTGGATGGGGTATATCTGTAAATTACAATGATCAAGAAATTCCAACCATCTTGTTAATGGCCATAAATGGATGCTTATAGTGGTCCAAATTAGAAGGGACATTAGATGGTTAATACCATCTTATCAATTTTTCTTTCTTTATTTCTTTCTTCTTCTTCTTCTTTTTGATATGATCCATCAACAATTCAGCAACTTGGATTGTCTGGATTGCCTGACAACTATGACAAGTGTATGTTTGAAGTGTCACCTTCTACATGTTGCAACTTGCAACACAAGCAGTGTAGTGTAACCCTTGTTTTTGGTACATGCAAGCGTACTTGTAAAGTGCATTGAGTGCACTCAAGTGCCCATGTGCCAAACTGCAACATCCAAGCTGCTTACTGAATGGGCCTTACAATGAGCACACACAGTAGTCAAAATCAAGCTGGTATGCTCATCTCCTAGGCTAGACAAGTACATTATGGTGTTAATAAATATCTTTAACCACCCATTTCTTTTCCACACATGTTTGTTCAGTGAACGAAAAGATCAGTCCAATTTTTGCCCATGAAACCTGTGTTGTGGTCCACTACATGAGCGGCTTGGATCTTACGGTGGTATGTGCAGCTGTGGGAGCAGAAAACAAGTGTGCTTATGCTACTGTGATCTCTTTTGGGCCCATGCTGTAGTAGGTAAACAGACGAAAATGCTTGCATGACTTAGGTTTTGTTTGGACATAGGGGCATTACTTTCACGCATGTGGATTGAACGACTTCACGTGGATAAGATCCACCTCGTCAATCAGGTTCATAACCCTATGTTTGGACTTGGGCGCAAAAATCAGCCCGATTCAACACTGAGATGGGCTACACCAAGGAAACAATTGAGATGTGAAGTCCTACCTTTAAAATCTCCAAATTGCATCTGGAGTCCACCATGGTGCATATATGCCATCCAGTCCACTCTTGTGGTGTGCCACACCAGGATGAATGGATTCACCTCATGTCATTAAAAGACTCATGTGGGCTGCTACACGTGAATTTAGAGGTTTTAGGCAAAATTTACACCATTCCCTATGATATGGCCCACGTAAGTCTTGGATTGAACTGATTTTTTTGGATCCATGGTGAAAATGTGGCAGAGCACTTAATGGATGGGATGAATCTGATTCATCTTCATCCCACATATCTCATGTTTAAGGGCTTTAAGGAAAATTAAGCCATTTGCGTGCCTACCGAAGTCAGGCTAGCGCCGCCCGAAGAGATGGGAAGAGCGTGGGGGTATATCGGGAATAAACAATAATTAACGAGCACAAGTTTTATCACAGGGAGTGGTCAGTATTAGGTTTCCTGAGTAGGGGGTTTGTTGCAATGGAAATATAAAGAGGGAGTGGCTGGGGGCTTAAAATCACAAGGGGGAGTCGGTCTTTCTCCCTTTCTTTTTTATAGCTAAAATCTGTCTACCCAGTATCCAGTGCTTCTCAACAGATAACTTGTACTCGATGATCTTAAATATGATTTAATTATTGTGAGATTTTCTCGGGTTTCCATATTCTGGTATGAATGATTATGGTACTTGTGTCTCATTCCCTTTGCTTGTGAATGATTCATTTTTACTCTTATGTCATCTCATTTGCTCATGGATGATTCAAAATTTCTCTGAGGTCATCTCTTTAAAGTTATCTACCACCATGTCACAAAAGTGTAGATGAATGAATGTGGTTTCAGCCAACTAATTGAAGTAAAAAATTACATGCTTACAGTTAAAGGGTATCATGCCCTTAGGTCTCTACATTTTCTAGTGGACCTTGGCAATGTTTACGCATTTATAGATCATTTTGGGAACTGAAGACTGATGGGGACATCATGTGCACATGCGCACGCACACCGCCCCCTACGCACGTACGCACAAAGAGGGCCCCACCATCGATCTGGATCGATGACGATGTCCAGGGAGGGCCCCATGCTAGAAGACGGAGTTTTGGTTCAAAAGAGTGGGCCTGATAATAAAGAAAAGCCCATCATGATATCTCATAATCATGGCCCGCTAGTCGGATTGATTTCATATTTTAGGTTTTGCTTATTGTTATTATTTAGAATATCATGAGTGGTTTAGATTTCTTTGTTTGGTTTTTATTTTAGTTCACTTCATTACCGTGTAATAGGATGCGCACATGGTGCGAGTTTTTGTGGTATAGGATTTTCCCTATAAATTGGCACCCCTTGTAGTTTTTTTAATTCATTTAAGCTTAATAAAAATTTCTATTTTATTTTTCTGTTCTCTTAGTGAGTTGTGGAAGAGTTTAGAAGTAGGTGCGAAGCCCTCCCTTTTCGAAGGGCTAACTACGTGGTGTGAAGCCACATCTATCCCTATCTGTCCCTACCCTCTCCCATATATCTCATCTTGTATCATCATTATTGCTTTGAATTTCCCAGCTTTTGCAGTTATTCATTCCCCTACAGCCAGTTTCCATAATTTGGACCTGTAAGAGGGTTGAAAATTCGACGGAGTACTATGCCTCGACCTTTCGTCGGATCGTCGTTAAACTTGGAGGGATTGGAGGTCTCCCCTAGCCGAACAAGGCCTAGATGTTACTTTGGGGAGGTGGGCTTCCATTACGTGCGGCTAGCCCATCTGCGCACATGCGTCAGCCCCTGGTCACCATCTGCGCGAAGGAGCTTTCTCCGGGTCAGGTTTTCCTCTTTTCATTCCTATTTTCTAAACCTTAGCCTTAGTTTGCATTAGCCCTAATTTATTTGCCCCTTTTTTCACCCTAGGGTTCCTTGAATTGAGATTAGGGAATCCCTTGGATTAGGGACTGTTTGCTATGCATGAGTAGTTGATTTCTATTTCCCTTTGAGATCATTTGGTTTATAATTTTTATTGGTCCAGTCCTAGACTGTGTAAGCCTGGACTCGCATAGATTCCCTTTTACTTGAATGTGGGATATGGAATTCGTATAATTGTTTCTGAACTAAGGTGATCTTAAGCCTGAAATCTCACACATCATGTTTAATTTCATGTCCTGCATCAAATTTGGTATCAGAGCTTAGGGTTCTTATAGGGGAATACATTATTTGTTTAATGTTAGTTTGTTTGAGTCCGTCATGCATCTAGTCCATCACATGTAGCTTTTAGGAGTCCATAGTCCCTTATTTTATTAACTATATTGTTGGAGTAACATTGCATAGTCCCCTCATATAGAATCTCATACAATCATTTAGTGTCATATAGTCATCATAGAAAGTTCTTAGGTGGAGTTAGCAAGTTGTACACCCATATGTACGGGTCATGGTTTTAGCTAGCACTCTACACTAAACATGAAACAATTGGTAGAGTCACTAAACAAGTCGTCCCAACAGATTGAGTCTTGGGGTAAGTGCTTGGAACGAAGCATAGATCAATGCCTTGACCAAATAGAGGCCTCCCTCAAGACAAACCCCACCATTAGGGAAGATGACCAATCTCAGGCAGGCGGCCAGGAGGATAAACAAATGAATGGAGGTGGTCAAGGAATCAGTCATGAGAGTGCACCCGTACCCCCATCCCATGAGGGACATCGAGACCATTATTTTGAGGGGCATAACATGTGCGGCCTCATGGCTAGAGAGTGCACCAGAGGCTAGTGTAGAGTTACCCACTGAGGCCATTCCGATAGAGGATGAGTTTCGTGATGCCTTTCTTGATGATCTACTGGATGAGTCTTCCCTTATGAGGGATATAGAGCACACCAGAACATGGGACACCGTAATACCTATAGCTGAGTTTGCGTTTAATAGTTCTGTCGATTGGTCCATAGGTCTCAGTCCTTATGAAGACATTACTGGTTATAAACCTGAGAAACCTATTGATCTTGTCCCTATATCACAGTCTTATAGGCCGTTAGAGCTTGCAGAGTCTTTTGCGCATAACATTTATTCATGACATCAAGAAATCAGGCAGAAGATCACTGCTAGTAATGAATGTTAGAAATTTTCTGCAGACCAACATAAATGTTTCAAGGAATTCAATATAAGGGACTGTGATGGTTCACATCAGGCCTGAGCGGTATCCTCTAGGGACCGTTCGTAAGTTACATGCGCGTAGCGTTGGACCCTTTAAAAGTATAAAACGAAATGGTCTCAATGCATATGTGGCAAATTTTTCACCCTCCATGGGAATTAGTTCCGCATTCAATATGGAGGATTTAGTTGCATTTCAAGGAGTCATTGATGCATTGTCTAGCCGATCGCCTAACATCCTGATTCCCTAGACCTTTCCCTTGATCCATGGCCTCCTCTCGACCCATCTTCCTAGCCTCTACGTCCCATACCTACCAGTCCCAACCCATTTTTTCAGACTCTACCTCCCATACCTACCATTCCCGACTCCTTTTTCCTGCATCTACATCCCATACCTACCCTTTCCGACCCATTTTTTTAGCCTCTACCTCCCATACCTACTATTCCCGACCTTTCTTCCCAACCTCTACATCCCATATCTAGCCTTCACACACCTAGATAGAAAATAGAGGATATCCTGGATCATCAGATAGTTTCTACGTTGGATGGCGGGTTTCAAAAGTACCTGGTTAAATGGAAGTCACGCCTAGCTTCAGACAGCACGTGACTCACTGAGGAGGAGTTTCAGAGACTTGATCTTGACATGCTAAAGTGGTTTAGGAGTTTTATTTCGCCAGTGGCGAAATCTTCACAGCCGGGGAGAATTGATGGGGACATCACGCGCACACGCGCACACACGCATGCTCGCCGCCCCCTACGCACGTACGCAAGAAGGAGGGCTCCACCGTCGATATGGATCGATGACGACGTCCAGAGAGGGCTCCCATGCTAGAAGACGGAGTTTTGGTTCAAACGAGTGGGTCCGATAATCAAGAAAAGCCCATCATGATATTTCACAATCATGCCCCGCTAGTCGGATTGATTTCATATTTTAAGTTTTGCTTATTGTTATTATTTAGAACATCATGAACGCTTTAGATTTTTTTGTTTGGTTTTTATTTTAATTTACTTCATCACCAAGGAATAGGTTGCACAAATGGTGTGAATTTTTGAGGTATAGGGTTTTCCGTATGAATAAGCACCTCTTGTAGTTCTTTTAATTCATTCAAGCTTAATAAAAATTCCTGCTTTATTTTTCTACTCTCTTAGTGAGTTGTGGAAGACTTTAAAAGTGGGTGCGAAGCCCTCTCTTTTGGAAGGGCTAACTACGTGGTGTGAAGCCACATCTATCCCCATCCGTCCCTATTCTCTCCCATCCATATATTTCATCTTCTATCATCATTATTGCTTTGAATTTCTCAGCTTTTGCAGTTATTCATTCCCCTATAGCCAGTTTCCATAATCTAGACCTGTAGGAGGGCTGAAACTTCGGCGGAGCACTACGCCTAGACCTTACGTCGGATCGTCATCAAACTTGGAGGGATTGGAGGTCTTCCCTAGCCGACCAAGGCTTAGGTGTTACTTTGGAGAGGCGGGCTTCCATCATAAGTGCGGCCATCCCACCTGCACACGTGCGTCAGCCCCGGGTCACCGTTTACACACAGGAGCTTTCTCCGGGTCAGGTTTTCCTTTTTTCATTCATATTTCCTAAACCCTAGCTTTAATTTGCATTTGCCCTAATTTATTTGTCATTTTTTTCACCCTAGGGTTCCTTGAATTGAGATTGGGGAATCTCTTGGATTAGGGACTGTTTGCTATGCATGAGTGGTTGATTTTTATTTCCCTTTGAGATCGTTTGACTTATAATTTTTATTGGTCCAGTTCTAGCCTGGACTCGCATAGATTCCCCTTTACTTGAATGTTTGGACTTTTTATGTGGGATATGAAATTTGTGTAATTGTTTCTGAACTAAGGTGATCTGAAGCCTGAAATCTCACACATCATGTTTAATTTCATGTCCTGCATCAATGACTTGTGCATGAGTTAGTAGTTATTCTTGTTTCTCATGCATTCATCTTAATTGATTTGTGGTGAGTTTCCCAATTACCCTTACACAGTATCTTATGACCATTTTTTTAGGTATATGATGATACTAGTGAGGGAAAGAAGGTTTGCACCTACTACAACCTGGTTTCTATTCCTGTAGTTCTCGTCATTGACCCCATTACAGGACAGAAAATGCGCTCATGGAATGGCATGATTCAACCAGAGCGTTTATTGGAGGTAGTGTTTACCCACTTGTAATTGAAAAGGAATTATCAGGTCATTATGCATCTGAGCATGAATAGTTTGCCAATGTACCAGTTCTCTGCACATGATGCCCATGATTTCATGATCCTGACCGTCGATCTGATGGGCCCCTTGTTGATGGGGTATGCCCCAAACTTTTTTCAGATTGGAGGTTTCTAGCATCCGATCTTTGGCCTCTTTTCTCCCAGCTCATTACTTTATTTGTTTCTTAACCATTGATATGCAGATCAATGATTTGAAGGGTTAATTTTTGTCCCTTCCATGGTAGGGTCCTGGTCAGTGGTCCGGCTCTCCAAAACATGGCCCCACTTGTCTTGAATGGGTGCATCAGAGTTCTATTCAAGTCTTGATGCATCAGGACCTGATGGTTCCTCTATTCTGCACATCTTGAGAATCTAGAGATCCAGGTCATGGACACATGTTTTGAAATGCTGGCCAGAATAAAAACTTATCTTTGCCAGAGCAAGTAAAATTCATGGTCATTTCTCATTACTTTCTCAATGGTTAAAAGGATCTACTGCCCTTCATGGATAGAGGTCCCAAGGACCATCATGTTGCCCACCCTCATAAGCGTCCAAGGGAAAGTGTCCCGTCTTCCAAGCAGAAGATACCAGGTGGGTTGGATATTCTTATTGTTAAACTTCACTTTGGTCTATGAAGCATTTTTATGCACACGATGAATTTTTGTATTCATGATTTTTATATCAATGTTAAGATTTTCACTTGCAAGTGGGTTTATTTATTTATATCATATGTGCAATGGCTTAACCCCAATTTGCTTGCCACTTAAAAAATGATCTTATCTCATTTTAGTTAATGGTAATTATGCATTAGAGATCATAGTTATATAAATTATGGGTTATCAAGAATATCTTTAATCCTTCCAAATTCTCTGATATATAAATTATGGGCTATCAACCAAACAGGGCCTTATTGTACAAAATTTCATCAGTCTTGGTCTACCAGTCTTGACCAGTGTTCCATGTATCGGTATCAACTCATGTATCACACCCTTGGGATATGGAAATATATTGTTATTGCACAGGAAATATTGCATGTATCAGGTAATGTATCATTGCTTGAGGGGAACATTGGGAAAACATTGGAAAAATGATGGAAATTTTCAATGAAAACTTTAAGAGGTGTTAAAAACACATGATTACACACTTAAAACTAAAACATTACAAAAATAAAAATAAAAAATAAAGAAAATACAAGTTTTATAATAAGTTTCCATTGTATATGGTACCTAACATATGCATTGCCTGACAAAAGCAATGCATGTGCACGTAATATCTAAAAAGAGTTCAGATATTCATAAATCATACAGACAATACCTCCAAAAATAAAAAAGAAGTGAAAGTACTTCAGCAAGTTTCTATAAAATTGATATTTTAATTATTTTTGCTTTTTAATTAAAAATAATCTTTATTTGAAACATTCAAGAAGCCGTCTCCAATCCATGGATTGTCCTACGAGTCTTGCCTATTGATTGTTTGGGACCCTTCTTGCAATTTAAATGGGTAAAAATGGAAGATTCTGATTTTCTTCAAAATCTTCTGTTTTATGCCACTTTGAAATTTGGAGCTTGAAATCCATGATTTCTCATGCAAAATATGCATAATCATGATTTAGTTACTTATTTCTTCCAAATATGAGCAAAAGAGTTATGTGAAAACAAACAAAATCACAAAAATCTTATGGAATGAGTTCTGGCCTGTTTCTGCTCATCGATCACAATTTTTCCACTCCAACCTTCATTTCTCTCCAAACAACTCAGAAGAAGTCTAAATCCTATCCCAAAGGATTCCACACACGTGCACCCGCGCACACACAAAAGAAGAGTTTTGAGACTTTTTTTTTTTTTGGTCATATTTGTTCGGTTCTTCAGAAGAGCAGTTTGCTGCCTCGATATTATTGATACGTATTTGCATGCATTGATGATATTGGGGAATATTTGCGAAGGGGCAATGTGATATTTTGCAATATCTCCGGGTATCATCTTCCCCCCCAAAAAAGAAAAAGAAAACTCACAATGGGCCCATGCGATATCAATAGTATCACCTGATATGATCGATACTGCAAACACTGGTTGTGACTTTCTTTCTTGTTGCACAAGCGGGTCTTCATCGCCCCAAACATTTTTCCATTATAGTCTACTAGCCATGACTTTCTTTCCTGTTGCATAGTTGAGTTCAAGAGTCTTCATTGATCACCACACATTTTGTTCATGTATTGTTTCTCAACTCTTTTTTCTTCCTTTTTTCCCCCCTCCAAACTCTAGATATCGTTTAGTCCTTAAAAAGTCATTTTCAAACTTGCTCATCCTTTGTTTTCTTGTCTCGCTGCTTTTGCTTCTGTCTTTTCTTTCTTCCATTTCTCCTGAGGTTTATCATTGTATTGCAGTTTCTTTTCCGTTTTTTATGAAATGTATCGTGTTTTTCCTGAACTTGCTGATTTAATAGAAAAGTAACAGAATGGCGATCACCAATCTGTGACTATGATAAACCAAATGCATCATTCTGGTGTGATCCATTATGTTGCACAAGAAATTTGGTAACTTGCAGTAAGTAATTACATTGTGAATAATTTCACTGGAGCTTGCGATAAGTGAGGAGGGAGATTCTCAAGCTTGGGGCCTCTGGCTCTACTCTCAAATTATTGATAGGAGATACAAAATTGCTCTTTTTGTTAGCAGTTGATGTTGTTGTTTGTTGTTTTTGGTGCCGTGATCCAGCTGCTGTTGCCTGTTTGCCTTTGTTTATGGTTTTTCTTTCCTTAGTAAAATTCCAATTCATCAGGGAAAAATAAAACATTGTATGCCAGAACACAAATTATTTGCGTTTATCAAAGACTACCTATTGGTTTATATTTGTAATATTATCTGCCTTTTCCATACTTCTTTTGTAATTTTGTACAATTGAAAACACTAAACTGAGAAAGACTTGGTCTATGGGTTACTTTTATTTCTCATAGTCATCATCATCTACTCCTTGTCCCAATTAATTGGGTCCAAGGTATTCCATAACGGTAACGGTGGCTGTAACGGCCACACCGTTACCTTTACGATATGGACTATAATGACTGTTACAGCCCTCGTAATGGCCTTTACAATTACTTTTTTTTTTTTTTGGTTTCCTTAATTGAAAAAACCTGTATTGCTCCCGTAACGTACCGTTATGGGGTTGTTACGGCCATTACGGGAGCTGTAACAGCCATTACAGTCATTACGATCCCTTAACGTGTAACGGTTGCCACTGTTACCTTTACATAATGGCCTTCGCGGCACACCATGATTGGGTCGGCTACATCAATCCTATTCTGCCATTCCACTCTGTAGGTCATCAAGTCTTTTTATTTTTATTTTACCTACCTCCATCCACGTCCTTTCGAGCCTTCCACTTGCTCTTTTAGAGCCTTTTACTTGTACCAACTCGCTCCTAACTGGCGTTGTTCTTGGTCTCTATTGCACATTATCAAACCATCTAAGTCTACTTTCCCTCATCTTATTACCAATTGGTACTGCTAAGTTCCCTTGAATGCATTGATTTCTAACTCTATTCTTCCTTGTCTTGCCACTCATTCATCTTCACATGCTCAGTTCAGCTACACATCCTATGAACATGTTGTTCCTAACTCTGGTCTCTGCCCAACATTCTGTCCTGTGAAGTATGGCTGGTGTTATAGCTATCTTATAAAATTTACCTTTTACTTATGAGTGGTACACGGCAATCACATAAAACTCTGGAGGCACATCTCCATTTCTTCCACCAGGTTGAATTCTATGGGCAAGAACCTTTTCAAACTCTTCGCTTTCATGAACTATTGACCCAAGGTATTGAAAGTGATCATTTGGGTAACTTATTGGTCAACAATCTTAACTAATTCTTCATTTTCACTCGTATTAATATTATTAGTAAAATTGCATTCCATATACTCTATTTTAGTCCAACTAGTTTTAAATCCTTTAGATCCTAAAGCATCCCATCTTAAATCTAGCTTTTTGTGACATGCTCCCTTGTCTTGTAAACTAAAGCTATGTCATTTGCAAGCAACATTCACCATGGGATCTCTCCTTGCAAATGCCTCGTTAACTCGGCCATAACCAATGCAAAAAGGTATGGGTTCAATCTGATCTTTGGTGTAAGCTTACATTAATTGGGAACTCGACTCTCCACCATTGGTCCTCACATTTGTTCCTACTCCCTCGTATGTATCCTTTACAATATCAATATATCATCTTGAGACTCCTTTCTTTCTGAACACCCATAAGATTAACTCTCCAGGGACCCTATCGTATGCTTTCTTTAAGTCAATAAAGACCATGCAAAGATCCTTCCTCCTTTCCCTATATTCTCCATCAATTGTCTAATTAGGGAAATTGCTTTAGTGGTAGACCTCCTAGGCATGAAACTAAACTGATTTTCTCATATATTCGTCTTATGCCTTAGTCTTTGCACAGTCGCTCTCTTCCAAAGTTTCATAGTATGGCTCATAAGTTTAATCCCATGATAGTTATTAGTTAGTGCAACTCTTTATATCTCCTTTGTTGTTATAAATTCGTACCACGGTACTTGATTTGTCTGGCATTTTCTTTGATCTTACAATCTTGTTGAGCAAATTCGTCAACCAAAATAACCTAGTATTTACCATACACTTCCAAACCTCTTTTGGTATACCATCCAGTTCAAGGGGATTACTTTTTATCTTTAATTACTAAATTGCAGGGGTTGTGGCAGCTGCAGATGAAACCATTGAAGAAGAAGAAGAAGAGGTTCTACGGGAAATGGCAGTTTCTATGGAAGCCAGGAAAGACCCTGTCAAGTTGACTTCTACTGATGGAGAACCCCCAAAAATCGATGAGGCAGAGACCTGCTCAAGTAAAACGCCTATTTTTCCATCACTCCCTGAAGAAGCAAAGGGCGAGAGACACCTTATTTGTAGAGTTGGAATCCGTCTTCCTGATGGACGGAGGGTACAGAGGAGTTTCTTCAATACAGATCCAATACAGGTGGGAAATATCTTCACTTGCTTACGTAACTTATAAATGTCACAAATATACGGTCATCTCTGGTTGGTCTGCTTTGCTTAAGATGTTTACCTCCTTTTGATAGCTTTCCTCATATGGCTTCATATAAATCTTCACTTGCTTATGTAACTTCATATGAATCTCACAGAAATACAGTTAAATTAAAACCATAGTACTAGAACTTGGGGACTAGACTTGAGACTTGGCTGAGTCTAACTCAACTTGGTAAGATTTTCGAGCAGAGTCACTGTGAAGCTCGCTGATGAGTGAGACTCAGTTCTAATTCGGTGAAACTCGTCGAGTCAGCTTGTTAACTCACGCGAATGGAAGGGAGTTACTAGCTTAGTATTTTTTCAAAAAGGTGGAAATTGCTAATGTGATTCTAACCCACAACCTCAAAAACGTGGAAACACACCTACCAACTTGCCATTTTCTGTGTTGCAGGCAAAAGCAGCCATTTTTTTTCTATAATATTTTAAATATCTACTGATACTCTAAACCGTTGATTATTAAATTTCAAGTTGAATCTTGCGATTCTTTGAGTTTTCCTGACTTGTCTGGATGGTGAGTTAAGTTTTCAAAATTTTAACTATGGTTAAAACTGGATTATGAGTTAATCATCAAGTCGAATCTTGCGATTCTTCGAGTTGTCCTGACTTGGCTGGATGGTGAGTTAATCCTCAAAAACTATGGTTGTAACTGGTTGGTCCACCTCCCAAGAAGGTGATTGAATGGTCATGATCTCAGCTCCTACTGAATGTCAGTGGGGTTGACTCACATACAATCACTTCTCTGAACCTGTTGGCCATATAATCTACATTGTTGGGTTCTCCAACTGAAGTTTTTATTTTTTGGGTGCAGTATCTGTGGTCTTTCTGCTGTTCCGAACTGAAGGAAGCAGAAACACGGCCATTCCGCTTGACGCAGGCAATTCCAAGGGCGTCAAAGTGTCTGGATTACGAGAGTAAGCTAACCTTTGAAGAGTCGGGGCTGTCAAATTCAATGATTACACTTACATGGGAATGAAAAGGGTTGGCGCAATCATTGCCGGCAGGTAGCTCTGACTTCTAGTGATGTGCAGTCAAGTATTTTCTTCGCTAACTGTTCTACCTTTTGTTTAATGTTTATAGTCTTCCAATGGACGGGTCTGGAAGGCGAATGGATCAACACAAAATCATAGATTCGATGCAAGGATCAGGCTATATAACCATATTTAGTATTATAAGCATCTTTTTCTTTTGTAAATATACTCTCATGGCGTGGGCCATGAGATCTTAACTAGGGCTTGTCTGTGGTTTCCTGACAGTCTCCCAATGTTTTATGAAAAGCTTGTAACCATGTGAAATCCATGTGCTCCAGTGTTTTCCTGTCTTTCTGTTTGGATGTTATTGAACTGAAGAGAATTCTAAGGCGATCCTTTTCTCTGGAGAGATTGAAAGGTGATCTACACCATGCTTCAGAACCTGTGGAACGTGCGTAGGATTTTGATGAATTGTCAGTTGGCCACTGGGAGTATGCCCTGGTCCCAAACCAAGGCCTATTCATCAGGTGGGCCACATGTAAGTTGAATATAGATGGCTATGCAACTTTTTTGTAACATCCATTTTTATATCACGGCACCAACGTGATGAATGGAGCAGCCTGATTTTTGGGCCTGGGCATGTTCATGGTTGGCCCTGAAAAGCACCTCTGTAATCTCTCTTTGCTTGGATTGCCCTAGTCTTCTCGTTGAGCTTATGAATCTTGCTAAGGAGGATGGCATTGTATTTCCATGTTTTGTGACAATAGTAATACATTGTCCTTTTTACAAGCCTTCTGCACAATTAAGTACAATTTACAACTTTTTCCAATTTGGTCTTTTGAATTCGATGAGGATCTGTATCTTTCCAGAAAATTGCTGTATGCAGTTATGGTGTATATGTGCAAGGAGAATAGGCATAATTTTATTTTTTCATATAGTTCTGATCTATCTGCTGGCTACTAATATAAGGGTTTAGGGCATGTTTTTTATTTGGGATTTTTACAGAAAATTACCTAATTAATGTGGAAATTAGATTCTGGTACCTTTTTCAAAAAGTTTTTCATAAAGCCACCTCATTAATTGATATACTTATCATTCTACTACCTTCTGTTATGGCCTCCATGGGAGGAAATGGGTGGGTCCATGATGGTTTATGTAAACTCCACTGGTGTGTCATCTCATGTTAGGTCAAGTGCTCCAGAATCAGCTCCATTTGTGATTCAGGTGTGTCATCTCATGTTAGGTCAAGTGCCCCAAAATCAGCTCCTAGGCAGGCCAACAATCACCCTTCAAACTGTTTCCTTCAGCTAATGTGAATCACGGAGTAGTATGATTTTTGGGTCATAGAATTATTATTTATTTTTATTTTTTAAAATTTTTTTGCATTGAATCAAATGTTTGAAGTGGATTTCATATAACAGTTTGTTTCCTTTGGCATGCCCCACCAGAATTAGAGCTCAGCCTGATTTTGTCTCCCATCCTGATAGCATCTAATGGTCCAAGTGGATATTACATAAACATTACAATGGCCCTATCCCACTATGATGTTTATGCGAAATTCACTTTGACCACTAGATGCCTAGACCAGTTTAGACCCAGATTAAAATAATAAAAAAAACCACCTAGGGTGGTGGGCCACACCAAAGAAATCAATTGGGAGAGATGTGTACCCAGGATTTGGTGATGATTACATGAAGTTCACTCCAACTATCATATACCACACTAAAATTTAGGCCTTAGGCATAAAACTGATGTCTATCTGTGATTCAGGTAGTTCTTAACAGTGAAGTGTGAACTGACAGTGGGGTGTGAGCTAATAAGCTAACTTTTTAAAAAAAAGTTCTTAACAAGGTAAACAGTTTGGAAGGTGATCATTCCAATCATAAGGCCCACTTGAATAAGGATGTAATGGTTTTTTGCGCCCTTGGCCTAACATGAGGTAACTACACGGTGGTTGAGCTGGATTTTACATAAATGTCATGCTGGGGCCCACCCAAGCAATGAGGTAGTTTTAAGGTACTAAAGTATAATATTTTACACACACACACGTGTGTGTGTAAAATTCTCTTTCATTTTTTGTTTTTTTGTTTTTTTCCCAAATTCAACAAGCATTGGGCAGTTTCTGAATTAAAAGGTGTTGCAGATTAAAATCTTAATGGCAAAACTATGTGGCACCCAAACAGCAGTTGCAATGAGCTAGGCGGTCCGACCCTACTGGCCATATAGGGCCAGGGCCTACCCGGGCGTGAAATCTATGCGTCATGCCTGGCCCTGGCCAATAATTAATCGACAGTCCACATCACGTGTGCCAATATTAAGAAGGTCTAAAGACACTTATTAATGTTTCCCATGTTGTACTTTAAAGGCGATTATGCTTTAGGGGCTTTGGGTGGGCAAGGGCCTACCCCTTACCTGGCTCAGCCCACTGTTACCTGTACACTCACCTTTTCTATGGGGAATTTCTCTATGCATGTACCAGTGGCAGTGGGTCCATCATATCAACAGTTTTGATTATTTAACCGTGGGCCACGTTAGTAACTCGGGTAAACTGCAACATCTCTGTGGAGCATGTAATACCTCGCCTTCTTACTTTTCAAATTGGATACTCAAATGAAGCCAAGTATCCATAGTTCTTTTGTACCATATTCCAAATCTCTTATTGGAAGCTCAGTGCCCAATCTTGTATTTTTAATGAGAAAAGTCTTCCTAAATCCCAAATTTACCAAATGTAGAAGGGAAATTACCAAAGTACCCTTGATATATTGTGTTTTTGTTTGCAAATTAATTAAGTCGTATATGACATCCAGCCTGTTAAACATATGCATCCAACTGTAATAATTACTTGGACAAAATATTTTTATTAAATGTACCAAAAATCTTTCAGATTGAATCACTTGATAGGTTGCATGTTTTTAAGTAGTATATATTATTTTTTTATGGCGTGGCTGACCTTATGTTTAGATTAATTAAATATTTTATTCTTCTAAATATTATGACGGATTACATCTATTAAATGAGTTGGATATCATAAAAATATTACATCAATTCTTCGCTTTGCTACTTTTTAAAGAAAAAAAGAAAAGAAAAGTGTATAATAGGCATTATGGTTAGCTTCGCCACTCAAAAAAGAACTTCACGCTCGCAGAGGCATTATTTGTAAAATCTTTAACTTATAAGGAATTTCGCTATAAAAATTCCTTTTCTTTTCTTTTCTTTCCAAGAAGGTAAGATTGTCCAATTGGGGAGATCTTTGGGTCATAGACCATCCAACGGATGATGCAATAGACAAATGGTTTAGATTACAAAACTATGACCTATGGGCTCAACTTGTTGGATCTGAAAACCCGGTATGTGTAATGGGTCGGGTGTCATATGATTCCTCTGACAAAGATTGTCATTGTGTTGTGCCTAAACTATCCAAGGGAAGGATCAGATGGTTACCATCATCCTCGTAGCATAATTTTTGGATTATGATCCATTCACCGTTGTTTCAGCTATTTGGACGGTTTAGATTGCAGCACAACCTTCAAGGCTCAAGTGGACCACACATTTGGGATTGAATGCCTACACGCGCACATGCACGCCATGGTGGAATTTCACCACCTATGGGTACTCGAACCCTTGGCCCGGTGTTGAAATTCCTGAGAGAGTCTACCACCCGAGTAAGAATAAGGACCCGTCATTTGTGTTCTCTCTTAATCCCTTATGAATAGGTCAGATGAAAAATTAAAATAACAGTGTGTTGCGCAGCACGCCAATAACGCAGTGGGCCGAGATCTAATCTCAGGCCTTACCCACAAATGATAAACGGAAAGGAATATAAACTAGAAATATATCAAAGCAATCCAAACAAACCACAAGATAAGATATACGTGGAAAAATCCCAAACTAGGGTAAAAAACTACGTATGCAAACTTCCATTATGAAGAAACAAAGATTACAAGGCAATATACTAACTTCTCTCTTAGAAGAACAGAGAAATCCCTTAACCTACACCTTAGAATTACTTTCCTCTCTTTCTCATCTACCTAGAAAAGCCCTAGGAACCCTTATTTATAGTTTAGGTAACTTCCCTTCCGCACCCTTGCGAAAGGCGACACCAAAATCCGTAATCCGTATCAGTTTAAGAAACAATCTGCGTAACCTACAACCGGTCTTAGCTCCTCTACGACCGGTCCTAGACCCCTACGACCGGTCCTAGGGCCCAAAACAGCAAAAACAGTATCGCTGGACTTTGAGTCGAGTCGGTCCACGACCGGTCGAACAGGGCCCTACGACCGGTTGTAGCCGTCCTACGACCGGTCGAAGGCGGCCCAATGTGGCTCCATATTCTCAATAATCTCTCACTTGGAGACACATTACCATAAACCTTCGTCTTCTTCATCCGGAGTGCACCACCTCCCTGTCTTCAAGCCTGAAACCAATCAAAGCTGAACAGAGCTTCAGCTTCTCCCTTGTGACCGTCTTTGTCAACATATCTGCAGGATTCTAACTTATATGAATCTTCTCCAAAATAATCGATCCATCTTCCAGTAACGAACGTATGAAGTGATATCTGATGGCAATATGCTTTGTCCTTGAATGAAAGGCTGAATTCTTAGCCAAGTGTATTGCACTCTGACTGTCACTGTATAGCGTGCAATCTACTTGCTTCTTACCCAACTCTTCCATAAAACCTTGCATCCACACCATTTCCTTGCATGCTTCTGTAGCCACAACATATTCTGCTTCTGTCGTACTGATAGATACTATCTTCTGTAACTGAGAGACCCAACTGACTGCAACACTGCCCAGAGTAAAGACATAACATGTAGTGCTTCTTCTGTTGTCGATATCTCCTGCCAAATCTGAATCCACGTAGCCTTGCAGCTTGATTTTCGATCCACCATAACACAGCCCTACATCCTTAGTACCCACCAGGTATCTGAAGATCCACTTCACAGCTTCCCAATGTTCCTTCTCGGGGTTGTTTATGTACCTGCTAACAACTCCCACTTCTTGAGCAATGTCTGGCCTCGTGCTTACCATAGCATACATGAGACTCCCAATCGCTGACGATATGTGACTTTGGCCATGTAGTCCCGTTCCTCCTGCGTCTTTGCACCTTGCTCCTTAGATAGCTTGAAGTGGTTGGCTAATGGAGTGCTAACCGGCTTAACACCTCCCATATTGAATCGATCAAGTACCTTGGCTATGTACTCTGCCTGTGACAAAACTAATTTCTTATTTTCCCTGTCACGCTTTATCCTCATGCTTAGGATTTATTTTGCAGCTCCTAAATCCTTCATGGCAAATTCTCTAGACAGTTGTCTTTCGAGATCTGAGATGTCTTTCATGCTTGAACCGGAAACAAGCATATCATCAACATACAGAAGAAGGATGATGTATGACGTATCAAACTTCTTCAAGTAACAACATTGGTCTGCATGACATCTCCTAAAACCGTTTCCCGACATGAAACTATCGAACTTCTTGTACCACTGCCTTGGGGCCTGCTTCAGGCCATATAGACTTTTCTTTAGTCTACACACCTTGTTCTCATTACCTGGTGTCACGTATCCTATCGGCTGATGCATATATATTTCTTCTTCAAGGTCCCCATGAAGAAAGGCTGTCTTAACATCTAGCTGCTCTAGATGTAAGTTCTCTATAGCCATTATACTCAAGACCATACGTATCGTAGACATTTTCACCACAGGTGAAAATATTTCGGTGAAATCGATACCTGCCTTCTGTTGAAACCCTTTTATAACCAGTCTCGCTTTGTACTGTTTCGAACCATCATGCTCCTCCTTCAGTCTGTAAACCCACTTGTTATGAAGGGCTTTCTTACCCTTAGATAGAGTGACTAGCTCCCATATACGATTAGACTCAAGAGAGTCCATCTCCTCATCCATGGCCTGCTCCCACTTAACCCATGTATCTGACTGTAATGCCTCTTCAAAACACTTTGGCTCACCATTATCTGTTAGCAGTTGATAATGTAAGGAGGGTGAGTATCGGACCGTGGGTCTCCTTTTCTGAGTAGACCTCCTCACAATCGGTGTCTGTGGCTCTGCCTCATAATGCTCCTGTGCATGATCATCCTGTGGCGCTGTAACACCCATGTCCGGTAACTCTTCCAACTTTACGAATTTCTTTTTCTCGGCCTTATTTTCCTGCACACTGTCCTTATGTATCACTTTTTCGTTGAAGACTACGTCCTTGTTTCTGATGATTTTTCTGTTTTCTACATCCCAAAACCTGTAGCCAAAATTATCCTGCCCGTAGCCTATAAACGTGCACCTCCTGGACTTCGCATCCAGCTTGTTTCTGTGCTCTACATCAATGTGAACATATGAAGTGCAACCAAACACTCTGAGATGTGTAAGGTTCACTTCTTTCCCAGTCCACGTTTCTTCTGGTAGCCCACCATCCAATGGTGTTGAGAGACTTCTATTGATAAGATATACGACAGTATTTACAGCATCTGCCCAAAAGGTCTTGGGCAACCCTACATGTAACCTCATGCTCCTTGCGCGCTCAAGGATGGTCTTGTTAATGCGCTTAGCCACACCATTCTGCTGCGGTGTCCTTGGAATCATTTTCTGATGTTTGATTCCACTTGCTGCACAATACTCCTCAAACCTCTCATCACAATATTCTCCCCTATTATCAGATCTGAGACACTTTACTGTTTTACCTGTCTCGTTTTATACCATAACTTTTCACTTCTTAAATGCATTAAATACATCAGATTTATGCTTTAAGAAATAAACCCACAGTTTTCTACTAGCATCATTAATAAATGAAACAAAATAACGTGAGCCACCAAGAGATGATACCTGTGTCGGTCCCCACACGTCAGTGTGTACAAGCTCCAATAGATGCGTCTTTGGAGTGCATCCTGTCTTCTTGAAGCTTACCCTCTTCTGCTTGTCATATACGCAGTCCTCGCAGAATTCCAAGTCAAGAGACTTCAGCCCTGGTAGCTTTCTTTTTGACAATAGAACTTTCATCCATTTCTCACTCATATGTCCCAACCTCTGATGCCATAACTGCCCATTCACTTTAGTTGATGCGACTGAGAGTGAACCATACGATCTTGAAGTCACGTACAAAGTGTCTTTCTTTTTGCCTCGAGATATCACCAAGGCACCTTTTGTGATCTTCCAGGAATCACTGGTGAATGTCGTCACATAACCGGTATCGGCCAACTGCCCCACTGAGATCAGATTCCTTCTCAAACTCGGTACATGTCTGACATCCTTCAGTTTCAAAACCGTTCCATCTTTCTGATTGACCTGAACGTCACCCTTTCCAACAATACTACACGACTCATCGTCACCCAGGTAGACTCTCCCAAAGTCCCCTGACACATAATTACGTAGAACTTCCTTACATGAAGTGGCATGAAATGAAGCACCCAATTCTATAACCCATGACTCATTCCTTGCATCAAGAGATAAGATCAACGCCTCTGTGTCGATCTCCTCAGACAGATTCACTGAATCCTTCCGGCCTTGAAAGCTTCCTTTTTGTTTCTTAAGCGCCCTGCAATCACGTTTCATGTGCCCTTTCTTGCCGCAATGCTAACACTCGTCTTTGTCTTTCGGTCCCTTGGACTTCTTCCTCGACTTAGAACGCTCGTGTTTATTGCCTCCTCTGTTCTGCGATCTTTCTCTTCCTTCAACGTTTAGAGCATTCCCTGAGTCCCCTGAAACTCCTGATGTCTTCCTTCTAGATTCTTCGCTGAGAATTAGACCGTCCACATCATCAAATTTCAGCTTTGTCGACCATGAAGAATTGCTCACAACAAACACCAAACCATCCCAACTGTCTGGCAGACTGGATAAGATCAATAGCACCCTGACCTCATCGTAAAAAATGATGCCAACGGATTTCAACTGGCTCGTGACTGTATTGAACTCGTTTAGATGTTCAGCCACACTCCCACCATCTGACATCTTCATGTTGAATAGTTGTTTCATAAGATGAACCTTGTTGGATGTTGAGGGTTTTTCATACATGATGGTTAGGGCTTCCATTAATTCTTTTATCGTTTTCATCTTAGATATATTAAAGGCGACGCTCTTAGACAAAGAGAGTCGGATCGTTCCTAAAGCCTTCCTATCCAATAAAAATCATTCATCATCTGTCATCTTTTCTGGTTTCTTCTCTTTTCCTTGTAGAGAAATGTAGAGGTCCTTCTGATACAGATAATCCTCCATCTGCATCTTCTAGAAGGCAAAGTTTGAACCATCAAACTTCTCAATTCTAGTTTTTTCATCTTCCGCCATCGCTCCCAATAGAACTAAACTAATAGCTCTGATACCAATTGTTGCGCAGCACGCCAACAACGCAGTGGGTCGAGATCCAATCTCAGGCCTCACCCACAAATGATAAACGGAAATGAATATAAACTAGAAACAGATCAAAGCAATCCAAACAAACCACAAGACAAGATAAACGTGAAAAAATCCCAAACTAGGGTAAAAAATCACAGATGCAAACTTCCACTATGAAGAAACAAAGAGTACAAGGTAATATACTAACCTCTCCCTTGGAAGAAAAGAGAAATTCCTTATCCCATACCTTAGAATTACTTTTTTCTCTTTCTCATCTACTTAGAAAAGCCCTAGGAACCCCTATTTATAGTTTAGGTAACTTCCCTTCTGCACCCTTGCGAAAGGCGACACCAAAATCCTCAATCCGTATCAGTTTCAGAAACAATCTGCGTAACCTACGACCGGTCCTAGCTCCCCTATGACCGGTCCTAAACCCCTACGACCGGTCCTAGCCCTCCTACGACCGGTCCTAGGGTCCAAAACAGCAAAAACAGCATCGCTAGACTTTGAGTCGAGCCGATGCACGACCGGTCAAACAGACCCCTACGACCGGTTGTAGCCGTCATACAACTGGTCAAAAGCAGCCCAATGTGGCTCCATATTCTCAACACAGTGGGCTCTAGGAAGTTTCAATGGTGGGTGTTATCATCACCGTTCCTTTTTGTAATGTAATCTATTTGAGCCTTAGATCTGCCTCATTTTGAAGCTCATTCACTAAAATGATATGAAAAAACATAAATGAACAGGGTGTTGGGGGATTGCACAAGTTGAATGGTCTGTCATTGGCATCAATAAATCTTGTTTCTAAATTGATTAAAGACATAAAAATATAACTGAGTGTTAATAGGATAAATACATAGTAATAGGTTTCATAACGATCCTGTCTTCCAATAAGGGTAGGACGCACTTCCCATGGGCATGCATTTGTGTTCATATATCTAGCTTGATTTAAACCTTTCACATCATAGAACACACTGTATATAGGTTATAAATCTAAAATGATATTAACTTGATGACTGTATTTTCTTTATTTAGATTTTTTTAAGTTGATGGTCCATTAAATATCATCTAATCAACCATTTAAGACCATTCTTTCAGCATAATTGTTTAAGTAGTCCATCTAAAGTGGGGTCTACTATTTGGATGGTTTAATTTAAGTTACATATTTACAATTTCTGAGCACCTGTATAGCATATTCCACCACACTCGTCCAAAATAATTTAAAAAAATGTTTTCCAAATCTGAACACGTGACACACACATAGATAGGATCAAAACCGTTAATTTGGTTGTTGAGAGTCAAATATTGCATATTAGACTCCAGATATTGCCTAGATTTAGGGACATAATGCTGTCAAACGGCGTGTTTTTATCGTGTTTATGTTTCAGGGTGTAATTGAGAGCATGGATGGAAAAATGACGTTAAAAGTTGAGATTTAACGATCTGATGACGCCAAAGGCAAGGGACACACTCCAGGGGACCAAGATTGACAAATATACATGGTCAAAAATTCGAGAAAAGTTAGAAATTGAAGCTCAAGTGGACTGAAGAACGTCCAGAATGCAAGATCACGAGGTTTCCACCATCCGTTCGGCTCGAAACTTCATACGTCGCCTGAGGACCATAAATTAACCGTACATATAAAATTTTAGCCATTGAAGATCTCGGGAAGTGCCCCAACTGACAGATCAGCCCATAAACCGTTGATTCTGGGCCCACCTGATATCTGGAACTGTCTCAAAATTATTATTGACGCCTTAAATGAGGAGTCAAAATATATGGACGGTGCAGATTTCTCCAAAACAGTGCAATGGACCCCATATGAGATGAGTGTGTACAGTACACATGTGCACTCGTCATGCACCAAACGAGTTAAGTCAGTCAGCAAGACGCTGACCGACTTTCTTCTTAAAAAAAAAAATAATAAAATAAAATAAAATCGCACCGCGTAACGCAGGCCGCTGGCCGTTTTTGTGGACGTTTGTGGGCCCTACCCATTGACCATATGGAAAATCTGACCCGTTCACCGTGTAGAGGGGCTCGAATACTACAAAAATATGCTGACTTTTTGTACCCATGCGTACACACGTGAGCGATACAGGGGCCACAAAAGGGCTGCCCGGTAGCGTTCAAATCTGATCTTTTAGTTATTTCTTCTCTGGGACACTTCAATGGACTTTCAAAACCACCCATTCTTGACTGAAATTTCGTTCTGAATCCAATGGATGGGGTGAATTTTCCAGAAAATGCTTCTGTGGGGCCCACCGACCACAACAACGAAATGGTGCGAAAGGTTTCGCACATCCGCGAAAACTGACTTTTCCGGAAGTTTTGGCCCACCATCTTTGATCATATGGCAGATCTGAACCGTCTATCATGTAGAGGACCCAAGAAAGTACTAAGGGACGGTGTTTCTTTGGAATTTGAGCGAGGAAAGTGGCGTGTTTCATGGTACCGAACTTGGCTGCGAAAATTGCACTCCGTGTCCTGCTACAACTCTGTCACTGACTCCAGCCTTCCAGCAGCTATAAAAAGAGGTTTTTGGACGTGGGGAGCATTCATTCAGGTCTTGGGAGGAAGAACAGAGGGCTCGAGCTTGGACGTGGGAGAGGAGGAGAGAGAGATTTTTTTTCTTTTTCTTTTCTTTTTCTTTCTTTTCTTTTTCTTTTTCTTTTAGTTTATTTTGGATTTTGGCCACATCATGTCAGGCTAAAACCGCTTAGCTAGGATTAAGGGGTGAAGCTTGTAGTGAGATGGGAGATTTTATTTTATGTTTTTAATTTAATTTTAATTCATGAATTGACGTTGATTTTAGTTGATTATTAATGACATGTTTTGTTTAGTCTTTAATGGTCTATTGTGACTGAAATTACAATGGGTTTGCAATGGCTTGGAGCATGTCCTTTTTCTCCTTTATGTTTATGACGTCAGGAAGCCCTGTTGTTCACCATAGTCTCCTGGGCATGGTCGGATGTCGGTACCCTTCCTAACCTTCATACATGTGATGGGTTGGTAATTAGTTTAATTCTGTTGTTTGCCATAGTCTCTTGGGCATGGTTTGGTGATGGAATCCATTCTAATTTATATACCTTTCATCTCTTTGAAAACTAGATCAACGACAGTTCAGTAAATTCCATGATTCTTGAAGCAGGCATAAGATCTCTCTGATCTCTACAAGTGGATCCTCTGAATCCCTAGTTTCTCACCTCTGATTTTTTCTAAGTTTTAGATTAATATTTCATAATCATTCTTCAAATTACAACTCAATTTAGATTTCATCTTATTCTAGTTCTATTTCCAGTTAGTTTCAGATAACGTACAAGTTTCAGTCCCTTGGGATTCGACCTCGGTCTTACCGAGTTATTACTACATCACAACCCTGCACTTGGGGAGTGAACAAGTTTTTGGCGCCGTTGTCGGGGACTGTCGGCTACGTTTTTCTGAAATTAATTAGTTTTAGGATTAGTTTAAGATTATGATTTTTACTAACTTCAGTTTTAGGTTTAGATTTTTCTGATTTTTTTTGAACTAACTTGTCTTTCTTGTTTTGTAGGATTCTGAGATAGAAACTTCTAATTTGGTGATATCTTTTCTAATTTCTTTATTTTTTCTCTATTAGGGTTTTTAGAAATTTTATAATCTTAGACTAACTGTTTTAGAAACTAACTTGTTTTGTTTTTTTTCTGCAGGATCTTAACATAGGAACTTCTTATTTGGTAACACCCTTCTAACTTCTTCTTTTTCTTTCCACATTTCTATAGGACTTTTCTTTTGTTCTAGTATTAGACTCAGAGTCAGGGTTCTACCATGGAATCGTGGGTACATGCATACGCTGAGATGGATAGGAGATATTGGGGAATGCCCGAGGGTTGTGGAATTCAACGTATACCTCAAGATTTTTCTCCATCACAAACAGACATTGAGAACCGACTAGAACGTTATCTTCCATCGGTTAATAGGGCTGTATACGATCGTAATTATGGGAATGAGGATTATTATCAGCCATCATATTCTCCCATGTATGATCAGTATGACTATAACCAGTGGAAACATCAAAGCTGTGAAGATGAACCAATAACATGTTATAATGATTATTCTCTTGGATCCCCTACCTTTGAAATCCATCCAGAAACGATCCAAGAGGATTCGTATCAGCGTAATCTTTCGGCCTGTCTTGTGGAAATGAGAAAAGTAATGGAAACAATGAAAGGACTCGATGCGCGTCTTGATAGGATAGAGGAGGCTCGGTCATCCCAGCCACGACCTAATCTAGAAAAACAATGCGAAAAAAGTGATCCGCACCCACTTTTAAAAGAATCCGGAATTTGGAATGAGGAGTTGGATTCCATTAACGAGCATATGGTCCAATTTACCGATGAGTCGATTTCTATGACTGTTCAAAAGAATAGGGAAGAGACATGGCTGTCTTTCAAATATAATGATACACTTCAATCACATGACACACTAGATTCTAATGATGATGAAGATGTTAGTTTATGCGAATCTCAACCCATTCTAGGTGAAGAATATGAGGAAAGTGATTTCATCCCAAGTGTGCAGTGCACTGAACCAAAATATGATGAGTATTGGGATGACAATCCTGAATATATAACCACAATTCCCCTGGAACTAATCTCAAGTTTGGTCCAAGTTAATGATCAAGAAGTACGCGAAGAGAATGGTCATAATGAGATACTTCACTCACCTGACATGTCTGATCTAAAAGTGGAGGAGCCCCTTATGACCGACCCTTATAACTCTTGTGAAACATATTTGGACCACTCCCCTGAATTGAATGATGATATGATTCGGGAGAAGGACGAGTTGCGCGCTACGACTCTGGAATTTGAAACCACCCAGTTGAGGCCACCATCTGTACTGTTGAATGTGGACGATTCAATGCCTCTTCTAAGTAATTTCAATGAACAGAGTGATCATATCAATGTTTCGCATACTGACCGTCAATCTGTCTGTGCAGGGCTGGAGCAAGAGAGCATACATCCGTCCACTTTTAAGGATGATGGATTCCTTGAGCAGATCACCACGAGCTCCAAGGTGGAAAATAAGTCACTCTCAGAAGAATGTCCCAACTCTTTTGATGATTGCTTGGCATACTTTGTATATTCAAATGATCCCATGATAAGAGACATAGTGAATGCCTTGCAAGACAACATCTCGGCAGTCAGCACTGACCGAGAGAACCCTTACTCTGAAGCCCCTTCTTCCACATATCCTGAATGTTTACCATTAGGGGAGGAGGAGCTGAAAATTGAACCGAAGTCTGATACTTCGGAAAGTGTTGAGACTACACCACTTCCTGAAAATTTTTCTCAACTTGATCTATCTGTAGTCTCTGATTCACCATGGGATACTAACTCTGAAACTTTTTCTGACACAGGTGAATCATTTATACTTTGGATACCTCAGGCGAATCATCAACACATTTTTAATGAGGTAAATAAGTTTCTCTGGAAAGTCAAACTTCAGGGCATCCAAGCCTATTGTAAAAAGGGCTTTTGGATGATCCTATTGAGAAACTTATTGAGAAACTTATCAAGATATTGGCCGGAAGAGGAACTTTATGGCATGATCAAGTTTTGTGATCGCTTCAATGTTTGTGGGGAACATTACTGCAAACCCTCACGAGACTACAACTCGTCCACTAGGGGTAACCTAGGGGTTTAAAGGCTTGTTGCATACGCTAAATGCAATCGAGAGCACCTGCGAAAGTGGTATAGGTAGGATTTTATTTTTGTTATTTTTGTTCTGCTTTCTCTCTCATGCTGACAAGCTTCCATGCCGTGATCTATTGGAAACTCTCTTGATTCGTTATTCAGGTACTATCTTTCCATCACTTCTCATTTACTTTCGTTGTCCCATGTACATTGCATGCTTATATATTTTACATTGAGGACAATATAGATTTTAGGTTGAGGGTGGGAGATTAGGCTTCCTAAGGCTTCATAATCAGTATTTTCTTGGTCTTGAGCAAAAATTGTGAAAATTTTTAAAATTTTTAAAATTTTTCTGACATTTCTTGTAAATTTAACGTGATTTTGACATATATCTTTGATTTAGAATTACGAGATACATGATGTTGGTAATTTATGACTCTTGGATTTAGCTACTTGATAGATTCCACAGTTGAGTTTGAATTATCAATCCATGATTAGAGATTTTAAACATTGATTGAATCATGATTTCAGGACACGTCTTGCTGACACATTCAGATTCCAGTTCCATATCGAAGGATTAACTTGGTAATCATTGAGCATGAAAGGAACCAGTCTGAAATATCTTGCCATCATGGTATAAAAATTGAAAAGGTTGGATAATTAATCTTCACCATAGGTTTGCTCCCTATAGGTGTAGAGTTAATTCCCCATGAATGATATGTGAAAAAGAGTCAGGTGTACGGTCTTCACCATAGGTTTGCTCCCTATAGGTGAGGATTTGATTCCCCTTCTTGGCATTACTATTAATAAAATAAATAAATAACTCTGTGAGGCAAGGTTTGGTCATCATGAATTCTCTCGTTGATTACCAATGACATCTTGAAATAGAGAATTGAATCTTGGTATTGATTAGCTGAGATTATACTATACATCCATGGATCTCAATGTTTAAAATTTTTCTAATTGATGGATTAATGCTTTACACTTGATTATGAAGTCTACCGTGCGCTTGAGCTCAGGAGAAAACAATTTCTAACATTTATGAATATTAAAACAATTTCTAACATTTATGAATATTAAATTTCTCGTATTTTGTTCAAAATCTCACTCGATTTCATAGAAAGTTCTCCTATAATTCTCAACTTATTTTTTGCATACTTTGCTCGGGACTAGCAAAATGCTGGTTGGAGGTTGTGTTGAGAGTCAAATATTGCATATTAGACCCCAGATTTTGCCTAGATTTACGGACATAATGCTGTCGAACGGCGTGTTTTTATCGTGTTTATGTTTCAGGGTGTAATTGAGAGCATGGATGGAAAAAGGACGTTAAAAGTTGAGATTTAACGATCTGATGACGCCAAAGGCAAGGGACACACTCCAGGGGACCAAGATTGACAAATATACACGGTCAGAAATCCGAGAAAAGTTAGAAATTGAAGCTCAAGTGGCCTGAAGAACGTCCAGAATACAAGATCACGAGGTTCCCACCATCCGTTCGGCTCGAAACTTCATACGTCGCCTGAGGACCATAAATTAACCGTACATATAAAATTTTAGCCATTGAAGATCTCGAGAAGTGCCCCAACTGACAGATTAGCCCATAAACCGTTGATTCTGGGCTCACCTGATATCTGGAACTGTCTCAAAATTATTATTGACGCCTTAAATGAGGAGTCAAAATAGATGGACGGTGCAGATTTCTCCAAAACAGTGCAATGGACCCCATATGAGATGAGTGTGTACAGTACACATGTGCACTCATCATGCACCAAACGAGTTAAGTCGGTCAGCAAGACGCTGACCGACTTTCTTCTTAAAAAAAAAAATAAAAAATAAAAAAATAAAAAATCGCACCGCGTAACGCAGGCCGCTGGCCGTTTTTGCGGACATTTGTGGGCCCTACCCATTGACCATATGGAAAATCTGACCCGTTCACCGTGTAGAGGGGCTCGAATACTACAAAAATATGCTAACTTTTTGTACCCATGCGTACACACGTGAGTGATACAGGGGCCACAAAAGGGCTGCCCGGTAGCGTTCAAATCTGATCTTTTAGTTATTTCTTCTCTGGGACACTTCAATGGACTTTCAAAACCACCCATTCTTGACTGAAATTTTGTTCTGAATCCAATGGACGGGGTGAATTTTCCAGAAAATGCTTCTGTGGGGCCCACCGACTACAACAGCGAAATGGTGCGAAAGGTTTCGCACATCCGCGAAAACTGACTTTTTCGGACAGTTTTGGCCCACCATCTTTGATCATATGGCAGATCTGAACCGTCTATCACGTAGAGGACCCAAGAAAGTACTAAGGGACGGTGTTTCTTTGAAATTTGAGCGAGGAAAGTGGCGTGTTTCATGGTACCGAACTTGGCTGCGAAAATTACACTCCGTGTCCTGCTACAACTCTGTCACTGACTCCAGCCTTCCAGCAGCTATAAAAAGAGATTTTTGGACGTGGGGAGCATTCATTCAGGTCTTGGGAGGAAGAACAGAGGGCTCGAGCTTGGACGTGGGAGAGGAGGAGAGAGAGATTTTTTTTTCTTTTTCTTTTCTTTTTCTTTCTTTTCTTTTTCTTTTTCTTTTAGTTTATTTTGGATTTTGGCCACATCATGTCAGGCTAAAACCCCTTAGCTAGGGTTAAGGGGTGAAGCTTGTAGTGAGATGAGAGATTTTATTTTATGTTTTTAATTTAATTTTAATTCATGAATTGACGTTGATTTTAGTTGATTATTAATGACATGTTTTGTTTAGTCTTTAATGGTCTATTGTGACTGAAATTACAATGGGTTTGCAATGGCTTGGAGCATGTTCTTTTTCTCCTTTATGTTTATGACGTCAGGAAGCCCTGTTGTTCACCATAGTCTCCTGGGCATGGTCGGATGTCGGTACCCTTCCTAACCTTCATACATGTGATGGGTTGGTAATTAGTTTAATTCTGTTGTTTGCCATAGTCTCTTGGGCATGTTTTGGTGATGGAATCCATTCTAATTCATATACCTTTCATCTCTTTGAAAACTAGATCAACGACAGTTCAGTAAATTCCATGATTCTTGAAGCAGGCATAAGATCTCTCTGATCTCTACAAGTGGATCTTCTGAATTCCTAGTTTCTCACCTCTGATTTTTTCTAAGTTTTAGATTAATATTTTATAATCATTCTTCAAATTACAACTCAATTTAGATTTCATCTTATTCTAGTTTTATTTCCAGTTAGTTTCAGATAACATATAAGTTTCAGTCCCTTGGGATTCGACCTTGGTCTTACCGAGTTATTACTACATCACAACCATGCACTTGGAGAGTGAATATTGGTATTGCAAGTAGTGAATACGCAAGAGTAAAAAATGACAATACCTGGAATATTATAAACTTTTAATAGGGGAAATAAAAAAAAGATCCTAAAATACAGAATGCTAGGATATTAGGGAGGGCTGAAGAGGAATTCTTTTTTCCTTTTAAACCAATTTTTATATGATTAGAACTTACTTCCCGTTCAGATGTTGTCTGATTGGATTGGACGGTTAGAAATGACAAATATCCAGCGGTCCGCTTTCAACAAAAAAAGTAACCACGAATCAGAGATTAGGATCGTTCATCCAATCTGTTGGGACTGTGACTTGAGCAACAGCGAAATTTAGGGCGCCTATAAGTGAGTCCATGCATGACATGTGTACAATTTCTGAGTGCCTGTGTACCAAGCGTCATATGCTGCCGGAGTATCATATCTATCCATAAAGGGCAAAAGACCACGAGAATTTGGATTTTCTCAGGAGAAGAGAAGATGCCCAGAAATTGATATATATCGGACCGGCCAGTTTGGGTGTCGGAAAAGAGGCAGCAGAATCGAGGGAAGTGTGTGGGTGGTGGTTGTGCTTGTGTTGGTGCCCTGACACTTCTGCCATGCCTCAGTCAAACCGACAGTCAAACCTTGCTTATTTACCTAATTACCCTCCTTCCTTCTCTTTATCTGTCAAAATACCCTTCTCCTGTAATTACATACAGATCCTCTCTCTACCCAAAAGGGAAGAGCTCGTCTCGCTGCTTCACTGGGGCCCACATGAAGTGATGATCTGATGATCAGAACAGTCCATGTGCTGGACTTCGTTCTTCGCTGGCTAGCGCGAGGTAAGTATGATGATGGATTTCGAACAATCGAGATTTTTCTCAATGGTTCACGTTCAACTCCATAATCAAAGGTCAGGAACATCGTTGAGGCATGAGATGACCGCTTATTTTTGTTAGTACCACGGCACAGGCACGTTTCAAATCACCGGACCATCTCATCATGTAGGCCTCAGTGGACGGCATATGGTAAAACTATTTGCCTACGTGGCAGGGTTATTTTTTACTCTAGACTGTACCTTTTCATCAATGGCCCCAAATTGTAAATCAGGTGAGGAGAGAAACGTTGGAATGTTTGATTGAGTTAATAAATTATTAAACAAATTAAACAGAAAATAAAAGAATTGAGAAAGAAAACTTATGGAGTTGAGCAATGCGTGGCGTGGGTTACTCGCTTGGAATTGAATTTGCTTTTTCCAAGCGCAATAGAATCTGCGAGCGATCGACATATAGGATACAATGGCTATTACCAATTCCCAGCAGTACATTCACTATATACGGGGTTGAATAATTTATATTTTAACATGAAAGTGGTACATTAAATCAAAGATAAACTCAACAGCCAAAAACTCATGAAACGAAAAAGAAACAAAGGAAGTTTTTTATAAGAGACTAGAAAGATTTCTCATGTACTTTAAAATAGAACAGAAGTCATTGTATAGACTTTAAAGTGAAATATTAAACACCATTTCGAAATCGTTCAGTCTGTTGGATTTAACCCAATAAATTTGACCAATTGACCAGCTACATCTCTTTGTTTCAAAATGAAAAGTTATAGGTGTGAGAATATTTTAACACAAAATAAAATCTCACGAATACCTATACACAAATCCTCATACATGAGTATACCCGCACCTGCGGCCTATCGCGCCCACGCACATGGACTCACTTGGCTTGGCACATGTGCACGCGTCTACGCTCAATTACAAGATTAGCATAATCTTTCACAAGACCAAATTCACATGCTATATATATATTTTTTTTAAAAAGTATTTTAAAAAAATTTATTTATAAATTTTGAAATAACATACAACAAAAAGTGAAATAAATAGGATGTACTATTCAGGATAGGGACAGTTAGATGGACGGCGTCGGTTGATACTTCACTTTCAATTTGTATGGTAGAGATCGGTTCTCCCGGCTCTACCACATACGCTCTCAGTTTGACCCGCAGTAATTGGACCATCGAGTTGATTGATCTGGACCCTCTATTCGTTCGACCACACATTTCATGGGCTACCATGCAAATAAAGATTAATGGATGATTCTAACCTGTAAAATGGATGGTCGAAATCATCCAATCAACAATCCGAGCTGTGGACTTGTTGTGGCCCACGATGGATTGCTTCTGGTTTCAAAGAATCTCTTTTAACAGGAAATCGTATCCCATCTTCATCTTGGTAAGCATTCTGGTGTAAAATATAGATCAATTCTTCCACATGCGTCACACGCGATTGCTACTTAGATTCATGGAGCTTAAGCCAGCCTTTCAAAGAGGCGAGTGAAACGGCTGGATATCTCCATCTAACAAGAATCTCATTTGAGTGATCTGGTCCATTCACTAGTGGGGCCATATGGCGTAGAGTGCCATAGGCATCGAGTGGAGCATGTTATAGATGGTATATGGTAGAGCCATCTGCCCATAGCAAACATGGATGGATGATGTATAAATCGGAACCGTCCATCTAGTTTCTAGTATTTTGAATGGTAGATGATTCAAAATATGCATCCATCTAATGATCCTAGCGTTCTGATTGGCCTTTAAAGAAAGGCTGTAAAAATACTTATTGGTAGACATTCAGTGCTGTTGTGTGAGGAAAACTGATGGATAGAATTGTCTAATATGCTTGATTTTTAAAACCTTAGGTGGGCATAAACCCATGCCCTAGTGTGATATCACACGAATGCAACATTCTATGTACTGTGTACTAAAACAACAGCAAAATGTGATGTGTATGGTGATCAAGGAAAATGATTTGGTGGGCCAGCTTGTGCATAGGTTATATCCTAAAATTAAGTGGTTAAGACTAAGGTGGCCATTGATCAGTGTCATCAAAAGGGACCGTCGGCTGAAAAAGAACTGCGGTCCACATTCAACCGACAAAGCTTGGTCGTGTGACTTGTCGGAGGTGTCCAATCATTCCTCCTTTTTGGCCTTAGCCCATGTGATCAATAGTCTCGATAGCCACATACATTTGCCACATAAGGTGATGAGTCCGGTAGAGTAGAAGATGCATTCATTGAAATGGCTTTCTCATGACAAAGAAGGCCAAAAAAAAAAAGGGCAAGGGTTAAAAAAACAGAAAAAGTAGAAGGCAGGAGAAGATGCAAGTGCATGCAAAGATGTCAATTAAGGAAAAAGAAGAGCTACAATGATTCTAGTGTCCCTTTGAGGTTGCATGTATTCAAATCATTTAAAATAGAATGCTAGCATGTGGGCACCCACATTAGGTAGATGGCTAGCCACTAGCCATGGGGTTGCACCGCTGGGAAGGACTTTTCTTCTATCCAAAAGATGGATAACCACATAGATTATCATAGAGATACACCAAATTGCTCAGAGCTTGGTGTTTAGGTTTGTTGGTTCCTGTACACATCAACCTAGTTCAGGCCAGGCCCTGCGAACTAATTAAGCGCATGGTTTTGGTGTCTGTGCTTCGTCCACGATTAAAGTGACGATTGTTATTGTTAGGTAACTAGGATATATATATATATATATATATATATATATATATATATATATATAGACTAGGATGATATGTTAGGATTTGTCTACATTTAATTTTTAGATTATCCTAGATTAGTTGTATAGTTTTATATATGCTTTAATTCTCAATGGAATAATTTAGACAAATTTTTAGCATTAAATTGATTAGTTATGTCATGCTCTAATAATTTTCTTAGTCACACTTGTTCAGATGTCAACTACAATTATAATATAATTTATGAATAATGTTGGAGATCATGCAGAAGCAAACCTGAATTCAGTCAAATAACACGTAATTAAGCACGACATAAATACACAAAAATGACACGATTTTTATGTAAAAAAACTTTTATGAAAAAAAATCATGATACAAAGCAACAATAAATTGACTATGAAAATGAATTTATAAGAGATTGATGGACTTACTGATCCGAACAAATCAAAATCCATTCACAAAACCCTAGCCTCTCTCTCTCTCTCTCTCTCTCTCTCTCTCTCTAAAAGCCCCTTGTACATGATTAAGCCTAAGTCTCCCATTTACAACCCCTTATATATAGTTATGATCAAATTAGGAAAAAAAATACACACTTGCGCCAAAGCCCGCGTGTCTGTCGATGGGATCTTCGATGGCATCGACAACTATAGAGGACCTGTCGATTGCATTAAAGGCACATTCAATGGCATCGATTAACAACTCCAAAATTGTCTATCAAGCAAAAGCTAAAATTCAAGAGTTTCTCAATGGGATTGAACAAACTATTGATGGGATTGACATCTGCTCGATGGTATCGAGTGGTTTGTCAATACCATCGACAGACCCAGAAGTGAAGATATCTGACAACAAATAATCAGATAAGAATTTTTTTTCATTACCTTCAATTTGAGATGATAATAAGAATGATATTGCTTTACAATTCACCATAAAATTTTCTGGTCAAATTTACAACAATTGACCTGTTTGGCAGTACAAGGCCTGATTCATGTTGCTTCAAATGCCCCAAATTCTTATATTCACTCAAGAACCTCAGTTATCCCTAACTAGGTGCCCAAATGGATCATTATAAAGGTGTGAAATTGAAGGTATCCACCAAAGAAAACCCTTCCCTTTGTTCCAAAGAAATGTATGATCTAGACAAATAAGATGAGAATTAAGCGTATTAAGAAAATTATGGTCACATGTATGCATTTTTTAGATAGCTTTGTTTTAATTAAACAGTCAGATTGCCCCAGTGTCACACATAGGCTGATAAATAGATCCTTGTATTCGAATTTTGGTTATTTAGTATTTTATAACAAGCAATGTTAATTGGAAGAACTAGAAGTACACTGGCCTCACACTTGAAAATGGAAACGAGGCCTTCAATCAATCCAAACGATTTAGATCACATATCTTTAAAAAACTAGGCCTATATGTTCAGTAGCAGTATGCCACACTCGTACAAAATAATTCAACTTTAGGAGAGATTGACAAGCAATTGTTGGTAGAGAAAAAGCCGTAAATACTCATACGGACTCTCATTCCTTAAGGGTATGCTTGGTTGCTGGGAATTTGTTTATTGGTTTATACGTTTCCTGGGAAAGGTTAAAGTTGGCCTGCTATTTTACAAAGAATTATTTGGTTTGGTTGATACACGCCTAAAATTCTGTTCAGTTTCCTGGGTTTTTCATCCTAGTACATTTTTTGATGAAAAGTTGGGGAAAGGAATTCTTGAGAAAGGTTTAAAAAGGAAAGTGAACTAAAAATGTATTTTATAGAAACTAAGAAATATAAAAATCAACAACGAACCACCCCTTTAAGTGGGCGATGAGCTCATCTCAATCCTTGTATTGCACAATCAACACTAAGCACAAACAATTGGCTAAGAGCACAAAGTGGCCCACAAAGATCTTAATTACTATCAGCATTTACAGTGTTGTTGTCGTCACAACTTTATCATAATAGACAGTTATAACCACCTCATAAAACATGGGGAACATGGTGAACAAGTTTCTTATCTTCTCTACGTTGTCTAATGTCTTAAATCTATCTCTAACAGAGTTTGTGGATGTCATCGACAGACTTGATCCTATCAAGCAAATGTTGATGCCATCGAAAAATGCTCAATCCAATCGAGAAAATCTGGAAAAATCCCAATTTGTTACTGGACAATTTTGAAGGTTACTACTCGATGGCTTCAAAGGATCTTCGATGTCATAACTGCTCCTCGATGGCTATCGATGCCATTAAAGGACCCATCAAAGGTGGGCATAGGATTGTGTAAGTGTGCGATTTGTTTCCTATTTCAGTCAGGTAATATATATATACACGGAAACGCTCACCTGCGAATCAGTTCGTACGTACTACGTACAAACTTTTTTGAGAACCCATCATACGTGATGTGGATCTAAAATATGAACCGTTCATGTGAAGCAGCACCTCGTGAAACCCCCCGGGCCCAAGTTTTACTTTGACCTAAAACTTTGATGGGCCATGAAAAATGAAAATAGTTTCCTCCCTTGATTTTCATTTCTCTTTTCTATGGCCCACCAGAATTTTAGATCGGCGTGAAAATTTGTCACATGAGATTTCATGGGATTTCGCATCACATGGACCATTCAGATTAGAAACTCATGGCACGTGTGCAAAGGTGCGCACGTGCGTAGGTGCGTAGGGGAGCATGACTCTCTCTCTCTCTCTCTCTCTCTCTCTCTCTCTCTCTATATATATATATATATATATATATATATATATATATATATATATATATATCTTGTGTAATCGAGATTAGGGAAATGATTAAGAGGATTAGGGCTTTCTAAGTTGTTCTAAAAGGGTCAAGGGCATAGATAGGGATTCAAAGGAGATTCTAGTGTTGTTCGAATTAGTAAGATCTACAATCTCTTATAATATTGCTTTCATAGTGCATACTCGTCACTTTGTACCGTAGTTTTTTCCCACAAGAGTTTTTCTACGTAAAATTCGATTCGTCTTCTTGTTGGGTTTGTTTGTGCAAATGTGATTACTTTGCTTGATTTTTCTCTGTGTCCTTTTGCAAGTCCTAACAAGTGGTATTCGACCTAATGTTGGGAAGAAGATCAAATCTGAAAGCAATGTATTAATGGTATTTGACATGAAGTTTGATGTAGAGAAGTATTTCGGTAAAAACAATTTTGAACTATGAAAAGTTACGATGAATGATATCCTAGTTCAACAAGGATTGGAAGATACACTCCTTTGAAGCTACCAGAAACCATGAAAGAAGAAGAACATAACAAGTTAGATAAGAATGCCAATATTTCAGTCCAATTGTGTCTAATGGATGAAGTTCTTTATAATGTTATGAGAGAGAAAACTACAACAGATAGAGCTGGTCAATCCTGACCCGATCCGAACCGATTTGACGGCCTGGATCGGTGTGTATCGAGTAGGGCAGTCCAGGTCCAAAAGCTTTTCGGGTCGAGTTCGGATTCATACCTACTCAGACTGATCCGATCTGATCCGACTTGATCCGGAGTGAATAAACCACATGCATTTTCACGGTGGGCCCTAACAGAGTTTACTCAGTATGATAAAAGAGAGCCAGAAGCAGATTTGCTAGTGTACGACACACTAGTTATATAGTTGTTGTAGGTACGTGTCGTGTGCGAAGACGAGTACTGGCGCTCCTCGAGCTCCGAGATGTACAAACGATTCAAAGGAGAACAAAGTTATATGGGCCCCACAATGATGTATTTATTATATCTATACCGTTCATATATTTTTACAGATTATTATAGAGAATTATCTAAAAAATTAATAATATCCAAAGATCATTTGGACCACACCACAAATAGTAGCAGAGAATGATTTTCACTGTTAAACAATTCGTGTGGTCCTCTTGATAGTTAGATCTATCTTATTTTTCATCTTAAGCCTTAAGACAAGCTCGCCAAATGGATGGATGGTTTGGATATAACACATTCCCCATGATCAGACCTACGGAACTTGCTAACGTCAATACAGCAAGTTAGCAATGCACTGTGCACAGCTGCACTTCCGTGAAAAGCACGTCACTGCACTTTTATGTAGTGCACGTCAACACTAGAATATGTCTGATAAAGGCATGGATATGGTAGACAGACAGTTCTTTCAGAGCCATGTGGGGCCCACCTTGATGTATCTGTTTTATCCAAGTCGTTCATCCATTTTGATATATCATTTAGGCCTTAAGCACAAAAAGGCAGTGTATTGTAGGTTGAAGTGGACCACACCACATGAAACAGTTGGATTAAATTCATATGATCCGAATCATACCCAACCCGATTTGACTCGGTTTCCCTACCGAGTCGGACTCTGTTCGGGTCAGGCCAACCATGCATCAGATCGGTCAGATTAGATCGAGTTCGGGTCAGGGCTTTGAGATTTCGAATCGGATCGAGTTAGACCCAATCCGATCCGATCTGGACCGATGCCCAGCTCTAGCAGCAGATATATGGGCGAAACTATAGAACATTTATGCAAAGAAGTCTCTTGAAAATCGCTTGTATCTGAAGATATAGTTGCTCAATTTGAAGAGGACAGATGGAGCTGACATTGAGGCCCACATTAGTAACTTTAATATGCTCATTTGTAAACTATTGGATGTGGATGATACAATAAAAGATGAAGATTAAGCATGTATTCTGTTGAATTCTCTTCCAGAATCGTATGAGTTGTTTAAAGACTCTTTGAGCACCAGTAGGACAACCGTTAACACTGAGACCATTATCTCAACAGTTCAGTCGAAAGGGATGAGAAAGAAAAACGGTCACGTGAATGCTTCTACAGATGCATTGGTTACTAAGGGGATGAATTTTGAGTGAGATAATTGATCTTCATGACAAAGATCCAAATCCAAGGGCAAAGGCAAGCTGGAGTGATGAAATTGTGGCATGACAGAGCATATGAAAAAGAATTGTTAGAATCTTAAGTCGAGAAAAGAGAAATCTAAGAGTTCTTATGGAGAGGTCAACACTGCAGAATCCGGTGAAGAGTCGAGTGGTAGTGACGTGTTGATCACATCAAAATCCAGGTATTTCAGCGATGACGGAATTTGGGAGGGGGGGGGGGGGGGGGGGGCCTTGTATCACATGATTCCTTATAAGAATTGCTCCACCAGTTACAATAAATGTGATAGTGGCTAGGTGTTTATAAACAATAACAATGCCTGTGACATGGTTGGTGTTGGATCAGTGCGCATTAAGATGTTTGATGACATTGAGCGTATCTTGATTGATGTGAGACAAGTCCCTGATTTGAGGAAGAGTCTGATATCTTTGGTAATAATCGAGGTATATTGGTACAAATTCATAGGGTTGATCGTTTCCTTAAAGTTTTAAAGGAGGCATTCATAGTTATCAAAGTACAAAAGAATGGTAACATTTACAGGTTTATCAGAAGCACTTTATTAAGTGGACTGCAGCAGTTGTAGCGGATTCAACGTTTGTACATATATAGGATGCGCGCCTAAGCCACATGAGCAAACGGGGCATGAAGGTACTTTTTAACCATTGTTTAATTTTAATTTTTTTAAAGCATTTATTGTAGTATATGCTAACATTGTATATATGGTAACTAGTTAATGTTGTCTTTTAAGTCTAAGAAACGTGTTTGCAAGGGAGTTATGGATTATGTGTATTTTGATATATGGATATGTCGCCTATAGTTTTTGGTGGAAGATCGTCATGGTTTGACGACTACTCTATAAAAGTGTGGGTTTATTTTATGAAAAGTAAATTCAAGATTTTCACCAACTTTAAACAATGGAAGGTGATGTTAGAAAAATAAACTGGGTGAAAGGTAAAAGTGTTGAGGATAAATAATAGTCGAGAATTTAATCAATTTTACAAGGATAAAGGGATCATAAGGCACAACACAGTGCGTCACACACTAAAGAAAAATGGAGCGGGTGAGCGGATGAATCAGACCCACTTGAAGAGAGCTCAATGCATGATGAGTAATGCTTATTAGGGCAAGAAAATATGAACTGAGGCCATTAACATGGCTTATTACTTGGTGAATCGATCCCCTTCTACGATTATTAATTGTAAAATTTCAAAGGAAGTGTGGAGTGGTCAGTAGGTAGAATACTCGAAACTATGATTATTTAGTTGCGATGCTTACTCTTATATATCATTAGTTGAGAGAGATAAACTATAACAAATGGCTAAAAAGTACATATTTGTTGGTTATGGTGTGAAGGGTTATAAGTTGTATGACCGGTCACACGAAAAATCATCTTTAGTCATGACGTTAAATTCGATGAAGGATTCGTTGTTATGTAAGGATGAACACAAGGAGGACGAAAAGTCAGTTGTGGACATTCAAATAAAAAGAGATGAGATACAAGCTAAAATTGAGACGTAGAAAAATGTACAGGAGCAGGTGGAGCAGCCACCTGTGAGAAAAAATCCGCTAAGGGATCATAAGTTACCATCGAGATACAATGATGACTAGAATGTTGTATTTTTTCTCATTACAAATGATGGGGATCTATTTATTTTTCAAGAGGCTCTTTACAATTTAGATGCTGGAAAGTAAAAATTAACGATTTATGACAGGATGGACTTTCCGTAAAAGAATGAGATGTGGGAGCTAGTGAAGCTTCTCATCAGCTGTAAAGTGATCAGTATAAATGTATCTTCAAGAAGAAACATGATATGCATAAGAAAACATTGGTACTTCACTAAGATATTCGTGCCCATAGTGAAATAATTATCTATTAGATTCATATTAGCATTATTTGCCCAATACAATATCGAGCTGGAATAGATGGATATAAAAACTGCTTTTGTGCATGGAGAATTAGAAGAGCAAATTTACATGAAGTAACTAGAAGATTTTCGAAATACAAGGGACAGAGAACAAGGTTTGCAAATTAAAGAGATTATTATATGTCTTAAAACAATCGTTAGGCAGTAGTATAAGAAATTTGATTCTCTCATGGGGAGTTAGATGTTTATCAGGAGTAAGTATGATCATTATGTCTGTTAAAAGATAATGAACTATATATGAAAAGTTCATCATCTTGGTATTGTTACTTATCGCCAGTCATAACATGTCTGAGATTGACATATTGAAGACTTAGCTATTAGGGACATTTGAGATGAAATATCTAGGGGCTATAAAGAGAGTTCTTGGCATTGACATACACAAAGATATAAAGAGGAGAAGTCTATGATTATTTTAGACAGAATACATTGAGAAGGTATTAATGTAGTATATAATGGACAAGTTAAAGTTGATCAGTGTTCCCACGTGAGTCATTTTAGGCTTTCTTTTAAATAGTGTCCTGAGATAAATGAAAAAAAATATGTTATGTCTCGTGTGCCTTATTCAAGCACAGTTTGTAGCTTGATGTATGTCATGGTTTGTACAAGACTAGATATTTCATATGCGGTGGGTGTTGTTAGTGGATATATGTTTAACCTCAATAATCAACATTAGGAGACAATGAAATGACTACTTGATATATTCTAGGTATGCAGGATTACATCTTGACATTTGAAAGATCAGGGAACAAGTTAGTAGGCTATGTGTATTCAAATTACATGGAAAGTGTGGATAATATAAGGTCAACTTTCAGTTTATTCATTTACATTAGCGGGTGGATTGATCAATTGGATGTTGCAGCTTCAGTCTGTGGTGGTTCTTTCCACAACCGAAGATGAGTATATGGCAATGATAGAAGCATTTAAAGAAGCATTTTGGTTGAGGGAAATGATAAATTAGTTGGGTCTTCAACAAGAGACCGTACCAGTTAATTGTGACAGCGAAAGCGTGATTAATTTGGTGAAGAACTCTATTTATCACTCATGTTCTAAACATATTGATGCGCGCCATCATTTTATCTAACACAAGCATGAATTCAGCTGACATGCTTACAAAGGTGATTTTTATAGAGAAGTTCAAGTTCTGTGCCTACTCTTTTGGGCTTGACAAAGGCTTAATGAGGACAGCATGTACATGAGAAGCGATAATAAAAGTATGAAGGAAAGTTTAGGCACATATCTCATAATGATTTGATCTGGGCAGTATTTAAAAATATATAGATCATCCTGGAAGTACTTGCATACTTTGACAAATAATTTCTTCTTATCTTGCACAGTCTAATAAGCAAGAATCGTACATATAGCAAGATAATTAGCAATATTAGTATATTAAGGTAATTTGGAGACCTTAAAAAGTTATTCATTAGAAAACATGTCATTGATAGGTGTCGTCTCTATAGAGTCAGATAAAATAAGCCAAGAGAAATGGTTAGTCACTATGTTTTCTACTCTTTTTTTTAATCTCAGATTTTAAGGTCAAACTCTTGGAGTAGAAGGACCCATCTCAGCATATAAGGCTTAGCATCATTCTTAAAAAGAAGGCACTTCAGTGCCACATGGTTAATAAATATAATGATCTTGGATCTTATTAAGTAGGACCTAAACTTGTTCAAAGTGAACATTACAGGTAGGAGTTTCTTTTTCATAGTAGAGTAGTTCACTTGGGTAAGGTTTAGAGTTCTACTCACATAGTAAATGACACAGGGTTTCTTCTCTTTTCTCTGGTATAGTACCACCCCAATTGCATAATCACTTACATCACACATTATTTCAAAAGGTAAAATCCAATCCGGTGGTTGTATGATCGGAGCGCTAGTTGACATCGCCTTTAGCTTGGTGAAAGATTTTTAGGAATCTTTGTTCCACTTAAAGGGAGTTTCCTTTTAAAGAAGATTATAGAAAAGATGGGAGATAAGACTAAAGTCCTTTATAAACATTTGATAAAATTCAGCATATCTTAAAGAGAATTGCACGTCATGTATACTCTTAAGTGGAGGTAAGTTAGAGATTAAGTCGATTTTGACTTTATCTACCTCAATTTCATTGGACGATATAATATGTCCAATGATTATTCCCTTTTAAGAGTATACTAAAGTCCTTTATAAACATTCGGTAAAATCCAATCTGGTGGTTGTATGATCAGAGCGCTAGTTGACATTGCCTTTAGTTTGGTGAAAGATTTTTACGATTCTTTGCTCCACTTAAAGGGGGTTTCCTTTTAAAGTAGATTATATAAAAGATGAGAGATAAGACTAAAGTCCTTTATAAACATTCAATAAAATTCAGCATATCTTAAAGAGGATTGCATGTCACGTATACTCTTAAGTAGAGGTAAGTTAGAGATTAAGTCGATTTTGACTTATCTACCTCAATTTCATTGAATGATATAATATGTCCAATGATTATTCCCTTTTAAACTATGAAATGACATTTCTCCCAATTTAACATAAGGTTCTTTTCTTCACATCTTTTCAGCACTAATTTTAAGTGTCTAGGGCATTCACTGAAGGATAACCAAAAACAAGGAAGTCATCCATGTAGACCTTTAAAAATTGCCCCACTATGTCAGAAAAATACTCAACACGCATCTCTAGAATGTGGCGGGAGCATTACATAGTTTGAATGGCATCATTTGATATGCAAAAGTGCCAAAAGAACATGTGAATGCAGTCTTTTTTTGATCTTCAATGACTATCTGTATCTAATTGTAACTCGAATATCCATCAAGGAAGCAGTAATATGAATGACCTACTAAGATTTTTAAGATTTAATCAATGAAAGGTAAAGGAAAGTAGTCATTTCTTTTGATGGTATTCAATTTTTGATAGTTAACGCACATCAGTAATGACTCTGGTTAGCATAAGTTCATTATCCGCATTGGCTAAGATGGTGATCCCGGACTTCTCGGGCACCGCCTAAGTTGGACTCATCCGTTGGCTATCAGATATAGGGTATATGATACCTACATTCAATCACTTTAACACCTCAAATTTAACCACATCATGTTTATGTTTAACCAGTTTTGTGGTTGTGTAGACGTTTTTGTATTATCTTCGAGGTGAATGCGGTGAGTACAAATTAAAGGACTGATTCTATTGAGGTCCACAATCATCCATTCAAGGGCTCTTTTATATTCTTTCAAAGTATAAATGAGCATACTCTTCTGTTCCTTATCGAAGTGGGAAGAAATCACCACTAGATATGTTTCCTCTTAACTCAAATAGACATATTTAAGATTAGCGTGCAATGGTTTTAAGTCAAGCTTTGGTGCCTTGACACTAGATGGTAGATGTTTTAAATCCGTTTAAGGTAATCTTTTAAATTTGGGCTTCCACTGGTTAGTTTCAAGTACCGGTGTAGCATCAAGTAAGGTATGCATTTCTCTAATCATATCATCATTTAAATCAATGGAGTGGGCAGAGCACATCTTTAGAGTGTTAGAGTATAAAGTCAAAAGTGACTTATCTTCCACGAATGAGTTTATCAGAATTATTTCGCGAACATCATCACCATCCTCTTGCTGTTTGTACATATTAAACACATTTAGTTCAAGTGTCATATTTCCAAATAATAGTTGTGATCAGGAAAGGAAATTGATACTACTACCTTATATTTAAAAATCTAGAATGACTTAGGATTTGAGCATGGTACGGTAGTGGGAATTCGATTTTTACTACCCTATTCAAGCCTGAATCCATGAGTTTCTTCTCAAAGGAGAGTGTACTGGGTTCAAACCAAGCCAATTCAACAATGAGTGGGAATTAATTGAATCTCAACAATTATGATAAGTTTGATTTTTAAATTTTCTACCAAATGCAAAAGTAAATAAGCCATTACTGTTATTTCAAGGTGTTTATTTATATCATAATTATGGCTCATATATTGAAAGTGAAATATACATATAAAAAAAAGGGATGCGAGGTTAGGTACTGATAGGTTGAGTATCGAGATTAATTAGCTACTAAAGTGATGTCACCAAGTTTTGTAGGCCCGACCATGATGTATGTTTTGTATAAACGCTGTCCATCCATTTGGAGAGATCATTTTAAGGCAAGAGCTAAAGAATGAGTCAAATCCAAATCTCCATTGGACCCCACCACTGAAAATAGTGGAGAAAGTGACATCCACCATTAAAAACTTCCAAGGGCCACAAATTTTTTGGGTCAAGCTGATATTTGTGTTTTGCCTTCTTTCATGTCTATGTTAACTTGTGAGCACTTTAGATTTCAAATAAATATGATGGCGGGCCTTAGGAAGGTTTCAACGGTGGGAATCACTCTCCCCACTGTTTTCTGTGGTGGGGTCCACTACAGCTTCTTATCTACCTCATTCTTTAACTCTTACCCTAAAAAGATCTCTCCAAATGGATGAATGGCGTGGATACAAAACATACATCATGGTAAGGCCCACAGACTTGTGACGTCACTTAGCATCAAGTCTGGCTACTCAACTCAATCTGCCAGTAGCTAATCGGCTTCGTTAAAAACGTAGGTAAAGGAAATTATAATTATTATAAATTTTACATCAAGAAACTACCCATTATTCCTTGGTCTCAGAAACAAAAAAATATAGCAAAATTATCGTTGTATTCAACTGCAAGTGATGTCAAAACAAGTTATAAGAGTAAATAATCTTTGCTAATTTGTAGCCATTCACCATGCTAATTTGTAGTAATTCACAAGTGTAATTACGTGCACATTGGGTTATTAATACTTACCTCTATTAAAAGAGGCAAACAAAAGCTGGATTTGACTTCATGTGACACTGTTTGTTTCGTCTGCTCAAAATAGTAAATAGTCATTATACAGTTGCAGTATGCTTGTTTCGTATGCTGTAACAGTAAAGAGTGCGGATCTGCTATTTCGTGGAAACAGTAAGCAGCTGAATCCACCGTTATTATTGGTCCACGTCATTGTAAGTACCACGTCATCAGTTTATTTTAATATATTAAAAAAACTATTACATTTGAAGAAAAGTCTTAACCGAACGTTAGATAGTTTCGTTTGGAAATAAATCGGATTGCATACGGAGTATAGCACGCTCTTACCGTACCGAGTAAATTCGGTTAGGCCCACCTTGTATGTATGTGGTCTATCCACGCCGTCCATTCATTTTTCTGTCTAATTTAAGGGGTTAAGGCCAAAATTGAAGCATATCCAAATATCAAATGGATCATAGCATAGTAAACAGTGGTGATAGTGATTTTCACTGTTTAAACTTTTCTAGGCCCCACGGTGATGTTTATTTGTCATCCAGCTTGTTCATAAGATTATACAGACATGGATGAAGGAAAAACACAAATATAAGTTTGATAACGTTTGTACCCCTCAAGAAATTTTCACCGGTAAACGTTCAATTCAACTGTCTCCTATGGTGTGGTCCATTTAAATATTGTAATGCTTCATTTTTTGTTTCAAGCCCTAAAATTATCTGGTAAAATCGTTGAACGGAGTGGATAAAATATATAAATCATGGTGGATCCCACATAGTTTACTCAGTACGCTAAGGTAGTGAGAGTTACCACGCCGCTTCCTTCCATTCGGGATTCAGCGCACGGGTTGAGCAGCGAGACTCCCTGTAAAAGTGACATCACCTAGTTATGTGGGTCTCACCATGATGTATGTTTTTTATCTGCACCGTCCATACATTTTGAGATATCATTTTAGGGCATGAGCCAAAGAATGAATCAGATCCAAAAGTCAAGTGGACCCCAAAATAGAAAATAGTGGAGAGAGTCACGCCAACCATTAAAAACTTCTAAGGGTAACAAAAGTTTTTGATCAAGCTGATATTTGTGTTTTCTGTTCTTTAATGTCTGTGTTAACTTATGAACAGGTTGGATCTCAAATAAAAATTACAGTGGACCTTAGGAAGGCTTCGACTATGGACATCAGTCTCCTCACTATTTTCTGTGGTGGGGTCAACTTTGAATCTGCCTCATTATTTTGATCATGCCCTAAAATGATCTCTCCAAATGGATGGACAATGTTGATACAAAACATGCATCATGGTTGACCCCACATAATTTGGTGACATTACTTCGATAACGAGTCTAGCTACTCAACCTCCCGCCTGTAGCTAATCCTCCTCCAATCTCTTTCTTCTAAAATTTAATTATATCACGTCATCTCACGGTAATTTTATAAGATAAAAAAATATTTATAAAATCTGTCTAATTAGTAAAAATTATTAGCTGTGACCCAGGATGAGTGATGTCTGTAGAATTCTCACCTTGATCTATGCATTGTATATCTACCACATCCATCCGTTTACTCATATTATTTTAGAAAATTATATATATAAAAAATGAAGCAGATGTAACTCTCAGGTGGACCACACCACAGGAAACAGTGGTCATTGAATGCCGACCATTGAAAACTTCATTGTTCATTGTAATGTTTATTTGTCATCCAATCTATTGTTGATAAGGTCACACAATCTAGAAGAAGGAAAAACACAAATATCAGCTTGATCCAACCATCCATTTTGAGAGATCATTTTAGGGCATGAGCCAAAGAATGAATCAGATCTAAAACTCAAGTGGACCCCACCATAGAAAATAGCTGAGAGAGTCACGCCAACCATTAAAAACTTCTAAGGGTCACAAAAGTTTTTGATCAAGCTGATATTTGTGTTTTCTGTTCTTTAATGTCTGTGTTAACTTATGAACAAGTTGGATCTCAAATACCATTTGTGGTCCACAAAAAGATTTTAATAAACAATGACTATGGTTTCTCGTAGTGTGGTCAACTTGAGATTTGGATAGGCTTCACTTTTTTGCTTACTTTGTAAAATGAGGTCGCAAAATGGATAAATGGCATAGATATTCAATGTACACAATTAGATGGGTCCCACTCACATTAGAGGATTCAGAGTTGTCAGGTTCTTTCTTTTACACTCGGATCACATGGCATAGTACACAACATCAAATTGGTGTTGCTACTAAAAATAAAAAACCTTCGTGGGATTCACCATGATTAGGGCTGGGTAAGTGATGACTTGATAAAATTGACTCGTCCGACTCGATACAAACGGAGAAGGTGAGTTGATCCCAATCGAGCTGACTTTGTTCAATCTGAACTCAAAACAAGTCGAGTTCGAGTCACCTAGTAACTCGACTTGACTCGACCCGAAATTCAACTCGGTACTCACTCGACTTGATTCGAAAATCGACTCGCATATATATTAAAAAAAACTTAGATATAATGTTTCAGATCTGAGATGCAGTGTAGCTATGGAGAGGCTGCAATTATAGCAAGTGAATCTCGATTTTAAGTTGTGATTTTAGCTCGTGGATACCCACTACACACCTAACTCGATTCGACTTGACCTGAATCGGTATTTGTGATTGGGTCAAACTCAATCCAGATTAATCCAGGCTAGACCTAGACTTGGATTGGGTTAGGCATGCCGGACTTGGTACAGAGTCGGGTCGAGTTCGGGTCATGCCTATTTCAAAACCAAAACGAGTCAAGTTAGCCCTAACTCGGTTCGAATCGACTCAATGCCCACCTCTAACCATGATGGTTGGGTTTTTTTATCCACACTGTTTATCCAATTTGCCCACTAACAACGGGGTATGAATCTAAAAATAGATAAATCGATATCTCAAGTGAACCACACCATAGGAAAAGTGGTGATTGAACACATACCATTATAGACTTTGTAGAGACCAATGTAATTTTTATTTTCCATCCAACCCACTGATAACGTCACAAAGACATGAATGAAGAGAAAATACAAATATCAACTTGATTCAAAACTTTTGTAGCCCCCAGTAAGTTTTCAATCTTCTAATCAACAATGTTTCTTGTGGTGTGGTCCACGTGAGATTTGGATCTTCCTCAATTTTATGCTCATGAACTACAATGATCTATAAAAATGGATGGACGGCATAAGTAAAATACATACATCATGGTGGAGCTAATAGAGCTTTTTCAATAACACACAGTACTGCAGTTGATGGTATATGCTATTAGTATCCTCATTATCAAAGCCACTGGTATGAGCAAATAATCAGTGGATCAAGTGGGCCGTATTGTGGTGTTTTCTTGAAAATTAACCTCGACCACAAGGTGTAACCTCATTTTAGGCCACAAGTCGAAAAAATCAGTTCTATCAATAATCAGGTTGACCATATGATTGTAAACACTGTATAGGAAATCCTGACCTTACGAATTATTTCCATTAGTTTGGCCCAAGTGATTAATGTATCAAAATGATTTTTGGTAAAATGCTTTATATATAATAATAATAATAATAATAATAATAATAATAATAATAATAATCTAGTTGAAGTAGATTTTAATGTAAGTATAATGTTTCACCCTTTTAAATAAAGGGTGGACATCTCTCTCCCCAGCTATTTCCTTTAGTGTGTATCCCTAGGCTTAATATAGGGCTTAATAGCTAGTGGTTATAATAGGTATTACATAAACATCGCAGTGGGTCCCAGAAAAATCAAGAGTCACGCCCCATATATATATATATATATATATATATATATATATATATATATATATATATATATATATATATATATATATATATATATATATATCTTTACTATTGGAGAAGTATGAGGGATTGAATTTTTGGCGGAGGCCCACCATGATGTGTATGTAAAATCCACTTTGACAATTAAATACGTAATCATTTAGGCCCGAATCTAATTAAAAAAAGGTTGACATGAGATTCATGTAAGCCACACCAAAGAAAATATTTGGAAGAAAGACATCCACCCTTGAAACTTATAGGACCCACTATGATGATTATATAAAATGAACACATTAGTTTATGTAATGGAACCCTATCACTTTGTCAAATGAACCCGTCACTTTGTATATTGAAACCCCGTCATTTTATTTGACAAGTCGCTACTTTATCTAATGAAATCTTGTTAGTTTGCAGAATAACATCGCTACTTTGTCTAGTGGAACCAAGTTAATTTATTTGAAAACTCATCATTTTATCAAGCGAAACCCTATCAATTTGTTTGACAACCCCATCACTTTATTTAGTGGAATATTATCACTTTGTCTAATGGAACCCCGTTACTTTGACTAATAATCATGTATGTAACACCCCGGTTCTTGAAACCCGAGTATATTAATCATTTTTCAAATATCCAAGTGAACACCAACATGCCCATCATTTGCGTCTCCTGCACGCTAAATATGGTTTGATAGCATCAATGGCTATCCCAGTGAGGTACACCCCCCAAGATTTACTAAACATCAAGATCATTAAGAATAGTTTTCAAGAACAACATATAATGAATAGTTTTCATGGTAATAAGACAATTCAACGTGGGGCCTTAAATCATGTGGGGCTACCAATAATATAAACCATCCATTGTTGATAATTTTTTCTTAGTCATAGATAAAGTGACAGAGTTATACTAAACAAAGTGACGAGATTGCCTGACAAAGCAATACGATTCCATTAAACAAAGTAATAAGGTCAAATGAGACAAAGCAAATAGGGTTTCATTACACGAAGATACAGATTGTTGAAAAAAGTGATGGGTTGCTGGATAAAGTGACCTGGTTCCACTAAACGAAGTGACGAGACTAGAAGACAAAGTGACTAGGTTCCACTAGACAAAGTGATGAGGTTACTGGACAAAGTGATGAGGTTATTGGACGAAGTGACAAGGTTCACTGGACAAAGTGATTAGGTTACTGGACAAAGTGATGAGATTCTACTAGACAAAGAGACTATGTAGTAGAAAAAAGTGACAAAGTTCTACTATATCAAGTGACGGGGTTCTACTAAACAGAGAGTGATGAGGTTGTTGGACAAAGTGATGGGATTTCACCAAATAAAGTGAAAGGGGTGCTAGACAAAGTGATCAGGTTTTAATAGACAAAGTGACGTGATTATTGGACAAAGTAACGGGGTTTCATTAGACGAAGTAACGATGTTCCACTAGATAAAGTGATGGGGTTGCAGACAAATTGATAGGGTTTTGCTTGATAAAATGACCAGTTTTTGAATAAAGTGACTTAGTTTCACTAGACAAAGTGACGATATTACTATGCAAAGTGACAAGATTTCACTAGATAAAGTAGTGGCTTGTTAAATAAAATGATGAGGTTTCAATAGACAAAGTGATGGGTTCTTTTGACAAAGTAATAGGGTTCCATTAGACAAAATGATAGGGTTCTATTAGATAAATAAATGTGTCCATTTTATATAATCATCATGGTGGGTCTTATAAATTTCAAGAGTGGATGTCTCTCTTCCAAATATTTACTTTAGTTTAGCTCGCATGAATCTCATGTTAACCTAGTTTTTTTTTTGGGGATTTGAGCCTAAATGATTACGCATCTAATTGTCAGTGGATTTTGCATACACATCATAATGGGCCCCCGCTAAAAATTTAATCCCCCATACTTCTCTAAGTGTAAAGAGAGTTTATATATATATATATATATATATATATATCGAGAGAGAGAGAGAGAGAGAGAGGCATGCTCACCTATGCACTTACGCACGTGCGCACCTTTGCACATGTGTCATGGGTGTCGAATCCGAACGGTCCATAAGATGCGGAATCTCATGAAACCTTAGGGGGTGAATTTTCACCCTGATCTAAGATTCTGGTGGGCCATAGTAAAGAGAAATTCAAATCAATAGAAGAAATTGTTTACATTTTTCATGGCCCATCGAAGTTTTGGATCAAAGTAAAAATTCATACTAGGGGGTTTCATGAGGTTCTGCTTCATGTGGACCATTCAGATTTGCGAGACTCATCAAATATGATGAGTTCTCAAAAAAGTTTGTATGTAGTACGTACGAACTGGTTTGCATGTGAGCGTTTTCGTGTGTGTGTGTGTGTGTGTGTAATTTTATATGGGGCGTGACTCTTGATTTTTCTGGGGCCCACTACGATGTTTATATAATATTCACTCTAACCATTAGCTCTTAAGTCTCGTATTGAGCCTAGAGATACATGCTAAAGGAAATAGTCAGGTGAGAGATGTCCACCCTTTATTTTAAAAGTTCAAACATTATACTTACATCAAAATTTACTTTAACAAGTAGATTATTTATAATTAAAAAAAAATATTTTTCCACAAATCATACTGATACATGAATCACTTGGGCGAAACTAATGGAAACAATTTGGAAGGCGAAGATTGTCTATACACTGTTTACAATCATGTGGCCAACTTGAATTATAGATAGAACTAATTTTTTCGGCCTGTAGCCTAAAATGGGGTGACACACCTTGTGTCTAAGTTGACTTTTTCAGAAAATATTATAGTGTGGCCCACCGGATCCACTAACTATTTGCTCATACAAGTGGTTTTGATAAAGGAGACATTGGTAGCATATACCACAAACTACAGTACTGTGTGTTATTGGAAAAGCTCTATTGGCTCCACCATGATTTATGTATTTTATCCATGTCGTCCATCCATTTTTATAAATCATTGTAGTTCATGAGCACAAAATTGAGGAAGATCTAAATCTCAGGTGGACCACACCACAAGAAACATGAATGATTAGAAGATTAAAAACTTATTCGGGGCTACAAAAGTTTTGGATCAAGTTGATATTTGTATTTTCTCTTCATCCATGTCTTTGTGATGTTATCAATTGGTTGGATGGAAAATAAACATTACATTGGGCTCCACAAAGTTTGTAATGGTATGTGTTCAATCACCACTTTTCTTATTGTGCGGTCTAATTGAGATATCGATCTATCTATTTTTAGACTCATGCCCTGATGTAAGTGGGCAAAATGGATAAACAGTGTGGATAAAAACACAACCATCATGGTTAGAGGTGGGCATCGAGTCGATTCGAACCGAGTTAGGGTTGACCCGACTTGATTCGGTTTTGAAATAGGCCTGATCCAAACTCGTCCTAACTTGATACCGAATCCAACATGCCTAACCCGATCTGAGTCCGGGTCCGGCTTGGACTAATCCAAACTGAGTCTGACTTAATTACAAGTACCGATTCAAGTCGAGTCTTAAAATAATATGAGAAAATGGATGGATGAAGTAGATATACAACGCATAGATCAAGGTGGGCCCATGATGAGGATCTTACGGGGACATCGCTCATCTTCAGTCGCAGTTAATATTTCTTGCTAACCAAGTAGATTTTGTAAATATTTTTTTTATCTTATAAAATTGTCATGAGATGCATGGCCTAATTAATTTTTAAAAGAAAAAAATTAGAAGTAGATTAGCTACCGACACGTTGAGTAGCTAGACTCACTACTGAAATGACGCCACCAAGTTCTATGGGCCCACCATGATGTATGTGTTGTATCCACACTGTCCATCCATTTGGAGAGATCATTTTAGGGCATGATCAAAGCCCCCCCCCCCCCCCCCCATTAGAAAACAGTGAGCGTACTCCCACATAGAAAACAGTGAGGAGATTGACGTCCACTGTTGAAGCCTTCCTAAAGTCCACCGTGATTTCTATTTGAGATCCAACCTATTCATAAGTTAACACAGACATTAAAGAAGTGGAAACACAAATATAAGCTTGATCAAAAACTTTTATGGCCCTTAGAAGTTTTTAATGGTGAGCGTTCTCTCTTCACTATTTTCTATGGTGGGGTACACTTGAGTTTTGGATTTGATTCATTCTTTGGTTCATGCCCTAAAATGATATATCCAAATGGTGGAGGGTGTGGATACAAAACATACATCATGGTGGGACCGACATAACTAGGTGATGTCACTTTAGTAACGAGTCTCGCTACTCAACTTGTGCGCTGAATTCCCAAATGAAAACTTAAATAAAAATCACGGTGGACCTTAAGTTAACACAGACATTAAAGAAGGGAAAACATAGATATCAGTTTAATCAAAAACTTTTGTGACCCTTAGAAGTTTTTAATGGTGGGTGTGACTCTCTCCACTGTTTTCTGTGGTGGGGTCCACTCAAGTTTTGAATCTGATTCATTCTTTGGCTCATGTCCTAAAATGATCTCTCTAAACGGATGGACAGTGTAGATACAAAATATACATCATGGTGGGACCCACGTCATTAGTAGCAAGTCTCCTTACTCAACCCGTTCGTTGAATCCCCAAATGGAAGGAAGCGGATTGCATAGTAACTCACTACATTAGCGTACCAAGTAAACTCCATGGGGCCCACCATGATTTATGTATTCTATCTGATCCATCCATCAATTTTATCAGATAAATGTAGGGCTTGAGACCAAAATGAAGCCTATACAATGTTTAATTGGACCACACCATAGGAAACAGTTGAATTGAATGTTTACCGTTGATAATTTCTTAGGGGCTACAAAAGTTTTGGATCAAGCTTATATTTTTATTTTCCCTTCATCCATGTCTATATGATCTTATGAACATGTTAGATGACAAATAAACATCACTGTGGGGCCTAGAAAGGTTCAAACCATGGAAATCATTATCCCCACTGTTTACTATGGTATGATCCATTTGATATTTGGATATACTTCAATTTTGGCCTCAACCCCTTAAATTAGATGGAAAAATGAATGGACGGCGTGGATAGACAACATACATACAAGGTGGGCCCAACTGCGTTTACTTAGTACGGTACGAGGCCTACTATACTCCGTATGCAATCTGATTTCCAAACAAACCGTCTAACGTTCCGTTCAGACTTTTTCTAAATGTAAAATTTTCTAATATATTAAAAAAAATTGGTGATTAGAGCTGGGCATCGGTCCAGATCGGATTGGATTGGGTTCAACTCGATCCGATCTGAAATGTCAATGGCTTGTCCCGAACTCAATCCGATCTGGGACCCCTGACTCGAATCGATCCAATACATGGTTGTCCTGACCCGAACCGAGTCCGACTCGGTCAAAGAAATCGAGTCGGATCGAGTTGGGTGCGATTCGGATTGTATGAATTTCATCCAACTATTTCATGTGGTGTGGTCCACTTCAGCCTTTAATATACCGCCTTGTTGTGCTCAACGCCTAAAATGATATGTCAAACTGGATGAACGGTTTAGATAAAACATATACATCAAGGTAGGCCCCACTAGGCTCTGAAAGAACTTTCCATCTACCGTATTCACAATATTACCGAACTGTTGTTGTGCACTACACAAAACCAGTGACTTGCTTTTCAAGCAAACACAGCTTGCAGCCTTGCACAGTGTGACTTTGTAATTTGTATTGACATTAACAAGTTATGTGGGTCTAATCATGGTGTATGTGTTATATCCAAATCGTCTATCCATTTGGTGAACTCGTATTAAAGCTTGAGACGAAAATTAAGATAGATCTAACTATCAAGTGGACCACACGAATTGTTTAACGGTGAAAATCATTCTTTGCTGCTATTTGTGGTGTGGTAGAGATGATCTTTGGATATTATTTATTTTTTGGATAATGTTCTATAATGATCTCTAAAAATATATGAACGGTGTAGATATAATAAATACATCACTGTGGGGCTCATATAACTTTGATCTCCTTTGAACCGTTCATACAACTCGGAGATCGAGGAGTGCCAGACGCCCTGCTGGAAATGGATTGGCTACTCCCCTTACCACCAGCCAATGGCCGGTGGTCGGTGCTATGTGGGCCCCACCATGATGTATGTGTTTCATCCATGCCCTCCATCTATTTTTATAAATCATTTTATGTTACTAGAAAAAAAAAATGAGGTATATAGAAATCTCAAGTGGACCACATTATAGGAAACAGTGTTGAATGAATGTTGACCATTAAAAACATTTTGGAGGCCATAAAAGTTTTTGATCAAGCTGATATTTATTGTGTCCCTTCATCTGGGTCCTTATGACCTAATCAACAGATTAGATGTCAAATAAACAGTACAGTGGGCCTTAGGAGGATTATAATGGTGGATATCCAATCATTATTGTTTTCCTGTGATGTGGTCCACCTGAGATTTATATCACTATATTTTTTTGTATGAAGCCTTAAAATGATCTGTAAAATGGTTGAACGGAATGGATGAAACACATACATCATAATGGGGCTGGATTGGGTTGGATCGGATCAGATGTAATCGGATCGGATCAATTCGAGTAGGTATGGATCCGAACTCGATCCGAAAATCTTTCGGATCTAGACTTCCCTACTTGATCCGCACCGATCCAGGCCATCGGATCGGTTTGGATCGGGTGAGATTTGGTTGAATTGGGTCGGATCCACCGGATTGAGTCAGGATTGCCCAACTCTATTGATGATGTAGCACTTATAGCAATCCGATTTCCAAACAAACCTTCTAACATTCCGTTAAGACTTTTCCTAAATGTAAAATTTTCTAATATATTAAAAAAACCGATGATGTGGCACTTACAGTTACGTGGACCAATAATAATGGTGGATTCAACTGCTCACTGTTTCCACGAAACAGAGGATCCGCACTGACTATGTTACGATTGCAGTAGCTTGTTTTCCTCGTGTAATTGTATCTAATGTGGATCCCAACTCTATCAACAATGCCTTGCAGCCTGCAGAAGTGAAAGATGAGGTAAACTGTAGATACATCAAGCGGAAATCTATTATGCTCATGGCAGTGACTCGTGGTCTCTGTGGGCCCACCATGATGCATGTCTTCTATCCAAGCCGTCTATCCAACCAGTTGAAGATTATGATATGAGCCGAATAAATGGGGTGTTCCAAATATCAAGTGCACAATATCACAAAAACAATTTTGATTCAATGGACAGTTTCATTCAAGTATCTTCCACCTAGGATTAGATTTGCCCTATTTTTGAGATCAACAGCTATATTTGATCATAAGTCAGCATGATAGAAGGTATGGATGAAACACATATATCAGTGTGGGGTCCATAAAGCACCGACTTAATGGTAGGATGAAACACATATATCAGTGTGGGGTCCATAAAGCACCGACTTAATGGTAGGATGAAACACATATATCAGTGTGGGGTCCATAAAGCACCGACTTAATGGTAGAGGCAATAGCCAATCTGCGTTTCATTCAAACTAAATGTGAAGGAGAAATGATGTATGGGGCATATAATAACGGACTAACGAAATCCACAATCCGCTGGTAAAAGAAGCACGGATTGGGGCCTCTATGATGTTTTTGGTAAATCTACTCTGTCCATCCATTGTGCGACCTCATTTTAGGACATACAGGAAGAAATGAACCAGATACCGTTGAAGCTTCGCGGTCTACAACTTGATGCTTTTATGCCATCGAAACTGTTTGCAGGGTCATTCCCACTTGGATGAATTTAAAATAAAAATATTAGCCTCACACCAAACATTTTTGTGCAAGAAAATATTTCAACGATGGACAACTCTTTCCCTGTCGTGTGGCCCACGTGAGACTCGGATCCGGTTGATATGATTTTGGGTCGTAAGTCCTAAAATGTAAAATGGATGGACAAGGTAGATTTCTCTCAAACGTGACAGTGGGCCCCACCTAAATGACTACCTCAAGAACTTTCTGAAAGGCATCGGATGAAAACCGCATCCGAAACATGTGTGTGTATATATATAGAGTCATGCTCTCCTACGCACCTACGCACGTGCGCACCCATGGGTGTCTAATATGAACGGTTCATGTGATGTGGAATTCCATGAAACCCCATGTGACAAATTTTCACTCCATTTTAAAATTCTGATGGGCCAGAGCAAAGAGAAACGCAAATCAAGGGAGGAAATTGTTTTCATTTTTCATGACCCATCAAGTTTTAGATCAAAGTAAAACTTCGGCCTGGGGGGTTTCACGAGGTGCGGTTTCACATGAACGGTTCAGATTTTGGATCCAAATCACGTATGATGGGTTTTCAAAAAATTTCGTACGTAGTACGAGCGCTCACCTGCGAACTGGTTCGTACGTACTACGTATGAACTTTTTTGAGAACCCATCATAGGTGATGTGGATCCTAAATCTGAACCGTTCATGTGAAGCAGCACCCCGTGAAACCCCCAAGGCCGAAGTTTTTTTTCGAAAATGCTTGTGGGCCATAGCAAAGAGAAATGCAAATCAAGGGAGGAAACTGTTTTCATATTTCATGGCCCATCAAGTTTTGGATCAAATTAAAACTTCGGCCAGAGGGATTTCACGGGGTGTTGCTTCACATGAATGGTTCAGATTTAGGATCCACATCACCTATGATGGGTTCTCAAAAAAGTTCGTACGTATTACGTACGAACCGGTTCGCAGGTGAGCGTTCCTCTCTCTCTCTCTCAATATATATATATATATATATATATATATATATATATATATATATATATATATATATAGAGAGAGAGAGAGAGAGAGAGAGAGAGAGAGAGAATATATATATATATATATATATATATATATATATATATATATATATATATATATATATATATATATATATATATATATTGAGAGAGAGACAGAGGAACGCTCAGCTACGCATTGGTTCGCACGTCATTACGTACGAACCTTTCTATCAACCATCCGATAAGGCCGATAGTATGGATGAAAGTACTCTTAGCGCGAGTTTAAAAGAGCTGAGTTTCCTTCTCTCGCACGTTCTATACCTCTTCGATGAATACGGCGAAAACCTTCTCGGATGAAATTCTTTTGCTGGGAAGCCAGTTGGGTCCCACCAAGATGTTAATGATACATCCACGCCATCCATACATTTTTAAAAATAATTTTATGATATGAAACCAAAACTGAGGTAGATCAAAATCTCAAGTGGGCCACACAGTGTTGATTGAACTCTTACCATTAAAAACTTCTTGGGGCTATCAAATTTTTAGATTAAGATAATATTTGTTTTTTTCGATCATCCAAGTCTATATGACCTAATCTACGGGTTGGATGTCAAATAAATATCACGGTGGGCTCTAAAACATATTTAAAGATTCTTATCATTATCACCACTGCTTCTTGTGGTGTGGTCCGCTTGAGATTTGGATCTGCCTCGGTTTTGGGATAATGCACTGGAATGATAAGAAAAAATAGATGAATGGGGTTGATTTCTTCAAAAATATTATGGTAAGCCCCACTTAGGTTTTCAGCATGCGAAAGGCTTTCAAAGGAAATCCGCATTGAAAAACACAGTGCTGATAATAATTCTCACTGTTGAAAATTTTCTAGGGCCCACCGTAATTTATATTTGCCATCCAACCTATTCATAAAGTTACATAGATCTGGATGATGGGAAAACACAAATATCAGCTCCATCCAAAACTTCTTTCCTCCCATGAATTTTTCAACGGTAAGGATTTAATCCCCACTGTGTAGCCCACATCTGTCTTGGATCTGTCATATTTTTGGGCTAATAGCTTAAAATGACGAAAAAAAGAATGGACGGTGTGGATAAGACCCTATATCATGGTGGCCACTCAAAGCTCCCGCCCGCTCCCCGGCGGAAGTAGGACGCAATCTGCGTCCCTCACCTACCCGTTGACGTGCGCGGTTTAACTACTGACAGGTTGAGTAGCCAGAGACTTCCTAATGAAGTGACGTCACCAAGTTATGTGGGCCACACCCATGATGTATGTTTTGTATCTACACCGCCCATCCATTTGGAGAGATCTTATTAAGGCATGATCCAAAGAATGAGTCAGATCCAGAGATCCAGAGGACCCCACCACAAAAACTAGTGGGGAGAGTGACGCCCACCATTAAAAAGTTCTAAGGGCTACAAAAGTTTTCGATCAAGCTAATTTTTGTGTTTCCACTTCTTTCATGTCTACGTTAACATATGACCAGACTAGATCTCAAATCAAAATCATGGTGGACCTTTTGAAGGTTTCGATGGTGGGCGTCACTCTCACTATTGTTTTCCGTGGGGGGTCCACCCTAGCCTTAGATCTACCTCATTATTTGGGCCCTATCCTAAAATGATCTCTCCAAATGTATGGAGGGTGGGGATATAACATATACATACTGCTCGGGCCACGGAACTTGGTGACGACACTTCAGTAGCGAGTCTCGCCACTCAATCTGTCATTATCGAATTCGCGTCCGGAGGTGATTGCCTCCAGGACGAAAATGGGCTACTCCCCACCACCAGCCAATGGCTGGTGGTCGGTGCTATGTGGGCCAATCATGATGTATGTGTTTCATCCATTCCGTCCATCTATTTTTATATATCATTTTATGATATGAGACCAAAGCTTAGGTATATCCCAATTTCAAGTGAGCCACATTATAGGAAACAACGTTGAATGAACATTGACCATTCAAAACTTTTTGGTAGCCATAAAAGTTTTGGATCAAGCTGATCGTTGTTTTTCTTTTCCCCTTCATTCGGGTATTTATGACCTAATAAGATTGAATGTCAAATAAACAGTACAATGGGCCTTGGGAGAAATATTTCAACTGTATAAGTTTAATCTTCACGTTTTTAGCCCACTTGAGTATTAGATTCGGCTCATTTTTGTACAGATATCCTAAAATGATCTCATAAAATGGATGGACGAATTGGATTTCTTAAAAACATCACGGTGAGTCCCACTTAGGTTTCCAGCGCGCGAAAGGCTTTCACAGGAAATCTGCGACGCGGTTTTGGATTTCCTTCGAAAGCCTTTTGTGTGCTTGAAACCTAGGTGGGACCCACCATGATGTTTTTTGAGAAATCTACCCTATCCATCCATTTTTTCTTATCATTCCAGGGCATTATCCCAAAGCTGAGACAAATCCAAATCTCAAGTGGACCACACCACATGAAGCAGTGGTGTTAATGATTCTCATCGCTAAATATTTTTTAGAGCAAACCTTAATATTTATTTGACATCCAACCTATAGATTAGGTCATATAGACCTGAATGATGGAAAAAACAAACATTAGCTTGATCCAAAAATTTGGTAGCCCCAGGAAGTTTTTAATGGTGAGAGTTCAATCAACAGTGTGTGGTCCACTTGAGATTTTGATCTACCTCAGTTTTGGGTTCATACCATAAAATTATTTTTAAAAATGTATGAACGACGTGGATTTATCATTAACTTCTTGATGGGACCTAACTGGCATCTCAGCAGAAGAATTTCATCTGAAAAGGCTTCTGCCGCATTATTTGGAGAGGCAGAGAATATGGTGAAGAGACATGCGAGAGAAGAAAACTCGCTCTTTCAAACTCGCGCTAAGAGCGCTTTCATCTAGACCATTGGCCTTATCCAATGGTTGATAGCAAGGTTCGTACGTAATGACGTGCAAACCAATGCGTAGCTGAGCGTTCCTCTCTCTCTCTCTATATATGTGTGTGTGTGTGTGTGTGTGTGTGTGTGTAGCTTTTTCCATATATGGGGAGTTCCTGTGAGCTCGACCGTATGGAACCTTCCTCCCCCTATATATGGGAAAAAGTTCTATACGGTCAAGCTCATAAACTCCCCATTAGGTTAAGCTGTGTGGGCTCCACCACCATGATGTATGTTGAACATCTACCCCATCAGTTAGATGCACCTTTCCATAGTGGGCCTAAGGCTTAAAAATTAAGTCAATTCATGACTTGTATGGGCCACACCATATACAACAGTTGAGAAGGGTTACCCTCCATTAAAACATTCATAATCATTTATTGGGCCCATCGAGATGTGGTTCACAAATCCAGCCCATCCATTATGTGTGTCCCACTTATATGAGGGGTCAGACCAAGTTTTAGATGCATCCAAATTTCAGGTGGGCCCCATCAAGTGCTTTTATATGTTTTAGGCGTGTCTTCACATGATTTTAAATGATATGGCCTACCTGAGTTATACGGTTGATTTTTAGGATATCCCATAATTTAAAGGGGACTCATCAAATGCATGGTGTTGATGTTCAACATACATCATGGTGGGGCCCACACAACTTGACCTCATGGGGATATATATATATATATATATATATATATATATATATATATATATATATATATATATATATATATATATATATATATATATATATATAGGGAAAATGTACTATATGCTAACCGTATTATACCTTCTATAAGGTTAAGTGCTGGTGGCACGTTATTCGTCAGATGGTGAAAATTTTAAACAAATGAGAAAATTTTACAGGGAAACTGGATAAACAAAACCGGTGCAATAGATCATTAAAATTTTAAACAAATGAGAAAATATTCCTTCACCTCTCTCACGCAGAGAGTATTTTTTGTGAAAGCCTTGCACCCGCTGTTGAAACCTTTCTAAGGCTCATTGTGATGTTTATTTGAGATCCAGCTTATTCATAAGTTAAGACATACATGAAAGAAAGGAAAACATTAAATTCAGCTTGATCAGAAACTTTTGTGCCCCTTGGAAATTTTTAATGGTGGGCGTCACTCTATCCACTATTTTATGTGGTGGGTACATTTTAGCTTTGGATCTAACTCATTCCTTGTCTCATGGCTTATTGATATCTCCAAGTGAATGGACAGTATGGATATAACACATATATCAGGGTGGGTCTCACAGAACTTGGTAATGTAACCTGTCCATAGCTAATATGCGTCTAGCCAGCGTTGGAGTCCATTACGACTTTTAATAGGACGCGTATTGCGTCGTCCGGGCAGGCAGGGCTCTATGGGGCCCACTGTAATGTAAGTGTTTTATCCACACCGTTAAAAGATTTTCTCAGATCATTTTAAGTTAACATCCTAAAAATGAGGTAGGCCCATATAGCTCCAGTGGACCACAACAAAGGAGGTTATACTGATAATAACACTCACCATTGAAACCTTTCTAAGTGTCAAGGTTATGTTTTTTTTACCATCCAACCTATTCATAAGCTCATGTAGACATGGATGAATTGAAAACACAAATATCAACTTGATTCAAAACTTCTCCAGCTTGCAAGAAGTTTTTAATGGTGGACGTTCAATCCCCACCTTGTGGTCCACTTAAGCCACTTGGACTTGCTTCATTTCTTGGTTCATACATTAAAATGATCTGAGAAAATTGTTGAACGGAGTGGATAGAACACTTACATCACATTGGACCCCACAGAGGCCTGCCTGGACGGATTACCGTCCGAGTGGGGGTAGGACACAATCCGCAATCCTTTTAATATGGAAGTGGATGTACCCGGATTACATACTGATCACAAGTTGACTACAAATCGGCTACCGAAGTTACGTCACTAAGTTCTGTGGGCCCCACGATGATGTATGTGTTGTATCCACACCGTCCATCCATTTTGAGATATAATTTTAGGGCATGAGTCAAAGAATGAGGAAAATAAAAATCTATAGTGGACCCCACTACAAAAAAAATGTGGGGAGAGTCATTCCCACCGTTGAAACTATCCCAAGGCCCACCATAGTGTTTATTTGAAATCCAACCAGTTCAAAAGTTAAAAAAGACATGAAATAAGAGAAAACACAAATATCAGCTTGATCTAAAACTTTCGTGGCCTTTAGAAGTTATTAATGGTGGGCGTCACCATCCCCACTGTTTTTTGTGTTGGGGTCCATTGGAGCTTTGGATTTAACTCATTCTTTGGATATTGCCTTAAAATGATAACCTTAAATGGATGGAAGGTGTGGATACAAAATATGCATCATGGAGGGGCCTACAGAACTTGGTAACATCACTTCAGTAGCGAGTATCACTACTTAACTTTCCTGTAGCTAATCCATGATTGCGCTCGAAGTGGATAGAAAGGGTATGAAATGAACTTCTATCATTGAGAAATTCTCTGGGTTGTTAGGGTTGCACTGTTTTTCGTCATGGCCAACCATAGTGTTTGTGAGAAATCCACCACTTCCATCAGTTTTTGGAGATCATTTTAGGACACAGGGACAAAAATGAGGCACATATAAGACTCACGTGGGCCACACTAAAGGAAAAGGTGGGTAGGGAAATTCCTACTGTTGAAACCTTCCTGGGTCGAAAGTGATGTTTCAATTGCATCCATACTGTTCATAACAATATTCCTATTGAGATGAACTGAAAACAAAAATCTTATCCTAATTTAAAACTTTTGTAGCTCCATGAATATTTCAATTGTGGACGTTCAATCCTCACGTTTTCGGCCCACTTTAGTCTTGGATTCGGCTCGTTTTTGGCCTCTTGTCCTAAAATGATATGAAAAAATGGATGGACAAGGTGGATTTCTCAAAAAGGAAAAAAAAAGAAAAAAAGAAGAAGAAGACCATGGTAGGCCCAACGTAAGTTTCTAGTGCAAGATTTTTGGCATAAAATAAACGTGGGAGAGATAGAGGTGGAGGGGTATTTTAATAACCGGTTGCAACGGTTTTGTTTATCCAGTTTCCCTATAAAACTTCCCGGTTTGTTTAAAAATTTCATCATTTGATGAATAACGTGCCACCAACATTTGACCTTATGGAAGGTATAATGCGGTCGAGCGTATATTGGATGCCCAGGGCCGGCTAATCTTCGCTTTTTATAGATATTACAGGTTCGCCTCCAACACCATCGTGGAGGCTCAAGCGATGCTTGATGGAATTATGCTATACAGCAAGCTGGGTTTCTCGAATATCGACGTCGAATATGATTCGAAGCTAGTAGTGGAAGCAGCTTCCGACTCCTCGGCCCACTACCCTTGGAACATTTGGTATAGGATGGGGGCCATCCACTTTATCAGCCGCTTCCTCAACATTTCCTTTAGGTATATTTTTTGGGATGGCTTCTAAAGGCTATGTTAATAGTTTCTATAGATCCCATTCGGAATTGCCAAGAAGCATAAGGGGATCCCTGATGCTTGACCAGACAAGATTGGGTAACCTGCTAGTCTAATCTCCTTGGTCTCTTTAGTGGGGGGTTGGTGGCATTGCCTGGGTTTTCTTTCTCCCTAGCTTGTGGCAATTTCTTCCTTGTTCTTTTCTCTGAGGTTGTATAGGGTTTATGATAGGCATGGCCCAATTCCTTTTTGTTGGGGCAGCCCGAATGACTGTACATCGATCTCATTTTTTAATAATATTTAGGTGGCCCCATCCCACCTTTTTGGATATATATATATATATATATATATATATATATATATATATATATATATATATATATATAGAGAGAGAGAGAGAGAGAGAGAGAGGGGGGGGGGGGGGGGGGGGAGGGGGGGGGCATGCTCTCCTATGCACGTGCACACCTTTCCACACGTGTCATGAGTGTCGAATTTGAACGGTCCATAAGATGCGGAATCCCATGAAACCTTAGGGCGTGAATTTTCACCCTGATCTAAGATTCTGGTGGGCCACAGTAAAGAGAAATTCAAATCAAGGGAAGAAATTGTTTGCATTTTTATGGCCCACCAAAGTTTTAGTTCAAAGTAAAAATTGGTACCAAGGGGTTTCATGAGGTTTCGCTTCATGTGGACCATTTAGATTTTTAAGACTCATCAGATATGATGAGTTCTCAAAAAAGTTCGTAGGTAGTCCGTGCGAATTGGTTAATAGGTGAGCATTATGCTATATATATATATATACACACACACACGCTTGACCTCACGATAAGCTCCCGTGAGGTCAAGCTGTGTGGGCCCCACCGTAATGCGTGTCGACCATCAACATTGTGCATTTGATGGGTACCCTTTAAATTATGGGATATCCCAAAAATCAACCATATACGGAACTCAGGTGGGCCATACCATATAAAATCATCTGAAGACACTGTTAAAACATATAAAAGCACTTGGTGGGGCCCACTTGAGTTTTGAATGCTGCTGAAACTTGGTATGATCCCTCATCCTTTGGGACACACATAATGGATGGGCTGGATTTGCAAAAAACATCTCGGTGGGCCATTAAAATGATTATGAATGTTTTAATGGTGCACGGCCCTCTCCACTTCTGTATGTGGTGTGGCCCAAAAAAGTCACCGATTGACTTGATTTTTGAGACCTAGACCCACGATGGAATGGTGCATCTGACTGATGGGGTAGATGTTTGAAACGCATCACGGTGGGCCCCACACAGGTCGACCTCATGGGACGGACTCGTGAGGTCGAGGTCGAGCGCATAGTACCTTTTCCCTATGTATTTCTTCTTTCACTTGGGATCTTCCATATGACAGCATCACCTAACCCATTGCTTGAGGATCCTTTAAAACCAGAGGCATTACCAAACCGCATATGGGGGACGACGTGCATTAGATATCATAATTTGTGAAATTCATACATGGGGAGGATGAATGTCGAAGGGGGTGTGCATGTGCCCAAAAAGATGCCCAGATGTAGCGATTTCATCTCACGTTGGGGATTTCAGTGTAAGCATGCATGTGGAGTTTCAACATGGTCCTACCTATGCAAGAAGTTTTTGATTGCCCATTTCTTACAAACCAAAGATTTGCACAGACATGACATTACCTGTGGTCTTGAAGCTTGCTTTCTGGTGCCGAGTACTTGCGAAGATGAGAAATACATGCGCGAAGGAAGGAGATTGAGAGCTGTTGGAAGATGGAACGGGAAGGAAGAGAAAGGATCTATTTCACATAACTGTTAGTGTTGATCGGCTGGATGTGGAGGCGGTTAGAAGGAAAGCTTGCGGACTGAAAGTAGGGCTGTACATCCAGCCGAGTTGAGTTGAGGTGGTCCAAGTTGGACTTGACTCATCCATGCTCTCCTTGAGTTCGAACTTAACATTGGAGCTTGGCTTGTTTGCCAAAACATTCGAGGTGAGCTAGTCGTCCGAGTCAAGTCATGCCTACATCGAGTCGAGTTGAGCCCACTCCCACTTCAATTTATTATATTTTTTTGCTAAAAAATATAAATTAAAAGCCAACAATATTAAGTCCAAAATGTTCCGCATGCCACAACATCAAGACAAAAAAAGTCTTACATATATTATCTAGATACCAAAATATCAAGCTTAAAAAGTGAAAATATATTACAATATACAAAAACGTAAACAAAACTTTAAAAGTATACATTCCTTCATGCAGTTCTAGATGCATTCTTGTTTTCACTTTCATTCTCGTCCTTATACTCCTCAACATTAAAATTGATATCTCCTCAAACTGGATGCAACTAATCTTGTGTACATATCAATGCTTCAATTATTTTCAAGGTAAGTGAGCTTCGATACTTACTAATAACCTTGCTCCACGTAATGGTAATCCGACGATAGTTAGGTGGTGGTAAATACACCCCTACTAAATGCATGTAAATTACTCATCATTACCCATTTCAGCCTAATTATATTTGAGCTCGAAAAACAAACATCCTTTTGGTGGGAATCCCAATTATTGCTAATAGTAATTGAACTCCCGCCGATATCTCTATAAAAGATGAATCCCATCATTGGAAGGGGCTAAAGTGGTTAGAAGATGGGAGGAGAAAAGGAAGAAGTGGGGAGTAAACCAAGCCATCAAACTTATCCTCCCAATGATCTAAGCCATCCACTCCAATACCACATTAATTAAAGGCTTCATAATGGTTTGGATTAAGCAAAATAGATGTAGAACTTAAGATAGCCGATCATCTCTTTCACCAAGAGTATTTGGTATCTCACTTCTTCCTTCGTCCATTTCAATTTCTAGTTGCAATATTTTCCTTTATATATCTCTTTTATGTGTTTTTGTTTAGTTTTACCATAACTATCTCCTCGATCATGATCAATATCGAGTGCTCCATATCCATGGTCATGATTGCAGCAGAGCTGTTTTAGTTTCGTCTTTAAAAAATCGAATAGTTTTTTTTAAAAGGAAACCTTACATCCTACAAAATAAAGGCCATAATTTGGTATGAATGTAGAAGGGTGTCAAATCCCTTTCCTTATTTATCATGGAGGTCCTTATTCGGAATTAATGATAATAAACCGATCACGGTAATCACTTAAGTTGGGAGTCTTCAATTCCATGACCCAATTTGGGCTCACAGCTTCTAGACAACCGTAGATCATGAATATTATTGGCCACTAGTGACTCCAAGTTTAAATCATATCATTCTTGAGTCAACATCACCCAAAAACAGGAACCAGAACAAACACGAAAGAAAGTACAGCACCACATGTCCAACATGAGCGTTGACTAATTTGGTGACTCCACTAGGGATCTTTGCTAGCCATCGGCTAAGTCCAACTCGGAGTTGGGCGGTTTATGATTTTTTTTTTAAAATTTCAAAACTTGTCCATTTATAATTTTGCACTTTAAATTCCAGTATTTTACTACTTCTCTCTATTGTGTTTCTTTTCTTGTTTCCTTTTTCTTGCTAGGAGCAATCACACCACTAGAATTTGTACTACAAGCACCACTTGCCGCATAGATACCTATCGAGCAGCTCATAGGGAATTACTCTCTGGTCTTGCCAACGAGGTCTCTCGAAATGCTTCACCCAAGCACGTACTTGAAGGTTAATCTGCCCAACCTAGAAGGTATATTGCTCGAGGAACTTGTTGAAGTGGGGAAGCCCTAGTCACATCCATACACTTTTCACACTCTTAGTGTGCCACCATTGTATAAAAATAGAAAATATCATAAAGGAAAAAAAGATAAAAGCCAAGAGCACCCATCGCCACCATTGCGTGTAAAAGCGACCACGTCCTATGAAATAAAAAAAAACAGTTACCCCTCACAGCCTAATCCATACATAGTCTCACATGGTTATGGTGGCTTAAGAGGACATACCCACGATCTTATCAGCCGTAAATCCATTAGATTATAAAGCTGATGGAATCACGGTTCACCCATTCATGGAAAACATGGCCCAAGTATCGAAACGTTAGAGGACCTGATCACACGATTCCTCTAGGGCGGGGCCACATTCCTTGCCTAAAATACATAGGCATAATAACCTACTGCACCAATTAATTAGTTAACCTCCCACAATCTTCAAGCTTCCCCCTACCTCAATTCCAATTTTCAATTTTCCTAATCCTCCTCTTAATACTTAAACTCTCTCGAGTAGGAGCTATTTAGTTTTTAATTTTGTCGCTAACATGGGCCTCGACCAATTCCAATAAACTCCCCTTAACGGGAGCCATAATCAATCCCAACAAAGGCCTCTTAACAATATCTACAACCAATTTGTAACATCTCGAATTTTTGTTATTTTGCATTACCAAAAATCTTTATTTTATTTTTTATTATTTTTATTTTTTTTTAACTAGCTAGTCACGTCATCACTTTCTGACCCTTGACACATGAGATGGGCTTATACATGGCCGATACCGATAAGAACTGTACGAATAGGATTGATCGACCGCAGAAGACCAATGAATCCAAGCGATCACATAAACATCGAGTTCAGTCCCATGATCTGTTCACATAGGGCTCAAATCTAATCAACCTACCACCGACTAATCAAACTACCATAAATTAATTAGAGATCTACCCAAACCCGAGTCAGCTATGGGTCGAACCTTAATTAATGGACCGAATTAATCGAGTTACTCTTTTTAGCCTAAAACAAACGGTTTACAGTGATCATGACCGAATCACCATTTTCGCTAATTTCGAATAAGTCATACCATGAACTTAGTTACTCCATGCCTTAACCACTGTGCCTAAGAAATCTCTCTATCCAATTTATTTTAGAAGTACCCCAATTACCCAAACAAGCTCTAGACTGCTCGTTAGTGTGCCACTAGTTCTAAAAATTATAGAGTAATGCCCATCTCATTCGGCTTGTGGCCCATCGCAGACAATAGACTCAAACGACACCTGAAAACAGACGATTTGTGCCATCGAATCGGCACTTGTAAAATGCAACTCTCCCAAGTATTAACAAAAAATATGAATTTTAAAACAAATGACCCCATCACTTAGGACATTTCAACCATCGGATTTCATCCAAATTTGCATCATAGGTTGAAGATATTTTCTTGTACTCGTCTGCCAAATTTGACCCTCAATCGAGAAACGGTGATTGTTGATTGCAAATCGAACCTTTGTGATCAAACCTTGTGCTTGTTTGTCGTCAAACTTTGCGCAGCTCTTCATCGGACCATGGGGTACTCATCCCATGAATTAGATAGGCCAGGGGGCCATTAGGAAAGCCTCAATAGCCAAATTTGAGCCCCACAAGGCTGTTTGAAGCACTAAATAAAACCCCGGGGCCATCTGATTTAATTCCAGGGTATATAAGCCATTTTAGCCCTCTCTCCCTCATTTCTACAACCATTTCCAGCAGCTGAGAGAGAGAGAGAGAGAGAGAGAGAGAGAGAGAGAGAGAGAGAGAGAGAGAGAGAGAGAAGAGAGAGAGAGAGAGAGAGAGAGAGAGAGAGTGGTGTGTGGGTGCATGTTGTGCTTGGGGAGTGAAATTCCCCACACAATCATCTCCACAATGTTAGAAATTTATATTTGATCGCCGTAGGAACGAGCCACGTTCAGTCCAAGGTAAAAATGTGAACTCCTATCCATCTCTCCCAAGCTATAAACTACATGCATGCACCTTACAACGAAATTCGTATGACGTAGGGTTCCGACATGTCAAGTTGCAGACTCGTCGACGCTAGAGCAACTCCAAGGACCCCCAAACGACAATAGGTGTGGACCATTACCTTTAGGTGGCTGATTATCATGCCTAACATAGAATTTAGTAAATGTGTGTGGTGGTTTGCTCTTACATGTTGCTGAATTTTCAAATTTTATGTTTGAGACTGTAGATTAGGATTTCGCAAAGGTATGAGAAGGGGGTTTAGGCCCCTAACACCCCCAATGTGTGGATTATTGATTTTCATGTGTATTTAGGGTGTAAACACTCAATTTTTCCCAAATTTTGCTAATTGTTTGTTGAATCATTGTTACATGTCAAATATGATAGGAGTGATGACATGGAATGTTGTCAATTTACTGATTTGTTGATTTACTTGCATTTAATTCTCATTATATAACTGAATTATATGATTCATGTTGGCCCATGGAAGACTAAATTGTTGTGTATTGGTGCATGGATGTCCTTATGGTTGAATATGTTGGAGCATGTTGGACATGATCCATAAGGTTTTGCTAAATTTGGTATATTGTTTTCCATGTATTTGAATTTTTGAATTGTTCTTGCCATGTGTGACTTATTTATGAATTTGATGATACATGCTATTTATTAGTGCATAGGCCCCTCATCGATTGGTTGATTAACTGGAATCACTTGGGCGACCTTCCGTTAGACCTTCCCACAAGTAAATCTAGCCCGAATAGTTAAACTGTAAGTTGTTGGCTGTAGTTGGACTACATGAGACACCGTTCTCATGCCAGTCAGTTTATGGTTCAGCTTGTCGGGGTATATTAGCTCACAAGTCGACTATCCTTATATGTTAACCCTGTTTGAACACGTCTGTATGAACATGAAATACCCTAAGACCTTTGCGCTCACTGTCAACTGTGATTTATGGCCCACAAGACTCATGAGTCGGAGATAGTGGTATGAGACACTATGCCCGTGCTATCGGCCTACGCTAGGGTGATGAGCCTCCCTGTAGTGACCAATAAGCACCTAGACTCGTGAGTCGAGGATGGTGGTATCAGACACTATGCCCGAGCTGTCGACCTATACTAGGGTGACGACTTCCCCATAATGACTACGAGTAGGACATTGAAGTCTCAATTATTTTTCATCTGTGCTTAAGAACAATGGGATTGAAGAACACACAAGGGCTAAGGATCGTGAGAGTCATATGACCATGGCCCTTGAGCTATGTGATCGGATTAGGGCAATAATTCTGCTAATGGTATTCCAATTTCTCCAACCTACTGGACGAATGAATTTAATTAATCAACTGGGCTAATATGTTACATGATATTACATTATCTATTGTGATAATTCGACAGTTGAGGTCTCAATAGAGGGAGTGTTGGTCATTGTGTTTGTTAAACGTCGTCGCTTCAGGGAGTGTTGGTGGTGAGGGGCATGCACCATATCATTAAATCATGCATTGCATTAACCAAAAATACTTATGATTCTATGATGTATGCTGTTTACTAAATTTACTTTATGTATGATAATTTGTGTAGCCTATTGCTAATGGTACCATTGAGTTAGCTACTCACTCTGGGACGGTGTTCTAAAACACCAACTAAAACCTATCATAGATGCAGGGTCGATAGAGCTGGATGTGCTAGATGATGTGGGCATAGACGATGAGGAGGAGCGAGCGTACTAGCAGACTTTCAGCGGTTTCTTCTAGTCTATATTTGGATGGTCGCGGGACATGAGCCAGGGCCCTAGTCATTTTGGGATATTTATCTAGGTGGGACTAGTTCCCGGTTTGAATTTTCTTGACACTGTATTTTGGATAACTTATATGTTTACCGGCTCGTATTTGCATTTTATGATATTCTCATGCTTATGGTTTGCTTAAGTCCTCATTGCTCATGAATAAGCCCAATTGTATTGGAATCTTGAGCCCATTGCGGCACACGTGACACCTGGGAATTTGGGAGCCGATTTCCTACTTGACCCCTGAAATTTAGGGCGTTACAGATGGTATCATAGCATGGTTCGAGGTTAAGCTGGGCCTTAGGCAGTGGGTCTATCACAATGCCATTTTGACCTAGGAGGGAGAGATCGAACCTAGTGACATTAAAGCACCCTAGGACCAAGCCATTCGACAAATCTGAACACTATAGTCTTAGCTTAAGGTTTAGGTATAGAAGGGACTTAGGTCATAAAAAGTGATCTAAATTACTTATAGTTGGGAATTTGAAGATTGGGGATAATACGACTCAAAATGTGTGTGAGGTCCTCCCACATGCAAGGATCCCTTTTTGCTCCTCTAAATCACATAAAAGCCCTAGGGGCTTCACCTAAGGTCATTTCTACTTTATTTCTACTCCATTTCTACTATTTTCTACCCTTTTCACTCTCAAATCTTCACCCTGTTCTCTTCCCAAGCTCTTAAAACTCAATGTCTAAGTCTCAATTCCCCCTTCCAACCCATCTCCTTCAAAAATCTCACCTTCCACCACTTTATTCTTTAAATTTCTCTAAGTACCTTCATACTAGACACAACTCCTAAAGCTCAAAGGATGAAGAGATATAATTAAACTAAAATTTACTATAAATAGTAAAAATATAAATAAAATAGATTTTAGACCATTAACCTGATAGAATCTTATGAAATAAATAAGTTATTTGGATAGAGTAGCTTCTCCTACCCCAAATTCATATATGGCACGTTAAGTAACTCATTGTAGATTGAGAGATACACCGATTTCAAATATCAAGTGGTATAGCCGCTGCCAGGACCACTAGAGGACAGTAGCAGCACCGCCGAATCGGTGATGCATCGCCGCTGGCACCAGAAGACGGCAGCACACCGCTGATCACCCTAGTCCACCAGAAATTTTGTGATTTTCTACTTTTTTTTTTCACTAATTTCAAAAAGTCATATCTCCCTCAATATAACTCCGATTTAGGTGATTCAAAAGTCAAATTGAAGCTTGATAAGTCTAGTTTTATATAAAAATAAATAATAAATAAAATAAAAATTATAATATAATTAAATTTAGGATGATTTGACAACTATTTAAAAATTATTAGTTTCAGACAGTTGTTACTTATAAAATTTTAATAATTTATCTACAACTCTAAATGAGATGAAATTTTGTAGAATAAATTTAAACTTAATGATAAATCATAATAAAAATTTTAAAAATAATTTAAGTGCTAAAAGTATAAGAAACGTTACAAGAAATAGAAACATTTTGCAATCATATAAGAAATAGTTAGTTTCAGACAACTGTCACTTCTAGAATTTTAATAATTTTTTTACAACTCAAAACGAGATAAAATTTTATAATATGAGATTAAACTTACTAATAACTAATTATAAAAATTTTAAAAATAATTTAGTTATGTGAAAAATATTACAAGTAGTAGAGGTATTTTAAAAACAAACAGAAATTCGTTGGTTTTGAATAACTAGTACTTCCTAAATTTTTATAATTTTTATAGAATTTTGAATGATACAAATTTTGTGAAATAAAATTAATCTTAATGATGGGTTACTATAAAAATTTATAAAAATAATATAGTAACCAAAAGTAATGAATATATTACAAATAATAGAAGGGTTGAAAATAAAAATTTCTTCAACTTCGAGTTGTCAATAGTCTAGTCATGTCTTTTCATATTAAAGTTTAGCATTTGGTGCCTATTTAGGAATTATTTATAATTGTACTAAGAATCATCCTGTGATTAATTTGATTATATATATATATATATATATATATATATATATATATATATATATATATATAAGTTATTTTTGTGCAATTAAGTTAGGACCCATTAGTAGGATTGGGTTTCATGGTTTAATACTCTAGAAGCTCATATTAGAGACAAACTACAGTAAAATATATTTTGAGTGTTCTTATTCTCTTATGGACTTAAGGCTTAAACGACATCGAGAAGATGATATTTTTCATCTTTCCTTTTCTATGTCATTATTAACATTATTAACACTCCAAACCTATAGAATATCTTAGAACTCTTGACTCCTTCTTCCCTCCCAAAGTTAACAAGGATGAAATGCAGTTGCTCATAACCCACTAGCCATAAGATCAAAATGAAAATATGCCTAAAAATTTTATGTCATTAGAAACCCTTTTGGGGATGATCTTTAACCATAGGCATATTGAGATTTATTAACCCCTACTTTGGACATAAATTAAATGAGAACTCTCTTAGACCAAAACTCAAAGGACAACCTTATAAATAGAAGATTTGAACTTTTCAATGATGGGTATTCCCTAAACGTTTAGATTGAGCGGACTACGGAATTATGGAGCTATACACCTGTGAAGCATTCGCGGATTGACCCAATTCTCAATCCTAGGTGACTACCAATGAACTCACTGCTTTGACCGAGTAGAAGAGCAGGATCCACCAGGATTAAGAAGGGATACAATGAGCCTTCTACCCTAGTTAGGTAGATGATCGATGTATCGAGTTCAAACCCACTACAACCGTCTCTCCGTGTTGGTCGAACATTGAATATATATATATATATATATATATATATATATATATATATTTACTTTAAATAGAGGAGAATCATCATCATGAATCCAAATATTTAAAAATAAATAGATAAATAAATAAATTATAGTAAACCATCAAGGTAAAAAAGTTTTAAGAGGGGTAGACTAAAATAAGTCAGACTAGCATAAATAGTATGCACCCAACCATATACATGAACGTGAAACCAACGAAACCTAGGTGTATGAAATTAAAATACCTTTACCTATTTACATTAGGTAATTTCGAGGATGAAATTATTTTTAAGGGGGGTAGATTGTAACACCCCGAATTTTCGTTATTTAGAATTACTAAAAATCTTTAATTTTTTTTATAACTAGCCACATCAACACTTACCGACCCTTGACACTTGAGATGAGCTTATACATAGATGGTACCGATAAGAACCGTACAAATAAGATTAATCGATTGTAAAAGACCAATGAATCCAACCGATCACTTAAACATCAAGTTCAGCCCCATGATCTGTTCACATAGGGCCCAAATCTAACCGACCTACTATCGACTAATCAAACTATCATAACTTAATTAGAGATCTACCTAAACCCGATGCAACTATGGGTCAAACCTTAATTGATGAATCGAATCAACCCAGTTACTCTTTTAACCTAAAACCAACGGTTTAGAATGATCATGATTGAATCACCATTTTCACTAATTTTGAATACGTCATACTATGAACGTAGTTAATTCATGCCTCAACCACTACGCCCAAGAAATCTCTCTATCTAATTTATTCCAGAAGTGCCCCGATTACCTGAACAAGTTCTAGACCACTCGTTAGTGGGCCACTAGTTCTGAAAATTATAAAGTAATGCTCATCTCATAGGCCTTGTGGTCCATCACGAATGATGGACTCAAACGACGCCTGAAAACAGATGATTTGTGCTATCTAATTGGCACTTGTAAAATGCAACTCTCCCAATTATTGACAAAAAATCTGAATTTTAAAACAAATGGCCCCGCCACTTAGGACAATAAATTAGGATATTTCAACCGTCGGATTTCACCCAAATTTGTACCATAGGTTGAAGATATTTCCATGCACACTCTGCCAAATTTGACCCCCGATTGAGAAACGGTGACCGTTGATCACAAATCAGACCTTTGCGATAAAACCCATCATCTGTTTGTCGTCAAACTTTGCACATCCCTTCATCAAACTATGGGGCACTCATCCCATGAATTAGATGGGCCAGTAGGCCATTAGGGCTACCCCAACTAGAGCTAGGCATCGAATCGAGTCAGACTGGATTCGATCTAACTCGATTCGGTCCGAAATCTACATGGGTGGATCCAAACCCGATCCGATTCAGGACTGAGTTTGGGATATCTGACTTGAACGGATCCGATGCACAGTTGGCCTGACCTGAACCGAGTCTAACTCGGTCAAGGAAACCAAGTCAATCAGATTGGGTACAATCCTGATCGAATTTTTTAATGATGAAAATCATGATCCTCGCTGCTATTTTTGGTGTGGTCCATTTGAGCTTTAGTTATGATTTATTTTTTCTAAATGCTCTAAAATGATCATGAAAAATGGATAAACGGTATGGATATAATAAATACGTCATTATGGGGCCATATTGATCTCGTTTGAGCTGTTCATACAACTCGGAGCTCGAGGTGCTTATAGCTGTTTACATGCTGTGAATGGCGTGCAGCTATGACGTGCTGTGTACGAAAGTGTCGTGTGCATTGGTGGCGTATAATGTATTGACGTTACCAAGTTAGGTGGGTCTGATCATGGTGTATGTGTTATATCAAAATCATCCATCCATTTGGCAATCTTGTTTTAAGGCTTGAGACATAAAATAAGATAGATCTAACTATATCAAGTGGGCCACACTGAAAAAAGTAGTGGGGATTGAATGTCTATCATTGAAACCCTTTTTGGGGTCACAATCTCTGATTTCAAATTTATTTTTCCTCTTAATTCAGGTCTTTGTGACCTTATGAACAGATTGGATGGAAAATAAACGTTATGGTGGGCCCTACGAATTGTTTAAAGGCGAAAATCATTCTTTGTTGCTATTTGCAGTGTGGTCCAGATGATCTTTGGATATGATCCATTTTTTTAGATAATGTTCTAAAATGATCTCTAAATATATATGAACGGTGTAGATATAATAAATACATCACTGTGGGGCCATATAACTTTGATCACCTTTGAACTATTTGTACAACTCGGAGCTCGAGGAGCGTCAGTGCTCGTCTTAGCACAACACATACCTACGGCTAGGCGCATACAGCCAATTACATTGTTGTGTACGGTACACCAGCAAATCTTCTTCTTATTGTACACAGTAAACTGTGTTGAGTCCCATCTTGAATGCATGTGGTTTATCCACGCTGTCGATTCAATTTTGCAGATCATTTTAGTGGTTGAACCCAAAATTGATGCATATCCAAAGCTCAAGCGGACCATACCATAGGAAAAAGTAGAAGTATCGATAAGGACTACTCCGGATCAAGTAGCATCAGATCGGTCTGGATCCATTCGGATCGGGTTGGGTCGAATCATGGCCAATCCAAACTCAACCCGAAAAGATTTCAGATTTGGATGGGGCTACCCAATCCGCACCGATTTAGACTGTCGGTTCGATTCTGATTAGGTCAGATCCATCGGATTAGGTCTGTTTTGCCCAGCTCTAGCCCTAACAGCCAGATATGGGCACTACAAGGCCGTTTGAAGCACAAGCAGAATCCCAAGGCCATCTAATTTAAATTCAGGATATATAACCCATTTCATCCCTCTCTCCCTCATTTCTACAACCATTTCCAGCAGTTGAGAGAGGAGAGAGAGAGAGGAGAGAGAATGAGAGGGAGAGAGTGGTGTGTGAGTGCATGTTGTGCTTGGAGACTGGAATTCCCCACACAATCATCTCCACAATGTTAAAAATTTATACTTGATCGTCGTAGGAACGAGCCACGTTCAGTCCAAGGTAAAAATGTGAACTCCCATCCATCTCTCCTAAGCTATAAACTACATGCATGCACCTTATAGCGAAATTCGTATGACGCAGGATTCCGACACGTCGAGTTGCGGACCTGTCGATGCTAGAGCAACTCCAAGGACCCCCAAATGACAATAGGTGTGGACCATTACCTTTAAGTGACCGATTATCGTGCCTAACGTGGAATTTAGTGAATGTGTACGGTGATTTACTCGTACATGTTGCTGAATTTTTAGATTTTACGTTTGGGATTGTAGATTAGGATTTTTCAAAGTTATGGGAAGAGGGTTTAGGCCCCTAACACCCCCAATGTGTGGACTATTGATTTGCATGTGTATTTAGGGTGTAAACACTCAATTTTCCCCAAATTTTGCTAATTGTTTGTTAAATCAATGTTACATGCCAAATATGCTAGGATTGATGGCATGAAATGTTGTCAATTTGTTGATTTGTTGATTTACTTACATTTAATTCTCATTATATAACTGAATTATATGATTCATGTTGGCCCATGGAAGACTGAATTGTTGTGTATTGGTGCATAGCTATCCTTATGGTTGAATATGTTGGAACATGTTGGACATAATCCGTATGATTTAGCTGAATTTGGTATATCATTGTCTATGTATTTAAATTGCTGAATTGTGCTTGCCACGTATGACTTATTCCTGAATTTAATGATTCATGTTATTTTTTGTCTGTGCTTAAGAATATAGGATTGACGAACCCACAAGGGCTAAGGATCGCGTGAGTCATATGACCACAACCCTTAAGCCATGTGATCGGATTAGGGCAATAATTTCATTAAGGGTATTCCGGTTTCCCCAACCTGCTGGACGAATGAATTTAATTAATCAACTGAGCTAACATGTTACATAACATTGCATTATCTATTATGGCGATTCGACAGTCGAGGTCGCAACTAAGGGAGTGTTGGTCATTGCGATCGTTAGATATCGTTGCTTAAGGGAGTGTTCGTGGTGAGGGGCATGCATCATATCATTAAATCATGCTTTGCACTAACCAACAATATACTTAAGATTATATGATGTATGTTATTCACTAAATTTACTTTATATATGATAATTTGTGTAGCTTATTGCTAATGGTACCACTGAGTTAGATACTCATTCTCACTCTGGGACAGTGTACTAAAACACCAACCAAAACCTGTCATAAATGCAGGGTCGATAGTGCTGGATGTGCTGGAGGATGCGAGCATGGACGATGAGGAGGAGCGAGCGTATTAGCAGACTTTCAGTGGTTTCTTCTAGTTTATGTTTGGATGGTCGCGGGACATGGGACAGGGCCCTAGTCATTTTGGGATATTTATCTCGGTGGGACTAGTTTCAGGTTTGGATTTTCTTTCTACTGTATTTTGGATATCTTACATGTTTAGTGGCTCGTATTTATATTTTATGATATTCTCATGCTTATGGCTTGCTTAACTCCTCATTGCTCATGAATAAACCCAAATGTATTGGAATTTGGAATGCATTGGGGGCACACGTGGCACCCGAGAATTTGGGAGCCGAGTTCCTACTTGACCCTTGTCATTTGGGGCGTTACACAATTGTAGAAAACTTTTCCCTAATGAGAGCCATAATCAGTTCTAACAAACTTTCCCTAACCGGAGCCATGATGAGTTCCAGTTAACTCTCCCTAATGGGAGCCGTAGTCAATTCTTGCAAACTCTCCCAATGGGAGTTATAGTTAATTCCAATAAAACTCCGAATGAAAGTCACAATCAATTCCAACAAAATCACCTTAATGGGAACTACAATTAATTCTAGTAAATGCCTCCTGCCACAACTAATTCCAATAAACTCCCTTAATGGGAGTCAGTTCGATCAAACTCCCCCTAATGGGAAGCAGTTTGAACCAACTCCCCTTAATGGGAAAACTGTTAATTCTAGAAACTCCCCATTACAAGAAGCACAACTAGTTCCAACAAAGTCCCTCTAATGAGAGCCACAACCAATTCCAAAAAATTTCTCCTAATGGGGGTCACAACCAATTCTAACATCCACTTAATGGGAAACCACATCCAATCTTCCCTTAAGGAGAGTCATAGGAGTGTTGATAGGGTCTACAATTATGAAGATGAAGTGATCCACACAGGGTTGTAAGGCTCAAAACACTTCTAGTTCAATCCATAAGAAATTGAACAACTCCATGAGCACTTTCAATAACAACTCTTTATAATAAAGAAAAAACTATAAAATAGCAAAAGGTGGATCTCCCATCAACCAAAATTTGGGCCCTTAATCTCTTCTTAAATTTCTAGGTATTCAATAACTTCGAGGTATTCAAGTTCAAAAGATACGATAGTGGCAAGTGTACCACAACTCATCTTAAGTCTTTTCATAGTGAGTTTGATGGCGTGATAAGCAATGATAGGGCATTGATTCGCCTTTTCTAAAAATCTCTAAAGGGTGATGCGCTAGATTATAATACATTGTTTGATTGTTTTTTTTTTTTTTTTAAATAAGGACTTAAAAAAGCATTCTTAAGCCTTTGTCGATCAGTTCTCATGCAATCTAAATATGGTGCCCAGGAGAGTGGATCTAGCTACTTTGAGACAAAGGAACAATGAGTCCTTGGTCAACTTATGTCTGATGTTGGCAAGCCATTGCTGCTATAATGAAAACACCTATAAGCAATGAAGAACAACTTTTCTTGATCATCCACCTTACCAACCTAAACATCTTTGGGTACCTTATCTCCTACCCCTATGCTAAATTCACCCAACTCATATGTGTTGGTGACCAAATTGAAGTAGTAATTTAGGTTTGAACAATAGCCTCTTGGACTCATTAAACCAATGCCTCATAGAAGGGTTGTTTAAAGGAAAGGCTCTTAAGTGTAGGAATGGAAATGAAAAATTTTCAATCTAATGTCCAATATAGAAGTCGAAAACTTCATTGTCACATCTTAAGGTATCTCATTCATTCCCTAATAGGGACAATGAAAATAACAATGGAAGAATGCATATTACCCTAATTAAAATTAACAGACAACGATGATATGAGGGCCTAGGCATTTCTCACCTTGGCTTAATCATATAACGAGGGGCTAACAATGTAAGTCCATGAGAAAATCCTCACCATACTCTAACATAGACCCCTTGTGAAATCCCTTACTATGAAACTATGATGAAAGTGAGTACCGCACATTTCACCAATTGCGAGGTCACACAACTGACCAATGCTATACCCTGAAGCATGAGGTCCGAGATTTAATTGACTAAAGAAAATTAGAGTCACGACTCTCATTACTACTAGCAACATCCTCAAAAATCTCATGTCACAACATCAAGCGGGCCTAAGATTATTGATAAATTCTATCGTTAACATGATTAGAAAGAGATCTACCTCATGTCTCATCAACATAATCTCTTTCATTATGCACTAGCACCATGTCCTCAGTCAACTGATTGTCCACTAAGCTAGGAGTTCTACACCTCAAAATAATATAAACATTTCTAGGCCGATCAATGCTAATCTAACCATTGTCCTCCAGGGAAGTCCATCCATGCCAATCTTCATGGTTTGCACTTATTTGTGCACCCATTTGTTAATCACATGAGTCCATATATTAGTGAGTTGGTTAAGTCCTTAGAAATTAAATACTGAAGACATAGGAGAACATGTATTGAGAAATTCCTCAGTTCAAGGCTGCGATGTAGTTTTAATTCAGTGAGACTGAGATTGAATCCCCAAAGACTTATATTAGTGCATTCTCAAAAACACTTTAGAACTAGAATTCAGACTAAAATTAGAATTAAACTAGTTATGATATTTTAATTAAAATAAGTAATGATTGAAACTTAAGTAATATAAAGAGAAAAAAATAAAATAAAACACTAGAGCGTTAATGATACATGTCTAGCCATTTTTATTGCATAATTCACTTAATTCAATTAGATAACTCAACAAGAATTGGAGTCATATCTTATCCAACCGAATAATAGAGCAGTTAATTCATAATTCTCAAACCAAAATAGATCTAAACTTTAATTGATTAAACTCCCACATATAGCACAAAGTTATTGATCACAAGGAATTTAAAGTATCTATCATGTCTATAGTTTATAATAGATTAATGTATTTTACAAATCAATATCTTATAAAAGAGATAATCAAACAATCTTAGCCTTATTAAGCATCTGAAGTGTCCAAGGTCAACAATGAAGCAAAGTAAACTAAAACTAAAGCTTTATTTAAACCAATATCAATAAATTGTTCAACATTCAGCCCAAATAACTTGAATCAAAGTAAACTAGAATAGTAAAAATAATTACAAGCTTCGCCTCTTAGCCTTAGTCAAGAGGTTTAGCCAACCATCATCATAGTTAACTGAAATCAAGCAAAAATATGAAAAAGAACTTAGAACCGAAAGATTAGAGAAGAAGAATGGCTCTGCGAAAGCTCCATAACTCCTTGATCTCTCCCATAAACCCTAATTTATATCTAGAAGAGACTAAATCAATCCCTGAAATAGGAAAAAATCACAACTTAAAATTTTTATATTTTTGTTACACGTCGGTCGCACTGACGATAATCTTCATTCGTACTGAACATCACTTGAGTCACACTAAATTTATTTCTCGTTTGCAAGTCTGAAAATCATTATTTCTTGCTGGATTGTTTCATGCACTTTTAGTCAGACTAAACTAATCGTAGGGGGGACCAAACAATATACTATTTTTATTATGGGATTGTGTGATTTTTCATATTTTTTTCATTTTAAGTGCTTGGTTTTCTTGGATCTTTTTGGCATTTGAATTCTTCATTATTGTCTTCCACAGATCCAATCTTTCGCTAGGTCATTCTTGAAGCTTAAATACTCACTTTAATCACCATTTTCATCTTAGCTATCCAAATTACCTTGGATATTAAAACACACATAATTAGATCGATTTAACAAACCTATGCATAGAAAATCAATGCACAATAAGGAATAAATATGAAATATTTTACACTTAACACATCCCCCAACCAATATTTTACTAATCCCAAGCAAAACATGCGAAAACCTAACTTTAAATATCCTTTAGAAGAACAGTGTTTTGTGCAATCTGATGCATGTGTAGATAGAATTTAGAGATGCAAGGATATTATGTTGTAAGTCTAAAACCTAATCTAACTAGTAAACGAGTATACTAAGTTCTTATTCATCTATCAATTAATAAAATGCATTCAAAACATCAAGTTCCTAGTGTGCTCTGTGAATTATGACTTATAATTACTAAAAGTCAGCATTCCCTCCATGATGTTAACTATGACGATTACTCAGAAGTGCTTATATCAATACAAGTCACTGATTCCAAACCTATCCCCCTCTCCACTTATTTTTCTAGCTTTTGATTTTTCATTGAAAATTTTCACATTATCGTCTTTTCTTATTTCTTTTAAGAACATACAATAGGCTCTTTTCGATTCCACTATTTCTCTTTTTTTATATGATCCTTATTATATATATATATATATATATATATATATATATATATATATATATATATATATATATATATATATATATATGTCAGGGAAGACAAAGATCTCTAGGCTTGATTCCTAATACATCTAAGTAATAATCAAGCCAAACAGTAAGAGTTCAAGTTGGCTTTAAAGAATATAAATCAGATGTGAATTATGAACTAGACTTAATTAATGTTTAAAGCTTCCTATCAATCCATTCATTAAAAGAATTCGTTCAAAAATCTACTAACTAACTAGACTCTAGACTTTCAAAAATTGTTTTGTATCTCATCATCATACACTTAAATATGTTCAAAGTACACAAAAATCAATCTTCTAAAAGAGTTGAAATATGAGAATTGAATTTATTTTTTATTTGTATTTTTTATTTTATATTTTTTAAAAGTTTTACTCAAAAATCACAAATATATGTTAATTCGACTGGATCTCGCCCCCAACCTAAAATTTACATTATCCTCAATGTAAAGAGATATGCAATGCATCATAACATGAGACAACGAAAATAAAAGAGCAGTGAGTAGAGAGAGTACCTGAGAGAGATCAAAGGAATGACATGAATTCTTGATCAACAAAAGGGGTTTTCAGGTTGCTAGACCAAAAAAAAAAAAGAAAAAGAAAAAGAAAAAAAGACCTAAGTTATTCTACCTTAACCTAGAAAAGTAGTAAAGAGTGAAAGGAACCTCCATCAAACTAGAAGTCGGTCCTGGTATATAGGATCTTTCAAAGGGATGAACATATCATCTGAATCAAAGTTCTTAACAAATGACTTAAGGCAATGACTGTTCACTTTTAAAATATTACTATTCACTAAATTTTTTATCTCGATAATCCCATGAGGATAAATCATTTTGACCACAAAAGAGCCAGTCCAATGAAATCTCAGTTTTTTAGAAAAAAAAGATAACGTCTTAAAATATACAAAATGACTTTCTGATGTGGTTCAAAAGTTTTTTGAAGGATATTCTTATCATAGAACAACTTCATCCTGTCCTTGTATATCCAGGAGTTCTTATAAGCATCGTTTTAGATTATTTCAAGTTTATTTAATTGAAATTTGTACAACAAGCCAGCTTGATTGAGATTGATATTAAAAGTCTTTATATCCCAATACGCCTTATGTTTCAATTCCACAGGTAAATGACAAGCATTTTCATAGACAAGTATATAAGGTGACGTACCAATAGCGTTTTTATAGGTTGGACGGTAGGCCTACACCGCATTGGTTAGTCAATCCTTGTGATCTGGGTGAACTTTTTTCTCTAATATTTGTTTAATCTCCCTATTTGATATTTCAGCTTGGTCGCTAATTTGTGGGTGATAGGAGGTGCTCACTTTATGCGTAATATCATATTTTTTCATCAAGGTTTCAAATGGTCTATTATAAAAGTGAGATCCTCCATCACTACTGATGGCTCGATGCATTCCAAACCTAGATAAGATATTTTCTTTTAAGAAATTAATGACCTCTCGATGATCATTATTTTGATATGGAATTGCCGTAACCCATTTGGAAACATAATCGATGACAATGAGAATATACAGATTTTTAAAAGATGGGAGAAATGGTCCCCCAAATGCCCTAGTAATCAAATGCTTCAATGATAAGAATGGGATTAAGCGGAATCATATTTTGACAGGATGTCTCCCAATTTTTGACATCTCTTGCACACTTTGCAAAATTCTTTAATGTCCTTAAACATAGTGGACCAATAAAAATCCACATTGCATAATCTTTACTGTGATCTTTTTAATCGAAAAGTAGCCACCACATGCATATGAGTAAAAAAATGAGATGCTACTATATTTTTCATAATCCGGGACATATCTCCTTATGATTTGATATGTGTAATATTTAAATAGATAAAGATCATCCCAAAAGAACTTGCATACCTCGGTGATAATTTTCCTCTTATCTTGTGTAGTCTAATGAGTAGGAATCATACATGTAGCAAGATAATTAACAATTTCAGCGTACCAAACTAATTGAGAGATTTTAAAGAGTTGTTCATTACGGAATATGCTATTAATGGGTGTCATCTCTGATAAATCATATAAAATGAGCAAGGAGAGAGAGATGGTCAACCACTATATTTTCTACTCCTTTCTTATCTTGGATTTCTAAATTAAACTCTTAGAGTAGAAAGATCCATATCAATAAACGAGACTTAGCATCCTTTTTAGAAAGAAGATACTTCAGCGTCGCATGGTCAGTAAAGATAATTATCTTAGATCCGATCAAGTAGACCTAAACTTATCTAAGGTGAACACTATAGCTAAGAGTTCATTTTTCATAGTGGATTAGTTCACCTAGGTAGGGTTTAGAGTTCTATTTCCTCTGGCCTAGCACCTCTCCAATTGCATAATCGCTTACGTCACACATGATTTCAAAAGGGGCACTCCAATCGAGTGGTTGCATGATTGGGGTGCTTGTCAACATGCCTTTTCTTGAGGATCAAATATTACATATTAGACCTAGTTATTACTTGAATTTATGAACATAATATTGTTTAACGACCCATTTTAATCGTGTTTGTGATGTAATGTGTATTTAGGAGCCTGTACTGAAAAAGGGTACTAAAGTTACTAAGGAACGGACCAGGAGACTGAGATCGAAGAATTTACACGTCAAAGATCTAAGAAAATCAGGCCACTCACGTTAAACAGGCCTAGAAATTATCTAGAATGCAAGATAATAGAGTTTTCACCATCCGTTCGGCTTAAAACTTTATATATGGTCTGAGGATCATAAATTTCAACCATTAGATTCTTGTGAAAATGGCCCAACGGATAGATCAGCCCCTAAAATCCTTATTTGGGGCCCGCCTAATATCTGGATATGCTTCAATTTTGGTCTTAACCCCTTAATTGAGATGAAAAAGTAGATGAACAGAGTATATTTTTCACACACATTGCAATGGACCCCAATGAACATGTGGGAGTGTATATACAGTGCACTCCCACACCACACCAGAACATAAGAGGTCGGTCAGCACCTACTAATCGACTTTCTTCTTCAAGAATTCAAAAACCACTAGCACCCTTATGACCGTTGGCCTTTTTGGCTAGTGGACCCCACCCATCATCTATTCGAATGATTTGGACCGTCCATATGCTCCATGGGGGGTTACCATCGTCTAGGTGGCCTTTTGGCCCTATAGAAACATATACACATGTATCGTCAGAAAACGCAGGTTGAACGATGAGTTGGTTTGATACAGTGGACCGCACCAAAAATTGATAAAAGCTACTCTTTTCCAACTGGTTTTTCATCAGGAATCGAATGAACGAGTCAGATTTCTCAGAAAACAGCATTGCAGGGCCCACTGACCTTTACAACGAAAGAAAAATTACAGGTTTACGTCTGACCAATGCCCGGCCACTGTGGACCAGCAACGTGATTGTTGAGGGTCAAATATTGCATATCAGACCCAATTATTACTCGAATTTAGGAGCACGATACTGTTTAATGGTCTGATTTAATTGCGTTTGTGATGTAGGACGTAATTATGAGCATGGACTGAAAAAGGGTGCTTAAAGCATGGATTTAACGATCTAATGACACTAAAGGTAAGGGATGGACTCAGGAGAACCAAGATCGAAGAATTTACATGCCAAGGATCCAAGCTTGGGACGTGGGCAGAGAAGGAGAAGAGTAAATTAGTTTTTTTATTTAGTTATTTATTTTTCTATTTTTATAGTTCTTTTAAGATGTTCAGCCTAGTCATGCTTGGCTAAACCTCTTAGCTAGGGCTAAGAGGTGAAGCTTGTAGTATGATGGAAGACTTCATTTTATAGCTTTGATTTTATATAAACTGATGTTGATTTTATTCAATTAAGGGAATGTTTTTAGTTTTTAATGGTCTATTGTGACTGAAATTACAATGGGTCTGCGGTGGCTTGGAGCATGTTCCTTTCCTTTATGTTTATGACGTCAGGAAGCCCTGTTGTTCACCATAGTCTCCTGGGTATGGTCGAATGACGGTAGTCTTCCTAACCCTCATAACATGTTGATTGGTTGGTAATTAGTTTAATTCTGTTGTTTGCTTTATCTCCTAGGCATAGTTTGGTGATGGAATTCATTCTAATTCATATACCTTTGATCTCTTTAAAACTATATCAAAGTAAGTTCAGTTTAATTTTCATGATTTGTGAAGCAAGCATAAGATCTCCCTGATCTCTATAAGTGGATCCTCTGAATCCCTAGTTTCCTATCTCTGAATTCTTTAAGTTTTAGATAAAAATTTCACAATTATTCCTTAAATTCTATTTGATTTAGGTTTCATCTCATTCTAGTTTTAGTTCTAATTAGTTTTAGATAACGTACAGGTTTCAGTCCCTTGGGATTTGACCTCGGTCTTACCGAGTTTATTATTACATCACAACCGTGCACTTGGGGAGTGAACAAGTTTTTGGCGCCATTGTCGGGGACTGACGGCTGATTTAGGTTTCATCTCATTCTAGTTCTAGTTCTAATTAGTTTTAGATAACGTACAGGTTTCAATCCTTTGGGATTCAACCTCGGTCTTACCGAGTTTATTACTACATCACAACCCTGCACTTGGGGAGTGAACAAGTTTTTGGCGCCATTGCCGGGGACTGACGGCTGCGATTTTCTAAAATTAATTAGGTCTAGGATTAGTTTAAGATTAGGATTTTTTTAACTATAGGTTTAGGTTTTTTTGATTTATAGAAACTAACATGTTTTCTTGTTTTGTAGGATCCCGACATAGACATTTAATTTGGTAATCCCTTTCTAAATTCTTTACTTTTTCTATTTTTAGAATTAGGGTTTTTAGGAATTTTTTTTTTTTTTTTTTATAGAAACTAACTCATCTTTCTTTTTTTTTTTTATATTAACTTTCTAATTCTAGGATTTCTTCTGTCTTTAGCAAGTAACATACTTTTTAATTTTAGAACTCTCTTGTATTAGAAACTTTCAAATTTTAGGATTTCTATTTGTAGAAATTAATTTATTTTATTTCCTTTTGCAGGTTTTAACTTAGGAATTTCTAACCTGGTAATTGCGTTCTAACTTCTCCCCCTCTTACTTTCCACACTGTTGTAGGACTTTTTCTTCTATTTTTCATAGGATTAAATTCAGATTAAGGGTTTCATCATGTATATGCACGAGTGGTAGCGTCAGTATGCTGAGAAGAATAACCTATTTTGGGATGATGATGATATAAATCGACTTATGTCTCCAAACTTTTCTGAAACTATCATCGAGAACCAATCAGAATATAAAGATCCACCGGCTAAGAAGTCCTTACATGATTATATGTAGGAGAACAATTACACCCCACGGATTAATAAAACAGTACGTGAATGTTGGGATTATCATAACTATGGTTGTGAGAATTAGTTGTGAGAATTTTTATCACCCATCTGATAAAAAGAAAACAATGCGTGATTATATCATGAGTGATAATAAGTATTACCAACCATCAGATTCTCCCACCTATGATCCGTATGACTACAATCAGTGAAAACATCAAAATTGGAGGAATGAACCAATAACATGTTATAATGATTATTCTCTTGAATCCCCTACCTTTGAGATCCAACCAGAAACGATCCAAGAAGATTCATATCAGCGTGACATGGCCTGTCTTGAGGAAATTCGAACAACAATGGAAACACTCATATGTCGCGCCTTGAAAAGATAGAGGAGGCTTGCTCATCCCAACCACAACCCAATCCAGAAATACAATGCGAAGAAAGTGATCCGCACTCACTTTTGAAAAAATTTAGAATTTGGAATGAGGAGTTGGATTCCGTTAATGAGCATGTGGTTCAATTTTCCGATGAGTCGATCTCGATGACTGTTCGAAAGAATGGTGAAGATACATGATTGTCTTTTAAATACATTAATGATGACACACATTCCTTACATGACACATAGGATTTCAATGATGAGGATATTAGTTTATTCGAACCTCAATCGAATTTAGGAATAGAATGTGAGGAAGGCGATCTCATCCCAACTGTGCACTGCACGGAATTAGACGATGATGCGTATTGGGATAATGATCATGAATGTTGAGCCCAAATTCTCCTGGAATCAATCTCAAGTATGGTCCAGGTCAATGATCAAGACGTACATAAAGTGGTCGGTCATAATGAGTCACTCTCCTCACCTGACATGTCTGATTTAAAGGTAGAGGATGAGCCCCTTACAACCAACTCTTCTAACTCTTGTGAGACATATTTAGACCACTTCCCTGAATTGAATGATGATATGATTTGGGAGAAGGAGGAGTTACCTGCTACGACTCTAAAATTTGAAATCACTCAGTTGAGGCCACCATCTGAGCTGCACACATTTAACAATCCAACGCCTCAATTGAGTAATTTCAATAAACAGAGTGATCACATTAATGCTTCACTTATTGATCTTCAATCTGTCTATACAAGACTAGAGCAAGAGAGCGTACCTCCATCCACTTTCAAGGACGATGGATTCTTTGAGCAGATCATCGCAAGATCCAATATGAAAAATAAGTCACACTCTGCTGAATTTTCTAGCCCTTGGGATTACTTGGCACACTTTGCAGTTTTAAATGATTCCATGTTAAAAGACGAAGTGGATGCCTTGCGAGACAACATCTCAGTAGTCATCACTGACTGAGAGAACCTTTATTCTGAAATCCTCTCTTCCCCCGATCCTAAACGTCTACCAGTAAAGGAAGAGGAGCTAAAAATTAAACCGAAGTTTGAAGCTTCGGAATATGTTGAGACTACATCACGTCTTAAGAAGTTTTCTAAACTTTATTTACTTGCAGTCTCTGATTCACCATGCGATACTAACGTTGAAACTTCTTCTGTCATAGGTGAATCGTATATATTATGGATACTTCAAGCAATTCAATGGAAGATTTTTTATGAGGTACATAAGTCTCTCTGAAAAGTCATGCTCCAGGGTGCCCAAGCCTATTGCAAAAAGGGATTTTAGATGATCCTGTTGAGGAACTTACTGAGAAACTTATCAAGATATTGACCGGAAGAGGAACCTTGCAGTGTGATCGATTCAATGTTTGTAGGTAACATTGCTGCAAACCCTCACGAGACTACAACTCGTCCACTAGGGGTAACCTAGGGGTTTAAAGACTTGTTGCATATGCTAAATGCAATCGAGAGCACCTGCGAAAGTGGTATAGGTAAGATTTTATTTTTGTTATTTTTTGTTTTACTTATGTTGGTTTCTCTCTTGTGCTGACTCGCTCTTACATAAATATTTTTGGAAACTCTCTCGATTCATTATTCAGGTACTATCTTTCCGTCACTTTTCATTTACTTTCATTGTCTCATATGCATTGCATGCTCATTTCTTTTACATTGAGGACAATATAGATTTTAGGTTGGGGGTGGGAGATCAGGTTACCTAATCAGTGTTTTCTTGGTTTTGAGCAAAAATTGTGAAAATTTTTAAACTTTTTTGGGAATTCTTATGAATTCGAAGTGATTTTGACGGCCATCTTAAATTTAGAATTTCAAGATACATGATGTTGGTAATTTATGACTCTTGGATTCAGTATCTAACAGATTTCATAGTTAGGTTTGAATTACTAATCCAAAATTAGAAGTTGTAAACATTGATTGAGTCATGATTTCACATATTACAGCTAGCTTACATATTACGGTTTCAGTTCGATATTGAATGATTAATTTGATAATCACTAAGCATGAAAGGAACCAGCCGAAAAAATTTGCTCGTCAGAATCGATATGAAAAAAAAAAGAAAAAAAAAGAGAGATACCCTTGGAAAGATTTGGGCAAATAATCCTCACCATAGGTTTACTCTCTATAAGTGTAGATTTAATACCCCTAGAATGATATGAAAAAAAAAAGAGTCAGGTGTACGGTCTTCACCATTGGTTTGCTCCTTATATGTGAGGATTTGATTCCCCTTCTTTGTATTACTGTTAATAAAATAAATAAATAATAAATCAAAAGCTGGAAAAATGAAAAGAATGATCTATGAAGAAAGTTTTGGTTATCATGAATTCTCTTGTTGATTATCAATGATATCCTGAAATAAAGAATTAAATCTTAATGTTGATAAGCCGAAATTACACTATACACCCATGGATCTTAATGTTTAGAATTATTCTAATTAATGGATTAATACTTTGAACTTGATTATGAAGTTTACTGTGTTCTTGAGTCTAAGAAAAAAAATAATTCCCAACATTCATAAATCTTAGATTTCTCGTATTTGAATCATTTTTCAAAATATCACTCGGTTTCATAGAGTTCTCAACTTATTTTTCGCATGCTTTGCTCGGGACTAGCAAAATGCTGGTTAGGGGTTGTGTTGAGGGTCAAATATTGCATATTAGACCCCAATTATTACTCAAATTTACGAGCATGATACTGTTTAATGGTCTGATTTAATCGCGTTTGTGATGCAGGGTGTAATTACGAGCATGGACTGAAAAAGGGTGCTTAAAGCATGGATTTAACATTCTGATGACACTAAAGGTAAGGGATGGACTCAAGAGAACCAAGATCGAAGAATTTACATGTCAGGGATTCAAGCTTAGGACGTGGGCAGAGAAGGAGAAGAGTAAATTAGTTTTTTTATTTAGTTATTTATTTTTCTGTTTTTATAGTTCTTTTGAGATGTTCAGCCTAGTCATGCTTGGCTAAACCTCTTAGCTAGGGCTAAGAGGTGAAGCTTGTAGCATGATGGGAGACTCTATTTTATAACTTTGATTTTATCTGAACTGATGTTGATTTTAGTCAATTAAGGAAATGTTTTTAGTTTTTAATAGTCTATTGTGACTGAAATTACAATGGGTCTGCGATGGCTTAAAGCATGTTTCTTTCCTTTATGTTTATGACATCAGGAAGCCCTGTTGTTCATCATAGTCTCCTGGGCATGGTCGAATGACATTACCCTTCCTAACCCTCATAACATGTTGATTGGTTGGTAATTAGTTTAATTCTGTTGTTTACTTTGTCTCCTGGGCATGGTTTGGTGATGGAATCCATTCTAATTCATATACCTTTCATCTCTTTAAAACTATATCAAAGTAAGTTCAGTTTAATTTTCATGATTTGTGAAGCAGGCATAAGATCTCCCTGATCTCTACAAGTGGATCCTCTGAATCCCTAGTTTCCTATCTCTGAATTCTTTAAGTTTTAGATAAAAATTTCATAATTATTCCTTAAATTCTAATTGATTTAGGTTTCATCTCATTCTAGTTCTAGTTCTAGTTAGTTTTAGATAACGTACAAATTTCAATTCCTTAGGATTTGACCTCGGTCTTACCGAGTTTATTACTACATCACAACCCTGCACTTAGGGAGTGAACAGTGACCAAGATCATGTTCAAAGTGATGATCAGGACCGTCCAGATTCTAGCCAGGCCCATTTCGTACACTGCTGTCTGGTAAGATCTTCTTAAATAGGTGCTTTTTCTTTGCGATTTCAGTCCCAATGCAAGAAATTCCTTGCTTTCACTGCTGCTGCGTAAAGAAAACACATGCATGAAGTTTTCTTCCACCGACTGATCTTTACTATAAAATGAGAAGGAGAGAGGACATGTAAGGCATCCATCTTTGGACGTGAGCAGCCGTGGAGGTGTGGAGACGGTCAGACGCTTCTTCTGCTTCTTCTTTCTTTAGTTCTTCTTTCCTTAAATCTTTCCTTTAGATTCTAGTTAACCATAACTATGGCTAGCTAAACTTCTTAACTAGGGCTAAGTGGTAAAGCTTATAGTAAGCTGGAAGACTTTTCTTTGTGGTTTGATTCATGTTAGGAACTCTATTTGATTCTAGTTTGATTATATGGAATGCCTTTAGTTTTTAATGGTTTATTGTGACTTAAATTATAATAGATCTGCGATAGCTTTAAGTATTTCTTTTTCATTGTTATGATTGTGAAGTTAGGAAGTCCGGTTGTTCACCATCGCCTCTTGGACATGATTGGATGATGGAATCCTTCCTAACATTCATATATCTCTCAAATTGGTTATGGATTGATTAAATTCTGTTGTTTTCTTTGTGTCATGGGTATGGTTTTGTCATGGGATCAATTCTAATTCTCATACCTCTCATCTCTTGAAAACTAGATAAAAGGAAGTTCAGATTGAGTTTTAGTGATATATCTTCCAACTAGATGAAGATGGGACAAGAAGTCCAGTTGAGTTCATGAATCAAGTGTAGATCTCCCTAATCTCTACAAGTGGATCCTTAGCACCCTAGTTTCCTACCTTTGAATTTCATAAGTCTTAGTTTAATATTTTACCATCACTCTCTTAAAAACCTTTGATTTAGATTTCATCTTCGCCTAGTTCTAGTTTGAGTTACTTTCAGATTACGTACAAGGTTCAGTCCCTATGGATTCGACTCGGTCTTATCGGGATTATTACTACATCACAACCCTATACTTGGGTTGTGAACACCTTTGAGCTTGATGAAAGCTTCTTAGCATTCCTCGCTCCACTCTAAATGAGTTTCCTTTTAAAGAAGGTTACAAAAATGACAAGAGATGAGAATAAAGTCCTTTATGAACCTTTGGTAGAATTTTACATGTCTTAAGAAGGATCGAACATCACATATGCTCTTGGCTGGTGATAGGTTAGAGATTAAGTCAATTTTACCTTAATCCATGTCAATTCCATTGGATGATATAATGTGTCCAAGGATTATTCCCTTCTAAACCATAAAGTAACATTTATCTCAATTCAACACAAGATTCTTTTCTTCACACATCTTCAATAATAATTTTAAGTGCTCAAGATACTCGTTGAAGGAACAATAAAAGATGAAGAAGTTATCTATGAAGACTTCTAAAACCTGCCCCACCATGTTAAAAAAAATACTCAACATGCATCGTTGAAATGTGGAGGGAGCATTACACAATCCGAATGACATCTTTAGGTAAGTGAAAGTGCCAAAGGACATGTGAATGTAGTCTTTAAAAAAAAATTTACAAAAAAAAAATCCTCAAAGGCTATCTTTCTTTGGTTATAGCCTGAATATCTATCCAGGAAGCAATGGTAAGAGTAACTTACTAACCTTTTCAAAATTTGATCAATGAAGGGCAAAGGAAAGTGGTCATTCCTTGTGACGGTATTTAGCTTCCAGTAACAACGCACATTCTCTAACCACTACTGACTCTAGTTGGTACGAGTTCATTATTCGCATTGGCTATGATGATAATTTTGAATTTCTTGGGTGCCACCAAAGTTAGACTCACCCATTGACTATCAAATATATGGTATATAATACACACATCTAATAGCTTTAACACATCAGCCTTAACCACGTCTTTTATGTTTGGATTTAGATGGCGTTGTGTTTTTCTAAATGTTTTTACATTATCTTCAAGGTGGATGTGGTGGGTACAAATTAAGGGGTCTATTCCCTTGAGATTTGTAGTAGTCGATCCAAGAGCTCCCTTATGCTCTTTGAGAGTAGAAATTAACTTACTCTCTTATTCCTTATCCAAGTGGGAAGAAATCACTACTAGATATATCTCATATTCGCCTAAATAAGCATATTTCAAATTAATAGGTAAGAAGACAAATGGTCACCTATCTTGAGAGAGGCACATCCCAAAATGGTCACCTATATGATTGGTTAGCTCCTCACATCATGAGCCATAATGTTAACAGATGAGGGGCTCTCACACGAAGTTCACAATCATGGGATTTCAATGAATATAGCCATTTGTCATAAGAATCTTAAGATACATCTTGTGCTCATTGACAACCACTCAAGCTTAAATGTATGCCCTTTGAGGATTGTTGTTCGCCTAAGGATCAAGTTGTTCACCTTCAGGTCCAACAACATAAACTTGAAAGTCTTTGATAACTTTAGGAGACAAGTCGAAGGAGAAATTGACATTAAAGTCTTATGAACACCGAATTGCAAGTGGATTGTGCTCACATGACCTTTTAAGGCTTTCTCATATAGTTGTGACTCAGGGTGGTGTATGTTTGACTTGGAGTTGCCACTAGCCAGTTATTCAGATTTCCACAATCAAATAGACTATATAGAAACCTTAAGCTAAATAATCGAAAGATTTTATCTTAAAATGACTTTTGATCTACAATCTAGGATTTTGGGTAAAGGGACTATGGTGACAAAGAGGAAAGGTTTTAAGAACCTACCTGTACGAATGTATAATCTTTACTTCATAGGTTTGACAAAACATAAAGGATTATATTAATATGGATATAAGAATGTATACAACTTAATTTACACCCAGGAAATCGGGATTAAAGTCACTGTACTCAGGTTTTAAATTTTGGGGTATGACAATGACGATGAATTACAATGATCGAAACATATCACGATGGTAAGTACGTAGGCAACTCTCTCGTTAGTTAATGCAGACAACTCTCTCCTTGGTTAAGGAGAGGCTGGTAAAATAATAATAATAATAAAAGAAACTCCAATCCAATGTAATTTACAAAATACAGCAACTTCCTGCAACATGCAACTGTTTCATATATATATATATATATATATATATATATATATATATATTCCATTCCAGACTATATAGTAGAGGACTACATTTTCTGGTTCTATGAGTGTCGGTGGTGATGGAAATTATAATATGTCGATGTATTAATATATGATATACATACCTGCAACGGTGGATATATCTGTTGCTATAAGTGAGGTGGCGACGGAAAGTATAATCAGTTGGTGTATTAACATATGATTAGCAGGACTTATAACGACTAATATTTCTACTGCTATTAGTAACATCCGGGTAGATAATATAATTTGCTTATGTATTAATATGTGAGTAGCAGCACCTACAGTGGCAGGTATATTCGCCGCTATAAGTAACATTCATGACGAACTGTAGCAATTGCCGCTGTATTTTATTGGTATATATTAGTGGATATTTCGGCTGCACCAATTACACAAATAACAGCGAATGAGCCATTAGCCGCTAAATACATAGTGACGACAGCAACAACGGCAGATACTTATTCCACCACTAATCCAACGGACTTTCACATATATAGCAGTAGAAAAATCCACCACAATAGGACATTACTGTTGTAGTACTGAATCCATTGTAAAGCTCATCGTGAAACTAATAACTGGTTCAAAAGCTATGGCCATTGTAAGTTATAATGTACCTTAGAGCGTTTTTTGCACAAACAGAACTCTGACAGAATTTGTGCGGTCTTAACCGTCCGTTGAGACCCCCTTTACCCATCCTATATCACTTAACCATAGTACTAAAACTCACTTACTCCCAAACTCAACGTAGTCAACTTGACTTGATGAGATTTTGAGCCCAGTCTAAACAAAATTCAAGCCTGGTCGGTTTGATTGACATGCCCTACCGTTTGGTGGTAAAACACAAAATGTTACTTGCAATAATAAGACCCATAACATCATTGCTAGAAAGCTTGCAGGCTATTTAAGAATCTCTCTCTCTCTCTCTCTCTCTCTCTCTCTCTCTCCCCTAAAATTCTTCAATCCAAAAATTTCAAAATATCCTTCATTTGCATATTATATAATATCAAGTCAAGTCAACTGAAGATTCGTTCAAGCCTTCCAGTCGACTAGACTCAACTCAAACGTCCCCTAATTTTTGAACTAATAATGATCATAACCACATACTACTACAGTTAACCCCAAAGATATTTTAGTCAATTAAAATGCATGTTTTTGCATCTAATCCAAATAGGGATGGGCCCAGGTGAACCTAATTTTATTTATTTATTTATTTTTGGGTTAGGTTGTTACTACACACCCATGTTAGTACACACACTCCATGTTAGCCACCCCCACTAGGGATCGATGCCAAGACCTCAAGTGTTGAAACGAGGTATGTACATGTGACATTTACTCCGTTCGTCCATCCATCATTTGTCGTTAGGTATTTTAGAATAGGAGCCCAACTCAAGTAGGTTGTAGCACCAGCTCCTAGGTTCACTAAAGTTTTGGATGGAGCCGATATTTGATTTTTTTACTTTCTCTTGATGGGAATCACCTTATAACTTATAAATGGGTTTGACGGGATTAGAGTTGGGCACGAGACAGCTCAACTCAATGAACTTGACTCGTCCAACTTGTTCAGATCCAACTCAATCCGATCTGAGTGGATGAATCAATCCAAATTGAGTTGACTTTGTCCCATCCAAACTCAAACTAAGTCGAGTTCAAGTCACCCTGTAACTCAACTCAACTCGACCAAAAATCCAATTCACTACTAACTTGACTAGATCTAAAACTCGACTCCTACATATATATTAAAAAAGCTTAGATATGATGTTTCAGATTTCTGATGTTGGGTAGCCGATGGAGAGCTAGGTTTTGAGTGGTGATTCCAGCCCGTGAATACCCCCTGCACTCGACCCAACTCAGTGCCAACTCGACCCAACTCGGTACTTGTGACTGGGTCAAACTCGGTTCAGATTATTCCAAGTCAGACTCAGACTTGGATCGCATTAGGCGTGCTGGAATCGGTACCAGTCACGTTCATTTTAGGTCAAGCCTATTTCAAACCTGAATCGACTTGGGTCAGTCCTAACTCAATCTGACTCAACTGGATGCCCATCTCTAGATGGCATGTGAAAGGAACATCATGGTGCAACCCAAGAGGCTTTCAATGGTGGGGCCATCGCAATCCCTACTGTTCGCTGTGGTGTGGACCACTTAGGGCCTGTTTGGCCAGGCAGATCCCATGGTATTAGGAGGGATGGGATCAATTTTAAGGTAATGATGATGGTGTCAGTGGATTGTCTTAAGATCCATGGGATTGCTTATATCCGGGACAAGTTCACTGGGTCTGTTTGGCACGCCCCATATATCCTGAGATTTTACCTTCCAATCCATTCAATCAAGGGATAAGATCAATTTTAAGGTAATGATGGTGATGTCAGTGGATTGTCTTGAGATCTATGGGATGGCTTATATCTCGGGACAAGTTCACCGGACCTGTTTGGCTCGTCATGCCTATCCAAGGATATTGCCGATCCCATCCCTCTTAATACCGTGGGATCTGGCTGGCCAAACAGGCCCTTAAGTCTTTGGTTGGGCCTGATTCTTAAGCTCTAACTCGTAACATAAGCTGCCCAAATGATAGAGGGAAAGGATGTCACGCACACATCATGCTGTCCCCGACAATAACTGTTGGAAGGAAAATGGATTACTGGCAAGGGTAAGTTGGGAATTAAAATCCAGCAAAAGACAGAAGAGGGGCATTTTGGACATTTCAAAGGGAGTGAAGATTGCATACGGATTTGACCAGAAAGTTTGACCGGGACGCTTCATTGTTTGTTGCATTCCATCGTCAGGTCTGTTTCTCCAGTCGTACCCTTTCAACGTCACCCCGATTGGCATCTTTTCTCCCTCTCTCTTTTTTCCGTATTATTACTAATTATACGGAAAATAACAAAACAAAGGCCGGTAGCCCGCGAGAGTTATAGTCCTCATTTTCTCATTTGTTGGTGTGTGGGGCCCACCAGAAAGAACATGATGCTCCCAGCCTTGTTATTGTTTTTTAGGCAGCCACTGACCAATTGGGAGTTTATTCGAGTGAGGAGTATGGTTCTTGCGGACTACCGAACCGGTGTACATGTGGGTCCACTTGAAGCTAATGTGGGACGTGAGCAACCGTATTGTGAAACTCACCAAGTGAGGGATATACGAGTCCACTTGATGTAAGAATTTTATAAGGTGAGCCTTATTAATCAAGGATTTATATTGTCTTAAGAGTTGGATAATGCAATCTAATACACCACTAAACTCCTAAGCTTTTGTACATCTAAGAAATTCGTTGGGCCTTTTTGGATTCACGTATAGTATTTGTATTATATTATGCTTGTGTATTGTTCATATATATGCATGGGACGGTTTTCAAAATACATCCAAATCAATTAGATACTAATTAATATTTGGATAGGAGGTATTGTTTGGCATAGTATACAATACGTTATACAGATTAATGTTTGGATAGGACGTATTATGTCTGTGAATTGTACAATCTTAATTGGGTCGGGTGACCTATTTGATATATGAAACTTTCTGATTTCTAGTCCAGATGATTTTCGCGTTGAAATGTATCAAATGAACGGTCCCGAACTTACATTGCATAAGTACCTGATATTTTGTAATTGTACAAATTTTAAACTTCCATCCGCTACCAAATACAGCACAATGAAAATGAAGTATTGACGGCAATAAAACTTAATGGCAATACTCTACCATCGGTTCAAAAATTTAGTTGGAGTTTGTATTCGCACACATGGGATTCAACTCCTATTCACTCCAATCCAAACATAGTAAACGTCAAATCATAACTTCTGATACGATACAATATATCCTAAAATGCGTATCCAAACAAGTCCTTAAGGGATGAGATGTTAAAACTATAACACACAGACAATACACATAGAATTGGGGATTGCGAATTTATGTGGAGTCATGGGAGAGGAGTTTCGGCAGGTTTCAAACCCCTCTATACCCAGTAACTATAACATTAGGTTAGGTCCTCAATCTAACATATTATCAAAACTTCTCTAAGGGTAGTTTGGAAATAAGACTGCAACATCCAACTCCCAGCAATAGGGTCTTAACAAGGCTCATTATCTCTTGCAATTCCGCATATACACTACACTTGAAAGTCAACGATGGAGATCGTGGCCAGTGCTTGGAGCTGCATTTTGGGATCCATTGGATCAGATCCGTAATCCATCTGATCAGTAACAACGTCCGATAGGCTGGAGAATGATACAAACAGCCCTATTACTGTTTGTATTGTTTGGATAGCCGTAGATGAGTGCCAAATGTGAAGGGAATGAATGACCACCATTCTTCTCGAAATGGTGGTGAAATATAATAGGAGTCGGTCCAAATTCACACTGCTGAGGAACAATCCTAACCGTTAGATAAAAGACATTTGCGGGTCTCATGTGGATCCATCTCCGCGGACAGGAAATGAAATGGTGCAACTTATTTGTACCCTGTAGCGTGAGTCTCGTTTGTATGGAATGTGTGGCTCATGGCAGACATACCGTAGGATGTCTTCATTGGTTGACACGTACGCACCTTTTGATGGGTCCCATGAGCTTATTTCTTCTGACGTCGCAACGTCATGCCTACAGGGATGGGGAGAGATCATGAAACGATGAGAGGCGAAATGAGAGTCGTATGCACTATACCACAATAACCGTGCTGGGACGGCTTGAAGTTCCTGTGCCACGTGGCAAATACCCAGAGGTCGAAATGGTTGTAACTACAAGATTGGTTATGCATCCATAATTAGATTGATTAGACGATCCTGACATCCGATTAATGGACATTTTTCAATCTGAACCGTTCGCTGCTTTTTCATATTTACCAGCTTCAGCTGCCCCCAAATCGGCCGCTTAGGATATAGTTTTGTTTGGTCTTCGGTGGGTCCAACTATTTTTGCAGCTCTGATTTGAGGTACACGTCGTGTCTGGAGTAGGGAGGGACCACTGCACAGTAGCTGTGGGATGATGCACACCATCATTTTCCACGTGAGTGGGTATAAAGAGAGGTAGATGGGGAGGTTTTTTTTTTTTTAGTCCGGTGGCGTATGACGCTTCATACGCAGGCAATTATTCATTGTTTACTAGGCATATGTTAATTCCAATCAAACCCACTAAATTGTGCTTACAACGTGGCTAAGCCAAATTTTCAAAATAAATTTGGATTAATGATTCTAGCTTCTGATTATAAGACACCTCTTTCTTTAAATCCAACCATTCGTTATTTTTCATCTTTAATAGTTCAATTAATATCCACTCTCACCTTACACCCAATGTAATATTACCGGATCAAATAGCTAAAAAGCCAACGCATGGCAGCACCATCATATAAAAGATTATGATGGAATTCTTGTAGTCAATTTCATAAACAGGAAAAAGATAATGGAAAATAAGAAGATCGTTGTCACGTGACATATGCTACATATGATTCTTGAGTGGTATGTAGCTGTCATATAGATACGGAAAGGCCATATATATTCCACGTAATGACTTAGAAGAGCGAGTATGATTGCATGGCTAGTTAGTGTTGATACTCCTGAGAGCACATGGCAAAATATAATTGAACACGCTAACTTGAAGGCTAGTTGATTATGCATAGGGCATGAAGCACAACTTTGAAAAAAAAGTTCTAATTGATCATATTTATTGGTTGACTAATAAATTGAAATGAAAATCGAGGAGGCGATTCTTAAGATAATATGCCAGCATCTTTGCATATGTTTATAAATAAAGCAAAGGGTGAAGAACTCTATGCCCATTTCAACCCAACACAACCCTAATATATAGTGCAATATTACTTATCCCTCATATCTCATGGATGCTCTTAGTTTAAATTTAGTTTAACTCCATTACCATCTAGCCTAATGCTATAAAAACTATATGTTAATGTATTAATTTATACACCTTATTTGTCCATCATGTGAGTCCATGTGTCATATATCCGATAGACCCCTTGTAAGCTAAAGACTAGAGACACAAGAAGACATGAAATATCTTAGACTAAATAATTGGTAAATGAAGTGCCTCACTAACTCTAACCCTTAATTCAAAATAACCCTTAAAATTTTAGATGCTCCAAACCTTAATAGGTATATCTTGTAGATTATTCCTAAGCCTTAGGATCCTTAATTGAATATGATAAGATAGGCTAAGAGGTCTCGAGATAGTGGAAATATAAACTGCTAAACTAGTAGTTTTGGTTGTCTGCTTGAGCTAAGCTTGACCGATCAAGTCTATTAACCGAACATAGCAAAAGGCGTCCAACAAGGATCTAGCCTAAATATGAATTAGTTCGAGCACTTGAAGAACAAGCTTGATCGAACATGGTTAAAACAGTCCAATGAGTTCACTGGACTATTTTCAGCCTAACTCGATCGATCGAGCTTAGCCGTTGGAGATCTATTAGTGTTTTTTTATTATAAATATTGCATTTAGATCTTTAAGCAAATGATGAATTTTATCATTTTAGATACCATAATGCATTCCAAGCTCTACCAAATCACTTAGGATCCATCCTCATGAAATCAATGCTCTCTTCTTAGTGATTTCTCTCTATTAATGAGTATTTTATGCCCATATACAAGAAGATTATAATCTCAAGCGCTCTATAGAGTTTAGACACCAATTTTATTTGCAAATCATAGTGTTTATCAACCTTTAAAGTGTCCATTAAGTATAATCCCCTAGAAATTCAACATCCCATTAGTTGTAGGGGATTCTGTCCAACCTCCCATCACCTTAGTTACTTCAAAGGAGTATTAAATTTTTAAGTGTTTAATCTTGAAATTGAAGCATTGGAAAAACATCAACATCAACGATCAGGGGAGCAACGAGAAACTAATTCAGAGTACAGGAGAGCATTGAAGAAGCATATTGAGACGATGCATCAACGATCGAGACTTAATCCCGAAATTAAGGTCATCATTCGTCGAATCTGTATACACTTCTTCATTGTATAGGGTTGAGTATAAGAGTTTGATTGCCAAACTCGATTAGGTTTTTGTGTAGGAAGCAAATCAAGTCCTTATGTAGGCTATCAACACAGGTATATACGTGTAGGTTCTTTTGTAGAACCGAACTTATTAGTTAGCTGATAGAAAACCAACTAAAGTCTCTTGTTGGATCCTCCAGTGAGAGTGTACATTAGGTAGGTCCTTGTGTAGGACTACAGACCTTTTTTTTTAACACACGCACACACATCCCCACACACTCACGCCACACGCACACATACCGTGGGATTTCACCACCATGGGTACTCGAACCCTTGACCCGGTGTTGAAACTCCAAGGAGTCTACCACCTGGGTAAGAGTGAGGACCCATGTAGGACTACAGTCCTTGTGTAGAAGTACAATCCTTGTATAGGACCGTAATCTTTGTGTAGGGTTGTAAATGTTAGAAGTTAATATAGTTTAAAACCTTCGATAGTGAAATCTAGTATACTCATGGTTGAGTGCATCCGTTGAGAGTAGAGTAGGGAAACCGAACCACTATACATGCTTATATTTGGAATTGTCTTTTAAGTACATTTTAAATTATACTTATAAATTTAATTTGATGAATTATGTGTATGTATGATTAGATAGATTTTAAGAATTAATATTTAGCACATCTCACATACGTATGTACGCTATCATGTTTATATACTAGTTTCTTCATTTAAATATAATTTGTAATCTATATGATTGAACCATTTATTAGCTTGGAAGCCTTAGAGTTAATTGCATTAGTTTAATTAAAAATTAGTTTAAATAAACAATTATGTTTAAATAGATCCTTACTCTTGCTTGGGTGGTAAACTCAGGAGTTTCAACACCCTGTTAAGGGTTTGAGTACCCATAGGTGGTGAAATTCCACTACCGTGAATGTGTGGGGATGTGTGTGCGTGTGTTAAAAAAAAAAAAAAAAAACAATTATGTTTAAATAGGCATAAATTTTATTTGCTCTTCATCTCCCATTTCCTCTAGGATATATCCTTCACTCCATAGCCTCGCCAAGCTTCCACACGTATAGCTTATTGCCCACCACCACGTGCAATTTCAATATAGACTTGTTGGATTATTTATCCATCCACTTATATCCATGATACATGCTGGATCTTTAGAAAGATTGTCGTATCTTGAATAGAAGATTATACAACATTCTTAGTACATGCTAAGTGATTCCATTAACCATCTCACTATGAAGGTTAGATCTCTCAACCGAAGCGAAAACAGATAACCAGGTCATAACCATCTCACCAGCTTTCTCGCTACGTGCTTAGTATCTCAATTAGGTTTTTGAACAGATTTTTGAAGATTTGTCCTCCATTGGTCATCTCTTCACAAAGCTCAATTTTCCATTAAGCAACAAATAAATGATCGTCCCCTACCAAATGATAGTCTCCCTACGAATCTTAATTCTATACCGACCGACGCACAAATAACCATGTTTTATCTAAGCATTTATTATTAGCATTAACAAAATACTTCCAACTTCAATTAGATTATTATTATTGAATTGGGGCTGCTATCACATGTTTAATTGAATGTTATTTTACCTAAAAAGTAAAAAATTATAATTTATTATTAGAAAGATAAATCATCATTCTCATAAATTGTCTGCTCTTTTATGATTGATAGGTGGATAGACAACCGAACCCTAAAGGACTTCGGTCCTTAGTCTATTTTGACACCTGGGATTATAATTCTTGCGGTAAATTTCAAATATATTGTTGCAGCGCCTGTTGTGTGTAAGTTGCAGCATTTATCAAATGGTGGTAACTCATTTACCTTACGTTGCAATGGGTCACACTATAATCAATCCAAGCCATCCACCTCACAATTCCAGTTGTTTTGCGGCATTTATTGAAAATAATATTAGTTGAGAATCCTAACCGTCCGTTTTACGAGTGGTCGACTGAAAAGGTAGATGTTCGAAAGTCCAAACTCTATGAGTGAGATCAGGTGGCTAACTCTGCCAGATCAATGTCATTCTTTGGACTATGCACCACCCCTGATGGGGCCAACGAATCAGATGGATGGATTATCGTACGTTATATGCCACGAGCACATTAGACGAGTTGCCAAATTTTGGCAAATGGGCAAGATGACATTTCCATCATCCGGGCCGTAAAACACATAGTTGGTCACTTGCGTAACGGCCAGGCCGAAGTTCGCATCAGTTGAGTGCCCCAGAACTCCAACCCAACCCCCCCCCCCCCCTCCAAAAAAAAAAAAAAAACGTCAGAAATATGATGACTTCAAATTTAGGGAAATTTTGTGTGGACCGTTAATGATGAGAAAGAGGCACCAGATCAGGTGCATGTAATCACACATTCCGTGAGATTTTTCTTGGCTATAGAAACAATCTAAGAGGCTTCCCATCTTCTTAACGATCTAGATGAAAAGTTTTCTCACCGATTATGCTCGGTGACTTTTAACATCACTCATCCACATGGTTGACGGTAGGAGAACTCCTTTCGAATGTGAAATTCCATCAAAGCCCGACGCAGGGAGTTTGCCACGGGAGCGGATAAGATGCGGCCCCGGCCTCACCCAAGATGGTGCGGCCCTTACCGTGGGTCCACCCTGATGTATGTATTCTATATCCACATCGTCCATCTGTTTTGTAAGATTATTTTCAGTAACGAGTCCAAAAATAAAGCAGATCCAAATCTCTAGTACACTATATCATAGGAAATAGTGGTGATTGACAATTAAAAGCTTCTTGTTAGCCACAAAACTTTTAGATCAATCTAATATTCATTTTTTTTTTCCCTTCATCCAAATTTTCCTGACATTATCAACTGGTTGGATGGAAAATAAACATTATGGAAACATTACAGTGGCCCTTGAGAAATGTTTAACAGTGGGGTATTCATTAACCACATTTTCATATAGTATGGCCCACCTTAGATGTAGATATGATTAATTTTTAGGTTTATCCACCTTAAATGATCTGAAAAAATGGATGGATGGCGTGGATATAGAGTACATACATCAAGGTTAGCCCCACGATAAGGGCCGTAATGCCCTGGGTAAGGCCAGGGCGCACTTAATCCGATCTCGTTTGGCACGGACGCGGATTTCCGACAAAAGCCAGGGAGTTTCTTTGCGGGATACCAGGTGGGGTCACCGTAATATTTGTGAGAAATTCACTATCCATCCATTTTGAGAGCTTAGTTTAGATTATGCGATTAAAAAATGAGGAGGATCCAGTACTCAAGTGATCTCAGGAGAAACAGTGGGGATTTAGTGGCTTCGCATGGCTGCAAAGTTTCATATTAGGCTAAGTTTTGAGTATGTTTTCGATATTTTCACTTTATCTCAGTGGGAATGAATTTATAAACGGTTTGGATTTCATATAAACATCAAGCAGATCCAAGGAAGATTTCAACGGTACGAAGCTCTTTCCTATTTTACCTCCCGTGTGACTGACCGTCTTCAGTATTGAATCCTACGAATTTTTGGTCACATATCTTAAAATGATATGAAAAAACGGATGTACATGCGGATTTCTCAAAAGCATCACGGTGCCCCCATATAGATTTCTCAAAAACATTACGGTGGCCCCACCTACATCCCAGCAAAGGAGCTTCCTGCCAAAGGCTTTCGCATAAGCTCCTCGTATGCAAGGTGGGGGCCACTTAAATACTTGTAAGAAATCTACCCATTCATCCATTTTGTGAGCTCATTTTAGGATAATCCATAAAATACGATGCAGATTCAAATGTCAAGTGGGCCACATGAAAGAAAATAAAGAGAATTCAATTACCACTGTTAAAACATTCATTTGGCTACAAAAGTTTCATATTAGGCTAATTTTTGGATGTTTTCACTTCATCCCAGTGGAAAAGACCTTATAAACAGTTTAGATGGTATATAAATATCAAGGTGGAGCCTAGAAAGGTTTTGACAGTAAAATTTTTTTTTTCTCAATTTTCCCTCTCTCATATCACATTCTATGAGAGAGGGAAATTTTTTTCTCCACCACTTTTTTTAGTACTCTTAAATTCAGCTCGTAAAACGGATGAACGGGTAAGGCTTTCGTTGGGAATTCACGTTCATTAGTCACCTGGTTGGGGCAAGTAGGCTGGTCTGCACTTGCCGAGGATAGTCTTTACCCAGCTGAAGAGTGAGGGCCAACCCAGATGGAGAGTTGGGCCATCTGATCGAATATCCAAACCCGATAGTGATAAAATGTTTGGGGCTAAGAAGAGCCATCAAGTAGGTCTCTAGGTAACCACAGGCCAGGCTCGATTGTGTTGGCACTTGTGTTTCTACTTTCCATCTCGTAGCAAGCGCGGGTGTGCCATAATTGAATTTGTGGCTCAATTCGAAACCCAAGAGAGATAGGCATATACATATTATATCATGGAGATGGAATGAGATTGGTCACCTATTCGCAACCAACACAATATATAAAAGGATCAAGTGGGTTTTGATTGGTTTGGTACGTGACAAATCTTTCTATTAAGTCTTTCACTATTTATAGTCTCAATCCAGCCATCTCGATGCTTTCCACGTTCTGATGGTTGCTATAACCGTTTAACACATCTTTAACCTTCTTTGCTTTTACTCCTACCATCTATCCTGTGCTCACTTTTACACTATCATTCTTCATCTAACCACTTAGTGGATATCCTAGCATCGCTTGATGCACTCCAAATGTATTATCCTAGAATCTTCTTCGTATATCTTCGAAGATCTCTTAATACACCATGAAAATCCATCCAGATCACACGCAACTTGTTCTAATTTCCTTTCACAGGAATTGGCAACAATGGGAATGAACATTGCCCCCCCACATTACTTTGCATTTGGAAAAAGGTGAAAATAACATGTGACCTCTCATTAATGCAGCAATCCTTTGGCATAAGTGGCAGTACCATAGGAACCATCTCAAACCGATTTATCCTTACACATCAGCTGTAAGACCCGTATCTTAGTACGTACCATTCTGTAGACTTCCGCGGTCTTACCGGTTGAATTCCGGCAACCTTCGACCCTAAATCGATATTTGCGTGCAACCCTGATTCGTATGCCGTCAACCCGAGTCGACTCAAGTTAAGACCTTTACCATAGCGACCGCGCCATCGCTGCGGTTCCGATGCCGCGACTTGTGCACCGAGGCGATACCCTGGTCAAGAGATGTGGGTCAGCGTTCGATGCGAGAAAAACGCCGCGCATTGCAAAATCCAAGAGAATCTCTACGAGGTATCACATCAATCCCATCAATCAATCAAATCCCATCACATCTCATGTCAAGTACACATCACCTTTCACCCATACCCAAGCAACCACAAAAGTCAAAAAAAGGTCTTACAAGCCCATGCTTTTCTTACACAAAAGGCCACCAAGTCAATAAAGTTCTTACACCCATCTCTCTCCCATCCATCACTCCATCACCCATCACTCTCTCTCCCTTTACAACTCCCTCTCTTTCTCATTTCTCATCTCATTTTCTCAAGCAACAAAAAAATCTCACGTATGAGAATTCTCCCTCTCTTTCCAAAACTCCAAGTGTAGCCCACCTCTCCATCTCAAGATCTCCCATCCTAGCCATCCATTTCTCATCTCCTCCATTGAAATCGAAGCTAAGGTGTTAAGGAACCCATAGGAACAAGAAGATCGAACGATGGGTGCTTGATAATAGTAATTTTTCATGTTTTTGAGATGGGCCAAGTGAGGCTAATCAATCAATGGTTTGGATCTCACTTGGGACCCTAAGATGTGACCGATGGCCCACTTTGATCATCATGATCATCCCATGATGGGGCCATTCTCCATGGACCCCATCATGATGTTTACCTTTCCTAGCTTGTAAATAAGGTCATCTAGACCGTTCATTTTCATGGAGAATGGATCTCCACCATTGATTTTTTGTTTAGGTGGGCCCATATGCAATGATTTATGTTGTAGATCATGGAACGGAGGGCCTATAGTGTTGGGGTCCCTCCATCATCACGTGTCTCTCTCTCTCTCTCTCTCTCTCTCTCTCTCTCTCTCTCTCTCTCTCTTTCATATATTTTTTTTTGTATGATAATGAGGTTATGTGGCCCACTAGGATGGACCCCACCATGATGCAAGTATTTTGACCAAGCCGTCCACAAGTGGGGCCCACATGATATATGTCGTACCCACACCATCCATCATTTGGTGGCCCACTCGAGCTGGGCCTACCTCAATGCATGTCAAACCGTCCAGCGTCCAGGGACGCTGGACGTCAGTGAGAAAACCACAAATATTAGCTTATTTCTAAGCTTGAGGGATGGCCCGCTCATATAGGCCCCACTTTGATGTATGTATCCAATCCACGCCGTCCATCTCGATCCCTAGATCATTTTAGACATTGAGCCCAAGAATGAAGTTGATTCGAAATTTTGGTGGGTCATAGCATAGCAAACTTCGATAGTTACCGTTGAAAGATCGTCTAATGTTTTTATACCCCCAAAAAATCCTGAACTTTAGACTCATTTCGCCTGTTATAAGCCGTAGAATCCCATGGCTGGGATAGATTTTCAGAATGTAGGTCCCACCTATGAAAAACCACAGGAAAATGGTTTTTTTTTAAAAAAAAAAAAGAAAGGAGAGGAGGTGCTGCAGCTGCGCTGACAGCGCAAGTGCAGGCGCTGCTGCCAGCGCTGGCAGGCGGGCGGACGTGCAGCCCCACGGCTGGGCCGTGGGCCCCACCATGATATGTGATTCGCGTATCTGCACCGTCCATTAGGTAGGCCACACTCTGAGGTGTGTCCCCTCCAAAAATGGGTCCCATTTGACGCTCAGGTAGCCCACATCACAGGAAACAATGGATTGAACCTCTGCCATTGAAATTCTTTTTATGGGTCATAGAAGTTTTAGATCGAGGTGAAATTTGTTTTTCCTAATTACCAGGGTCCGTGTGACCTTATTAACGGGTTGGATTGCATTTAAACAGGATGGTGGGCCCCACATGGGACCCATAGTGATGTATGTGTTTTGCATCCACCGTCCAAGCGGACGGTGGTACCCACAGTGATGTATTTGTTTTACATCCACCGTTCAGCGGACGGTGGAGCCCACCTAATGCATGTGTTTTATTCACACCACCTCCCCTGGCCCACACGCTGGATGGATGACAAATAAATATTACAGTGGACCCCACCATGGTGCGTGTGCAGCATCCAAACCGTCCATCCACTTGTGTATTCTAAGGCCCATGGGATTGGGCCCATTTTGATTTAATTGTGGTGTCCATTGAGGCCCACTGTGGCGTTTATAAAGCCCATGAGATGGGGCTCATATTATGGTATTTGTGGCCATTGGAGTGGCCCATCAGATATGATTATAAGGCCTATGGGTTTAGGCCCATTTGACATATAATGCCTATAGGTTTAGGCCCATTTTGATTTATATAAGGCCTATAGATTAGACCCATTTGAAATGTATAAAGCCCATGAGATTTGGCCCATTTAAGACACATAAGGCCCATGTGATTAGGCCCATTTGATGTATTCTAAGGCCCATGGGATTAGGCCATTTGATGTTTTGGGGGCCCATGGGTTAAGGCCCATTGAGATGTACTAGGGCATATGGGTTGAGGCCCATTTGATGTACATATGGGGTCCAATTGGTAGGGCCCATTTGTTGCATATAAGACCCATAAGATTAGGTCCATTTGATGCAATCTAAGGCCAACGGGTTATGACCCATTGCAATGTACATAAGGCCCATTGGTTCGGTCCATTTATGTGGCCCATTTGATGAATAAAAGGCCCATATGACATAGCCCATTTGATGTATTTAAGGCCCAATGGGATGTACCTAAGGTCCATTGAAATGTGTGATCCCAACACTGATTATGTAACGATGTTTACGACGATCGTGCCTTGGGAGCAATGTTGGTTTGAAGTCCACATTGCGAGTGTAATGCTGGTTGGATGTCCACATTACGACTCTCCTTAGGGCCCATTATTAGGCCCGTACTTATTGTGTATAGGCCGTCCAGGCCCATCTTTATTGTAAGGATAGTTCATTTCATTATAACATATTTAGTATAGTTCCATGACTCATGATCATACGCATCATATGTATGATTAATATGAGAAGTGACTGATCATAGCATATGCCTTCGAGCAGATTTTTTATGGGACCCCGATTAGGCGGTGTTGCCCGGCATGAGCGCACGATACACGGAGGATTTGCTGCATGATTGGATAGTGTGATTTATGCATTTCGCATTGTGTAACATGGTTGTTGTACGCCTTAGCGACATCGGGGTTGTAGCCTCTATAGACAGATCGTGGTTGGTAGGATTGGATACCGAAAATCTCGTTCTACATGGGGTGCTATAGATATCCCTGGGTGAAAGTCCCTAAACCCTTATGGTACCAAGAGGTTACTCCAACGTCTAGACTGAGTGGTTAGATGAGCGTGGAGTGCCGATTACCAGATGGCTGAGCTCTCCACTGTATCGTGGTCGGTTGGAAGGGGGTGCGACCTTACCCGCCCGAGAGTAGGCGGCAATGCTAGGCTGAGTTTGACCAGCTCGAGGAATGGGTCCGCTATCGACGAGTCGAGCCCGATATTGGTAGACGGATAGTGAGGTCTCTTCCACTTACCTTATTGCGCGCGATGAGGCGACGATCTGGTTTAGAGTATACTAGACCCCGGTGATATCCCAGATTTGAGCTGTATTGATGTGTGGACATAGATGAGGATTTATATGCTTGAGTTACATTTCACATCGCATGGCCTTGGGATGGTCGATATCATTCATGTCTTGCATCGCATAGATTTGGTACGGCTAATGGTTTTCATGGATCCACCTACATATTCCGCATTATTCTGATATTGCATGTTCATATTACTACCTTGCGCACACACTTTCACCACCCTCTAAGCTTTTTATAAGCTTATACACGACCGTTGCGTGCAGGTAACGTTGGGGCGCAGCAGCGCTGAGGCAGGAGCACCTTGCAGATCACTTTGGAGATTTTGTTCATTCTCATTGTATTTCCCATTATGCTCATTATACTTGTAAATTTTTTTATCATAGTGGAAATGTAGTGGAGTTTTTGGTTGTTGTTTGTGGGTTATGCCATTGGTTATGCTTATCACGAATCAAATTGATCTTGAAAATATTCCTCGTAGCATCCAAGGATCAAAACCTGGCGAATGAGAGCTCGGAGCCGAGAATGGGGTTCTACGGAGGCTGTCGGCTCCAGATTCGGCGATCGAGAATTTTGTGAGCCCTGTTTCTGAGTTTAGGGCGTGACAGAAGTTGGTATTAGAGCCAAGTTAGGAATAACTGAGAATAACATTACATGTCTGCTATGAGTTTAGAATGGCTAAGTCATAAAGTTTGGATAGCTTGGCGATCTCCCGTTACAGACCCTTAACGTACGTGCCTTCGAGAGCTTTTAAGTTGATAGGCGCCTTCACTCTTTCCTGTAGGACATGCCGCACAGGAGAGTTACCCGATCGACTCCCGCACCACCACCTGAGGATCCCGCTCCACCACCTGCGGCTCCCGCACTACCACCTACGATGCCCGTTCCACCACTAGAGATTCCTACTGTCCATCCTGAGTACGCAGCTCCTCCACCAGAGGCCGGTGCGGACCCGACCGTATCCGTGAGTGCCTCTCAGTTACAGCAGATGTTATAGGCTGTGACGGCTGCACTATAGGGACAAGGCAGGCATCCAGTCGTTTCACCGGCTCAGGCAGAGTAAGAGCGCACGAGCGCCCTCCTTCATGAGTTTCGACGGCTCGATCCCCCACATTTCCAGGGTGAGCCAGACCCTACGGTAGCAGAGAGATGGCGCGCTGATGTGGAGAAGATATTTGAGACGATAGGATGTACGACTGAGCGGCGAGTTTGACTACCCGTATTTCTTCTCCATGGTGAGGCTGAGCACTGGTGGGCATCAGTTTCTCGAGCAGTAGACGCCTACTTTGTATGAACATGGGAGGATTTTATGAATTGGTTTGACCAACAGTACTTCCCTAATCACATCCAACGACAGTGAGCGTTGGAGTTCGAGGCCCTGGTGCAGGGTGATATGACAGTGGCCCATTACGCGGCTCGCTTTGTTGCACTGTATACATTTGCACCCTATCTAGTTAATGACAAGGAGCGGAGAGCCCGTCGCTTCGAGGACGGCCTACGTTACGGTCTTCACAGTCGTGTTATTGGGCATGAGCTTCCGGCTTTTGAGGAAGTGGTGCGGAAGGCCCAGATCTTTGAGGCTAAGTGGGCAGGTTCTCAGTCTGATCGTGATTAGAGGAGAGACCAAAAGAGGCAAGATCCTTCCAGTGATTCCCAGCAGTGTCGACCACAACAGCAGAGGCGTACAGGTCGCCCAGCCTTTCGAGCACTAGCAGTACCTCCAGCACCACCTCCGAGGCAGTTCACCGGCACTTGTTTTAGGTGCGGTGCGACGGGACACCGTTCGTGAGAGTGTCCCAGCCCCCAGCAGCAGCAGAGAGGTCCACAGCAGCAGAGGACTCCACAGCAGCCTCCACCACAGCCGCAGCAGAGACCCCCACAGTAGCAGCCAAAGTAGCCCCCACCACAGAGGCCACCTCAGCAGCAGCATCAGCACCAGCCTCTGAGGCCGCAGTAGCAGAGGCAACAGTTTTGACCGCCTCAGTGACCCCATCAGCAGCAGCAGCAAACTCGGAGGGTACAAACACCTCCCCAGCTGACTCAGGCTAGATTCTATGCTACTCAGGAGGATACGCAGTCATCTGGAGGAGTCGTTGAGGGTATACTTCTAGTCTCTACATGCATTACACGTGTGTTGTTTGATTTCGGTGCATCGCATTCTTTTGTGGTCGAGAGCTTCTGCCGATCGACAGGCTTACCGTTAGAGTCTTCTTGTGAGAGCCTATCAGTATCGACTCCCTTGGGGAGGACTGCAGTGTTGGGCCAATTTTGCTCTTCTTGCCCAGTTCTAGTCGGGGATACCTTTCTGCCTGCCGATCTGTTTGCATTATCGATGTCCGAGTTCGATGTCATTCTGGGCATGGATTGGCTCACCGAGTACTATGCCATATTGGACTACACCACGAGGACAGTCACGTTTGGTATACCCGGTGTGCTGCAGTTCCAATTCGTTGCAGAGCCCAGAGGAGAGCGGTTGTCTTGTTTAATGTCCTGCGCCATTGAGGAGCCTGTTGCCGCTTGTATCGATCATTTGCCCGTGGTTTATGATTTTTCCGATGTGTTCCATGAGATTCCGGGATTACCGCCTCGTTGACTCACCGAGTTTCAGATTGATCTCGTGCCTGGTACCGCTCCTAGTTCAAAGGCCCCGTATCGTATGACACCATTGGAGTTACGGGAAATGCAGAAGAAGTTGGACGAGTTACGCGAGTTAGGCTTTATCCGTCCGAGCAGTTCGCCATGGGGAGCACCGGTACTCTTCGTGAAGAAGAAGGATGGTTCGTTGAGGCTCTGCGTTGACTATCGTGAGCTCAACAAAGTCACGATCAAGAACAGATACCCGCTCCCTAGGATTGATGATTTGTTCGATCAGCTGCAGGGTACACAGTTCTTTTTAAAGATCGACCTGCGTTCCGGTTATCATCAGATTCGGGTCCGAAATGAGGATATTCCGAAGACAGCATTCAAGACACGTTATGGTCATTTTGAGTTCCAGGTCATGTCCTTTGGACTGATCAATGCACCCGTGGTCTTCATACAGTTGATGAACGAGGTCTTCCGCTCATATCTGGATCAGTTTGTTTTAGTCTTCATCGACGATATTCTGATCTATTCGAGGACCCGTGAGGAGCACGAGCAACATTTAGAGATTACTTTGTAGACCCTCCGTGCACACCAACTGTATGCGAAGCTGGAGAAGTGTGAGTTTTGGAAGAAGGAGGTGAAGTTTCTCGGTCATGTGGTGATGAGGGAGGGTGTCGCAGTGGACCCCTCGAAGGTCGAGGCAGTGCGTCAATGGGGCCAACCCACGACTGTAACAGAGATCTGTAGTTTTCTTAGTTTGGCGGGCTATTACCGGCATTTCATTGAGAGTTTTTCTCGTATTGCAGCCCCTCTGACCAAGTTGACTCGGAAGGGCGTAGAGTTTATTTGGAGTGATGCCTACGAGCGAGCATTTACGGAGTTGAAGGACCGTCTGACATCCACTCCTGTCCTCACTCTTCACTCTGGGAGTGACGGATTTATTGTATTTACTGATGCCTCGCATATTGGTTTGGGTGCTGTCTTGATGCAGCACGGGAGACCAGTGGCCTTCGCGTCTCGTCAGATCAAGGTCCATGAGCTGAACTATCCTACGCATGATCTGGAGCTAGCTTCAGTTGTCTTCGCACTGAAGGTATGGAGGCACTATCTTTATGGGGTCAGGTTCGAGCGCTTCTCCGATCACAAGAGCTTGAAGTACCTCTTCTCGAAGTCTGAGTTGAATATGAGGCAGAGGCGCTGGATGAAGCTCCTGAAAGACTATGATTTTAACCTTCAGTACCACCAGGGTAAGGCGAACGTGGTGGCAGATGCCCTCAGCCGTCAGTCACGAGGCCTAGTGGCGCATATGATGATTCAGGAGTGGCGGATGCTTGAGGATATCGCAGTGTATGATTTTGAGTTCAACCTGCAGTCTTCCATCGTACAGTTATCGAGCCTGTCGATTCAACCCTCTCTTGTCACTAGGGTGATTGAGGCTCATCAGGCTGATGAGTCGTTGCAGAGTTATATGGTTGAGGCTACATCCGAGAGTCAAGTAGATTGACATATTGGTGCAGACGGTGGACTTCGCTTTAAAGGCTGATTATGTGTCCCAGATATCCCAGGGTTACGCAGAGATTTTATGACCGAGGCACATCGATCGTGATTTTCTATCCACCTTGGCTCGACGAAGATGTACCGTGACATGAAGTGACAATATTTTTGGGCAGGGATGAAGCGTCAAATCGCCAGTTTTGTGGCCGAGTGTGACACGTGCCAGCGTGTCAAGGCCGATCATTAGAGACCTCCTGGTCTATTGCAACCGTTGAGAGTCCCGATATGGAAGTGGGAGCACGTGTCGACTGATTTCATTATGGGTTTGCCGAGGACTCAGCGCGGTCATGACGTCATTTGGGTTGTTGTAAATCGTCTGACGAAGTCGGCACATTTTCTTATGATGCGTGCGACTTGGTCTATAATCCGGCTTGCGAGATTATTCATCGAGGAGATCGTGAGACTGCATGGCATTCCAGCCTCGATCGTTTCTGATTGAGACTCGAGGTTCACGTCTCAATTTTGGGGGAGCTTCCAGCGAGCGATGGGGACTGATTTGCAGCTCAGCACTATGTACCATCCGCAGACCGATGGTCAGACCGAGAGGGTCAACCAGATCCTTGAGGATATACTTCGGGCTTGCGCGATTGATTTCGGGGGTAGCTGGGATGAGCATCTGCGATTGGCTGAGTTTGCGTACAGTAACAGTTATCAGGCGACCATCGGCATGGCTCATTTTGAGGCACTATATGGTAGACCATGCAGATCACCGAGTTGCTCGACCGAGGTTGGAGAGCGTCGTCTCTTAGGTCCCGAGCTTGTGCAGGAGATGTTAGAGGCTATTGATATCATCAGACAGAGGATGCGCACAACTCAGAACCGGCAGAAGAGTTTTGCTGATCGTCGGGTCGTCCCTTGGAGTTTGATATAGGGGACCATGTGTATCTCAAGGTCTCGCCCATGAAGGGCGTAGTTCGATTTAGAGCGAAGGGCAAGCTTGCCCCGAGATTCATAGGACCTTTTGAGATCACTAGGCGCGCTGGCACCGTAGCCTATCGGCTTGCCTTGCCATCGCAGTTGTCTGGCGTCCAGAACATTTTTCATGTCTCTATGTTGAGGAAGTGTGGGTCAGACATTGTTTCCATTATTGATTGGCAGCCGCTGGAGGTTCGTGAGGACGCTTCTTACATTGAGCAGCCAGTCCGTATCCTTGATTGGAAGGAGAAGGTCCTCAGAACCAAGGTCATTCCGTTGGTGAAGTGCAGTGGGGTCACCATTCTGTAGAGGAGGCTTCTTGGGAGCGCGAGGCCGAGATTCGAGAGCGTTATCCCCATCTCTTTGATGGTTGATCATGTGAAGTATTTTGTATGTTATCTCTGGTTTTATATAGTGATGTTATGTCTCTTCTTCTTCATGAGTTATGCCTAGTTGCGATGATTGTGTAAATTTTGAGGACAAAATTTTTATTAGGTGGGGAGAGCTGTAAGACCCGTATCTTAGTCTGTACCGTTCCGTAGACTTCCGCGGTCTTACCGGTCGAATTTCGGCAACCTTCAACCCTAAATCGATATTTACACGTGACCCTGATTCGTATGTCGTCAACCCGAGTTGACTCAACCCAAGACCTTTATCATAGATCACGTCATCGCTGCGGTTCCGATGCCGTGACTTGTGCGCCGAGGTGATACCCTGGTCAAGAGATGTGGGTCAGTGTTCGGTGCGAGAAAAACGCCGCCCATTGCAAAACTCAAGAGAATCTCTACGAAGTGTCGCATCAATCCCATCAATCAATCAAATCCCATCACATCTCATGTCAAGTACACATCACCTTTCACCCATACCCAAGCAACCATAAAAGTCAAAAAAACGTCTTACAAGCCCATGCTTTTCTTATACAAAAGGTCACCAAAGTCAACAAAGTTCTTACACCCATCTCTCTCCCAACCATCACTCCATCACCCATCACTCTCTCTCCCTTTACAACTCTCTCTCTTTCTCATTTCTCATCTCATTTTCTCAAGAAACAAAAAAATCCCACGTATGAGAATTCTCCCTCTCTTTCCAAAACTCCAAGTGTGGCCCACCTCTCCATCCCAAGATCTCCCATCATAGCCATCTATTTCTCATCTCCTCCATTGAAATCGAAGCTAAGGTGCTAAGGAATCCATAGGAGCAAGAAGATCGAACAGTGGGTGCTTGATAATAGTAGTTTTTCATGTTTTTGAGATGGGCGAAGTGAGGCTAATCAATCAATGGTTTGGATCTCACTTGGGACCCTAAGATGTGGCTGATGGCCCACTTTGATCATCATAATCATCCCATGATGAGGCCATTCTCCATGGTGAAAGTGCACCTACTATGTGCCTTTGTTTATCAATTACGTTGTAAGTTGAGTCAGTCGAACAACAGCGTCTAACAAGAAGATCAAGTCAAGCGTCTGCCTCAACTGGATGTGTGGAAGCTCACCAAAAGGTAAATCATAACCTCACATCCCATGTCCCAAAACACCAGGTGATTAAACCCTTAAAAAGAATTAGAACATCTTAGGGTTTCAGTGTAAGAAAGTTTTTTATCAAAAAGGAAAATCAGTAAAGTTTTTCTTACACTGTCGATTATATCGATTACCCCTTCAATATGATCGACCAGCTCTGTCGATGTCCTTGACATCTCAATCAATACAATCGAGTGAGGACAGAAAGCGTCCATCAAACAAAACTATCATCTGGACGATTTATCGATATATCGACTTGAGAGTCGATATCATCGATATTCAAATATCGATCATATCTGAAGAGGATCGATATAATCGACAGACTTCTTTTCGGCGCTCCTGTTTTTCTAAAGAAAACTATCAATTGCTTCGATATATTGATGACTGTCCGATTCAATCTGAACTCAAATATCGATCATATCGGGAGTCAGTCGATCATATCGACTGTGGGGCGTATGTTCTCTCCAGCACGAATTTCAGGTTGCTTTTAATGTCGATCGGGGTGCCTGTCGATAAATCGATATTCATATATCGATCATATCAAGACCAAGTCGATTAGATCGAGTCAGGACATAATTCTTCCAGCAAGCTTACACATAAAATCTATACGATTTATCGATCCCATCGAATGGTCGCCGATATGATCGATGTACAAATTCCGATGACATCGACTGGTTCCCCGATCATATCTGTGATCCTGAAATTCTTCAAGGCTTCTCTCTTATTTTTCAACTATCGACAGATCGAACCATCACTCGATGGAATTGGAGTTCGAAATTCGATAACATCGATGCGTGTCTCGATCCCATCGACCAGTCGGCAGAAGGTTTCCAAAAGCGAAATGACAATTGAGTTCTTATCATCGAGAGGTCGGCCGATACAATCGAGAGTATACGTTCGATCATATCGCCGACTGATCGATGATATCGAACTCTGTCATAAATATGATCGTTTATATCCGTTGGAACCTTTTACCTATAAATAGAGAGAGTTGTCTTCATTGCTGGGAGAGAAAGCAGAGAGTGCTTTAGAGTGTTTTAACCTTCCTATCATTTACCTAAGCCCTTTCTCTCGGAAAGTTCATCCTCCAATCCACCCTCATCATTGATATCTTATAGAGTGGATTGGGAAATGAACTTCCGCATTCAAGGATCCTTCAGCTACTGCTTTAATGACATATCATTAATCTGGGATGCCTTGAATGCATAGATAATGAAAACCTCTCTATCTTCCTTATATGAAAACCTTTAGAGAGTGGTAGTCCATCATAATCTTGACCCAACCTAAGCCTAGCATATATACATCTTCATGTTGCGGATCAAGGGAGCTGAAGACTCTTCATCAACAAGTAGAAGGTCTTCATCACTGTGCTGAAAAGGACTCATCAATTTATCTGTAACTACTAAGAGTCTAGAGGACACTTACGATCATTTCTTTTTAGGATTGGGTTTTAAGTGTTGCTCACCATTTGAAGTCCTCAAAGGAGGCCTTCGAAGGGAGTGTACGTGCGGGGTGCGTTGTGTGGACCTTTGCTCTGTAGAGAGCATAAACATCTGGTTAGGAGTACGCCAGCAAAACTCCAGTGTTAGAGGTGAACCAAATAGAAACCTTAGGGTGTGTTGTATGGACCCTTGTCCTGTATGGGCATAAACATCTGGTTAGGAGTACGCCAGTAAAACTCCAGGGTTTGAGGTGAACCGAGTAGAAACCTCTGTAAAGGTTGAAGGTGAACCTAATTTAAAACCTTAGGTTTGAGGTGAACCATGAGAAACCTCCTTAGTGAAATCCGGTCACTCAAGGGTTGAGTGTGGAAGCCGGGAGTGGAGTAGACAAGTCGTCGAACCACTATAAAATGACTGTGTTTGAGTTTGATATTATCTTTCATTTATGTGATTGCCTTGCATGTCTTTATATATGATCACATCCTATGCACACACAGTCATATCCATCACAATCTTATCTATACATTGTTTATCTTTTAAATAGTTTGTGATTGGATCCTCTATCAGGCTTGAAAGCCAGTAGAGTTAAGGTTGAGTAATCCTAATCAATACTCTGTGATAAGATTAGTGTGATAAGGATCTTTAATAATTTATAAAAACTTTAAAAAATCCTATTTACCCCCCTCTAGGATATACTGACATATTCCTACTTCAACTAAAGCGGTCTTCATCGCAATTTCAATCTCTACTTCAACTTAAGCGGTCTTCACCGCTATTTCACATGGACCCCATCATGATGTTTACCTTTCCTAGCTTGTAAATAAGGTCATCTAGACCGTTTATTTTCATGGAGAATGGATCTCCACCATTGATTTTTTGTTTAGGTGGGCCCATATGCAATGATTTATGTTGTAGATCATGTAACGGAGGGCCCATAGTGTCGGGGTCCTTCCATCATCACGTGTCTCTCTTTCTCTCTCTCTCTCTCTTTCATACATTTTTTTTTGTATGATAATGAGGGTATGTGGCCCACTTGGATGGACCCCACCATGATGCAAGTATTTTGACCAAGCCGTCCACAAGTGGGGCCCACATGATATATGTCGTACCCACACCATCCATCATTTGGTAGCCCACTCGAGCTGGGCCCACCTCATTGCATGTCAAACCGTCCAGCGTCCAGGGACCCTAGACGTCAGTGAGAAAACAACAAATATTAGCTTATTTCCAAGCTTGAGGGATGACCCGCTCATATAGGCCCCACTTTGATGTATGTATCCAATCCACGCCGTCCATCTCGATCCCCAGATCATTTTAGACGTTGAGCCCAAGAATGAAGTTGATTCGAATTTTTGGTGGGCCATAGCATAACAAACTTCGGTGGTTACCATTGAAAGATCGTCTAATGTTTCTATACCTCCCAAAAATCTCAAACTTTGGACTCATTTCGCCTGTTATAAGCTGTAGAACCCATGGCTGGGATAGATTTTCGGAATGTAGGTCCCACCTATGAAAAACCACAGGAAAATGGTTTTTTTTTTAAAAAAAAGAAAGGAGAGGAGGTGTTGTAGCTGCGTTGACAGCGCCGGTGTAGGCGCTGCTGCCAGCGCTGGCAGGCGGGCGGACGTGCAACCTCATGACTGGGCCGTGGGCCCCACCATGATATGTGATTCGCATATCTGCACCGTCCATTAGGTAGGCCACACCCTGAGGTGTGTCCCCTCCAAAAATGGGTCCCATCCGACGCTCAGGTAGCCCACATCACAGGAAACAGTGGATTGAACCTCTGTCATTGAAATTCTTTTTATGGGCCATAGGAGTTTTGGATCAAGGTGAAATTTGTTTTTCCTAATTACGAGGGTCCGTCTGACCTTATTAACGGGTTAGATTGCATTTAAACAGGATGGTGGGCCCCACATGGGACCCACAGTGATGTATGTGTTTTGCATCCACCGTCCAGGCAGACGGTGGTATCCACAGTGATGTATTTGTTTTACATCCACCGTCCAGCGGACGGTGGAGCCCACCTAATGCATGTGTTTTATTCACGCCACCCCCCCCCCCCCCCGGCCCGCATGCTGGATGGATGACAAATAAATATTACAGTGGACCCCACCATGGTGCGTGTGCAGCATCTAAACCGTCCATCCACTTGTGTATTCTAAGGCCCACGGGATTGGGCCCATTTTGATTTAATTATGGTGTCTATTGAGGCCCACTATGGCGTTTATAAAGCCTATGAGATGGGGCTCATATTATGGTATTTGTGGCCATTGGAGTGGCCCATCTGATATGATTATAAGGCCTATGGGTTTAGGCCCATTTGACATATAATGTCTATAGGTTTAGGCCCATTTTGATTTATATAAGGTCTATAGGATTAGACCCATTTGAAATGTATAAAGCCCATGAGATTTGGCCCATTTAAGACACATAAGGCCCATGTGATTAGGCCCATTTGATGTATTCTAAGGCCCATGGGATTAGGTCATTTGATGTTTTGGGGGCCCATGAGTTAATGCCCATTAAGATGTACTAGGGCCTATGGGTTGAGGCCCATTTGATGTACATATGGGGCCCAATTGGTAAGGCCCATTTGTTGCATATAAGACCCATAAGATTAGGTCCATTTGATGCAATCTAAGGCCCACGGGTTATGACCCATTGCAATGTACACAAGGCCCATTGGTTCGGTCCATTTATGTGGCCCATTTGATGAATAAAAGGCTCATATGACATAGCCCATTTGATGTATTTAAGGCCCAATGGGATATACCTAAGGTCCATTACAATGTGTGATCCCAACACTGATTATGTAACAATGTTTATGACGATCGTGCCTTAGGAGCAATGCTGGTTTGACGTCCACATTGCGAGTGTAATGCTGGTTGGATGTCCACATTACAACTCTCCTTAGGGCCCATTATTAGGCCCGTACTTATTGTGTATAGGCCGTCCAAGCCCATCTGCATTGTGAGGATAGTTCATTTCATTATAACATATTTAATATAGTTCTATGACTCATGATCATACGCATCATATGTATGCTTGATATGAGAAGTGACTGATCATAGCATATGCCTTCGGGCAGATTGTTTATGGGACTCCGATTAGGCAATGTTGCCCGACATAAGTGCACGATACGTGCAGGATTTTCTGCATGATTGGATAATATGATTTATGCATTTCGCATTGTGTGACATGCTTGTTGTATGCCTTAGCGACATCGGGGCCGTAGCCTCCACAGACAGATCATGGTTGGCAGGATTAGATACCGAAAATCTCATTCTACATGGGGTGCTATAGATATCCCTGGGTGAAAGTCCCTAAACCCTTATGGTATCAAGAGGTTGCTCCAACGTCTAAACCGAGTGGGTAGATGAGCGTCGAGTGACGATTACCAGATGGCAGCGCTCTCCACTGTGTCGTGATCGGTTAGAAGGAGGTGGGGCCTTACCCGTCCGAGAGTAGGGGGCAATGCTAGGCTGAGTTTGACCAGCTCGAGGAATGGGTCCGCTATCGACGAGTAGAGCCCGATATTGGTAGACGGATAGTGAGGTCTCTTTCACTTACCTTATTGTGCGCGATGAGGCGGTGATCCGGTTTAGAGTGTACTAGACACCGGTGATATTCCAGATTTGAGCTGTATTGATGTGTGGACATAGATGAGGATTTGTATGCTTGAGTTACATTTCACATCACATGGCCTTGGGATGGCCGATATCATTCATGTCTTGCATCGCATAGCTTTGGTACGACTAATGGTTTTCATGAATCCACCTGCATATTCCACATTACTCTGATATTGCATGTTCATATTACTACCTTGCGCACACACTTTCACCACCCTTTAAGATTTCTATAAGCTTATGCACGACCGTTGCGTGTAGGTGATATTGGGGCGCAGCAGCGCTGAGGCAGGAGCACCTTGCAGATCACTTTGGAGATTTTGTTCATTCTCATTGTATTTTCCGTTATGCTCATTGTACTTGTAAAGTTTTTGATCATAGTGAAAATGTAATGGAGTTTTTGGTTGTTGTTTGTGGGTTATGTCGTTGGTTATGCTTATCACGAATCAAATTGATCTTGAAAATCCTCCTCGTAGCATCCCAGGATCGGAACCTAGTGAATGGGAGATGGGAGCCGAGAATGGGGTTCTACGGAGGCTGTCGGCGCCAGTTTCTGCGATCGAGAATTTTGTGAGGCCGGTTTCCGAGTTTGGGGTGTGACATCAGCTCTAACCATCCTTTTTCAAAATAAAGGCTAACCCCATTGCGTCACATGTACTCGTATCATACAAAATAAAATTTAATGATGCCCTAATAAATGCTCCATCTCCTCGGCTAATATAAGCATCATTTCAAATATTCTTTTCATTCCATGTTACTTCTTCATTATTCCTCCCCCAAATCCTACTTCATTCTCTTTCCAACCTTAACAATGGTTGTCGCATCGTCGTCTACCTTGTCTTTTCATCAAGATGACTTGGTCATTGTAATGGACGCTCTTTCTGATAAGTTCTCCAATGAAATAGCCTTCAAATCACCAATTGGAGACTATAATTGTATGGGACTAGCGTTCTTTCCTATGATTGATATTGATGAAGTCAGTATGATAGATCTTTTGTTTCCCAATTGCCTAGGTGATACCTTACTGATTCAATCTGAATTCGTCTTAGAGCTATCCAACACTCTAAAGAACCCTCGATCCTGGCCAAAACCACTACTAGAATGGGATATTTGGTTTACTCGCATTTCTTCCCAATATGTGACGACATAAAGCAATTCTGACATTTATGAGTGAATCAAACTCTCCACAAACGAGTATTCATCAAGCCTTGCTCTTCTTACAGCGGCATCAACATTATGGTACCCATCCACTAACACGTTCTTATTCAGTTGTGGCCCTATGAGTCCAACAATTTTGAACATTACACCTCTGACCTAGCTTCTTCCCTTTGGCAAGACAGTCTTCACAATCTTCGTTCAAAAGAAACTAAGACACATTGCTAATAAGGCCGATAAGGCCTATTTACACTTCATTTACTAGCTAAGTGTATTGTAAACGTGAAGGCCTGATCAATTATAAAGAACACACGACCTTCCTACTACTTAAATCTGCTGACATTTACTTTCCATGAATGCTCTCTAGATCACAAATGAATATGTTCAACTAGCCAAGGTGCTTGCATAGGATCAAAAACTCACTCTAGCACCTTTTGTACTCGGGCACCTATACAGAGGTATTTTTAAAATAACACCAAATGTTTGTATCTTAGAGGAGGACCACTATGGTTTCTCTAGGTGTAGATTTACAAGTATTTTTGTCCTTCCCTTGTACATGCCCTCATTCATTCCGATATTATTTATTCTTCTTACGGTTAATGTATCATTCATTCCCCTTAAGAGATCCATACATTTTTCATTTATACAAACTCCTTATTCTTTTCTTTCAATAAAATTAAACCTAGTTGGTTGTTTAACCCCTTCTATAATAGAGAATTTGGTCCAGTCTGGTTTACCGCACAATATGAGGATGAAGACAACCAGGAACCATCTTAAATGCCCCTTGCTTGGGAGAGCTACCTCATTTGCAGGGATTTCTCTTATGGTGACATAATAAACACTGGTAAGAATGCCAAGGCTAGAATCGAGCAATACTGTCCAAACCTGCTCGCTCATCAATTCGGTCTTGTCCAATGCATTCCCTATCCGTTCATTCAAAAAACTTGCAACCAACCTCCTTTCACTCGACCAATCACCAATCGAATTCACCTCTAGCATTCCCTTCACTTTACTTTCCAGTCGACCAGTCTGAATCTCAATCTTCCCACCTATCTGAATCAGCCTTAGATGATGGACACCTTCTCTGATTAGTGGGAGAGTCACTATAAAAGGTTAGTTAATAAATCTCCTCAAGTACTTATCATAGCTCAACTCTTCTCTTCTATAGATCTACGAGGAAAGAAAAAAAAACAACGCCTCAATTGAATGCAACTCCTAGCTGAAAATCGAATAAGTCGAAGACCAAATTGGTTGTTGCTATTGTCCCATAAACTCCATCGACTGAGAAAGTTCCTTAATAAAAGCGCCAAAAAGCTATGGTGAAAGGACCCATTCCACCGAAACCTCCATCGCCTCGACCATCTCCATCAACTCCAAAGAGGATCCTTGACTTAAGAGCTCCTCTCGGCCCAGTCACGCAATCTCCTACTCTAGTCTTCACATATTATAAGTGCTAATATTTTAAGCACACAAGTAGTTAAATTTCATAGATAAAATATGTAGGGTATGGAACTTCATCACACTTCAGGTCTCTTCGACATTTCAAGACTATAGCACAACTCAACACTCAAGATTGGAAGGCTTGAAAGGATTTCAATAGAAGAATCATTTATATGCCAAGGGAAAGAAGACCTTAGAAATGACAATATGATAATGTGCATTATTATGGTTTTCTAAGCTTTAACTTGTTGCAATTTTATATGTAATATCAAGGGTGTTCGGCCAACCTAACCTTTCCTTTGGCCAGCCAAACCATCTCGGGTTAGCCCGAGATCAGCCTAGGTCACGTTTCTAGCAACATATGACTTTATATATTATGGAACTTCGGTTAGCCCGACCCTGACATCTACCAGCTAAACCCAGCTCGGGTCAGCCCGAGAGCAATCCAAGTTTATAGCAATGCATATTTTCTGATTTCTGGATTCTTAGGCCAGCCTAACCCTATCTCCGGCCAACCAAAGTTTTGTTTAAGCTAACCTAAGTTTGAATAAAATCAAATTCTATGAAATTTAATAGCCATTGGAACAGTATCAAGGAACTCTGACCAGCCGAAGGGATTCTTATGCCGACCAAAGATCCATATCTTTGGCTATAAATAGAGATAATTTCTTACTGTTTCAAAAGCATGAAAATTCCAAAACAAAAGAGAAATCCTAGTCCTTTTCAAATCATTTGCTTAAGCATTCTTATATTTATTTTATATCTTATTCAATTGTCTTCTCAAGTAGATTCAAATACAATTAGAGAGTGTCATATACTCAACTTAAGATTAGAAGATTGAATCTGCATCTTTTACGATTTTATTCTTTAAGAAATCATATATCCCTAGATCATTTTTTCTTGAGCATACATTAGTTCATCATCATTTACTAGAAATGATAGATATATCTACTGAAGTTTCAACTTTAAAGGCTTCATCGAAATCTTCACAATGACTTTCGTCTATGAGAAGATAAGTTTTTATTTCAGTATATTACTTTCATTTTGGGTTTGTTGAGATTGCCCGAAAATCTGATCGAATTGTGAAGTGATAAGCCCGTAAAAATCACTTGAGGTATTGTTGTGGTTAGCCTGTGAAAATCACAAGAACTGTAAGAGGTTATTGAGGTGATCCTGTGAAAACATTGAAAATAGTGGAAAGCCAAAATTACGAGTAGTAATTTTGGGAATGGAGTAAGTATGTGTTAAACATCGAACCACTATAACTCTCTGTGTATTGTGGTGATTGATAATTTTATTATTAGTTTTATTATCTTGAAATATTGATATTAAGGATGTCATGAAATAAGGTTGTCCTACCTAAGATTTTAGGTAAAGGTTTTCCTCCGATTCAATTAAAATTTTGTTGTGAATTTATTTTTCGTGATTGATTATCAAATTTTAGTTTAGTCATATTCATGTCCCTCTAGGACATTTATAACTCAACTTATAAGTGGTATTAGAGTGAGGTTGCTCTTGTTTGGGTTAATCTCTTATAACTAGATCCATAGCTATAAGATGTCAAATTTTGAAAGCTTATCTATATCCAGGCCACCTCCCTTTAATAGCTTAAACTATTCATATTGGAAAGCCTGGATGAGGATCTTCCTCAAATCTATAAATGAAAGCGTTTGGCAAGCCGCAGTTACTCAACAATCCCCTCCTATGATGGAAGTAATAGCCGATGATAGAACTACATCCATAAGAGAAATAACCTATAATCTATGGATAAATATTCAAAAAAGTGAAAGTAGTGCTAATGCAAAAGCCTTAAATGTTATAACTTGTGCCCTATCACAGGATGGGTTGAAAATAATCATTTCGTGTGATACAACAAAACAAGCTTAGAATATACTTGAAATGACCCATAAGGGAACTAATATTGTGAAAAAATCTCAGATCAAAATCTTCACAACCAAATTTAAGGAAATTTATATGGAATAAAATGAGACATTCATGGACTTCTATACAAAATTAAATGACATAGTTAACTCTATGTGGGGTCTTGATGAAAGTATCCCTGAAAGCAAGGTTTTTGCAAAAATGCTAAGATAACTTCTCGAAAGGTTTAATTATAAGGTTACCGACAAGAATTGAGGGATACCGACAAAATATAGGTTGAGGAATTAGTTGGATCTCTTCAAACATATGAATTGAATTTCAAAGCTCCAAAAATAAGTCCATCGCCCTCAAATCGTCTAAGTCCAAATTAAAGGTAATGAATGAAAATTCAAATAATGAGGAAAATGAGGATGATATGATATTGTTGGCAAGGAAATTTTTTTAAAATTTTGTAAAATAAAAGGAAAAATAATTTTCAAAAACCTTTTGATAAGGAAAAGGGAAATTCAAGGTATCAAAAGAAACCCAATGCTACAACTGCTCTAAGTTTGGGCATCTTGCTTCAAAATATCCTGAAAAGGATAAATTAAAAAAATGTATAATTGTCACTTGGTATGAATAATCAGAATCTGAAACTAATTCAAAAATTGATGAATCAAATAAAGAAGATGTAAAAGAACATAATGCCTTTAAGACAATAGCCAGAGTCATTACTTATGAAGATAGTGAAACATCTGAATATAAAACTCTTAAAACTGACTCTAAAAATGAAGAAGAACTTCAAGAAGTTTATGCTCTTTATAAAGAAAGTTGTAAAATTGTGGCGAAGTTGCAAACACAAAAGAAAAAATGTGAAGAACTAAAATAAAAACTTGAAAAAGTTGTCTTGGAAGCACCTCATTTTTTTTGACTATTTTGAAAAATCAAAACTAGATTTAAATTTAAAAAATATAGAATTGAAAAATCTTAAATCTATTATGAGAAATTGAAAACGGAAGTGTCTTCACTTTAGAGTTCAAAGGATACTTGAAAGTCTTGAAAACTTATTAACTTCATCTCATCAGTATAGTGATAAGTTTGGTCTAAATATAACAATCTAAAGCCTAAGATTTCTACTCCTACTTTTATGAAAGGAGAATCATCAAATTCAAAAGTAGAAACTCTAAAAGGGAATGAATTGATCGCAAAAAGAATATCTTCAAAAATAAATAAGTACATGTAATATTAAATGGTCGTAGAACTTCTGAAAATTACTATATTATTAATGAGATTTGCTCAACAAACCTTTCATATTACATGGTAAACATATGAAAATGAATTATAGCACCAATGTCTTGGACATATAAATTATAGAGATCTTTACAAATTGAGCAAAAGAGATCACTTATGAGGTTTACCTAAGCTGGGAAAGAAAGAAAATAAAATATGTAACGCATGTCAGGTTGGCAAGTAAATTAAGAGTTCTCACAAAAAAAAGAAAAAGAAAAAAAAGTGAACTCCTTAGCCACTACTAGACCTCTTGAATTTCTCCACATGGACTTAGTTGAACTAACAAGAATAGAGAGTAGAGGAGGAAAGAAATACTTCTTAGTCGTAATTGATGACTACACCAGATGCTCTTGGATAACATTCTTGATAGAAAAGTCAGATGCATTTGACAAGGCAAAAAGCTAATTAAATGCATGCAGACTGAAAAAGAACTTTTTATAATAAAAATAAGAAGTGATAATATAATAGAATTTGAAAATAGAAATTTTGAGAAATAATGCAATGATCATGGTATATTGCATGAATTTTTAGCTCCTAAAACACCCTAGCAAAATGGTGTTGCTGAAAGGAAGAATAGAGTATTAGAGGAAATGACAAGTCTAATGCTAAATAGTATAAAATTGCTTAAATATCCGTGGGATGAAACTGTGAATACAGATTGTTATATAACCAATTATGTTTATATTAAAGCTGGAAAAAATAAAACAGCATATCAAATGTAGTTTAAGAAAAATTCCAGTGTAAAATATTTCTGTACTTTCAGAAGCAAGTGTTACATTTTACGTGACCATGAAATTTTGAGAAATTTTGATGAAAAAAGTGATGAGGAAATATTCTTGGGATATGCATTAAATAGTCATGTCTATCGTGATCTAAACAAGAGAACTAAAGTAATTCAATAATCGATAAACGTTGTAATTAATGATCAGTTAATCAATCTCAGTCTTCACCAAGATGATGGTACTAGTGATATCATTCTGGTTAATCAAAATGAACCATCATCCAAATCAGATTCTACTGATTTAAGGTTGGTAAAAGACTATCCAACTGAATAAATACATGGTATTCCTCTTTCTGGTGTTCAAACTAGAAGAATATTGAAAAATGTTTACAATCAACGTTTACTTTATTTCCAAAATAGAACCGACCAATGTAAATGAAACATAGGCCGATGAAAGTTGAATTTTGGCTATGCAAGATGAACTGAATCAATTTGTAAGAAATGATTTATGGTATATTGTTCCTAGACCATATGATAAAAATGTTCTTGGAACCAATTGGGTGTTTAAAAATAAATCAGATGAACTTGAAAATATTATTAAAAACGGGGCACAACTGGTTGTGCAAGGTTACACTTAAGTACAAGGAATTGATTACAATGAAACCTTTACATCAGTTGCTCACCTTAAATCTATCATACTATTTATTTTTGTTACTTGATATAAAAATTTTAAAATATCAAATGGATATTAAGAGTACTTTTTTAAATGGTGACTTGAATAAAGAAGTATATATATATTGAACAATCTAAGGGTTTTAAAGATCTCAAACTTCCTGATCATGTGTACCATCTTAAGAAAACCTTGTACAGTTTAAAACAAGCCCCTAGAGCATGGTATGAAAAGTTAATTAAATTTTTTCATAGCCATTATTTTTGGATGGGGAGTGTAAACAAAACTTTATTTGTTAAAAATACAATGATGATATTTTAATTGTTCAAATATATGTTGATGATATAATTCACAGATCTACATGTACTAATATATCTTTTAAGTTTACAAAAATTATGAAGTCATAATTAAAAATGAATATGGTTAGTGAGCTAACATATTTTCTTGGACTTCAAGTAAAACAACTTGAAGATAGAATTTTTATCTCCCAAACCAAATATTCACAGAATTTGGTTAAAAGGTTTGGATTTGAAAAAAGTGAAAATTTCAATACTCATATATGTACAACACTTAGATTATCCAAGGATGAATTAGGTAAAAGTATTGATACTCATCTTTATTGAAGCATGATCATTTGTAGCTTGCTTTATTTAACCGCTAGTAAACTTGTATATCATTTAGTTTAGTATTTGTGCTAGATATTAATATGATCCTAAAGAATCTCATCTATCTGATGTTAAATGCATAATTAGATATGTTGCAAGAATTATTAATCTTGACATATAGTATCTACATGATACATCTATTCAAATAATAGGATATATTGATGTAGATTAGGTAGGAAATATCGATGATAGAAAATCCACTAATGGTGGATGTTTCTACATTAGAAATTATCCTGTCTCCTAGTTGAGTAGAAAACAAAACTTAGTATCCTTATCTATTGTAGAAGCAGAATATATTGTTGCAGGAAATGCTTGTATTCGACTTATGTGGATGAAGCGAATGTTGTCTAATTATGACATACTTCAGGATACAATGAGTATTGCGATAACACCAATGCAATTAATATATCTAAAAATCCTATCCAACACTCCCAAACAAAACATATTAACACATATATAGCACTATATATGAGAGTTAGTTGAAGAAAAGACAATTATATTATAATACATTCAAACTGAAAAGCAGCTTGCAGATATTCTAACTAAACCACTTAACAATGTTAAATGTTCTAGTTTGAGACATAATATTAGTTTGTGTTTTGTTTAATTATTTTCATAGGCTAATATTTTTTCTTTCTTTCTTTATCTTTATTTTTATTTTGGAATTTGAAAGAAAAATAAAATAGAAAAATAAAAACTGAAGAAAAAAAAATTCAGCTAACCAAAAGTAACCGAAATCGATCCGAGTTTCCTTTTAAATCTTCAAATTTGGATAACTTGTCAACTTTATCTTATCTTAAGACCTAAGTAGCATGTTGATAAAAGTTAGCTTCAAGTTGCCTAGTTTATAGTTTCCGGTCAAGACATATGTATCGACCATATTCATGAAACAACCATTGTCGAAATCCTTTAAGCTTTCTTTAAGCCTTCTTATTTTAGCTGTGAAATCGGCCATGCGCCGATCATCTTTCAGTATACCAATCATGAGATTTCTTCGATGGTATAATATGGAACCAACTAAAAATGAATAATATCCCTCGGCAAGTCAGTGACTAGACGAATTACTTCTGTAATGTCTTGCACAATGCTATATGGATTTTTCTTGATCGATATCCCGATCAGTCTGCCATACTTTTTTCTTTCGATAAATTAAATTAGTCTAACTTCATCGCCATAGTATTAGGCTTCATTTGCATTTGAAGTGGCCAAAAAGGGTTTGTTGTCAGCTAATACCAGTTCAACTTTATCTTGGTTCTAGAAGATAATAAACTGGTGTAGGGATGATGGGATACACGCAAACAAGTGAATCTAGTCCCTTCCCAACAAAGCATTGTAGTTGGATGAGGTGTCAACCATGAAGAATGGAGTCAATGTACCCTCTTGGTCCCAATAGTCAAGTCGACTGACAAGACTCCATGTGTATTCATAACATGGCTAGTGAAGTTGTTGACCATTACCTCAGATGGAATTAGGTCAGTTGTTGTCTTCCCCAATTTTTGCATCATTCTTAATGGGGGAAGATTGATGGCAACCCATTTGTTAACCAGAATCCTAATGATTGGACAACCCTCCAGATAAGTTGATATATAAAATAGCTTGAGGTGCCATGTGATGTCATTGGTGGGTCTATATGTGACCACCCTTTCTGACATAAATCCTGATTATACGGTGATGGTGTTCACATGTGGCACTTTGTCCACTCCTAGTATCCATTTGATTGTTGCTTTCGAAGGAAAGGATACATGTTGTATTACTACATGAGGATTGAATTCCTCTACATTGCCTACCATCCCACTCAGCTAGGCTGGCTTGGCATGGAAACTAGAAGGAAAGGTCACAAACACAATCTCCGAACGTGAACATTGCCCCCCTAGTATTTTTGAACCAGTTTCCATATTGGAATTTTCATTAATATGTCCAACGTTCTCGTCGGCCACAACGTCTAACTATATGACAGTAGGTGAAGTCACTTATAATGCCTCAGTGATCACTACTAGTCCATTTACTAGCTATTCATCCCTTCAGAAGCATTCATCACTGAGATAAACAAATAGATTATCACAATCGTCCTTATCCTTTGGTCCAAGTGACCCATTTGGCTAAGCAGCATAATCAATGCCCTAACCGTACAGCACGAGCTATAAGACTACCTCAACCTTATTAATGGCCAGCTGTTCCTCTGCCTGAGGAACTCTTCAAAATAATCATGGCAGCACTATTTTTGACCGAGATGCGTCCTCAACCTCTGATGATTCCTTCCTCATAAACGATTTGCACCACTGTCAATGATGTTTTTGAGTTCGGATCATCACCTTAGGAATGGCTAAAAATTTAGGATGCATGACCAACTTCCAAACTCCCTTATGGGTCAATGGGGGTTTAACCATCCTTTGATTCAACGTTCTATCCTAAGTGTGGCAATCAAGTAGTCAAAAAACTCCTTGCAGTTAATGATGACTGCCTCTTTTAGCCATCCTCAGAGTCTTGTGTTGACCTTTCCTCCTTGGTCAAGGAGGTCCTCCCAAACCTAGGATGTTTAGCACATCGGTCGCACAATTGAGAACCTCGACCATCTTATCGAACCGTGTTTGGGCTACTTGGCGGTCGATGTGAAAGGTTAATATCGCCCCTACCTTGACTATCGTGACGTGCATTCATATTTACCTAGGCCAAGATCGACCATTTGTTGCGGTAGATCAACCCTTCAGAGATTTTCCATAGCCATATTAACCTCAAGGTTAGGCAAGAACAAAACAGTATGGATTAACATCGCTTCCTCACCTTTCTCAGGGAACTTCAACAACCCACGATCAATATTATCTTATACAGAACACATTTGTTAGTTGAATGGAAATGAGTTCCATGCCATTTACAATATTCAAAATTTTGTAATTTGTTGATCAAGGGTATTTTATGGTTAATGAGAACCTTGATAAACTTCCCGACCAATAGAATTTTGAATATCTCATTGGTCTGTGTGATATCAAAAGTCTATATTTTATGAGTCTTTTGTGCGGCCGACGTGGTTGATTTTGTCTTGACCAGCACCAAGCATATGAGTGACTTCTTCTTCACTACTTTAGCAATTGCGACCTCAAAATTTAGGTCATGATAATGTCTGAATTGGCGATTTCTTTTGCCTAACACATTCCTGAAAAAGCTCTTCATACTTGGAGACCTTCTTATACAGGTCATATAAATCCATGAAGTCCATTCTGATGAATATCCTACAGAGTTCGTATTCAAGATCATCCTTTGTAATATTCACAAATTTGGCCTTAGTTGTAATGAATTTACACCGACTCTTTGTTCTCTTGAACTGGGAAATATAGCCCTCTCAAGTTTCTCCAAGTAACTGTCATAAACGGATGAGATTGGCCATGGTTGTTTCCCTGTTCTTAGAAAAGAACTGAGCATAGATGGAAGAAAAAAAATCTATGCCAAGTATGTACTAAATTTTGCAATAAATTGGAATACCACGTTAAGGTCATTCCTGTCAACAAATGACCAAGCAATTGTAGCTTATGATAGTCATTATTTTTTAGTTCACTACATTGCATGATGAATCAACCAATGTGCTTGATGGTCGATTGACTGGGATCACCCGAAAATTGGGCCAAATTTGATCGATAATTTCTCGGGAACGAATACTGTAAGTCAATCCATTCAAGATAAGGCTTATGATAAACCGGGATGATATTATAGCTCAATACTTGAACCATCTATATGCTTTGGTCACGATCCACTTGCTGAGATTCATTCATCAACAATGAATCAAGACCTACTTAATTTGGTCCATCATGGAACAATGAGTTCCTAGGAAATTACTAGAAATTTAGTCCTGGTAAACCTTGGTTTCAAACTTCAGGTAAGAAATTTTTGGTGAGCGCTTTGTTCGCCTGAATTCATCAAGTAGCAGAGCATTCTGTACCTCCTAAACCAGAATTGGTGGTGGGTTCCGCTGTGGGGGAGGCATAAGTGGTGCATGAACCGCATTACCAATAGAACTTCCCTCGACATTATACTGCGTTGCCACCGCCATTCTTTCGGCCATCATAGCCATCAATCAATGCATGGCTTCAGTCTAGCTAGTCATGTATCTATTAGTACTTTCATTTTGAATATGGAATTGCTCGACCTAAGTTCTCCCATATTCTTGAACATGTTGAATACTTAGTAGTACATCTCGAAGTGCGACCATTATCTCTTCAAGAGAAATGGTTCATGAGTTCAAGGCCCCTTCCAATTTCTAGCACTGAGTGTCAGACTACTATTTAAATTTAAAGCTTCGCGGGTTGCTTGATGTAAGACCCGTATCTTAGTCCGTACCATTTCGTAGACTTCCGCGGTCTTACCGGTCGAATTCCGGCAATTTTCGACCCTTAACCAATAGTTATGCGCGACCCTGATTCATATGCCGTCAACCCGAGCTGACTCAACCCAAGACCTTTACCATAGCGACCGCGCCATTGCTGCGGTTCCGATGCCGCGACTTGCGCGCTGAGGCGATACCCTGGTCAAGAGATGTGGGCCAACGTTCGGTGCGAGAAAAACGCCGTGCATTGTGAAACCCAAGAGAATCTTTACGAGATATCACATCAATCCCATCAATCTCATCACATCACATGTCAAGTACACATCACCTTTCACCCATACCCAAGCAACCACAAAAGTCAAAAAAGGTCTTACAAGCCCATGCTTTTCTTACACAAAAGGCCACAAAAGTCAAGGATTTCTTACACACCCATCTCTCTCCCATCCATCACTCCATCACCCATCACTCTCTCTCTCTCCCTTTACAACTTCTCTCTTTCTCATTTTCAAAAAAATCCAAGCAAGAACCCTCCATACGTATGAGAATTTCTCCAAGCATTCCCAAGCTCCAAGTGTGGCCTACTTTCCTACCCCATCATCTCCCATCCTAGCCATCCATTCCTCATCTCATCCATTAAAATCAAAGCTAAGGAGCTAAGGAACCCATAGGAGCAAGTGTAAGACTCGTATCTTGGTCCGTACTTTTCCGTAGACTTCCGCGGTCTTACCGGTCGAATTCCGGTAACCTTAGACCCTTAACTGATATCGACGCGTGACCCTAATTCATATGCCGACAACTCGAGTCGACTCAACCAGAGACCAATACCATAGTGACCGCGCCGTCGTTGCGGTTCTGATGTCGCGACTCGCTCGCCAAGGCGATACCCTGGCCAAGAGATGTGGGCCAACGTTTAGTGCGAGAAAACGCCGCGCATTGTGAAATTCAAGAGAATCTTTACGATGTGTCACATCAATGACATCAATCCCATCAATCAATCAATCCATCAAGCCATCACATGTCAAGTACACATCACTTTATTCCCTTTTCCCAAGCAACCACAAAAGTCTTCACCACCCATACCTCTCTTACACAAAAAGCCTCAAAAGTCAAGTTTTTCTTACACAAACATCCCTTACCACATCCATCCATCACTCTCTCTCTCTTCCTTTACATCACTCTCTCTCTTTCTCTCTTTCTCATTTCAAAATTTTCAAGCAACAAAAAAATTCCAAGAGCCCATACGTATGGAATTCTCCCTCTCTTCCTAAACTCCAAGTGGCCCACCTCTTCATCCCAAGATCTCCCATCTCAACCCTCCATTCCTCATCTTAACCGTTGAAAACCAAGCTAAGGTGCCAAGGAACTCCTAGGAGCAAGAAGATCGGACGGCGGGTGCTAGATCATTCTAGTTTTTCTTATTTTTATGATGTACCAAGTGAGGCCCACAGATCAATGGTGCGGATCTCACTTGGGACCGTAAAATGTGACCGATGGCCCATTTGGATCATCATGATCACTCCATGATGGGGCCATTCTCCATGGACCCCATCATGATGTTTATTCCATTACAAAAAGGTCATCTAGACCATACATATTGGTGGGGAAAGGATCCCCACCGTTGATTTTAAGTTTGATGGTCCCTCATGCTTTAAGGCCCACTTGATGTATGATTCATTGTAAGGGAGGGCCCATATTGTCGGGGTCCCTCCATCACAAGCCGTGTCCCACTCTCCATGTCTCTCTCTCTCTCTTTTATTTTTTTATTTTTATTTTATTTTATCTTATTTTATGTGATGAGGTTGTGTGGCCCACTTGAATGAACCCCACCTTGAGATTTATCTCATTCAAATTTTTATTCAAGTGGGGCTCACCTTATATGTTGAATCCATGACAAACATCAGTGGTGGCCCACTTCATCAGGGCCCACCATAATATTTTCTAAGGAGAGGTCCATCGTCCAGCGTCTGGGACGCTAGACGTCCCTGTAACCCAAAAAAAAAAAGGGGGGGTGAAAAAGAGAAGTTTTAGGGTGGTCCCCCTTGTGTAGGTCCCACTTTGATGTATGAGTGTAATCCAAGCCATCCACCCTCTTTCCCATAACATTTTGGACGTTGAGCCAAAGAATGGGTTCAATCCGATGATCAGGCGGGTCATACCAGAGAAAATGATGCTCTTACCCTTCTAAGGCTTTTAGGGCCCATTTAGTCGTTTCTACACGCCAATTAAATGTCAACCCTTGGATTTTCACGGCATGTTTGGGCCCTAGAATTTATTGGGCGGAGTGGATTATCAATGTGTGGGCCCCACATGTAAGTTTTTCAAAAAAAAAAAAAAAAGAAGAAAAGGTGACAGCGCTGCTGCCATCGTCAGAAGCAGCAGACGCTGCCTGCGTGAGGATGCGGACGGACGCAGGGGGGCCCACGGCCCTGCGTGTGGGCCCCACCATGATGTTTATTTGAACTCCAACCCGTTCATGAGGTGGGCCACCCCCTAAAGTGGCCCCCCTCCAAAAATGAGACCGATCCAACACTCAGGTGGCCCACACCATTTGAAATAGTGGACTTATATATTCTACCATTGAAAAAATTTTGGGGCCCACAGAAGTTTTGGATCAAGCTGAAATTTATGTTTTCCCTTCATCCAGGTTAGAGTGACCTTGTGAACGGCTTGGATGCCGAATAAATGTTACAGGGTGGGCCCCACATGGGACCCACAATGATGTATGTATTAAGTCCACCGTCCAGCAGATGGTGGCACCCACCACGGTGGTGCCCCGCCTTCTATTTGTATGGCCTCCACCGTCCAGTGGATGGTGGGGCCCTTGTGATGTATGTGTTCTATTCGCGTCGTCCATCCCTAGACGGTGGGCCCCACCATGTTTTATGTGTTACATCCGCACCATCCATTTGGAACGGTGGGACTTACCCCTGACCGTGGGCCCTATGAACAGTTGGGATTGTAAATAAATATTGCAGTGGGCCCATGGTCCACGTGACCTTATGAAAAGATTGGGTTGCAAATAAATATTGTAGTAGGCCCTATGAACAGTTTGTATTGCAAATGAACATCATGTTGGGCCTAGTTTTGATGGAAAATAAACATTTTGTTAGGCCCATGGTATTGGACCCATATAATGTATTTAAAGCCCATTGAAGTAAGCCCAATTGATATGTTCTAAGGCCATGAGACTAGGCCATTTGATATATTGTAAGGCCCATGGGACTAAACCCATTTAACTATAAAAAGGGTCCATGGGATTAGGCCCACTGGATTTATTTGTGACCCATGAGTTAGGCTCATTTTATTTGATTAAGGCCTAGGGGTTTAGGCCCATTGAACTCACGTTAGGCCTATGGGTTGAGGCCCACTTGATCTACATGTAAGACCCAATTGGTGTGGCCCATTGGTCATATATTAGACTCATGAGACTAAGCTCATTTGATGCAATCCAAGGTCCACGGGTTTGACCCATTGCAATGCACATAAGACCCATTGGTGTGGCCCATTTATGTGGCCCATCTGATGAATAAAAGCCCCTAGGATATGGCCCATTTGATATATATGTAAGGTCCAATGGGGACAACCTACGGTCCATTGCAATGTGTAAATCCATTACAGACTAAGTACGATGTTTATAACGATCGTGCCTTGGGAGCAATGTTAGTTTGACGTCCACATTGCAAGTGTAATGCTGGTTGGATGTCCACATTACGACTCTCCTTAGGGCCCATTGTTAGGCCCGTACCTAGTTGTGTATAGGCCGTCCACGTCCATCTGCATTATAAAATAATTCATTTCATTATAACATGTTTAGTATAGTTTCATGACTCATTATCATACGCATCATATGTATGCTTGAAATGAGGATTGACTGATCATAGCATATGCCTTCGGGCAGGTTGTTTATGGGCTCCTGGTTAGGCAGTGTTGCCCTACATGAGCGCATGATATGCGCATGAATTGTTGCATGATTGGACAGCGTGAATCATGCATTTCGCATTTGTGTGACATGGTTATTGTATGCCCTAGCGACATCAGGGCCGTAGCCTCCACAGATGTATCGTGGTTGGCAGGATTGGATACCGAAAATCTTATTCTACATGGGGTGCTATTGATATCCCTGGGTGAAAGTTCCTAAACCCTTATGGTACCAAGAGGTTGCTCCAACGTCTAGACCGAGTGGGTAGATGAGCGTTGAGTGCCGATTACCAGACGGTTATGCTCTCCACTGTGTCGTGGTCGGTTGGAAAGGGGTGCGGCCTTACCCACCCGAGAGTAGGGGGCAATGCTAGGCTGAGTCTGACCAGCTCGAGGAATGGGTCCGCTATCAACGAGTCGCGCCCGATATTGGCAGACGGATAGTGAGGTCTTTTCCACTTACCTTATTGCGCGATGTGGCGGCAATCTAGTTTAGAGTGTACTAGACCCCGGTGATATTCCATATTTGAGTTGTATTAATGTGTGGACATAGATGAGGATCTGTATGCTTGAGTTGCATTGCACATCGCATGGCCTTGGGATGACCGATACCATTCATGTCTTGCATTGTATAGCCTTGGTACGACTCATGATATTATAGATCCATCTGCATATTCCGCTTTACTCAGACATTGCATGTTCATATTACTACCTTGTGCACACACTTTCACCACCCTTTAAGCTTTCTGTAAGCTTATGCACGACCGTTGCGTGCAGGTGACGTTGATGTCATGGAGTACTTGGTTGTTGTTTGTGAGTTATGCCTTTGGTTATGCTTATTACGAATCAGACTGACATTGAAAATCCTCCTCGTAGCATCCCAGGATCGGAACCTGGCGAATGGGAGCTAGGAGCCGAGAATGGGGTTCTACGGAGGCTGTCGGTGCCGGATTCGGCGATCGGAAATTTTGTGAGCCCGGTTTCCGAGTTTGGGGCGTGACAGCAAGAAGATCGAACGGTGGGTGCTTGATGTTCTTAGTTTTTCATGTTTTTAAGATGGGCCAAGTGAGGCCAACCGATCAATGGTTTGGATCTCACTTGGGACCCTAAGTTGTGGCCGATGGACCACTTTGATCATCATGATCATCCGTGATGGGGCCATTCTCCATGGACCCCACATGATGTTTATTTTATTGCATAGGAAAGTCATCTAGACCATCCATATTGGTGGGGAAAGGATCTCCACCGTTGACTGTAGATTTTGGTGGTCCCACATGCTTTAGGGATCCACTTAATGTATAATTGGTTCAAGGGAGGGCCCATAGTGCCGGGCTCCCTCCATCAGGTGTGTGTCCAACTCTCTATCTCTCTCTTTCCCTCTCTATTTCATTTTCTCTTATGAATCAAGTTATGGTTGTGTGGCCCACTTGAATGGACCCCATCATGAGGCATGAATTCTATCCAACCATCCATAAGTGGGGCCCATGTTGTTGTGTGGTATCCACACCATACTCCATGAGGTGGCCCACCTAAGCGGGGCCCACCTCTAATGAATTTGTTTCATGCATGTCCAGCGTATGCTGGACGTGGGTTGGGAAACACAAATATAAGCTTACTTCCAAGCTTTTTGGGTGACCCATTCGTATATGCCCCACCTTGATAAATGTATTCAATCCACGCCGTCTATTCCGTTCCCAAGACCATTTGAGGTGTCGAGCTGAAAAACGAGGTCCATCCGATCTTCAGGCGGGCCATAACCTGTAAAATAGGAGCTTCAACCATTGAAAGACACCCTGACATTTCTAATCACCAGAAAAACATTGGATATTAGACTCATTGGGACGGTCTTGAGCCACTGAAGCCAATGGATGGGGTGGATCTACTTGATGCAGACCCCAGATGTGAAAAACCGTAAAAAAAAATGGGTTTTCTTAAATTTTTTTTTTAAAAAGGTGCAGAGGCTGCCTCTGCTTCTGACGTGCTGTAGCAGCAGCATGTTACTTTGTGCGGCGAGCGGGTGGGTGGGCGAGCGAGCGGTCCCATGGCTGCTGCCGTGGGCCCCACCATGATGTGTACGTGAAGATCCAAACCGTTCATGAGGTGGGCCCCCTCCAAGTTTCAGCCGATTCCAAATCTCATGTGGCCCACACCACAGGAAACAGTTGATTGAACCTCTGCCATTAAAATTCTTTTTAGGGGCCACAGAAGCTTTGGATCAAGATGAAATTTGTGTTTTCCCTTCATACAGGTCCGTGTGACCATGTCAACGAGTTGGATGACATTTATACATTTTGGTGGGCCGCATATGTGGGACCCACAGTGATGTGTATTTGCATCCACCGTCCAGCGGACGATGGAGCCCGCCGAGGTGCATATGCATGTGTGCATGCGTGTGGGTGTGTGTATGTGTGGGGTTGTGCATGTGTGTGTGTGTGTATTTATATATATATATATATATATATATATATATATATATATATATATATATATATGTATGTATATATACATATATATATATATATATATTATATTATATTATGTAATATACTTGATGGTGGGCCTTGTGGGCCCCACCATGATGTATGGGTTGCATCTAATTCGTCTAACCATCTTAGAAGCTCATGGGTAAAAAGAATGAGCCAGATCCATAGTCCAAGTGGACCCCACCTTGACATGTTTCGAGGTCCATCTTAATGTATTTGTGGTAGGTCATTGGGGGCCCACTTTGATGTGAATATAAGGCCTATGGGTTAGGCCCATGTGATTTGTACTAGGCCTATCGGTTAGGCCCATGTGATTTGTACAAGGCCTATGGGTTAGGCCCATTTGATTTATATAAGGCCTATGGGTTAGGCCCATTTGATTTGTATAAGGCCTACGGGTTTAGGCCCAATTGATGCATTCTAAGGCCCATGGGTTATGACCCATTGCAATGCACTTAAGGCCCATTGGTGCGGCCCAGTGGTGTGGCCCACTTGATGAATATAAGGCCCATTGAATGTGGCCCATTTGATATATTTAAGGCCCAAAGGGATGTACCTAAGGTTCATTGCAATGTGTGACCCCAACACGGATTATGTAATGATCGCGCCTTGGGAGCAATGTTGGTTTGACGTCCACATTGTGAGTGTAATGTTGGTTGGACGTCCACATTACGACCCTCCTTAGGGCCCATTGTTAGACCCGTATTTGTTGTCTATAGGCCGTCAGGCCCATCTTCTTTGCAAGGATAGTGCATTACTTTATAACATGTTTACTCTAGTTCTATGACTCATGATCATACGCATCATATGTATGCTTGGTATGAGAAGTGACTGATCATACTATATGCCTTAGGACAGATTGTTTATGGGACCCCGATTAGGCGGTATTGCCGTACATGAGCGCACGATATGCGTAGAATTTGTTGCATGATTGGATAGTGTGATTCATGCATTTCGCATTGTGTGATATGGTTATTGTACGACCTAGCGACATCGGGGTCATAGCCTCCACAGACACATCGTGGTTGGCAGGATTGAATACCGAAAATCTCGTTCTACATGGAGTGCTATAGATATCCCTGGTTGAAAGTCCCTAAACCCTTATGGTACTAAGAGGTTGCTCCAACGTCTAGACCGAGTGGGTAGATGAGCGTTGAGTGCCGATTACTAGATGGCTACGCTCTCCACCGTGTCGTGGTCGGTTGGAAGGGGGTGCGGCCTTACTCGCCTGAGTGTAGAGGGCAATGCTAGGCTGAGTCTGACCAGCTCGAGGAATGGGTCCGCTATCGACGAGTCGAGCCCGATATTGGCAGACGGATAGTGAGGTATCTTCTACTTACCTTATTGCGCGCGATGTGGCGGCGATCTGGTTTAGAGTGTACTAGACCCCGGTGATATCCCAGAGTTGAGCTGTATTGACATGTGGACTTAGATGAGGATTGTATGCTTGACTTGCATCTTGCATTGCATAGCTTTAGTATGGTTAATGGTTTTCATGGATCCACCTGCATATTCTGCATTACTCTGATATTGCATGTTCATATTACTACCTTGTGCACACACTTTCACCACCCTCTAAGCTTTCAATAAGCTTATATACGACCGTTGCGTGCAGGTGACGTTGGGGCGTAGCAGCGCTAAGGCTGGAGTGCTTTACAGATCATTTTGGAGTTTTTATTCTTCATCATTGTATTTCCCTTTATGCTCATTGTACTTGTAAAGTTTTTGATCATAGTGGAAATGTAATGGAGTTCTTGGTTGTTGTTTGTGAGTTATGCCTTTGGTTATGCTTATTACGAATCAAACTGACGTTGAAAATCCTCCTCGTAGCATCCCAGGATCGGAACCTAGTGAATGGACGCTAGGAGCCGAGAATGGGGTTCTACGGAGGTTGTCGGCGCCAGATTCGGCGATCGAGAATTTCATGAGCCCGGTTTCTGAGTTTGGGGTGTGACACTTGAACCGACACATCCTCAGTCGAAGGTGGTGCGATTGGTGTGGAGTGTTCTACCCCAGTAATTCATTTATGCATTCTATTTATATTTCTAATTGGTAATTTCATGCCAATAAATTAGAGATAAGGTCCCACGGAGCTGAGAATGTTGTCTTATCTTGCTCCTAGATTTATCAAATTTTATAGTGCCAAAACCTCTTAAAATATGTATCTTGTGTAACTCTACATTGAAGTACAACATCAAGTGTTAGATCAAGCTTTCAAACTTCAACTATATCAAGACAATATGCTTTACTTCGGAATTCAAAGCTCATGTAATTTTCTTAAGTTTAAGTTCATATCTTCAAAGTTGAAACTCAAAGTCACAAAGTCACCACTTCAAGCACATCTTTAAAAATACAATGATAAGCATCAACTACTTCAAGATAAACTTACAACCGAAGCGAATGATGTTTCAATATTCAAGTTTCACCTATAAGGTATGAATGACCCTAAATTGACCCTAGGTTAGGTCATATTGATTACATTCTTATTTTGGGTCATGATATAATTTTATAAACTTTTTCTCGACTAGTCTTAGCTTGTGTTCGACTAGTCCAAGTACTGGCTCGACCAGTCTAAGAATTTTCTCTACCAGTCCAAGGTTTATTATTGATTTTTTGGATATTCTGTCAAATCCTCAACTAGTCCTGGAGACTCTCGGCCAGTCGAGTGAACAGTGCTCAACCAGTCTAGCAGACTCGACTCAAATTCCAGCAACCTTTCAGGGTCCCACTCGACCAGTCGTGGACCTATCTTATCTTATCGTGCCCAAAAATTTTAAAAACTGTTGGTCCTTCTTCCAGTCGAGCTAACCTATGGGTCAGTTGAGTGAACAATTTTTTTACCTATAAATATAACATGATTTTTAGAGTTTGATAAGTCATTCAAGAAAAATCAAGACACCACTCTAAGAGATAAGTTTGTAATATTCTTAAATTATTTAGTGCTCATTTAATATTCTCTTTAATTTAGCTTTTCGCATTTGATTTTGAGTTCTATATTCCAATCTTGTTTGAAGAAGGGATTTAAGTTTTTCCCTTTCTTGGAATCAAAACCAAATTAAGCTAGCCCAAAGTAATTTAATCTAAAAATCATTTAGAACCCTTTCATAAGTGAGTATGGACATTGAACATCTACATTAAACATCTACTTCAAATTGGTTCTACCGGGCTTCATCAAAGGAGAATATTCAGATATGTATATTTACATTTTTGTAAATACCTTTTTGGTTTTTAAGGTTGTGCCAGAAAAATCTCTGTTTTGGTTTGTCTGAGATGATTTAGAAAATCTCAGAGTGTGGGATTTTTGAATTGTGTAAGCCCACTTAAAAGACACAATTGTGAAGGTTTTAGGTGAACCATGAAAAACCTATTTCATAGTAAACGCCAATATCCCGAGGGAGAGGATATTGGGAGTGGAGTAGTTGTGTGGTTGTTTTTCTAAACAGTTGATATACATATAAGCGAACCACTATAATTTCTAATGTTGTGGTAGATGGTTGATTGTGGCTTTGTGTGAATGTTGTAATTTCTTTTTTAACCTTTGTGGAGAATGTTATAATCTCTTTTATACAAGTGGGGGAATGTTGTAATAGCTTAGTTTATTTTCTTTACTATTTTTATTCTCCTCTATATTGGTTTGGGATTTTGATACTATAACGCCCTATATTTTGAGGGTCAAACAAAGCTCAACTCCCGAGACCCAGCGCATCACTTATGCAACATAGATAATGATGTTTAAATATTGTCCATATTAGTGCATTAAACATGAGAAGGATTATACTAAATGAGCATATCATACTCCAGGTGCAATTAAATTTAAGCAAGCGGAAGACTTAAGTACGTGTATTAACACATGAAAGTGTTTCACAAACCGGAGTATCCATATGTACCAGGTTGAATATATATAAGTATTGTTTCAAAATATACAAAATATCAAAATGTAAATGTCCAACTAATCCATGTATCCTTATAATCTCATCGAAGCAGCACGAGGTCTACATATACCTGCTAGAGAGCTAAACATAGGAGAACTCTTCCTCCTCATCTACGAAGTCCAACTACGGTGCATATACATCCTCATCATCTATATCTATAACAAAGTCGGGTTTTTGTTTTAAAACACCATCCCAGAGTGAGAGTGAGTGATCAACTCAGTGGTACTATAAGGCAAAGGTTAACATGTTATGATTTCAATCAAGTAGTCATGATTAAGCAACACAACAATCACTTCCTAAATACTCTGGTTAATGTAAAAATGGGGTGCACTAATGATGCATGCACTTGCACAAAGCTCCCTCACAAGTGACAACATCAGCCATTCGCGCATGACAAACTCCCTCATCCTGTCCTTCAACTACAAAGGCACATGCAATGCCGTACATGATCGTGTTAGCCGGATTCTTAATTAGACTTATTCATACAGCAGATTTGGAAAACTAAGGTACCTCCCTTTAAATCATTTATCCAAATAAAGGATCCATCTAGGTTCGTCAATCCTAGTTGACCGCATATGATAGGCAAGTTGTAGGGCATCATCCCTTAAAGAAAAGCAACAGATAGGTAAGTTTGAGATTTTATACTCGAGGTCACTATGGGAAGGCTCGTCACCTCAACGTAGGCCGACAGCTCGAATACAGTGTCCCATACCACCATATTCGGCTCACGAGTTTAGGTTACTCACTGGTCACTACGGGAAGGCTCGTCAACCCAGCGTAGGCCGACAGCTCGACTACAGTGTCTCATACCACCATGTCTGGTTCATAAGTCTTAATGGATCAAGATACCATGGTTGAAACGGGTCTTTACATTAGTAAGTGGTACCTTAGATTCAAGCAGGGATGTCCATACATGATAAACACACAATAGGCCAATCGATTTTATTGGATAAGTTCGATTGGTATGAGTGCACGCTGAATTAATTTACATGAAGTGCATAAGTACTCCACGTGGCCTAACCACTGTCGACAATCGTCGTACGACTCGAATTCACCGAACGTATCAATTGTAGCGAGAATAATTCAGCCACTCAAACATGAATTGTTATCGATTTCCTAGACTACGTTGTAGTCCCAATCTTACTCAGATGTAGCAGAGAATACACGTGAAGATCATATCGGCATTTGACAAACAATTCCAAATCAATATCTCATTTGCGCATTTTACCAAATACATTGAACATGTTGCCAAGCACTTGCATTTAATCCGTAAATTGCATAGCAGCGATATGATTTCATGAAAGGAACTATTCATATGATCAAGAAAATTAAGAATCCTATCTTAATATACTTAATAAATATTATCCATCAACAAATTCTCATTCAGACATTTTAACAAACACTTAGACTACACATTTCCAAGTATATAGACTAGATTAGTTATGACATGAACTTTAGCACTTTCTTACACAATTAAGGTTATAAAGCATATGACAAATATGAACCTTAAGTTAGAAATCATGGCAAGCATAAATCAGAATTTCATACTCATTCAAACATTTCAACAAGCACATGGAATGCATTTTATATTCAACATAGTTCACACATGTATGATTTATCAAAAAATGTCATAACTATGATCATATGGCAACAGTCAAGTCAGTCATAAATCATTGCAGACATTGAAAGTCTTGAAAACTATAACAGCGCGACTCGTCGATAGCGGACCCATTCCTCGAGCTGGTCAGACTCAGCCTAGCATTGCCCCCTACACTCGGGCGGGTAAGGCCGCACCCCCTTCCAACCGACCACGACACAGTGGAAAGCGTAACCGTCTGGTAATCAGCTCTCAACGCTCATCTACCCACTCGGTCTAGACGTTGGAGCAACCTCTTGGTACCATAAGGGTTTAGGGACTTTCACCCAGGGATATCTATAGTACCCCATGTAGATCAAGAATTTCCGGTATCCAATCCTGCCAACCACGATGCGTCTGTGGAGGCTACGGCTCTGATGTCGCTAGGGCGTATAATAACCATGTCACACAAATACAGAATGCATGAATCACGCTATCCAGTCATGCAACCAATCTTGCGCATACCGTGCGCTCATGTGGGGCAATACCGCCTAACCAGGAGCCCATAAACAACCTGTCCGAAGGCAATGCTATGATCAGACAATCCTCACGTCAAGCATACATATGATGCGTATGATCATGAATCATGAAACTGCATTAAACATGGTATAATAAAATGAACTATCTTACAATGCAGATAGTCCTGGACGGCCTAAATACGATAAGTACGGCCCAGTAATGGACCCTAAGGAGAGTCGTAATGTGGACATCCAACCAACATTACACTCGCAATGTGGACGTCAAACCAACATTGTTCCCCAGGTACGATCTTCTTAAAACACCGCTACATAATTGGTATTGGGTTTACACATTGCAATGGACCTTATGTTCCTCCCATTGGGCCTTGCATATATATCAAATGGGCCATAGCTTATGGGCCTTTTATTCGTCAGATGGGCCATTTAAATGAGCCAAACCAATGGGCCTTAAGTGCATTGCAATGGGTCATAACCCGTCGAGCCTTGAATGCATCAATTGGGTTTAAACCCGTAGGCCTTATGTAAATCAAATGGGCCTAACCCATAAGCCCTTACCACATCTCAATGGGCCTTAATCCATGGGCCCCCAAAATATCCAATGAGCCTAATCTCATGAGCCTTGGAATGCATCGTTCTGATTCCATCCCATTGGCCTTTAAATATATCGAAGGGGCCCCGACTCATGGGCCTTACAAAGTATTTATTTCCTTCCAAGCCATTCATAGGTGCACATGGCCTAGGACCCACTGTAATATTTATTTGCAATCCATTCGATTCAAAAAGGTCATATGGACCTTGGGCCCACGAATATAATATGTATAGTAATATACATATATTATAACTACAATAGCAAATTATACATTAAGGGTACATATGTATATAAAACACACATATTTATATATACATAGCGGTTGCTGTAGTTCTTTAAGTATGTAAAAAGGGAACAGAGGTGGGTCCCACGTAGGGCCCACCACTATGCACACATTACAAGAGATATACTTATAATATATGGACTATATAATATATAACAAATAATACAATCATATATATATATATATATATATATATATATATATATATATATATATATGTATATATATATATAACGGTGGGACCCACAGAATTTGCTGCCACTAGGGGACAGTGGGCCCCACCATCAAAACAGATGGACGGCAAGGGCCAGGGCACACACACACATGCCGCCGTGGGCTCCACCGTCCGTTTGGACAGTGGGAAAATAGCACACACATCACCGTGGGTCCCATGTGGGGCCCACCTCAATGTTTATATGTCATCCATACTACTGATAAGGTCACACAGCCCTGGGAGAAAGGGGAAAATGAATTTCATCCGGATCCAAAACTTCTGGGGCCCACAAAAGGAATCTTAATGGCAGAGGTTCAATTCACTGTTTCCTGTGGTGCGGGCCACCTGAGTTTTAGATCGACCCGAAATTTTGAGGGGGCCCACCTGAGGATGGGACCCACCTCATGGACGGCTTGGATAGCATACAAACATCAGGGTGGGGCCCACGGCTGGAGCCGTGGGTCCCTGACTTGGACGCCACCCGCCCGCCAGGACGGCTGCACGCAGCAGCGTGCAGCGCTGCCAGCGCCGTTGCGTACAGAGGCTCTGCCTCATTGATTTTCATTTTTTTGAAAAAAATCATTTTCTCGGGAAGTGATGTGTACTTGACATGTGATGGCTTGATGGGTGATTGATTGATGGGATTGATGTGATTGATGTGACACATCGTTGAGATTCCCTTGGTTTTCGCAACGCGCGGCGTTTTCTCGCACCGAACGTTGGCTCATATCTCTTGATCAGGGTATCGCCTTGGCGCGCGAGTCGCGGTATCGGAACCGCGGCGACGGTGCGGTCGCTATGGTATTGGTCTCGGGTTGAGTCGACTCGGGTTGTCGGTACATGAATCCAGGTCGCGCGTCGATATTATTTAAGGGTCAAAAGTTGCCGGAATTCGACCGGTAAGACCGCGGAAGTGTACGGAAAGGTACGGACTAAGATACGGGTCTTACACCTTTCGTCAAAATACTCGATTCAGACGTGGTTCGAATCCTACATTCCCGAATACCGAAAAATGGGTACCTAAACATCGAAATAGGTTAGCTATTTCATCGATTAATCTATTTGGATCCCTCAATCAAGATTAGGGTTAGGATTTCTTACCCAAATCATAGTTGAAATAAATCGGTTAGCTAGATGTAAAGGCGATTCAGTGCGTGGAGTGACAGGAAGGAATCACTGCAGCAAACTCCAAGAATCCTTCTTCCTTTATTCCCCTTTTCTCTCATTTTCTCTCCTCTCTCTCCTTAGGTTTGGAGAAATTCGTATGGGAGAGAGAGAGAGAGAGAGGGTAGTTTAAGGGCTATATATAGGCCCAGAAGTGATGTCAATGGCCCCAAGGCCATGGTATACTTAGGTTATAGTCAAAGGGTGTCTGTTTTTGACAAGCAGGGCCCTTAGGAAGGTCCATTTCTCACCTACATCATAGAGAAAATTTTCTGACCATGGATTTAAGCCAGATTATGATTTTAGAATGATTAAATTTGTAGATCGACCATGGAGAACCAGTATTAGATCAACGGTCGTTCTTACTCTATCGGGGCCACAAGTATAAGGATATGTACAGAAAAATCTCTCTGATCTATGGGTAAAGTTTGGTCAGAATTTGACAGTCTGAAGGCTTCAATTTTTTTCGCAAGCAAATGGCCCAATTCTCTTAAGTTTTCTTTTATTTTCTAAAGATATTCGCGTTTCTTACACACTTCGCTTAGGGCTCAAGTTGTGCATTTCTTGATACTATTTGGGCTCGATTCTTGCGATGATTTTCAAGCCCAATAAGGCGGTCATAACCCTATAATTTCGCGGTCATCGACCTTTTGATGTGCGGTCCAGGTTTGGTACGAAGTTTCAATGTGCTCCCAAGAGCAACCGACCTTTAGGATTCCTCCTAGGTCATTAAGTAGTATTGACCTATTATTTTTGATAGTTTTGGGGCTTGCCATTTGTATAGCTAGTGCTTCAAGCTAAATCCACCAATTATTTAGTTCAGTACTTAATTAATTTTCGTTTAATTCCTAAAGAATATGGTCCATAGGGATTTTTTCCTGAGGTGGTACTCGAGCCTTGATACAGATTTTTTCAAGACGTTACAATCTACCCCCCTTAAAGAAAATTTTCTTCCCTAAAATTAGTACTTTTTCGTACTCCTCAAGGATCTGAGGGTAGTTCTTATGGACTTCTGCTTTTATTTCCCAAGTAGTGTCTTCCTCAGTGTGGTGTGTCCATAATACTTTCACAAGCGAGATAAATTTACTATGTAGCACTTGTTCCTTCCTATCCAAGACCCATGTTGGTCGAAGTACATAGGTAGCATCTTCACTTAGCTGCACCTGCTCCCACTTGATAATATGAGAAGGATCAGGAAGGTACTTCTTCAGCATCGATACGTGAAATACGTTGTGCACGCATACAAGTAGTGTGGGTAAAGCGAGGCGGTATGCCACCATACCAACTCAGTCTAGAATCTGAAATGGACCAATGAATCTCAACGTAAGCTTCCCTTTCTTACCAAACTGGAGGACTCCCTTCTTGGGTAAAACTTTAAGGAATACATGATCCCCAACTTGAAATTCTAACTGTCACCGTCGGGTATCGGCGTAACTCTTCTGGCTACTCTGGGCTTCAAGAAGTCGATGCCTAATAATGTCGATCTTCTCTAAGGTTGCCTGTACTAAATCTAGGCTAACCAAAATGTTCTCGCTGACTTCTGCCCAACAATGCAGAGCTTGACATGGACGTCCATACAAGGCTTCATAAGGAGCCATGCCAATGCTTGCTTGAAAGTTGTTGTTATAAGCAAACTAGGCATAAGGGAGACAATCATCCTAACTGTCATTGAAATCAAGCACACATGCTCGTAACATATCTTTTAATATCTGATTTACCTGTTCCGTTTGTCCATCAGTCTGTGGGTGGAACGTGGTACTGAACTTCAGTTGCACTCCCATTGCTTCCTGAATCCGTGTCCAGAAAATGGATGTGAATCGTGTGTCTCGATCCAACACAATCTCCATTGGAACTCCATACAGCCATACAATCTCCTTGATGTACAGCTTGGTTAAATCATCTACTAAGTTCGAAACTCTAATCGAGAGGAAATGAGCCGATTTCATCAATCTGTCCGCAATCACCCAAATAGAGTCATGCCCCTTTCTCGTCTTTAGTAACTCGAAAATGAAATCCATAGATATGAAATCTCATTTCCATTCAGCTATGGGCATGGGCTGGAGTAAACTAGGAGGTCGACAATATTCAGCCTTGACTTGCTGACACGTGAGACAACAGGACACGAAGTCTACTACCTGGGCCTTCATGTTGTCCCACCAGTACGAACGCTTCATGTCTTTATACATCTTCGTACTACCTAGATGCATTGCCAACTTTGAATTATGAGCTGCGTCTAGAACTTCCATTCTCAAGTCGTAGAGATTCGGGATGCATAAGAGGGCACGATATCGTAACCCTCTATCCAAGCCAACTCTCCATGTAGATTCTTCACTGTCACTTGCATGTTCCCTCATTTTCACCAACAGTTCGTCCTCTTTTTGAGCCACAATGATTCGGTCATCAATAAGTGGTTGTATGTGGATGTGTGCGACGCTCTCGAAAGGCTCCTCAACCGTAAGCTTTTGTTCAAAATCTCGCACAAACTCCACCATATTTCATTCTTCTATTATCAGCGGAGCTGCAAATTCTATTGTCTTCTTGCAACTCGACACGTCTGCCACAAGATTAGCCTTGCCAGGATGGTAGGAGACCTCAAACTTGAAGTCTTTTAAGGTTTTCATCCAATGTCGTTGCCTCATATTCAAATCCCTCTTAGTAAAGATGTAATTAAGGCTCTTGTGATCGTAAAAGAGTTCAAACTCCTCTCCTTAGAGGTAATGTCTCCAGAGCTTTAATGCTAATTTTCTTCGTATTTCCTCAACTGTCGCGAGGTATAGGCAATCACCCTATCCTTCTGCATCAGTACACATCCCAAACCAACACAAGAGGCGTCAGTGTAGATAGTGTACTTGACCCCTTGCTCCGACAATTCTAACACGGGTGTGGACGTCAGCTTGTCCTTTAATTCCTGAAAAGTTACTTCTACTTTCTCGTTCCAGGCGAACTTAAGATCTTTTTGAGTGAGTTGCGATAACGGTCTGGCTATCTTGAAAAAATCTTTAATGACATGACGATAGTAGCCAGCAAGTCTGAGGAAACTCTCCACTTCTGTAACGGAACCGGGTTGTTCCCAGTCTTGCACAACAGTCACCTTGGCCAGGTCTATGGCAATTTCTTCCTTAGACACCACGTGTCTCAGAAACTTGACTTCCTCCTTCCAGAAATCGCATTTTCAGTATTGCCCAAACAACTGATTCTTCCTACGAGTATCGAAGACTGCTCGCAGGTGTTCTTCGAGATCTTTTCAACTCTTGTAGTATATCAAAATATCATCTATAAATACGATGACGAATCGACATAAATATGGCCAAAACACCCGATTCATGGGTCCATGAACACGGTCGGTGCATTCGCAAGTTCGAACAACATCACGAGGAACTCATAGTGCCTAAAACTGATTTTGAATGTTGTTTTCTGTACGTCTTCATTCCTAACGCACAACTGATGATACCCTGACTTTATGTCGATCTTAGAGAAATATCGTGTCCCTTTCAACTAGTCAAACAGGTCATCTATCCTAGGCAGAGGATACTTGTTCTTAACCATGACATAATTCAGCGTACGACAATCAATACATAACCGCAATGATCTGTCCTTCTTCTTTACAAATAATACCGGTACTCCCCAAGGGGATACATTAGGCCATATAAAACCTGATTCTAGCAGATCATCTATCTGCCTCCTCAATTCCTCCATTTCACACGGATGTAAGAGGTATGTTGGTAAGGAAATGGGCGTCGCATAGGGCACAAGGTCAATAGTAAACTCGATCTCGTGCCGAGGAGGTAGTCCGGGTATCGTTCTAAATATGTCCATGAAATCGTGGACTACAGGCGTATCCCCAAGTGTTGGACCATTAACATTTTTTAATAAGGAAGCGTAACAACTTATGAGGTAAGGCCAACTGACCTGAACTGGAAAAGTAAAGGTCGTGCCCTCAGGTTCATGTGTTGTCACCAATCTGGTATCGCAATCGATCTCTGCCTTCATTTTGGTGAGCCAATCTATGCCGAGGATGACGTCATAATGATATAGCGGGGTGACAATCAGGTCAATGCATAACATTCTGCTTCCTAAGTCTATCAGGAAATCTTTACAATGCTTAGTAGCACCAGAGAAGGTTCTTGTTGCGGTAAGGACTCTCACCCCAACCATAGGGATAGTGTTCAGCCTTAAGCGTTTGATCGTAGAGTACGATATTATCAAAACAGTGGACCCGAGGTCCACCAATAGAAATATAGGTGTACCTTGAATGTGGGCAGTGACTTTAAATGCTAAAGGCACTGCAGTTGCTGACTCAAACCTTCAGATGCAAGTACATGTATGCGCGCTTACTGAGAATGATTGGGTTGCGCTGCCATAGGTCGTTGAGGCGACCTATTTTGAGGTACAAGCAGTATGTAGAATGGTTGTGCTAGTGGTGCAATAGTAGAGGTGGGGCAGATATAGCTTGTGGTGGCTGGTGGTTGATCTTCTGAGGTGGCATAAAGTCATTGTCCCTCATCTTAGTAAAAAAAAAGTGTTTGTATGGCCCATCTTCTTATAGTAGGTGCTCCAAGTATCTGATCACATATGTTGGGTTAGTTGAGACATAAGCCTACGAGGCGAATCTACACGTGGCCTCTTGTCAAGGAATGGTCAGTTTAGCAAATCAGGTCGAGGCCTTGGGCCCATTGGCATAAGTGTCCGGAACAATCTGTCTCCATCCTGCTTAGCTCGCAGGGGCATGTTCACTAGCTCAGCATAGTTGGGAATGTTAGCGCAACACATCTTTGTACGGATATCAGGCCGCAGACCCTGAGAAAATCACCCCATTCTCATCAGCTCATCGGCTAGGATCAGTGAAGCATATCTATCCAGCTCCATAAATCAGTTCTCGTATTTAGCCACAGTCATTCTCCCTTGTCGGAGGTGAAGAAATTCACCCTCCTTTTCATTACAGTAAGTGAAGGAGAAGTACTTTCTGTGGAAACCAGTTTCAAACATGTCCCACGTCCATACGTATCTTGCAGGGACGGTCCGTAGGATGCTGTCCCACCAAAGACTAGTCTCATTTTTGAACATATAAGTAACCAGCTCTACTTGCTCTCCCTCGGTACAGTGGAACGACTTTAACATCTTAAAAATACAGTCTAACCGATATTCAGCCTCCTCAAGTTGGTGAGTTCCTACGAAAGTAAGAGGGCGGAAGTATTGAAAGCGTTCAAACAAGCCACTCATGTTCATAGTTCCAATGGGCTGCACTGATGGTGTAGGCGAGACCATGTTCATGTTTTGGGAAATGGCCCCCGCAATAGTAGCCCAAACTTGCTGTTGTTGCTGCATTAGGAGCATCATCTACTCCAACCTATTAGGGGGAGAAGCCGCTTGAGGCATGTGTGGTGTCGATGTAGTTGCATGGCTCTATTCTGGAACCGGTGGTACACTAGGTTTAGCTCATTGGTGGGGCCAGTGGCCGGCTCTGAATTCAGCATAGTCTTAATACCCAGGTCCAAGCTAGGGTTCGTCTAGCTATCGTTCAAGGGAGGAGCCCCATCAATCGACCCGCCAAGTGCGAGATGTGTTATATTCCGAGTGTTTTTAGGAGACATTCTCTATATACAACATAGGGTGCAACATGTGTAAGATTTGGATAATATCATCCTCATTTCCAAACATTCTACACATCTCAATTCAAAAGAAGCTTCATGCATTTCATTTAACCAAAATCGTCACAATACATGATGTGTAATATTACATGAATCATGACAAAAGATGCATGTGAGCTAAACTTAACAAAAGTTTTAACACTATCCTAACACCAAACTAAGCCAACTAAGGTTATTACATAGAAGAGCAAGAAACAGAAAAAAATAAACAGAAGACAACTGCAGTATATGCCTAGTCCTCTGACTTTGGCGAAGGTGGAGGAGCACCCTTATCCTGCATACAACACGGGAGGGTCTTCAAAGTGCAGGACATCTTCTTAAATTTTTATTTTAGATATGCTTGATTCTCCTTGAGCTCTTGTTTCAGGGCAGCCTAATTTTCTTCAATTCTGGCCATGCGGGCTTCTAAGATAACCCGATCACGGTGGTCTTCATGTGTAGCAAAAGGGCCCCCATCAGAGTCTTGGGCCTTCTCTTCTTCTTCCTGATCTTCCTCTTCACTGCCTTCCTCACCACTTCCTTCTTCACCATCACCGCTTTCTTCCTCACCTTCACTTCCCTCGTCCTCTTTACTTTCTTCTTCTTTTTCATCACTCTTCTCATCAAGTCGGGCTTGGCGTTGCCTAATGCCAATGCCCATGTTGTTAAGCGTGCTCTCACTGATAATGTGGATCGAGGTGATGTTATCCATATGGAGTCTGAAACTGAAGTGGCAGGCAATTTTTACAAATAAGTCGGCCAAAAGGTAGTGAAGAGTCTTTTGTAGTAGATCGTCCAGTGCTGATAATCTGAGACAAAATGAAAGTAGGCAGGCATACCTTCTCCCCTTATCTAAATCGATACAGAAAGTCTACCATGAGTCAAGTACATTCCATGCAGTTACTCAACCTCGGATACACGTTGTACATGCATATATGGTAGAGCAGGCAAAAATCATTCGTCATCTTAGTTGCTGTAAGGCTATTTTCTCGCCTCCACCGTTCAAGCTGACCGCAAAGGAAACATGTGCAGCGATTTCTTTCTAGTTCGTTAGCGAGATTCTTCTCACTTTCATGTACTATCCCACATTCTACTCCCATAATACGGGCCATCATGTCCACATCTACTATGGCCTCCTATCTTCCCAAAGGGATAGAGAACTAAAGAGGCTCCAGTAGTGGGTTCCGTATGTGGGTGTAGAAGGCACGCACGATGCCTTCACTTGCATGAGTGTTTCCCTCGAATATGGGACCCCACCCATTTTCTAGGAGAAAGTCGATGGATGGATACAGTCTAAACACCTTCTCATCGGCATGTGCTTCAAACACGACCTTGCGGTTACGGAACTTACCAAGATTAGCACCCGTCGGTAGCGATCTTTCCAACAAGACATGAGAATAGAGGTCCAGTTTAGATTTTTGCTCTTGCTCGGCACTCGTACTAGCTTTGGCACTCGCCTTCTTTGTAATGTGGCGTGGTCGGCTTGGCCCGGCCTCATCCGGGGCCGCTCTCTTCTTTCTCATGAGGGAAGGAGCTTAGAGATTGAGAAGATAACGGTGACTAGCTCAAAAAGAGCCATTAAGTTGAAAAAGCTTGAAGGGTGAGATGGGCTTGTGGGTTTGGGAGGTTTATGAGACACAAAAGAGGGCCTTTGTGCTCAAGTGGGTGTGAACATGGAGGATAGAGGATTGCAAGAGATGGGTTTTAAAGAAATGATAGTGGAGGGGTGGAAGATGTGGAAAAGATGGAAGATTGATGTGAAATATAGAAGAAAATGCAGCTTTGAGTGAATGAAATGATGATTTAAGAGAGAAAATGTGATTTTAGAGGGTTTAGAGGGTTAGGAATATGGTGGAATGGAAAAAGGGGAGAGGAGGGGATTCAAATGAGGGGTCCCACACATGGGAGGGCCCCACACGGCCGGTCGGATGGCGGTGCGCCACTGCCCACGCGATGCCACTGTGCGCCCATTGTGAAGTCGAGCTGCACGCAGCCAATAGGGCGGTGTCGTCATGCCCTCCATGGGTTGCCGGCAGTGGCTCCGCGCTGGGATAGTGGCCACCTCCTCCCAGGGTATTGTACATGTGTGGGGGACCCCCTGGGTCCCACTGAAAATTGAGATTTAGGCCCCTACGGCCGCGTGAGGTATTTTCTCGATCCAATAAGTGCATATTCACGCTTATTAAATTATTTCAAGTGTGGGATTTGATGAATTATCATTTAAACCCGTAGATCGACGGCCCAGAGGTGATTTGGATCACTGCACGTGATCTAAGTCCCTCAGGTATTTACTGGGAACTATTCTACCGCATTTGTTTCGCTCATCGGTAAGACTTGAGATCCTACGATCGTTTCTAAATTCCATCGCCCGCTTCGTAAGTCAAAATACGTCAGTGTGTGTCATGTTACCATAACCCAGGTCCAGTGTAACACCCTGAAAATCGGGGGTCATGTAGAAACCTGACTCCAGAGTTCCAGACCATCACTTATGCAACAAATATGATTATGATTCAATATTGTCTGAGTTAAAGCATTCACATGAGTAAGATTATACCAAAACTGCAATTCATACTCCAGATCCAGTGATAAAATGCAAGCGGAAGACTGAAAAATATATATATTACTGTACAAAAATAAAATAATCTCAAACTGTCTCCAAAGTATGAATACATCTTTGAGTCTCATATACATGTCATAAACAAAAGGGAAATGTCATAAAATAGTCCAACTAGTTGGTCCCGCCGATCCAGGCCACCTATGCAAAGCCATCTGCGAACTGCATATACAAGAACTCATCCTGATCCTCGTAGTAATTCGGCTCTACATCCTGAATTGCCACATCACCTGTATCTAAAACAGGGTCTGGTGGTGTTACAAACACCGTCCCGTAACGTGGGAGTGAGTGATCAACTCAGTGGAATAATAGAGCAAAGATTAGCAGGTTATCGAATCAATCACGCGATAATAGTAAAGCAGACAATTAAATATTCCTAGATACTGTTATTAATGCAAGCATGAGATGACATGATGGATGCCCTCACCAATATTCTCCCTCATACGACACCATCTTACGCCCGCGGCATGCTTTCTTCCCACAGTGCTCCACATCTTCCAGGAACATGCAATGCGATGTGGATATGATTACCGAGTTATTATTAATCCTTTCATACACGAGTATTGGGAAATTAAGGTACCTTCCTTATATCAATCCCAACACAGATCCTGTCTAGGGTCGTCACTCCTAGTAATCTCATACGATGTTATATTTATAGGTCGCTGCAATGGTTGTCAGGGCTGTTGTTCACACTCGTTGCACCGCTCTCCCATTACCTTATCAATACACGCCTAATGTACTCTCGTCGCTACGGAAGGGTCGTCGCCTCCCGTAGACTCAGAATACGCTCGCGGTCCACAAAGGGCTCGTCACCTGATCAGTGTAGGCCGACAGAAAGAATATAGTGTCCCATACCACCATAATCTACTCACGAGTCATAGGTGCTCACTGGTCACTACGGGGAGCTTTGTGGCCCCAGCGTAGGACGACAGCTCTACCACGGTGTCCCATACAACCATGCCCAGCTCATGAGTCTTTATGGATCAAGGTACCATGGTTAACAGGGTTTCCAATGGTAAGTTCAATACCCTAGGTTCAAGCAGTTATGACTCATACAAGGTGAACATACAATGGCCAGTCGAGTTATTTGACGGGCTCGACTAGTACGAGCGCATCTCAAGTCGAACGACATGAAGTGCATGAAACACTTCGTGTGGCCTAACCACTGCCGCCAACTCAAAACACGACTCACGTTCATCGACGCGTCCTTCGTGGCAAATAGAAGCCAACCAAGAATTCAATCCATTACCAACTGTCTGGACTAACGTATAATCCCAAACACTTGAATATCAACATCAGTAATCATATGAGAGTAGAAGAAATGAAATACAACAATGTAAGCATGTTGACACATGTTATAACATACAACTTAAGCAAATTATCCAACACATGCATTTCATGTATATAATGAAATCAATACATATAGCCAACATGTAGGAAATCATATACAACATCATATGGATTGAGAATTCATTCTCAAAACTAATGTACAATACCATTTACTCAATACATACTAATACAAACATTTATACAAATACTTAGTCTACACACCTTAGTCTACATAGCGTATGTCGACCCAAAGTGCGCATTAGGGCGAATCTCTTCGCCAAACAGATTATACACGCATACATAATATCATAACATGATGAATTTACATGTCAAGAATTTTAGAAAAATACGGACGTATGCGGTATTTCCTATAAATGCCTAAAATACCCTAAATCTCATATTTACCGTACGTTTACGAAACGAAAAATGGACAGCATGTTGTACATGTCAAACGGCGTTGTCGTCGATAATCTACTATTAAATGACATTGAAAGCTTTGAAATCAGTCAATCAAAACGTCTAAAATCCTCACCTTTTTCCCTAGACGTGTATCGATTCTATTTGAACGTATACGCTTCGTCAACGGTGTAAAGGCGACCTAATGCACAAGATATATAAGCTACTTCGCTATTTGAATCGAAGGAATCCTAAAACAGCAAGTAGTTAGAATTTTTCTTACCTAGGAGTGCGTTGGAATCACCGAGAAAGTGATTTGAACGCGGTGAATGAGCACGGGTAGCAGCTGTAGCAAGTGGCGGGAAATCTCTCCCACAACTCTCTCACTTTCTCTCTCTCTCTATCTAGGGTTTCTAGCAAATTTGGATGGGAGAGATATGAGAGGGTTTAAGGCCCTTATATAGGCTAAAAGACAATGAACCAGGGTAGGTCCCACATATATTTGGAACCTCCAAGGCAGGGGGAACCCGACCCACATGGTCGGCGATGCCGGATTGCAACTTCACCGGTGAGGACCTCGTCGGTTCGGCGAGGGCTTGCCGTACGGTGGGCCCCACTCGGGCTAATCTTCGGGCCGACGCCCTTTTATGGCTAGGGTACGCCTTCCATAGGTGGGTCGCACCTAAAAACCCCCTAAAAGTCCTACCTCCTTAACAATTCAAGCCCCCAAGCTCTCCTTTCTTCACCTTCTTGCTGCCTCCCTCTCAAATCACATCACCAAACCTCTCCCAATGCCATTTTCTATTAAAACCGACGCCAACCCATTGTCCACAGCTATTGGTGCTCTCTTTCCTTTCCATTTTCGTCGTGTGGAGCTCCCACAACCTCCATTAGAGGCTGAAAATTGGGTGAGCTTCCGTCCCTACCCATTAATCTCTTTTCCCTTTGAAAATCCAGCCTTTGGGAGCTTGATTCATCTCTCTACAGAGCCTAGATTCATTCCAGTCAATTTGGGCAGCCATTTCTCCCCATTTTTTTCAATTCTCATGGCTTTTGTGGAGGCTATTTTAGCCTTTTTTTTCTTTCTCCACCATCCTCTCTCTCATGGGAAAGAGGAAGACCGCCACCGATGAAGTTGGGCCTAGTCTCCCTTCACGATCAAGGAAACCTAGAGGTGGCGCTGCTAGCTCAAGCGCCGCCGCAAGTCCAAGTGTTGGCAGAGAGCTACATACGAAGCGGGATTTGGATCCCCGTGCGCACATATAGCGTGCATTGTTGGCAGACCTGGCTCACGGTGCGTATACAGATCGCAAGGTTCTATTTAAGGCGCATGTGGAGGAGCGGCTCTTTGGTGAGTTTCTGTTATTTGAGCGCATCGAAGCTGCCAATTGGGGTCCGCTCTTTGAAGCCCAGTCTCTTGCGAATGTGAGCACTGTTCGTGCCTTTTATGTTCATATTCGGGCTCCTACGTTGGAGCCATTGCAGTTCAGGATTTCCTTTGATAGAGACCGGGAAGCCACGATCGATGTTCGGTTGATAGCTCGCATTTTGAAGGTGCCTCTTGATGAAGTTCATCCAATCCACGATCCAATATAAAGTTTCAAAGGGTTCCTGAGAGCAAACGGGTTTAGAGTTTGATCTTAGGTTTCAAGGTATTATAGCGTCATTGATTCTACAAGTTTTGGGTCTTGCAGCATATATTTAAAGCGATCAGGGACAATCTCACAGCTACTATAATATAGCGCTAGTTAACTTACGCTTATTTTCTAAAGGAATTAATCCTAAGTGATTTCTGATCGAGTTGGTACTCGAGTCTTTGTACGGATTTTTTCGAGACGTTACATCTAGTTTAATCCAAATCATGCTATGATACCAACTTGTAATACCCCAGATTTTGAGGTTCAAGCAAAACTCAACTCTCGAGACCCAACGTATCACTTATGCAACATAGATAATGATGTTTAAATATTTTTCATATTAGTGCATTAAATATGAGAGAGATTATACTAAATTAGCATATCATACTCTAGTTGCATCAAATTTAAGCAAGCGAAAGACTTAAGTATGTGTATTAACGCATGAAAGTGTTTCACAAACTGGAGTATGCATACGTAACAGGTTGAATATATATAAGTGTTGTTTCAAAATATACAAAATATCAAAATGTAAATGTCCAACTAATCCATATATCTCGGTAATCCCATCAAAGCAGCACGAGGTCTACATAGACCTACCAGAGAGCTGAACATAGGAGAACTCTTCCTCCTCATCTACAAAGTCCAACTCCACTACTTATGCATCCTCATTACCTGCATCTATAACATATTCTGGTTGGTGTTTTAAAACATCATCCTAAAGTGGGAGTGAGTGATCAACTCAGTGGTACTATAAGGCAAAGGTTAACATGTTATCAATTTAATCAAGCAGTAATGATAAAGCAATACAACAATCACTTCCTAAATACTCTGGTTAATGCAAGAATGGGATGCAGTAACGATGCATGTAATCGCACAAAGCTCCCTCATAAGTGACAACATCAGCCATTCATGCATGACAAACTCCCTCATCATACCCTTCATTTACAAAGGTAAATGTAATGCGGTGCATGGTTGTGTTAGCCGGGTTCTTAATTAGACTTATTCATACAGTAGATTTGGGAAGCAAGGTACCTCCCTTTAAATCATATACCCAAACAAAGGATCCATCTAAGGTCGTCAATCCTAGTTGACCACATACAATAGGCAAGTTGTAGGGCATCACCCCTTAATGAAAAGCAATGGATAGGTAAGTTCGAGAGTTTATACTAGAAGTCACTACGAGGAGGCTTGTCACCTCAACGTAGGCCGACAACTCGAATACGATGTCCCATACCACCATATTCGACTCATGATTTTGGGTTGCTCACTGGTCACTACGGGAAGGCTCGTCACCCCAGCGTAAGCTGACAGCTCGACCATGGTGTCCCATACTACCATGTTCGGCTCATAAGTCTTAGCGGATCAAAATATCATGGTTGAAACGAGTCTTTACCTTAGTAAGTTGTACCTTAGATTCAAACAGGGATGTTTATACATGGTAAACACACAATAGGCCAATCGATTTTATTGGATAAGTTTGATTGGTATGAGTGCACACTGAATTAATCAACATGGAGCGCATAAGCACTCCACGTGGCTTAACCAGGTCAACAATCATTGTATGACTCGGATTCACCGAACATATCAATTGTAGCGAGACTAATTCTGCCACTCAAACAGGAATTGTTACCGATTACCTGGATTACGTTGTAGTCCCAATCTTACTCAAATGTAGCATGAAAATACATGTGAAGATCATATCAGCATTTGACAAACAATTTCAAATCAATATCTCAATTGCGAATTTTACCAAACACATGAAACATGTCGCCAAGCACTTGCATTTAATTTGTAAATCGCATAGCGGTGATATGATTTCATGAAAGAAACTATTCATATGATCAAGGAAATTAAGAATCCTATCTTAATACACTTAATAAATATAATCCATCAACAAATTCTCATTCAGACATCTTAACAAACACTTAGACTGCACATTTCCAAGTATATAGACTAAATTAGTTTCAACATGAACTTTAGCACTTCCTTACACAATTTAGGTTATAAAGCATATGGCAAACATAAACCTTAAGTTAGAAATTATGGCAAGCATAAATTAAAATTTCATACTCATTCAAACATTTCAATAAACACATGGAATGCATTTTATATTCAACATAGTTCACACATGTATGATTTATCAAAAAATGTCATAACTAAGATCATATGGCAGTAATCAAGTCAGACATAAATCATTGCTGACATTGAAAGCCTTGAAAACCATAACCTAAATGTTTATAGTCCGCACCTTTCCTCGGAATACTCGATTCAGACATGGTTTGAATCCTACATTACCGAATACCAAACAACAGGTACCTAAACATCGAAATATGTTAGCTATTTCATCGATTAATCTATTTAAATTCCTAAATCAAGATTAGGGTTAGGATTTCTTACCCAAATCGTTATTGAAACGAATCGGTTTACTAGATGTAAAGGCGTCAGTGCGTGGAGTAACATGAAGGAATCACTGCAGCAAACTCTAAGAATCTTTCTTCCTTTCTTCCCCTTTTCTCTCCTTTTCTCTCTTCTCACTCCTAGGGTTTGAACAAATTCGTATGAGAGAGAGAGAGAGGGTGGTTTAAGGGCTATATATAGGCCCAAAAGTGATGTCAATGGCCCCAGGGCCATAGTATACTTAGGTTATAGCCAAAGGGTGTCTGTTTTTTATAAGTAGGGCCCTTAGGAAGGTCTATTTCTCACCTATGTCATAGAGAAAATTTTCTGACCATGGATCTAAGCCAGGTTATGATTTTGGTACAATCGGATTAGCAGATTGACCGTAGAGAACCAGTATCAGATCAATAGTCGTTCTTACTTGATCGGGGCCATAAGTATACAGATATGTGCAGGAAAATTTTCCTGATCCATGGGTGAAGTTCGATCAGAATCTGACGGTTCGAAGGCTTCAATTTTTCCAGCAAGCAATTAGTCCAATTCACTTATGTTTCTTTTCATTTTCTAAAGATATTTGTGTTTCTCACACACTTCCAATTCACTTAAGCAATACTTGTACATTTGTGGGATAGTTAAGTGCTATCTTTATTTATATCTGTCTAATTCCATATTTAATTTTTTAATTTGGCATAGTCTTATTCACCCCCCCCCCCCCCCCCCCTATATCTGTAACATCTTAGAAAAATCTGTACCATAAGCCATTAGTTTTTGGTGTAAGGTTGTCCTTAGAACAACATCTGTATCAACTTCTCAATACTTGTACATTTGTGGGATAGTTAAGTGTTATCTTTATTTATATTTGTCTAATTCCACATTTAATTTTTTAATTTGGCATAGTCCTATCCCCCTCCCCCCCCCCCCCCCCCCCCCCCCCCCCCCCCCCCCCCCACACTATAGGACTCTTAGCTCGTCCTTTTCAAGAGCATGCCAAAAAATTGTTGGCACTTCGGTTTCCAATTTTTATCACGTGACAAGTGCAGGTGTGCCAAAATTGAATTTGCAACTTAATTCAAACTGACCAATTATGACCCCAAGTGCCGAGATAGGAAAATACATAGTATGTGACTAAGATCAAATGAGATCAGACACTCGCACACTATGTAAAAGGATCAAGCGATATTCAAAAGGTAGGGTTTGTCCTATCGTGATGGGTTACACTTTTGCCTTTCATATAAAATGACTTTTCAATATAGATAAAAGAAAAACAGAAAAGGAAACCTTATAGTCGGTTTTAAAGAGGCCTTCTTGGATGGGAAACTTAATCCAACATTTGAGCATAGACCTAAATTATAGCTAAAATTATTAGGTACTTGATTAACGCTGCAAATTACACTATGGAATGTAAACATCAGGCAAAAAGTAAAGAAATACACTAAAAAAAAATGTAATTAATTGGTAAAAAAGTAGAGTGATTACATTACGAAATATAAATACTTGGTAATTGAAAGATATATTAGGTTTGATCGGGTTAGTATGAAACATATCTTTCTATTAAATTCCACCGTTATTTATAACCTCAATTTGGCTATCTGGATGCTTTCCATATTTTGACAATTGTTCTAACTGTTTAAAACGTCGTAACCTTCCTTCTTTCTACTCCTGTCATCTATCTTGTAACCACTTTTACATGATTACTCTTCAATCAATTGCTTAATAAATGTTATGGCGTTGCTCGATGCGCTCCGACTGTATTATTATAGAATCCTCTTTGTATATCTCCAAAATTCTCCAAATATACCATGCAAATTCATCCAGATCATACGCAACCCATTCTGATTGGCTCTTGCAGGAATCTGCGACAGTGGAATCCGTGACAATGGAGATGAACAGATTGTACCCATAACACCATCGTTTGAGAACAGCTAATCTGACTCGTCGGATGCGGATGCTGCTCATGCGAGTCAACTCGGTCTTGCTGATGAGAATGTGGTTCGGCATGACGAGTTGGGATTGAGAATGAGGATTGACTAGGCCCGACTCAGATAAATCACCTTGATCGAACAGAGTCTTGACTCGCTCGGGACTATCTGAACCACTTAATATTATAGACATGCAAGAGCAACTTTCAAGGGAAAAAGGGAAAACATACTCTCTCCCCACCTTTAGGGCCCATTGAGAAGCAATTTCCGTGTAAAACGGGCTTTACTACAAAAGCAAAGTTCGTGCCAACTTGTAGGACAATTTTTCAAAATCATTTCAAATCATTTTGGACAAGTCAGCTTTTTAATGCCTATTTTCAACAAACAAAATCAACTAAGGTCTGCAAAGGCATATCCAGACACATGACATGAAGTAAGTACTACGCTTCTCTTGGGCAACAAACACCCTTTCAGGGTACACCCTGACAAGTTCTTAAACGAGGATGTGTGCGGATTACGTAAGCGCTCCTTGACTACAGAACCTGGATTTATGTGTTACGTATCCACTTCGTCCATAAGTTTTTCCAACTCATTTTAAGCTATGGTCCAAAATATAAAACAGATCTAAATTTTAAGTGGAACACACCACATAAAACAGTGGTAATTGAATACCTACCATTACAATTTTCCTTATGGCACATCGAAATGTTTATGTGCCATTCCCTGTTGATTGATAAGGTCACACGGACTTAGATGATGGGAAAACACAAATATCAACTTGATCAATGACCACCTTTTTATGATGTGGTCTACCTGAGATTTGGATGTGACCATGCTCTAAAATGAGCTGGAAAAATGGGTGGTTGGAGTGGACATGCAGCACATACATGAAGGTGGGCCCAGGAGTTAACCCACTAAGTTGTTACTCAGGACTCACCTAATCCGTGCCCCACCATGATAAGCTTAGACCCTGTGGCAGGGTGCCAGATCGTATAGAGGCACATAAATAATTACAGAATATATATGTAGCCATTTAGATAGTATGCCAGCCCCACTATAGGTGGGCCATGCTCCACAATCACACTGAACGTATGGTACGGATTGGTAGATTAGTGGATGAAAAATTGATGTTTAGCTGAAAAAACTCTAAACATTCAAAATTCAACCAAAAAAAATAAAATATGTTGGTTTATCATATCGGACTGTCCATGTAACTACTCTAGCTTGGATGACAAATGGGTCAAAATCCACAAGGATGGCATGATCTTAGCAGCCTCACCATTGGCCATCAAATCAATTGGTTGGAAAAAGTGGGTGATTGTCAACTATTCAGTGGGGATAATAAAGAAAATTGATTTATAGGGTCATCCAATGGGTGTGATTTGTGAAAAGTAAGCCATTCATGATACCACATAATAAATGAATGGACCTGATTGAATCATCACCCTGTCATGTGTACCATGCATACGAGATGGCTTCCCTGAAATTTTCCATTCTTCGAATCGAATTGGACAGCAACAAGTTATTAAAAATTAGGGGAAATTAGTTTGGATGACTATGATCTTTTTATCATTCAAACTTATTGTCGATTCTAACCAGAGACTCTGGCAGCTGTAAACCGGCTGAACCGTGCCGAGCTTGGCCAGCAAGCTGCCCCAATTTAAACTCGGCTCAACTCAGTTCTCAGCCTGATTGATTAGCTCGACTTGGCTCGATCAGCAACTTGGGTCAGCTCGAGCTGAGTTCGAATTTGAGCTAAGCTTGAGCTCAATCTTTCAAGCCAAGTTCATGTTCAAGTTTAGGTTTTAGGGTTTTAAATATATATTATAAGATACATATAATCTATAATATATATTATTTATAATATATAATTTACTTAAATATATAAATATTTATATTAAGTGAACCTGTTTCGAGTCGAATCGATTTGAATCGAGTCAAGCTCCGAGCCAAATCAAGCTCGGTCTCACTCAAACTTAGATCGAAATTTTTAGATCTCAAAAAATCATCTCGACTTGGCTCGAACCGTATCGAGTCAAGCTTTTCTGAGTCAAGTAGAGCAAGTTAATCGAGATAATTCAGTTCGTGTACAGCTTTATTCTTGATTCATTCGCTCAATCACACCATTTTGCTCTAATGTGTGGCGCACTATATTTTGCCCCATGATCCATTTATCTTTACAATATATATTAAAATCCTCGGAAGTGAATTTTTCACCGTTATCTGTCCTCAATACTCTCACTTTTCATTATGACTGTTTTTCTACCATCATCTTTCACTGCTTGAAGTTGATAAAAACATCAAATTTATTTTTCATAAAATAAACCCACGCTTTCCTATAATAGTCGTCAAGGAAGGTGACAAACTATGATGACCCTCTATCAGAAACCACAGGCAATGGCTCTCATGCATTAAAATACACATAATTAAGAACACCCTCCAACTAGATTGTGAGATTAATGGGTGGATATGTAATCTAATTAATGAATGGTCAATTTTAGCAGATGAAAGAATATATAAAAAGATAAATGAATGGATGGATGCTTAGATGTGTGGTTGGATAACATATTGAATGGTTGGATGGATAAATGAACGATTGAATGGTTTAATACGTGAGCAATTACCTGAATGAAGAGTTAAAGCATGCTAATTGGTGATGGGTGGATGTTTGGATACCTAGATGTATAGATGTATGTCATAACTAGTCAATCTAGCGTGGTTGGATCATTGTAGAAATGCACGTTTTTCTAATTTAACAGATGAATGGATGGATGCCCGAATGCGAGGATGTCATGTCTAGATCTTTTCAAAAACAAAATTTCTAGCCATAAAATTTATTGGGGTTATTACATTTGTCTGCCCCCGATCAAAGCCATTCATCCCACTCCAACATCATGTTCAATTGTCCGGAACCTAGTAGCCTAGATCTTCCTAGACTTGTTTTGACCTACACTAAAAACCCATTCATCTTCATGGTTTGCAAACCCAAAACTCACTCGAACCTATCACATTTGAATCCATCAACAATTTACATATTGCCTCTTCCTTTTCACATGGTACCATCTCAAATCGTAGGAAGCCATCATCTTGTTCTTGGTCTCCACCAATATCTGTCATTGCTCTCAAACTTAGTGGCCATGGTCATTCTCAAAGGTTGGAGTCATTTATTCATGCCCAGTGTTGTTCTACTACACCCCCATCTCAACCTGGACTCATCACCCTTTTCAAACCCATCCGACCACTAGCTATTGATAGAACTCATCGTTGCAATCTATCTTCTCCAAATCACAACCTTCCTTGATCGCTTGAACGAACAACCACCACCTAAAATTAGGCCATTATCAATTTGGGCCCTTCATAATCACCATCAAATCTGTTGCCCCATTCTTGTAGCTCCACCGAACCCACAAACTCCAAGGTCCACAAGTATATTTCTTTGTTGGATCTGCTCACCGTCATCATCTGTCTCAACCTTAGAATCAATAAAGGTATCTACCATTGACATCGATATTTTACCACCTACTTGGTGTGTTAAATTGTTTTGAAGAAACTTAGTGGAATTTAATTTTTCAATTTTTCAAATTTTAATTAAATCCTAAGGATCTCATCTTTGATAATGATAGATTTTTAAAACCAAAATATAAATAATGAGCAGTTTAGATTTTACTTGAGTTGAATGTGTGCACTGAAGAATTTGAACTATGTCAATGTTAATCTTCCAATGTAGGAAGTCTCTCTCCAATCTATCCTTGAAGAAGGAGAGTGGAGAGCTCGTATGTCAACCCAATGTAGGGATGAGGAGACCCACATTTATGCCTGGTAGACCCTACATACATGCATGCACTTGTTATGAGACGAGGGAGATGAGAAATGGAGATCTCTCTCTATTATACTTCTTCTCTCTTTCCCCCTTGATCACGTTCAAGGGGAGTGTCTAAGCTCTGTCTTTCTCCTTTTCTCTCCCCTTTAGGATAAGATCTATTTATAAGGAGGGATTAGGGTTATACAGGTGTACCGCTTGTGGTACTCCATCATTCTACATTTTTTCATATACCTACATATTAAACTTTGGTATTTTTGCCTTATTTATGCATATGTATATTTGATATAATCATCTCACTGCCATTGCCATCCATCAAAGACTTGCTTAGGTTGATCGAGTGGTGGACCACTAGATTATCATCAAGTATGATTAAATTACTTTCAATAATTGAGAACCTTGGTAAAACCTTTTAAAGATTAGGCCAAAAAAAAAAAAAAAACTTAATGAACCTCTTATCTTTTTTATCTATATTATAAATAAGTCTCTAAGAAATAACTAAATCCCTTATTGACCAATGTAAGGATCAACAGGCCTTGACAGATGCACTCAACCATGTAATGACCTCATAAAAGAGAGATAAAATACAAAGTCAAGACTTAGACCCTCACACGTCATCAAATTTAAGGATTAATCAGACTCTAACACAATCTTAATTAAGTCGATTATAATTTAGGTAAATGGGCTCATCAGATTAATGACTTGACCTCAATCCACCAATGCAAGTGCCCAATAGGTCCAAGCCAAGATCATGTGTACATTGAATACTTGCACTCCCATGTTATGACATAGGCATTACCAACTCTAAGTCATGCCCAATGGTAAAAACCCTCAATCCTGATTTAAGTCATCTCCTTCACACAAGATGACCATTTTTTTTAGTGGAGAAAGGTGGGAGCACCCCACCTGAAACTTTGTTGATATTGTATAAAATTTATCTTGCAAGTGGGCACCACAAAAAAGTCAGGCCTCACCTATCATGTATCTTTAACAAAACAAATGGAACACAAGATGACCATATCAATCATCATGTGATGATAATAAACCGCAGGTCTATACTAAAACCTTTAGTAGTCTTGGTATAATAGGATATTGGGATCCATGAACAATTCACTTAATTAGGGATCGTTGTGTCCAATCTCAAGTTCCTACGGACAATTAAAGAAATTACTCTAATTAATCCTTATTCATATATGTTTAAGATATCGTCACATATTAAATTAGGCATACTAATTTGTCCATGCAGGACCCTTGATGATCATGATCTATAGTTGAGATCATCATTGTCACATCCACACGACTAGTAGATTGGGCTCGCATTGGTGTTCCAGGGCACAACAACACATCACAAAACAATGATTTGCTCACCACCTATTGTGCCCATACCCATTTCCTAATCATAAGTTAACCAACAAACCTATCGTCAAATCCTTACTATGTCAGACCCGAATCCCTCTATTCAATCTCTCAATCGAATTGATCTCCATTGTTTTCAGCATTGTTTGAAGTATCCTAATGAAATATTCCTGATATTATACGTAACTCCAGCTCGACAACACTAATAATATTGGTACTAATAACGACAACACTGATAGAATTGAAATTTTCATATATCAGTAATCTATCGTCAATGTATCGCTAATATTTTTTTATTCTATAAATTTCAGGTGTTGCTTGTACTACTAGTATATCGGCAATATTTTGATAATATCACTAATGCATCAAAATCACAAAAAATAAATATATTAAAAAAACTTATTTCAATTTTTTTTGGGTGCATGATTGTAGCAGTGTTTAATTTGTCAATAGGAATATTGATAATATTGAGATATTATCATTATTACAACATAGGCAATATCAAGACCACAATCTTTCATTATATTTCACTTGTTAATAATTCCTTACCAAAATATCATGTGTTGTTGATATTTTGAAATACCGATAAATGTTTGGATAAATGTAATTGTTGGATGGAGAAATAGGACAGATACGATGGTTGGACTGATTTCTTACGACAACACATGCTTTTAGGCCCCTATTAAATAAAAACTTATTATGCATGCATTTTATATATATATATATATATATATATATATATATATATATATATTCTAAATATGTGTGTATTTTCACTAAAAAAATGTCAATGTTTTTCATGTTTTTCCAATGGTTTTCTGCATTTTCAATTATAAGCGATATCGTTGTTGTTTCTGTATTCCCGATCAACAAAATTTGTTACAACATTGATACTTCGAACTCTGCTTTTACTACATTGAAATAGCGAATTTACAACGGATATTGTTTGTTGCAAAAATTGCTTGGTTTAACGACAGACTAGGTTTGTCGCTGAGGGAAAATGTCTGTCGTGAATTTCTTCAAGGATTTGCACTATCATAGTAGGATTTTGTGATGGACCAAGCCCGTTATGTAATTTTTTTAAAAATGAGATTTTCAAAAGAAAATGAGATTTTGTATTTTGAAAAAACAAAAAGGAGCGATAAACCATTGAGGTTTTGAAAAAAGAACATATGAGAAGTTTAAAAAATTTTGACATTTAAAAAAAATGGAGAATTTTGAAATAATTGAAAATTTTTAAAATAATTGAGATTTAAACCACTAGATTTTAAAAAATAAAATTGAGTAGTTTTAAAAAATTGTGATCAAATTCTATGATGGCTTAAAGTATAATGATGTGTAATTACAAGAATAAATTATAATGAAGAGATTTATCACATTATATGATTAGACCATTTTAAAGTTGATTTCAACTGTCAGATGTGTTTGGAACGTGCTAATTAGGACAAAGAACAAATTAAGTCCAATATGACATGAAACCAATTAAATCCATCAAAAAACACTCTTTAAATGGGCATAATCAATTTGTCCAGATCTTAGACAAATCTTGGACAATCAGACCGGTCCAGTTTGAACAGTAAACTATTTCAGATGTTTAGATTAAATTTAACTTGAATAGGATGGTTGGATCGCAACATATGGCCCATTAAATAGGTGATCAATTTTGTCCGCTCAATATCTTTCTCATCTGAACCCAATCGGGGCAAGTGACTAATCAAATCAAAGATCTTAATAAGTAGAATAGGGTGACTGGAGCAGATTTCCAAATTGAGCCAAAATTTTAGGCGAAAATTATGTCACAAATTGCTGACCTCACGGAAACCCAAGAAATGTGCAATAATTGAGTGTCTTACCATTAAAAATTCCAAATGGCCCATCGTAAGGTTTTAATAATACTTATTTGCAATCCAACCCGTTGTTAATGTCCAGAATATCAGGATGAAGGGAAATTAGAAAGATAAGATTAATCCAAAACTTTTACGGCTCGCTAAAGGTTTTTAATTTTTATTTATCACTGCTTCTATCTGTATGGCCCACCTGTGATTTGGTTCTGCATAATATTTTGGATCAATTTCAAAAATAAAATGTAAAAACATATGGACGGTGTGGATATACATAAAGTACATCATGGAGAGCCTTACACGATTAGGGTAATACTAACAAGTTACTTGAGTAATAGCTAATCCGCTCGCCCCATTCCAAAGAGAAATTGATCACTGTAAACGCAACTTTTTACCCAGTTTCTTTTACGAAGAGTCTAAAACTTACCTTCCCAACTTAGACATTGGATGTAAGCTTACAGAGCATTTGAAGACAAAAATACCCCTGCAACTTTTCACTAGACCAAAATACCCCTACCTTCCTTTCAGAAGCAAATTGGCTGGTGTGCAAAGATGAGTGTTGACGCTCCTTGAACTCCAAGCTGCATGAATGGTTCAAAAGAGATCAAAGTTACATGGACCCCATAGTTATGTATTTATCATATCCACAGCGTTCATCCATATTTTGAGATCATTTCAGAGCATTATCTAAAAAAAAAACATATCCAAAGATCAACTAGACCACACCACAAATAGATGTAGGGAAATTGATTTTCACTGTTGAAATTTTCATAGGGCCCACTATAATGTTTATTTTTCATCCAATCTATTCATAAGGTCACAAAGACCTGGATGAAGAGGAAAAACAAATTTTATATTGATCCAAAACTTCTCTGACCCCTAAAAGGGTTTCAATGGTAGACTTTCAATCCCCCACTGCTTTTTATAGTGTGGTCCACTTGATAGTTAGATCTATCTTATTTTTTGTCTCAAGCCTTAGTACGAGCTCACCAAATGGATGGACAATTTCGATATAACACATACCTCATGATAAGACCCGTAGAACTTGCCCCAGCTAATCAAGGGAGGTAAACTAGAAATTAAGCGGGGCAAACTAAAAATTGAGCAATGTAAACTGAAAATTGAGCGGGGCAAACTAGAAATTGAGCGGAGCAAACTAAAAATTGAGCGGGGCAAACTCGAAATTGAGCGGGGCAAACTAAAAATTGAGCGTGGAAAACTAAAATTTGTAAAATCATGTTTGGTGGACCATGAAATTGTAATCAACGGACCAAATTCACAATAGATGTCATTCACTTGTACATATTTATAACTAAAATGTCACACGTAAATGGTATATATGGAGGAACGACATAGATAAATGTATGCATCAATGTGGGGACCACATGTGTAATGGATGTCAAAATCCATGAAAATCCTACATGGACCAAATGCATGCATCAGTTTACCCCGCTTAATGTTTAGTTTGCCCTGCATAATTTTCAGTTTGTCCAGCTCAATTTTTAGTTTGTCTCGCTCAATTTTTAGTTTGTCCCGCTCAATTTGTAGTTTGCCCCGCTCAATTTTCAGTTTGCCCTGCTTAATTTCTAGTTTGCCTCGCTCATTTTCAGTTTGCCCTGCTCAATTTTCAATTTCCTCCACTCAATTTCTAGTATGCCTCGATCAATTTTCAGTTTGCACAACTCAATTTTTAGTTTGCCCTGCTCAATTTTTAGTTTACCCCGCTCAATTTCTAGCTTGCTTCGCTCAATTTTCGGTTTGCCCCCGCTCAATTTTCAGTTTGCTCCACTCAATTTGTAATTTGTTCCGCTCAATTTTCAGTTTGCCCCGTTCAATTTTCAGTTTACCCACTCAATTTCTAATTTGCCCCACTCAATTTTTATTTTACCCCGTTCAATTTTCAGTTTTTCTCACTCAATTTTCAATTTACCTCACTTAATTTTTAGTATGCCCTGTTCAATTTTTAGTTTACTCTTCCAATATCAAATAAAGGGATCTACGGCTACGGCAGAGGAGCTATGTCTACGGTTTATAACCGTAGCTTGATCTATGTAGCCATCAGAATGGACAGCTTTAAAAAGCAGGGTGGGGTATTTTCACCTTCAACTTTCTGTCCGTACAGATTTGGTTTTGAATAAGAATTTTAGTTTGGGACTTCTAAGAAACGAAGTTAGGTAAAAAGTGGCGTCTACAGTGGTGAATCTCTCCATTCCAAATGCCCTAAACCCTAATCCCCCCCCCCTCTCTCTCTCTCTCTCTCTCTCTCTCTCCCATTACATCTACCTACATCAAGAACAATGATTCTCGAGCCTTTCATCCGATCAATCTTTCGACGATCGGAGTTTGCAAGCTTGGAGTGGTTGGCGCTATGATCTGGTCCTTATTTTGAGGGATTTTTTCAGTTTTTGTGGTTTTTCTGAGGATCAGAAGTGGTTTTTAGAGCTGGATTTAAGATTTTTGTTGTGGAAAGTATAAAGAGGGTTTTAGGGACCTGGAGATCTAATTCTCGTCTGGTTGATTTGATTCTGGTAGGAATCGTCGTGGAGATTCTGGCGTCAGTGAGCAGTTAGGATAATGTAGCAACAAGGAGGATCAGTTTAGGTATTTTTGTAATTTATTGGGAATTTTCGTGTTGTAGCTAGTGCAACCCTTCATTTACTTCTCTATGGATTTCATATTTCTCCAAAAGGGGGTTGATTGTTGAGTTAGAACCCCTTCATTTTGGGAACACTCATCATTTGTTTCTTTGAGTTTTTAGGACATTGCCAGCAAGCACTCGGAAAGATTTTTTGGTGGTGGTACTTTCAAATGCACCGTAACTTTCCTAGTCCATGTAATTTTCAAGAAGAAAATTGGGTGCATGCACTTGGTAGGGTCTTTTCTTCAATAACTTTACTTCTTTAACCATACTACTAATGATGGGAAGATTCAGACACTTGGTTTTGTTGTTTCTTGTTGAGCAGCATTGAAAAAATCAGAGGAAATACATGCATAAATATATCAAAGTTTTTTTTTTCTCTGTTTTTTTTTGGCAATATGAAACGTTGGTTTTGGTTGTTTTTCAAAGCAATGGTACACACCAGTTGTTTGATCGAGTGCTTCATAGAGTTTTGGAAGTTGGTTTTTGTCCTGATGTCCGGATTTGATAGTTTGATCATTGAAATTGAAAGATATATACAGGTTCTGGATGTAAATCTATATGAAGCACCATTCAGTCAGCTGTTGCTGCACTGATCTTAGATAGAAATCTTGATTCTTGGAAATTAGGTTGGAACATTTAGCCTCTCCATTGTATATTGTGTACGGTCCTTCATTGCTTCCTTTCCTCTGTTTTCTCAATAAGATTTCATTAAATTTTCATTGAAAGATAACCATTTTTAGGTTGTGTATGGTGCAACTCATTGTATCTATAAAAGAATCGTATATATTAACAATATTTTAAAAATATATACTTCATTTGGATTGTGCCCAAGAGAATCAAGTCAGAAGTGTGCTGTTCAGTCAAATAGGAAATGTCAAAAACTAATAATTTGTAGTATTGTTTGTAATGAGGAAGAAGCCCTTCAACTCTAATTGAAGTGAAAGTATGGAGTGACCCTTCTGGACAGATTGGATACTTTTTATACATAATGGTAGTATCCACATGTGAGCAAAAGCTGAATGCCTCAAGATGAGGGTATTGTTGTGTTATTTTTCTGTGAAAGAAATATCACATCCTATGACGTAAGAGACCAATGCAATGGATAGTTCTTCATTATTTCACGTAACTGGGAAACATTAATAACTTTCATCTTCTCCACTTGAAACAATGGTCGTAATTCAATTCACTCGCGCTTCTAAAAACCGCCCAATTAATGGTTTTGGAATTTGTTTTGGGACATCTGAGTTTCTTCCCTGAAAGTGTTGCTTCTACAAATCTAATCACTCAAAGAATGTTGCACACTCCAGTTTTCCTCATGATATGAGTGTTACACAATTATCTCCAAGAAAACGAGGTTGTTTTGTTCCCTGTTGTACTGATTTCACCTTCCTTGGATGATGATAGATTTTCTATATGCATCAGCATCTGAAATAGAATCTTTGAGCCCATCTTTGCTGTCCTAAACAGTTTGGACTTGCATTGCATGGCAATCAACAAAATACTTCAGTTATGTTCTTCTTCATTGTTTTTCTCCTTGTCATATTCTCTTTTGTATTTATATTTGCATATGCGTGAATGCATTTTACTCTTATGCGAGGAATTCATATTTTATAAAAATAATATATGTTTCAACACTATCACATAGTCATATATAGCGCCATGTCGGATTTTCCAACGGTGACAGGTTTAATTGTCTGGTACAGTCACATGTTTTTGTGCCTATGTTACTTTGAAGATGACTCCTTTCTAGTATTATCTTAAATGAACCCATTCTTTTTCATCACAAGTATATATAAATACTTCTAACGTTGATGACTATCTTCTGGAATCAATAATTAGACTAGCCACAGACTCCAATGCAGGAGAAGTTTATTACAGGTACTCAATTAGAACCAAGCATCATTTCATCCAATCCCCAATGAGAATTTCTGATTTTTCTTGGAAAATGTATTTTAACTTTAACAGTTGCCAGCTTATGTTGGAAAATGTTCTGTTTGAATTTTTGAAATTTGATTTAGATACTACAATGGATGGCTCCATCTTACATGTGATTATATGGTAGGATGTTATTTTTTCCCCCTTATACACCGTTTCTAATTCATTCTCTATATATTGGTATTTTGATTAAATAAATGAAGTTTGAAATTGTGTTGATTGGTGGCTCTCTCTATAATAATCTTATATTTTAGAATGGTATTCGGTGCTCTGCTGATATCTAGGAACACCATGACTAGCTAGTGGTTCCATGATTTGTTGGCCTGCCAAACTTATTTTGTGAAGATTGTTGTTACATGCTTTCACCTGTGAAAAAACCAAGTTGTCATCACAAAGTGGTTTTTGCCCATGCCCGCAACAGAGCTAGTTTATTGAAATATTCTGTCATCATTGGTATCATCTTCGTCATCATGTTTCGATTATGATTTCATTTCACTTTGAAATGAAGATGTACGTTGTTAACAACTAAAAAAATGAATGCAGGTGGTGCTAGTGGAAAGAAAGGTGGCGGGCATACAACTCATTACCCTTCAAATTAGGCCGAAAAGACAAAAAGGTAAAGCTCTTAAATAAAGGGACCATCATTAACTTTTGTCATTTCCTAAATATTCGTAATTATATTTATTTGTGCATCCAAATGTAGCCTAATGGATTTATTTTGTTGTTTAAAACTTGCTTTTTTTGCAGATATTCCTGATAAACATAAAAGGGAATCGTTGGAAGCTTGGTGACTATGGTCAGCTGGTGGCTGGTTTCATATGCTTTCAACTTTTTCACTAAGTCAGAGCTCATCAGGAGAGAAGTCATATGATCCTAGTGTAGTTGAATGGTTATTTGGGCGGTTTCATATACTTTGTTAGTATTTGCTGGTGGTTGTTTATTGTATTTTTGTTGGCAGGAAAAGTTTAGATTGTACTAGCAGACTGCCGAGGTGAACAACCTCAGGTGATTCAAATATGCTTTCTTGCCTTCATATTATGATTTTGATGTGTATAGATTTTGGCTATATTGTGTATACAATCGATGTATTTGAATGGTTATACATGCCTTCATATTATGATTTTGATGTGTATAGATATGCATCCTCACTTTCTTGCCTCCATTGAATTGGGATACAGATGACTATTAGGTGTGCAACAGATTTTTTTTTTAAAAAAAAAAAGCGTATTTAGGTATTTAGAATATTTAGCGACGGGCCAGATCCGTCACTAATTTCCTAATACAAAAATCAGTGACGGATTTGAAGTCCGTCGCTGTATCTATCGCCAATTTTTATAATAAATGCACGGATTATTTGCAACGGACTGAAACCGTCACAGCTTCGTGACGGATGTCCAATTTTTACAATGCACATTGACGAAACATGCGACGGACCAAGTCCAATGAAAATTCACAAGTTTGTGTTTCCAACTATCATCATTGTCGCCTACGAACTTCTAAAGTTTTCGATCATTTGGATTACGCGTTCAATTACTTGTCGGATCTGTCTTGTCACCGTTGTCAACAATTCCTCCTGTGACTACCATCAACTGCCCAAAATCTGCCACAATCATAGCTATCATCAGTGTCCACCCAACTTCCTTTTTGCTCCTCCAGAGAGATTTTTCGATCAGATTGCCATCAACCTTGAATCCACCCATCTCAAACCATGACCCATCATTTGATGTTGAAATGTTTTCTATTGCCATCACTGGTTTTTCGTCATTCACTCTTCAATCATTGATTCAACTTTTGATTGATCAGATCTTTGCATTGTTTTCGTCCAAGCTCCTTACAACATACTAGTTTAAACACATTTTTTGTTGTTGTAATCCCTGTAAAGGAGGTGATTTTAGCTCATGGGTATTTGGTATGCTGTAAGTACCCTAAATTTAGCACATCTTCAGATTCAAAATACTGTATTTTTATGACCTACGTCCAGCTACAATCTTCTTAGGAAGGATTTTGGTCTACCCTTTATATGTTCTGCAGCCTCTTGACCATGTCGTCACTCCTTTGTTGAATATTTTATTTTCTCATGTCTTCAGTTTCATCGTGCCGGGCCAATTCCGGTTGGTTCTATTTCTTATGTTTCTAATGAATATTTCCTGAGGTTTGATTTTGTGGTACCAATTTTGATCTGGTGTTTCTTCTTTGCCATCAAACTCAGACTAGATATTATTGGTCATCGTTGGGTGGATTCGTTTATCTTCTGTCATCCAATTTTAATTGTGATATCCAGTATTGTTAGCTCATGGATCTATTAATTTAAACTATTGTGCACTTGCGAAGGTATGCAACTGAAGTAGTTATTAACCACCATTTGCAAACCTGTTTCTACGTGTGTATATATATGTATTCTGCCAACCAAATTGTCAGTCTCTCGCATCTGAATTTGAATCTTGTTTATTGTATTTGGATCGAATCTTTTGATGTCTCTACATCACCTATTTCTTTTAGCTCTCGAGTTTGACATTTATGACCATATTAATTGCAATATAAAGGCCTTTGACACCAACATTTGTCTATTGTCATTGGTATATGTTGCATGCTCGCCACTCATGCTATTCATTGGTATTGCTGCTATTTAGATTTCGTTGCCACGGAAGTTTTACTTTTGAATAAATATGATCATGACTTTTAAATTCAAGTTGTGTTCTCCTGCATCTAGAGTTTGAGGGGAATGTTAGAGATTAAGTCAACATAGAAATATAATACAGCTGACGCACAATTGTACAGTAAATCTAGATATGATTACAGTTGATTATCTGTTTTCTCTTATATTTGATTAAGGGCCTCAATATGTGATTTATCATCCTGAGAATACAATACAGAATTGTCCAAGATGTAGCCTCCAAGCAAGCATGGTATCAGTTATAACCTTAAAAAAAGAAAGGTGATAACCATCGTCTTCCCATTTTTATTTTATTTATTTATTTTCTGTGATACTAAAGATAATTAGTAAGGACATGATATGATAGAGCTGTCCTTGATACGGTAGTGTGGTAGCGGATTGGTAGAGACTCAACCCTCATGAAGAAAATTCTAAGGAATATGAGAAATCAGGTTCACAGACTAGGGTTAAGCCAATGCACAGATTAAAAAATGCAATCTGACAAACTGGAAAGAGATGAAGTGGATATAGGGCTTAGACAAACAACAATAAGGCTAAAGGAAGTCGTCTGATTAATGACCCATATCAGACAGTTCTGACACTATTAAATTTCAGAAATTTTGGAATGATTTTCTCTCTCTTCCATTCCATTAATCTATAATTAATAAAATTGTACAAATATGATAAGGGAACAAACAAAAATAGAATATAAGCAAATATGGAAAAGAAGTATGGTGGTCCCGTACGAGTACATGAATATATACACTAACACAATATAAACCATTAATTACTTTTTCCTTTCAAGGTTTCACCGTCCATTTGAGGGTCACCGATTATACGATTTATGGCCATTTGTTTTTAACCAGGTACTATCCAGGTTGGGTAACCTTGGAAGGGCGGCTCTATCATATTATTTCCGTAGAATCGTATGGGGCACGGATTGCGTCGCCTGTCTCCAGCCACGAACGGGCAGGGGGACCAATGTAATTTATCTATTTATCTACACCGTCCATCCCTTCACTCAAATCATTTTAAGGTATGTGCACAAAAATGAGGTAAATCCAACGCTCAAATGGACCACACCAAATAATAAGCTTGGCTGCATTAAATGCACAAATGCACAAAAGCATGATTGGCTACTCCCTTGCCACTAGCCTGGTGGCTGGTGGTCGGTGCTCTGTGGGCCCACCATGGTGCATGTATTCCAACCATGCTGTTCATCTATTTTTAAAGATCATTTTATCCCTTTGTCCCAAAAATGAGAGGGATATAAATCTAAGGTGGATCACACCACAGGGAAAAAATAGTGATTGGATATCCACCTAAGGCCCATTGCACTGTTTATTTGATGAAAAAGTTTTAATGGTCCACATTCAATCAACATTGTTTCTTGTAATGTGATCTATTTGGGATCGTGATATACCTCTTTTTAGCCTAATACCCTAATATTATATAGAAAAATAGATGGACGGCATGGATGAAACACATACATCATGGTGGCCCACGGAGCACCGACAACCAGCCATCAGCAGGTGGCAGTGGAGTAGCCAATCCATTCCCCATAAATGCAAGTCGCGTTAAATGCAAGAGTCATCTGTGGTGTGGTCCACCTGAACGTTGGATCTGCCTCATTTTTATGCACATGCCTTAAAATGATCTGACTGAAGGGATGGACGGCGTAGATAAAAAGATAAATAACAGTGAGCCCGCCCACAGACCTGCCCGTTTGGGGCCAGAGACGGGTGGGGGTACGCAATCCGTGTCCGAATCGTATTCCCTAATACCAAGAGTACAAAAAAGCGGGACAGCATCTACGGTCGTCCAAACCAGGAAATGATCACATGCATTACAAGGCATGTTAACTACCATGTGTTCGGCATGTTTGGGGCCCACCGTGATGCATGAGAGAAATCCAACCCGTCCATTAGATGTGCTTGCTAATATTTGGCCTACAACCCAAAATTCATCGTGATCGTCTGTTTAAGTAGGCCACCCTAAATGGAATAATTGGAGATTGGGAGTTGATCCCTACCGTAGAAACTTAAGATGGATGTGGGAACCACCGACTTGCGTTTATGTCATCCAACCCATTCATCAAGTGCGTCCCTCCAGGATTAAGGCACGACCGTACATCGCTTCCTGTGTGTCCCACCTGAGTTCTGAACACGGATGGTTATGGAGTGGCACCCACGAGATGATTCTCACCAGATACACGGTTTGAATTCCATATGCACATCACGGGTGGGCCCCACGGAGCTCCAACGTGTGGTAAATACCATGTGATCATTCAGTCGCATGCAGCTGGCTGCAGGTTATCAGTGCATTCATATGATCCTCACGTGAGGATATGCACAGTTCCTCTGGTTTCTTTGGGCCTATTATCCAGCAATCCAGACCGTTGGAATTGTATTCATCACCACGGATGGGTCACGCTCCATCCTGTCCGTCCTCCATAACCAAATTCTAAGTTTCTAACCATATATCCAATTCATATCTTGAAAATAGACGGTTAAGAAGCCAAACATTGCAATTGTCCACACTCAACCGGACATCCGAGCTTTGTAAAAGGTGGGCCACACATTGAGGACCACCTTGCCTAAAAATTAGGCTGATCATTGGTTAGATGGGCCGGAGTACTGTTCTATCAAGGTAGACCATCCACTGTCCATTGATTTCAAAGACATGGTCCGCTGGACGGGTGACCGGACCGATTTTCTGTCATGTTGGATATCCTAAGCATGTGACCCATTGACTGGAAGGACAGTTCTGTATTTGAAGTTCACATGCAGTGGACCGTACGTGATCATTTCCCCAAAAGACTAATAGATGCAGAGAAAGCCGGGATGGTCCGGTATATGGTGATGGTTGGTACAGCTATGCAGAGCCACAAAGAAATGGACGCGGATCCCTGCCAGTACCCTTTCGCTACTGGTCCTGGCTGTGGGACCCACACGATATATGTGTTTTAGCTAAGCCGTCCACCCATTTGCTGGCTCATTTTAAGGCCTGAAACCAAAAACGAGGCAGATTCAAATATCTGGTGGACCACATGGTAGGAAACGAGTAATGATTGTATTCCTACTGTTAAATACTTTATTAGGAAATATAGGCTTTGATATTTGTGTTTTCCCTTCGTCCAGGTCAGTGTGAAATATAGGCTTTGATATTTGTGTTTTTCCTTCGTCCAGGTCAGTGTGAACCGAGCAACAAGGTAAAAGGAAAATATAAAAGCCTAGGAAGTTTTAATGGTAGGTGTTCAATCAACACTGTTTTCAGAATAATTTATCAACTGAATCATTAAAATTATATTAATAGAATAATTTGAACAGTCCAAACATTGGCCTACTTGAGGTTTGGAATTGTTTAACCATTGTATATATTTCAATGGACTTATTATAGTCACTTGGTCAAATATCACATGTACAATAATTAAGCATAATACAATTGATTTAGTAATCAAATTCAAATTCATATAAACAGACTAAATAATTTCAATATATTCTTATTTTTGAATCCCAGTTCTTTAGGATTGCGAGCTGCCAAAAACAACAGAGGTTTCAGAATCACCTTGATTTGTGAGTTGGAATCCAATATATTCCAAGTACAAGCTCCCAAACAGTCCCTTAGTATCTCATAAATTATGGGGTGACGATGCCATGCAGTTGCAAAAGAACCCAAAATAAAAAAGGCTTACTAATTTCCAACACGTGTAGAGCTATAATGTCACAAATGGAAAAGATAAGTGAGATCTGAGCTTTCCATGAGGTTGGAAATAATTCTTAGGTCATAAGCTTGAAGAATCAGAAAATTTCACTCTTAAAGTTCCACTGCTAGGAAGTAAATTACTAGTAGATTTTCTTTTCTAATCAATTGTATGTTTTGATGCTGTGGTCCACTTGAGGTGTGAAATGGTCTGATTTTTGAATGTAGCATAGTTCTAAAACTCGGAACTAAGTTGGACTGAATTGCAACTGAATAAGACATGTTGAATCAACCCAACCACTCATTTGAATTGACGTGACTTATGGAACTGTTGACTACTCATGATAGGGATTAATCAGTTCATCATTAGCTCATTCGGTGATAATTATTTATTTATTTATAGAAATTCTATCTATTTTAAATATATATTACTATTATTAATTCTCTTAAATTAAAATTATTAAAAAGTTTTGGTTAGTAGGCCTCCTAGTGAGCCGGGCTCAGATCTGGATTTCGAACCGGTCAGACCGGTGTCCGGGCCAACCCTGTTCAAAATTTTGATCACTATGGTTTTAGGTCTGGCCTATTGCCAGCCTTATTGCTAAGTTCACATGTTTATGCTATAAAGCTTCTGTACATAGCATGGTAGTATGTCTGAGATCCAATCCGTCCATCAGAATGGTGCTACTATATGAATGCCCTAGCACAAGAATCAGGTTGATCCACTGGTTAGTGGGCCGTAGTTTTCTAACATATTCCCCTATTTCCAATATCAGGTTGTATGGTGGAACAACCTTTTTGATGGAGTAGATCTCGGACATGTGCCATGCTAATATGTGCAGCACATGGATGAGCTTTAACACAAGCACGTGTTGCACTGTGCAAGGCTCATTAAATTTTGAGTGAAATTGGCTTGAGTCTTCAGTCCATTTGACTTGATAAAAGGTGGAATCGAGTTAAGTGGGGCACATTATTAAATATCGAGTGGAATTGGGCTGACTCTTTGAGTCAATTTGACTTGACAGAATGTGGACTCAGGTTGAGCCAGGTACATTATTAAATATTGAGAGGAATTGGGTTGACCCTTCAAGTTCATTTGACTAGATAAAACATGGAATCGAGTCAAGTTGAGCACATTATTAAATATCGAATGAAATTTGGTTGAGTCTTCAAGTCTATTTGACTTGACCGAACGTGGAATTGAGTTGGGCCGGGCACATTATTAAATAGCTAGAGGAGCTGAGTTGAATGTTCGAGTCCGTTTGACTTGATGGAATGTGAAATCAAGTTGGGTTGGGCACATTATTAAATATCGATAGGAGTTGGATTGGACGTTCAAGTCCATTTGACTTGATGGAATGTGGAATCGAGTCAAGTCGGGCACATTATTACATATTGATTGGAATTGGGTTGAGCTTTCAAGTCCATTTAACTTGATAGAACGTGCAATTGAGTCGAGTCGGGCACATTATTAAATATCAAGAGGAATTGGGTTGACCCTTTTGAGTCCATTTGACTTGATAAAACGTGGAATCAAGTTGAGTTGGGCACATTATTAAATATAGAGTGGAATTGATTTGAGTCTTCGAGTCCATTTGACTTGACAGAACTTGGAATTGAGTTGAGTCAAGCACATGATTAAATATTGAGAGGAGTTGGGTTGAGCCTTCGAGTTCATTTAACTTGATGGAATGTAGAATCAAGTCAAGTCGAGCACATTATTAAATATCGAGTGGAATTGGGTTGAGTTTTCAAGTCCGTAATGTGGAATTGACTGAGTTGAGCACATTATTAAATATCAAGTGGAATTAGGTTGAGTCTTCAAGTCTATTTAACTTGACTGTACATGAAATTAACTTAAGTCAAGCACATTATTAAATATCAAGTGGAATTGAGTTGAGCCTTGGAGCCCATTTGACTTGACATAATGTGGAATGAGTCTAGTCGGGCAAGTCCAATGCCGACTCCAGACTAAACAAGTCTATCTGAGTTGCCGAGTCTTTTAATCATGGCCACGACGGACTTGCTGGGAGCCTTGCAAGCGCCGGTGGTGCATGATGTATGTCCTTGCGCAAGCCTGATATGGACACTTTGGAAGAGTTTTGAGTTTGTACAGAGATCCAAACATTTGCTATGATGGGTCCTCCTTGATATTAGAATATCCTGACCATTGAATCATTTAACTTACAGCATTGAATGTCGACCATTCCTTATTTTCTTCATTAACTGTCTATTTCCTGTCCATTAATTAAAATGATAATGATTTCGTGGATGTATATTGGTTTTGTTGGGCCCTCTATCATGGTTGATTGATCTAGAACGTTGTTAGAGTGAGCCTTATTCTAGATCTATCATCGGAAAAAAATCTTTTGGACGAACAATCCCAACCGTTCATTTGGTTACCTGAAATTGACTCGTGGTCTTGATTATTGGAACCTTGGGTCTATTTACGTACACTGAAAACACTAAACACACTACGCACGTCCTTCGGTCTGAGGATCGTATTAGGTCTGCTATTTGCAGATAAACGATGCTCAACGCTGCAAGGGTGTACATGGCACACGTGCACACACGGCTTATGAGGTGTTGGCTATCCTTTTCTCATCGTTCCAGATTACACACAGGCAAAGAAATATTCACTGTAGGGCCCACCAATGAAAGGCACAGATCTTGCACATTTTTTGCCGCGTAGACACGTGCCTGTCGTTTGTCTTTGGCGTTTGGTCGAAAATAGCACCCCACGTTCCACGTCACTGAGTAAAAAACATGGCTACTCGAGTAGGGTGAGACCTTCACATGCAACTATCACAGACTACACGTGGCAAGTATACAGTCAGATCCAAACCGCTCAGATCATGGGCCACACTGCAAAGAAGTCATGATCTAAAGTCAAATTTCAAAGATATCCTTAACCGTCAAACTGCCATGAAGAACACCAGATTGGATCAATGGGCCATCTGCAGTGGGGCCCACAATTTGGAACGGTCTAGATGAGATGCAAGTCTGTCGATCGTACAAGTAGGCCACACGGTTAGTGACCCAAAACGTGGATATTGATACGACACGCGGTAGATGGCACATCCATCAACAATCCCCGGATCGTCAGATCACAGCTACAGAATATTTGCCCCTTGCGTCGGAACCGTTGTCGTATTTGCCGATCGGAATATGGTTCTACAACGCTTGTTTTAGGCAGCACATAAAACAGTCAAGCTATTGGGCCCATCATGTTGTATATGTAAAATCTGGTCGGTGCATCCGCTTCCATCCTTAATTTCAGGATTTAAAACAAATAATCAGCCAGATCCACTAATCAGGTGGACCACGCCACAAGAAAAAATGGAGATGGGATGACAACCATAGGTTTTTTGGGTCTTCCATGGTGTGTATCTTTCATCAAATCCGTTAATCATATTTATCTCACTAGGATTAAATGAAAACACAAAATTCAGTCTGACCCAGAACTCATGCGGGCCACAACACTTTTAGTGGCAATTTAAGATTATTCCCATCGGAGCATTTAATCTAGCTGATATTTTTCATGTTCATGTAAAATAATGTTTCTCACCTACTGGAAGGAGTAGATTTACATATACAACAAGGTGGACCCCACAGAACCCGGGTGTTTCAGGTCAGTGTATTTCCTGTCTCTTCCTCTATTCAAAGGCTTCGCAATTCACATCTTTCCATCCGTAGGATCTTTTTGAAACATATACAATCCAAATTGGGGCCCATAATATCAACAGTTTTGATCACTGTAAAGTGGGCCCCACCTGTACAGACCTAAAAAACTGAAAGGCCCGTACAAGGAAAAAAAAGAAGAAAAGAACTCGGCTGGAATTTTCAAAAAATCGGTCAAATGGATTTGACCATCATTTGACTGTACAGAGAAGACTGCCATGTATGTCAGGCCAGTGCAGCGCCCGTAGTACCCAGAAATCATATTTCAACAACAAACAAAAGAACCCCCTCACCGAATCAATGCCCCGCTAGAATCCGAATCCCAAATGAGATGAGCTTCGATACTCTGTCAGAGTGTGATGGATAATACTCGGCCTCGTAGAATTTACTTTGAAGTTGCATACGTAGCATCTGATCAATTTAAATTAAACTGTCCAACTTATTCACGCCAGTTTATATTTATCTAACCATCAGATTTATTGGACGGTTAAGAATGAGAGACATTGGACTTGTTTCAGCTAACAATTTCAACGAATGTGAGGTTAGGACCGTTCAACCATTCTAATTTTGGGACCTTGAGTTTTGATTTGAGTTAATTTATTCCACGTGGACATTTCTGAGTGCCTGCGTATCAGGCGTCATAAACTGCCACAGTATCAAATAACTCTCCCCATCCCAAATAATGCCTTCCGCCCCTTTTCCCAAACTGACCAAAATACCCCTATTCCCTAGAAAATGACAAATCAATGGGAAAGATGGGAAGGCGACAACGGCACTGGTCCTTCTCTCTCTGTGTGTGGGAAATTGAAGGTGGTCTTTTTTAGCTAGTTCCTGTCTAGTGTGAGGGGTATTTGCGTCACTTGAAAAAGCGCCTTTTCTCTCTCAACAGGACTTCGGTGTACGATTATTAATGTCGATGACCGTGTATTTTCTCTGCGGAGGTCTGGTTAGGTGGTCCACTGGACTACCAGTTCGGGTGATCAGCTCTTGGAAGAGAAAAGCGGACCACGAAATGCAAGAGAAAAGCACGTCGCTCTATACTAAATCCGAACCGTTGAGAAGGTATGGCCCACCTGATAGTAGATCGGCCAATTCATTCAAATTTCATCGGCAATGGAAGGAAAATGGATTGAGTCAGTATAAATACATGGCCCACCTGATGAGTAGATCGGCCTCATTTTTTTGGGTCAATGATATTAAGGGTTGTGCAATGTTTTCAATGGGTCGGATGTCTGTCATACATACGTGACATGTTAAGCTGCATGTGAACTTTACTAGCTGCTTTGTATTTGTTTACCGCTCCGGCTCTTACAGTGCTACCAGTACCACTGTAGGAAAAACGTCCGTGATAACGGACACCGAGTTCTTGCCAGTTTCGCTGGAACTTCTGCGTTGGGAAGTTCGGTGGGAGCCACCGTGATGTTTTGAAAAATCAACCCCCTCCGTCCGTTTCTCCATGTTAGGATATGTCTCCAAAACGGACGTGGATTGCGTCCTGCCTCGACCGTCTCTAGCCCCGAACGGGCAGTTCTGTGGGCGGGCCCACCGTGATGTATCTGTTTATCCAAGCCGTTCATCACTTTTCTCATATCATCTTAAGGCATGAGCAAATCCAACGATCAAATGGACCACACCACAGATGACTCTTGCAACTAGCATTTAATGCTTTCTGCATTTAATGCAAGCAAGCTTATTGTCTGGTGTAGTCCACTTTAACGTTGGATCTTTCTCATTTTTATGTTCATGCTTAAAATGATCTGAAAAAAAAAAAAAGAATGGACGGCTTGGATAAACAGATACATCACGGTGGGCCCGCTCACAGAACTGCCGGTTCGAGGCTAAAGACAGGCGGGGTAGAACGCAGTCCGCGTCCATCCAAAAACGACGCTGATCCAAAACTCAGGTGGGCTGCACGATAGGTTGAAGTGCAGGGAAATTCTTACCGTTGAAATCTACCTGGGTCAACTGTGATGTTTATATGACATCCATACCGTTCATAAGGTCGCTCCTACTGGGATGAACTAATAACACAAAAAATATAGCCTGATCCTATGTTTCTGTGGCCCCACGAATATTTCAATGGTGGACGTTCAATTCCCACTGTTTCCTGTTGTGCGGCCCACTTGAGTTTTAGATTTGCATTGCTTTTGGGTCCATGCCCTAACATGATCTGGAAAATCAGATGGACGGGGTGAATATTATACAAATATCACGGTGGGCTCCAACTAACTTCCCGTCGCCAGAAGTTCCCGCAAAAAGCTTTTAGCAGGCAATCCGTTCCGTTGTACGCAGAAGTCGCCTGGGACACCTGTTTCATGCAGCGTGTAAAACGCCGTGTGTAGCCAACATCTCGTATATAATCCATTCCGTTCACCATCATATACATATGAAATCCATTCCGTCCATCAGGTGAAGAAACTTATGTTCACAGTAATAAAAATAAAAAATCAGCCAGATAAAAACGTCAGTGTGCCACATCCATGAAAATACGTAAACCTGTGCCTAAAACCTCTAAGTTCACTTGGTGTGGCCCACCTGAGTTTCGAATCAGGCTGATTTTTGTACCATCCCTTCACCCTTATAAGCCACACTTGATTAAAGTATTCAATGAACGATGAACACCATGGTGACTTCATATACTAGCCTAAGGTTGGCCTCCTATTTCCATTTTTCACTTTGGTAATACCCATATGAACTGTATTCTCTCGATTAAATTACTGGTCAGCACCAAGATTTGACGTGTGCACCTGATTGACGGAATGGATGACACACACACGAACCTTGGTGGGCCCACAGAGCTTGGACGTTTCATGTGCTACCTAAAACCATTGCTGTGGAAGATCACAAGGGTGCTTGTAAAAGCTTGCAAGATAGAGGTAAAAGCTGTTGTTTTGACTTCTATGCACGAAGCACCTGGGTCAAGCGAGGCTTGATTGCCTTTGGAATGATTCAACATCACGCGTTTCTAAGCTCATGCTATTAAAACACACCTCAATAGCAATTGTTTGTAACAAGCTATTCTAGGCTATCACACTAGCTCACTCTTATTTACATCCATTTATGATTCTTAGCCAGTGAGGATAATGTCCCTTGCCAACCATAGAAGTTGGCCTCAATTCCACTCTCCTGTACAACGAGGCCTTCTCCAGTTGTTGCAGGAGATTTTTTTAGTAGAGGAAAAAAGTGCTTAGGTTTACAACACTTGTGCATACATGTGTCAACATCTCCTGATTTGCCACTATAGGCAATACATTTCTATATTCATACTCTCATCCACTAATATGTAGTTTAATCCGGCAATTAATTAATTCATGTAATCACAATATATTGTTATATTGAAATTCTGAAAGGATAATTCTCCTTAGTGTTGGTACTGGGTTTTGGTGGTTGGAATGCGGGTGTGATATAATTGAATTTGTGGGTCAATACAAATCAAATAACTATTGACCCCGAGTGTCGAGATAGTCAGATACGCAGTATATGACCGAGATATGATGAGATCGGCCATATATTCAACCACTCGCCAAATGTGTAAACAGGATTAAGCGATATTCAAAGGGTAGTGTTCGTTTTCTGATGATGGGTTATACATTTGCCATATGTACAAATAGACTTTTCAATATCGATAAAATAAAAACGAGAAAGGAATTCTTACAATCGGTCCCGGAGAACGGTTGTACAATACCTTTATTAGTAAAGAACTGAATCCAACATATGAACGTATACTCAAAATATAGTTAAAGTCACTAGATACTTGATTAACACTATATATAATGTATGATTGAAATCTAAATGCGGAATAAGCCCACGGATCTGTCTGTGCATGAGACATGGCGATCAGGGGTCGGATAGCTTACCTATCTGTGATGCTGCCATGTAAGCCGGATAAGAAAACCAGAATTCCTATAGAGCTTAGGATCTTCCTCTCCTTTACACCCTTTCTGCAATACAATAGATGAGACTCGAATTTTTTTGTGTGGTGATGGATCAGGGACTCAACTATCTTTTTATAGAGACTGTGGAGAGAGAGTTTGAAACCTATCAAAACTCTCCCTCCCCTGCTCCACATTGTACTATCCTAATTCAACCAAAACTACTGTCTGCGTAAGACAGCTATAGCATTCCAGTCCCAGTACGCAAAGCTGCGCAGATAGACTATGCAGCGTATCACCTGAAGTGGGGCTCATTGGTCTACTCAATCATCCAGTCCAACTGTATGACAATCCAGACCGTTGATCAGTAAGGCCCACTAAATAGAGTTCTTACATTCTCCCACTTGGGACTCATTGAGCAACATCAATGATAGTCATATAAAATAATTTTAAAAATAAGTTTTGATATTAAGAAAGTATCTGAATAGTTAACCAATGAAATAGTTGGACAATATGAGTAATGTTATTCAATCTGGTCCATCAAGACTATCAGTATCGAACCACGGTAGTCGTCACAACATTTAATTTAGGCGAAGTGAGTCTAAGCGCGATCACAAATACTTTCAATCTTAACGACATAGATAACAAACTAGAAAATGTGGTATAAGGATTACACACTTTAGTGTGATGATATATGTCTATCCTTAAAATGTCCTGAAGCTTTTACATGTCTCCAACGAGACACCACTGTAGTTCTACTTACTCAAAATTTATGCATATGTATAGAGAAGCAGAAATAAATCTTTATATTAAAATCATCCAAATAAACTGTATAAAATGAGATCTCTAAATATCTGTGAAAATCAAAATACGCTCAACTCCTGAAAACATCTGTGAGATCAATGACTCCCATGGATGTCACATGCTCCTGAAATGGCTTGATAGGAAGCCCTTTAGTGAGCGGATCTGTAATCATTTGCTTAGTACTGATAAATTCTACAGACACTTGATGATTCTGAACCCTTTCCTTTATAACAAGGTACTTGATGTTGATATGCCTCGACCTTGATGAATGCTTGTTGTTACTAGAGATGGAAATAGTAACCGAATTATCATAAAATATTTTTAACGGTTTCGGGATATGCTCCAGTACCCGCAAACCTAAGAAGAAACTCTTTAACCATAGTGCCTGATTAGATGCCTCATGGCAAACAATAAATTCAGCTTCCATAGTGGATGAGACTGTGGTAGACTGTTTCACGCTTTTTCACTACACAGCTCCTCCCACCATCATGAAGATATATCCTAAAGTAGACTTCTTAGTGTCAACACAGCCTGCGAAGTCTGCATCTGAATATCTGACCAACTCCAACTGATCGGATCTTCTGTATGTGAGTCCAAAGTCTTTTGTTCTCTGAAGATACCATAACACTTTCTTCGCAGCTATCCAATGTTACATTCTTGGATTAGATAGATATCTTCCTAACATTTCAGTGATAAAGGTAATGTCCGGTCGCATACAGACTTGAGTATACATGATGCTCCCTACTACTGATGCGTACGAAAATTCTTTCATTCGATTCTTTTCTAAATCATTCTTTGAACACTGAAATAGACCAAATTTGTCGCCCTTCATAATGGGCGACTTTCCTGAAGCACAATTTTTCATGCCGTATCTTTCGAATACCCTAGTAATATAGGCCCTCTGTGACAGGCTGAGCAGTCCAAGTGTTCTGTCACGGTGAATCTCAATGCCGATGACGTAAGAAGCTTCACCAAGGTCTTTCATTTCAAATCTTTGAGATAAGAATTTCTTGGTGTCACTCAACATCCTGGTATCATTGCTAGCCAACAGGATGTCATCAACATACAAAATCATCATAATGAACTTACTCCTACTAGTTTTAATGTAGATGCATTCATTTGCAGTGTTCTCTACAAATCCATATGAGGAAATTACTTCATGAAACTTAAGGTACCACTGTCGCGATACCTGTTTCAACCCATAGATGGACTTCTTAAGTTTGCAAACCAAATGTTCTGAGCTAGTAGCTATAAAACCTTCGGCCTGCAACATGTATACATTCTCATTTAGATCCCTATTGAAAAATGCAGTCTTTATATCCATCTGATGTAACTCTAAATCCATATGAGCTACAAGAGCCATTATTATCCTGAATGAGTCTTTCTTGGAACTGGAGAGAAAGTCTCCTTAAAGTCAATGCCCTCACGTTGATTAAAATCCTTGGTAACAAGTCAAGATTTATATCTTTCGACATTACCCTTGGAGTCCCTTTTGGTTTTAAATATCCATTTAGAACCAATTGGCCTTATTCCAGTAGGTAACTCTACAAGATCTCATACTTTATTGTCCTGCATGGATTTCAACTCATCTTTCATGGCATCAAACTAACGAGAAGGATCAGCACTTTGTTTGACTTGTGTAAAGGATTCAGGATCCTTTTTCACCCCTATGTCAAAGTCGTGCTCCTGTAAGTATACGATGTAATCGTCTCAATTTACAGGCATTCTCTCTCTTTCAGATCTTCTCAATGGTTCAGTTTGTTGGGTCTGATCTTGATTTTCCTCATCAGTGGTTTGTATATGAGATTCTACGTGGTGCTCTACAGTGACTGTAGAATCAACTACATCATTAATGTCCATGTGATCTGGATTGATTATGACAGGAGTTACAGTCCTTTGTTCCTCAAATATAAAATTTCTTATGTTCGTACTCTCACTGTTTTCAGTATCCTCAATGAATCTAGGATTCTCAGTCTCAATAATCCTGATAGAGTGGGAAGGACAGTAGAATCGATAGCATTTTGATCTTTCTAGGTATCTAATCAAGAAGCAACTTCGGTTTTAGGATCAAGCTTCTTTTCATGCGCATTATAAACTTTGGCCTCAGCAGGACAACCCCAAACATGTAGATATCGGAGACTTGGTTTTCTCCCATTCTACAACTCAAAAGGAGTTTTATTTACTGCTTTGCTGGGAACCCTGTTTAGTATATGAACTGCGGTTTTGATCGCATCACTCCACAGAGATTCTGGAAATGTTGAATTACTGACCATGCTTCGCACCATATCCATGAGGGTGCAATTACGTCTCTCAGCCACACCATTCTGTTCTGGAGTACCAGGCATAGTGTATTGAGCGATAATGTCACAATCTTATAAGTATTTAGCGAATGGCCCTGTATTACATTCTGATTCGTCATATTTTCTATAGTATTCACCACCACAGTCAGATTTGACAACTTTAATTCTCTTATCGAGTTGATTTTCAACATCGGCCTTATAGATTTTAAAAGCATCCAGGGCATCCGATTTCTCACTGATTAGGTATAGGTACCCGAAGTGAGAGTAGTCATCTATAAAGGTGATGAAATATTTATGGTCACTCTATGAGGCTGTAGGGAATGGTCAACAGATATCTGTATGTATAACCTCTAATAGACCTATACTCTTGGTTGCACCTTTCTTTCTCGTTCTAGTCTGTTTTCCTTTTATACAATCAATGCATACTTTATAGTCAGAGAAGTCTAGAGAATGTACATTTTCTTCTCGCACAAGCCTGTTTAATCTCTCACGAGATATATGGCATAGCCGCCTATACCACAACATGAAGAAATTCTCATAGTCTAGTCTTCGCTTGGATCCCACTTTATTTTCATGCAAGGAATTAATATTGTAAACGTGAGAGACAATCAAGTCTAATTGGTATAAGTTGTTTACTATAGAGCCGGTTTCAACATTAATCGAATTAAAGTAAATACTTAAACTTTTATTTTCAAAGTGAAAAGAATATCCCAACTTATCCAAACAGAAAATTAAAACTAAATTGCGCCTTATAGATGACACACAGAATGTTTCTACTAAATCCAAAAAATGACCAAACTTCAACTTAAGCCTATAGACTCTTATTGCCTCCACGTCAACTTTGACACCATTGCCTACGTATACTGAGCGCTCCGCATCAGTTGGTGGCATGGCCTATAGTAATTCCTGCATAGAAGTGCATATGTGAATAGTAATTCCTAAATCTATCCACCAGAAATTCACTGACACATCAGTTAGATTAAATTCAAAACAGACAAGAACAGAATGATTACCTTCCTTTATGAGTCAATCCTTAAAACCTTCACAGTCGTTCTTTAAATGGCCCTCCTTTTTGTAAAAGAAGCATGGTTTACCCTTAACCCGTTTGCGTTTAGATCCATTTTCAGATTGATTCTCAAGTTTTCCAGATGGAGGACCAGAGAATCCATTATTAGAACCTTGTTTCCTCTTCCTTTTACCTTTATTCCCTTGCCCTTGCCCATGACCTGAGGTCACCATATTAACATTTTGAACTTTAACCGTCTGCCTGATTCTGTCTTCTTCTTCGACACACTGAGTGATAAGTTCATCCAATGTCCACATGTCCTTTAGGGTGTTATAGTTTACCAGGAACGTGCCGAATTGGGGAAGTAGGTTATTCATGATCAAATGAACCAGTTGATCATCAGTGAGTACAAGTCCTGGAGCACGAATCTTAGAAACAACCTCGATCTTCTTTATAATGTATTCACGGATGTTTCCTTTTCCATCGTAGGATGAGCGAGTCAACTTATTTAGAAGGATGCCCACTTCAGATTTATCAGATTTCTTCAATCGTTTTCCCATTTTAGTCAGGAAAACTTTGGCCTTATCTTTTTCAGGCATGGCGCCCTTCATAGATTCAAAAATCGAACATTTAATGACTTTTAGGCATGTATCATTTGACCTAAACCATACAACCCATCGATTATATTCAGCTTCAGTGGCATTATCAGATGGTTTTGGCGGTTCTGGTGTTATCAGGGCAAGATCCAATTGTAGACACCCTAGTACAACTTCAATGGCGTTCTTCCATTGAGCATAGTTAGACCCATTTAGGGCAGGGACTTGATGTGTATTAGTGGGAATTGAGACTGAAATATAAGAGAACATATACTCACATTAGTTCATTATTTCACAAAACGATTTCGTGATAATAAGCAAAGAATATCAGGCAAATTAAATCAATTCAGTTGTTAAGGGAGGCATCAACTGAATCATCCAGGATGAAGATGGGCCCAACCATCACATCCTGGTGAGAATCTGTTACATCATCATCATTCCTCCTGTGGGTAGAAATAATAACATGCTAGTGATCCTCCTGAACATGAAGCTCAGTGATGTCAGTGATGTAAATCTGAGACACTCAACACCTGTGGGTGAGATGAGTCTTTCAGCTTTACATTACCAGCACCATTTACTTCACCCATTCACTTGACTGTCAAACGGTAATTGTCTGTGTTTTCGTTACCATATACATGAAAAGTGAACGCAACTGTATACAATTATCCTTAACCCAATGTTATAAGTCTGTACTTGTAAAGTTTTCATCGATTGAGGTCACTATGGTGGCTAACACAATCGAATCCAAAACTACAAATATAGACTTTAGGATTGCTATTATAATCCTGCCTCATAATGGATTATATCCCTATTAGTCTGATGCTGCCCACAAGATAGTCGGTATTTGATCATTGGAACATGTAGGAACCTTAAAGTGAAACATACGTACAGGTTTCACATTATGTGTTCTGATGGTCTATAACAACTTCTAAAGATGGGTAATGGCTTATTATCAGGCTAAATCAAGACTGTATAATCTAGACATGTTCAGAGAACATAATAATATCAACTATCCACATTCACAAGATTGATGATCAGCAAAGAACTTTGGATGGATTGATACATGCAAAGATGTCCATGGGATGATTATCTTAACCCAAAATTCTAAATACTTACAAGATCATCTTCTTGGTAAATGAGTTCAAGTTATATGCTTATGATTGAATAAACAGACGATCCAGATCATTTCTTAAATATGGAATAAAATCCCATGTCCCAAAAAATATGATCAATGGGCCCAGATAACAAGTCAGGGCCCATCAATATAAACAAATAAGTGTTTATTTGTTTATACTGATAGATACCACTGCCTAGACGACTGTTTCAGGCCGTACAACGACCTTATTAACCTGCAAACTTATTCTCTACCCCTTTAACTTCATAGCTCTCTAGTTGTTTCATGTAGATCTACTCTTCTAACTCCCCATGTAGGAATGTAATCTTGACATCCATTTATTCCAACTCGAGATCTTATTGGGTAACCAGCGTCAACATGAATCTGATAAATACTTTCTTAACCACCTGCGTGAATATTTCTATGAAGTCGATTCCTTATCTTTGTACATATCCCTTTGTTATCATCCTCACTTTGTATCTATCTTGTTTCTTTTTAAATAACTACTTACATCCGATCGCTTTTCATCCCACTGGAAGCTCCACTAGCTCTCATGTGTGGTTTTCGTACAACGAGTCCATCTCATCGTCCATAACTGCCTTTCACTTTTCTGCATCAGACTCATAAGAGCCTCCTGAATAGTAGATGGGTCTTCCTCATTTGTATTGAGGACATATGCAATATTAGAGTCATCCTTGTATCTTGTCGGTAACCTATAATCACGCGGTGAGTTTCTTCTCATAGGTGGCTGCTCCATCTGCTCCTGTACCTATCTGTGCATCCGTCTCTACCTGAGTATCATTTATATCAATCTGAACGTATGCGATCAACCTTTCTAGTTCTTCTTGCTCCTCTTGATCATTCTTATGGAATAGGGAGCTTTCATCAATCTAACATCACACTAGTGATGACCCTAAGTATGACCTTGTCGAATAACCTGTAACCTTTCACATCAACACCACACTACGTCAAAACAGTGAAAAAAGGACGGTCAAAAACTGTCTCAAAGGGCCATAAAGGACGGTCTTGGACCGTTGCAAGGGCCGTCATATTTTGGGGCATCGTATTACTTAAAGGACGGCCATAAACCGTCTCTAAAGAAAGATAGTCTATAACCGTCTATAAGGGTAGACACTAAATGGCTGTATTGAAGCTAAAAAGGACGGTTCTAGACCGTCCGTAAAAAGGACAGTCCATGACCGTCAACAAAAAAGACTGCTATAGGCAGTCTTTGATGAACCATTAAAGGACGAACATGGACCATCCCTGTAAAGGACAATTATAAGCCGTCTCTGATGAACCTAAAAAGGACAGTCTTAGACTGTTCTTAAAAAGGACTGTTTTGGACCGTCCTTTTTAAGGACTGTTTTGGGCTGTCTCTAATGAACCTAAATAGGACAATCTTAGACTGTCCCTGATGCTGAAAGACCTGGTAATAAAAAATCTGATATATTCAATTGAAACCTGTATTTTTTAATATTTTAAACATAAAAAAATGTTGCAATACAATTAAAACTAAATATTAAACAAAATTTATATTACTTCACAATAAAAAAAATATAATATTTACAACAATAAATTGAAAATGGTCTTGAATAAAAATAAATAAATAAATAAATAACAAATCCTCTGTGGTCTACTTCTAGCACGAGTGGTGTCAAAAGGCTGAAGTGCTTGTAGGCCTAAATTTAGGCACAATTAATTAAAATCCTGCACAAGAAAAAAAAAGAGAGTCAAAATGTAGCATTCAACAAAGATAAAAAAATGAATTAAAAAATATGCCATTAATTTCAAGGTTGAAAGATTTTACCAACAATGACTTATGCAAAGAACTAGAATATGCTTTTAAGGGAATCAATTGACCAAAATACCTTTTTTCCTTTTTGATTTTGCCCTAGAAAGTGTCAAGGTAAAGCATTTTTAGGCTCTCATGGTGTGTTCATCACATTCAACCCATACAACAAGTTCATTCCACCATGATGATCATGTGAGGCCAAAAAATTAAGTCCAATAATTAGGTGAGCTACATATGAATTTGAAGGTCTTTAGGTGGTTTAGGCCAATCTTTTATTCCATTCTCATACAATAAACATTAGATTTAGCAGATGATGTGGAATTGAGAATAGGTTAACGTTTAGGTTTAAGAAATCGGGTTCGAGTTCGGGATCAGGTTTAGGTTTGGGTTTTCAACTTTAGGTTTAGGTTTAGGTTAGGGAGTTGAGATTAGGATTAAGTGTAGGTTTAGGTTTAAGGATTTGAGAATACATTTTGGTTTTAGGTTTAGGTTTAGGTTTAGGTTATAGGTTTAGAGAATTGAGAATAGGTTAAGGTTTAGGTTTAGGAAATCGGGTTCGGGTTCGGGATCGGGTTGAGGTTTGGGTTTTTAAGTTTATGTTTAGGTTTGGTTAGGGAGTTGAGATTAGGATTAGGTGTAGGTTTAGGTTTAAAGATTTGAGAATACATTTAGGTTTTAAGTTTAAGCTTAAGTTATAGGTTATAGGTTTAGGTTTACGTTTAGGTTAAGGTTTAGGTTTAGGTTATAAGCTATAGGTTTAGGGAATTGAGAATAGGTTAAGGTTTAGATTTAGGAAATCGGGTTCGGGTTCGGGATCAGGTTTAGGTTTAGGTTTCAAGTTTAGGTTTAGGTTTAGGTTTAGGTTAGGGAGTTGAGATTAGGATTAGGTGTATGTTTAGGTTTAGAGATTTGATAATACATTTAGGTTTTAGGCTTAGGCTTAGGCTTAGGTTTAGGTTTTAGGTTATAGGTTAAGGTTTAGGTTTTAGGTTTAGGTTAAGGTTAGGTTATAAGTTACAAGTTAGATTATAGGTTATAGGTTAAGGTTTTAGTTCATAGGTTTTGGTTTAGGTTAAGGTTATAGGTTTAGGTTAAGGTTTAGATTTAGGTTATAAGCTATAGGTTTAGGAAATTGAAAATTGGTTAACGTTTAGGTTTAGAAAATCGGGTTCGGGTTCGGGATCGGGTTTAGGTTTGGGTTTTCAAGCTTAGGTTTAGGTTTAGGTTAAGGAGTTGAGATTAGGATTAGGTGTAGGTTTAGGTTTAGGGATTTGAGAATATATTTAGGTTTAGGTTTTAAGTTATAGGTTAAGGTTTAGGCTATAGGTTTAGGAAATTGAAAATTGGTTAACGTTTAGGTTTTAAGTTATAGGTTAAGGTTTAGATTTAGGTTATAAGCTATAGGTTTAGGAAATTAAAAATTGGTTAACGTTTAGGTTTAGAAAATCGGGTTTGGGTTCGGGATCGGGTTTAGGTTTGGGTTTTCAAGTTTAGGTTTAGGTTTAGGTTAAGGAGTTGAGATTAGGATTAGGTATAGGTTTAGGTTTAGGGATTTGAGAATACATTTAGATTTAGGTTTTAAGTTATAGGTTAAGGTTTAGGTTTTAGGTTTAGGTTTAGGTTAAGGTTAGGTTATAAGTTATAAGTTATAAGTTAAGGTTTTAGGTCATAGGTTTTGGTTTAGGTTAAGGTTATAGGTTTAGTTTAGGTTAAGGTTTAGGTTTAGGTTATAAGCTATAGGTTTAGGGAATTGAGAATAGGTTAAGGTTTAGGTTTAGGAAATCGGGTTTGGGTTCGGGATCGGGTTTAGGTTTGGGTTTTCAAGTTTAGGTTTAGGTTTAGGTTACGGAGTTGAGATTAGGATTAGGTGTAGGTTTAGGTTTAGGGATTTGAGAATACATTTAGGTTTTAGGTTTAGGTTTAGGTTTGGGTTTTAGGTTATAGGTTAAGGTTTAGGTTAGATTATAGGTTATAAGTTTAGGTTATAAGTTTAGGTTATAAGTTTAGGTTATAGGTTATAGGTTAAGGTTTTAGGTCATAGGTTTTGGTTTAAATTAAGGTTATAGGTTTAGGTTAAGGTTAAGGTTTAGGTTATAAGCTATAGATTTAGGGAATTGAGAATAGGTTAAGGTATAGGTTTAGGAAATCGGGTTCGGGTTCGGAATCGGGTTTAGGTTTAGGTTTTCAAGTTTAGGTTTAGGTTTAGGGTAGAGAGTTGAGATTAAGATTAGGTGTAGGTTTAGGTTTAGGGATTTAAGAATAGATTTAGGTTTTAGGTTTAGGTTTAGGTTTTAGGTTATAGGTTAAGGTTTAGGTTTTAGGTTTAGGTTAAGGTTAGGTTATAGGTTATAAGTTTAGGTTATAAGTCATAGGTTAAGGTTTTAGGTCATAGGTTTTGGTTTAGGTTAAGGTTATAGGTTTAGATTAAGGTTAAGGTATAGGTTTAAGTTATAAGCTATAGGTTTAGGGAATTGAGAATAGGTTAAGGTTTAGGTTTAGGGTGTGGTTTAGGTTTAGGGATTTGAGAATACATTTAGGTTTTAGGTTTAGGCTTAGCGAATTGAGAATAGGTTAAGGTTTAGGTTTAAGAAATCGGGTTCGGGTTCAGGATTGGATTTAGGTTTGGGTTTTCAAGTTTAAGTTTGAGTTTAGGTTAGGGAGTTGAGATTAGGATTAGGTGTAGGTTTCGGTTTAGGGATTTGGGAATACATTTAAGTTTTAGGTTTAGGTTTAGGGAATTGAGAATAGGTTAAGGTTTAGGTTTAGAAAATCGGATTTGGGTTCAGGATCTGGTTTAGGTTTGGATTTTCAAGTTTAGGTTTAGGTTTAGGTTAGGGAGTTGAGATTAGGATTAGGTGTAGGTTTCAGTTTAGGGATTTGAGAATACATTTAGGTTTTAGGTTTAGGTTTAGAGAATTGAGAATAGGTTAAGGATTAGGTTTAGGAAATCAGATTCGGGTTCAGGATCGGGTTTAGGTTTGGGTTTTCAAGTTTAGGTTTAGGGAATTGAGAATAGGTTTAGGTTATAGGTCATAGGTTTTAGGTTATAAGTATAGCTTTTGGGATTTCAGAATAGGTTTAGGTTATAAGTTTAGGTTTAGGTTATAGGTTATAAGTTTAGGTAACTGAGAATAGGTTTAGTTTATAGGTTTAGGGTGTGGTTTAGATTAAGGGTGAGGTCCCTGTAAAAACAGATATAAACACGGTCTGTCCAAATTGTCAGGCCCTTCCAATGTTGTTCATAAGAAATGGACAGCTTCATCATGGTCAGCGGTTCCCACCTTCTAGGGACCCCCGCTCATCCGGATAGCTCCGACGCACATCCGGGTATACTCCATTAATTTCGAGCAAATACATAAACACGGCCTGTCCAAATTGCCAGGCCCTTCCAATGCTGTCCATAGGAAATGGACAGCTTCATCATGATCAACGGTTCCTACCTTCCATGGACCCTCGTTCATCCGGATAATTTCGACGCACTTCCGGGTATACTCCATTAATTTCAAGCAAATACATAAACACGGTCTGTCCAAATGGTCAAGCCCCTCCAATGTTGTCCATAGAAAATGGACAACTTCATCATGGTCATAACAGCGGTTCCCACCTTTTAGGGACCCCCACTCATCCAGATAGCTCTGACGCACATCCGAGTCTGCTCCATCAATTTCGAGCTAATACATTTAAAAATAACATAAATATATCTAAAAGCATCTGGATACCTGGAGAAGGCCTCCATATTTATATTGTTGGTTACTCATTCCTTTGTCCACAAGCCACAATCGACCGAAGGAATAATATCATTAAATAACCTATACACATAATTTAATGTTTACACATCATTAAAGATATATAAGGAATAAGAAAAAATGAATTTACCTATACACATCATTAAATGTTTCCCTATAAGGAGGTGATATTATATCTTTGATGGCCACAACCTATATGACAGAGAAAAATGTAACCAATACAGTCTGTTACAATTCAAAGGAGAAAAAAGATTTGTGGTTGCACCGATATTCTAGTACATTACGAACGGCTGCCTACGTACCCAAAAAGTCAAATTGGGATCAAGCCACTACGTAGTTCTTTTTAATTAACCAAGTTACTAAAGGTCATAAATTTCATATTTAACAAAGTATCATTGAACGTCATCTTAAATTGTTTCTGGTTGGTGCATTTAAAAAAAAATTTGGTGCACAATCAATGTATATTCTTGTTACATCTCGTACTGCAACAAGAGACAACGTTCTGTCAATACTTTAGTTACATTTGAAATTGAAATCCTTTAGTGACTTCGTTAATAAAAAATAAATGACAACAAGTCATAATTAATAAAAAGGATGCTAAAGATTAAATAAATAAAAAAGGCAACTTGATCAAAAAAGTATTTCATTGAATAATCAAGTTTTCGTCATACAAAATGTCTTAAAGTTCAAAAAGTTAAACAAAACTACTGAATATTCAAATTCTCATCAGAAATTTGGGCCAAACAAAAATTTCACCCAATTGAATATCTTCAAATGTCCTGTCATCATTAAACAACTCTGCTGTGCGAACGTTGATATCATCTATTACAACTCTGATGCATTCTGGAGGGATGCCTATATTATCTGACACCATTCGCCCACTAGCAACAGTCCGACCATGGATATCTCTCAATTAACAAATTTGTTCCATCGATGGAATTGTTGCAGAGTCTTCTTGAATACTTGAGGGCTCACCAGATCGACGGTTTAGGTTAAGTTTATAGGTTTAGGTTTAGGTTTAGGTTAAGTTTTAGGTTTAGGTTATAAAGTATAGGTTTAGGGAATTGAAAATAGGTTAAGGTTTAGGTTTAAGAAATTGGGTTCGGGTTTAATTTTGGGTTTTTAAGTTTAGGTTTAGGTTTAGGTTAGGGAGTTGAGATTAGGATTAAGTATAGGTTTAGGTTTAGGGATTTGAGAATACATTTAGGTTTTAGGTCATAAGTTTAGGTTTGGTTCATTTATTTTGTCCACTTATTTTAAGGCATGAGTTCAAAAATAAAGCAGATTCATATAAAACAATGGTGATTGAATGCCCACCATTAAAAACTTCCTAAGGCCCACCATGAAAACATAAATATCACCAAACTTTTGTGGCCTCGAGAAGTTTTAATGGCAAGTGTGTGGTGAGGTCTACATGAGATTTAAATCTTCTTCATTTTTGGGCTCATGCCATAAAATTATTTGGAAGATCCACATCCCACCAAAAGGTCATGTTTATTTACCGCTTGCAGCTGCAGCTGTCATTAAATGTAATTTTGCCCATTGAATGTCTACTCCATTTTTGTTCCCCAGCCAACCAATCGGATGTTTGAAATGATATGATTCAGGCCAACCAAACAGATGCGGATTGTGTAGCGAGGAACTCACCATGATATAGCATGGTGTGGATGCTCTGTGGGGCCCACCATGAGGTATGTATTTTATCCACCCATTTTTCTCACTCATTTTAAGATTGGAACCCAAAATTGAAGTATATCCAAAGCTCTAATGGACCATACCACGAGAAAGGAATTCAACGCCCCAGCTATTGACTACTTCTTAGGGCTATATAAGCTTTGGGTAAGCTGGTTTTCCCTTCATCCATCTTATGAGATGGTTGGATGACAAATAAATATCACTGCATGTATGTATGCGTGCATACACACACATGCATAATCTGTCCATCCATGCATGCATGCATACGTTTCATCCATCCATGCATGCATGCATACATATACACATACATACATGTGTTTTATCATACATATGAATGGATTTACAAAGACTACCAAAAAAGTCAATCGAGGTCCCAAATCTAAAGACTGCCAAACAAGTTTAGGAATTCGAGTTCGGGTTCGAGTTTGGGTTTGGGTTTAGGTTATAGATTTTGGTTTTGGTTTAGGTTATAGGTTATAGGTTTAGGTTTAGCTTTAGGTTTCAAATAGATATCTCAATGACAATATATGTGAAGAGAGGCCATGAAGAAAAATGATAATAATAATAGAAAAGGTGGGGGCAAACTGCCTAAATTCAAACTAGAAATTTTAACTAGTAAGTAAATGAAGTAGCTCAGAAATCAATAACCCAATAAAGGAAGGATATAGACCTTAAGAGAGTGATCTACCCTCACTGACATTCAATAAAAAATAAAAACAAAAACATGTGAATAGATTGAAAGAACAACAATCCACTATCAAAACAGCGTGAAAAGTATACTAAGAAGCAAAGGAATGAGAATGCCCATTCCACTGTGTATTCATATGATATCAACCAAAAACCAAAAATTAAGAAGAATCAAGTTCTTATGCTCAATCAGATTTCTTTCAAAGTCAACAAAAGAATCCTCATTCTCATAAGTCAACAAATATAAAAGAAAATCCACACTAGTTTACCATCACACATTCAACCAAAAAGAAAAAGAAAAAGAAAAAGAAGAAAAAAAACTAATCCAAATATAGCTCAGCACAAAAGATTAAACAGCTCTGTTTGAGTTTTAAGTTTTTACAAGTGGAGCCCATGGTTCACTGAATTCAAATAGGTGGATGTCATCATCCTTTCATGGGGGTCATCAAATAGGTGGATGTCATCATCCTTTCATGGGGGTCACCAAATAGATGTCTAAGAAAAAAAAGTAGCAAGAGTTCATACCATGATACCATTCACACATCTTTGTCAAGGAAGTGCGCCATGGATGAGACATTAATTACCTTCAGTTCAGACCCATACTTCATTCTTGAGTATGTCCCAACTATGGAATGTTCAACACTGCATTCCCTTAAGAAGCATCCATGTGAAATTATGGAGTCCAAAATCTGTAGTAATAATAAGTAAGCACAGGTAAATATTTGTATCAAAGAGTTAAAGGCTCATAAGCAAGAATAGTTAATACACATCATACCTAGCATTTTTCTATCTTCGTTGGTGGTAGAAACCTAGGAGACGTGAAGATTGGCTTCAGCAAATCATAAAATTGAAACTTGGGAGGCTTCACCAAACATTAGACAGCTTCAGTTTGAAAAAAAAAAAATTTGTCAAACTAAAAAATAAACTATACACAGACAAGTAGTTCACGGGAGATTTACCTAATATGTGAGAGCCAAGTTAGCATCAAAAAAGGACTTAACGGTCCCAATATCTTCCCAGTAGCCATTAAATAGATATGCCTGACAAGGTATGAATGTGACAACCTTGTTAGAGACTTCTACTTCTATGGTTTAAATGCAACTTTTGTCCATTTACAGAAATCTCAACTTGACTCATTCAAATGTAGCAGGTGCATGAAGAAATAAAAATAAAATAAAGTAGGATATTATGCACCAAAAGAATTGGGAGTTTTAACTTAACGTACCTGCAAAGACCCCATTTTTGGTTGAACACATCAATTTAAGCAAAAATACAAATAATATAACATGCATCTACTTTGGATTTTATAATGGTCTTTCAAATGGAACCCATATCAATAGTATTTTGCAAAACAAACAGATAAATGAAGAAAGAGAAAAACTCTTAGTCCAGTAGAGTATGATGGATGATGTGCAGGCACTTAGAAATTACTTAAGACAACATACATAACATATCATAATTCAACAAAACACCAGTTCTTCTACTGACACATTTTAATGCTTCGGTTTCCTTACTAGGCTCTCTAATTGTAGGCCACATGTTGAATGGTTAGGATTACCAGGGAGGTTTGTGGATCATGGACCACCATAAGATTAAAGGCCTAGATCACCAAATTGCTAGCGTATTCTCAGCTGAGAATCATGGGCACTAAGTTCCTCCAGGTGGAGCCCACAGTTCGGTGATCTAGGTAGTTGATCTGATGATCCCTAAAGGTTATCCATATAGAAAGATCCCAACCATCTTTCACCTTTACCAATTGAATATTGAATGTGGATCATTGCCTTATCTGACAATACATGTTTTGCTTGCATTGAATTGAAGGAATTATTTAAAAATAATAATAAAAAAGAGAACAATTTTAGATTATTACAGATTTTTGCAATGATATGCAGAGAAAGAGATCTGTGATTTTCTACTTTCGAATGCAAGTATGGATCAAACAAATCGAAATCTATTTCAGGTCTAGAATTTAGAAAAGTTAGGTTTAAAAACCCAAACGTACTGTAGAAAATTTAGGAACATTTGAAAACCCAATAAAAGATAAAATAGAAAATCGATTTTGAGATGAAATTACAGAGAGAGAGAGAGAGAGAGAGAGAGAGAGAGAGAGAGAGAGAGAGAGAGAGATTCACCGATCTCTAAGATGGAAATGAGGAATTCAGAAGTGCAGACTTGAATCGAAAACCCCCAAATCTGTAAGCCCTAAAATCCCTAAATTCTGTAAGCCCTAAATTCTCCAAATCTATAAGCCCTAAAATCCCCAAATCTGTAAGACCTAAAATCCCCAAATCGAAAAGGGAAGCGAGATAGACAGAGATGAAGGAAGAGAGATCGAGAGAGAGTACCTTCAATTTGACGGTAGCTGTTGTTGATGGAGGTTGGGCCGCCATGCATTGGGACTTGATCCGCTGCTATCGTCGATGAGGAAGACTATGAACGTCGTCGGTGGATGATGGGTTAGGGTTTGGAGAAGAAAGAGGAGGGCGAGAGAGATAGAGAGGAGAGGGGGACGCAGATAAGCTACTGACAGGTTGAGAGGGGGACGCAGATTAGCTACTGACAGGTTGAGAGAGAGAGAGAGAGGGAGGGAGAAGAGGAGGGCGAGAGAGAGAGGTGAGGGGGACGCAGATTAGCTACCGACGAGAGAGAGCGAGAGGGAGAGGGAGGGAGAACGGATTGCAGAGAGACAGAGAGGGAGAGGGATTTGGGACTGTGGGCGCGCGCAGGATTCTTTTGGGGTGGAACGGATTGGCTACTCCCCTTGATATTAAACCAGGCCCGGGGCTGGTCTTCGGTGGTCTGTGGGCCCCACCATGATGTATGTGTTTCATCCAATCCGTTCATCCATTTTTAAAGATCATTTTAGGTCTTTGTCCTAAAAATAAGAGAGATATAAATCTTAGGTGGACCACACCACAGGAAAACAATAGTGATTGGATATCCATCATCTAAATCCTCCTAAGGCCCACTGTACTGTTTATCTGACATCCAATTTGTTGATTTGGTCATAAAGGCCCAGATGAAGGGAAAAAAACAAAGATCAGCTTGATCCAATACTTTTATGGCTCCCAAAAATTAAGTTTTTAATGGTCGACATTTATTCAATACTTTTTCCTGTAATGTGGTCCACTCGAGATTGGGATATAACTCATTTTTTTATAATATCATAAAATGATCTATAAAAATAGATGGACAGCATGGATGAAACACACACATCATGGTGGGGCCCACAAACCATCGAACACAAAAGTTGGAGGGGTTACCCTCCATTAAAACATTCATAATTATTTTTTGGGCTCACAGAGATGTGGTTCACAAATCTAGCCCATCCATTATGTGTGTGCCACTTGGATGAGGCATCATACCAAGTTTCAGACGCATCCAAATTTCAGGTGGGGCCCCACCAAGTGCTTTTATATGTTTTAGGCATGTCTTCACATGATTTTAGATGATATGGCCCACCAGAGTTCTATATACGACTGATTTTTAGGATATCCCATAATTTAAAGGGGACCCATCAAATGCACGGTGTTGATTTATGACACACGTCATGGTGGGGCTCACACAACTCGACCTCATAGGGAGTTCCCATGAGCTCGACGTATAGAACCTTTTCCATATATATATATATATATATATATATATATATATATATATATATATATATATATATATATATATATATAATATTTTAAAAATATAAAACTTATGATTTATTTGTTATATCCGCATTTTTCATCCATTTTGAGATATCATTTTAAGTCACGAGCCAAAGAATGAGACAGATAAAAATTTGTAGTGGACCCCACCACAGAAAACAACGGGAGGGTGATTCCCACTGTTGAAACTATCCTAAGGCCCATTGTAATGTTTATTTGAAATCCAACTGGTTCAAAAGTATATAAAAAAAAATGGTCATGGGGCCCACATTGCACCAACCAGTAGCCATTGGATGGTGTAGGGAGAGTAGTCAATCTGTTCCCCTTATTTGTGTTGTGGTCCATTTAATCTTTGAATACGAATCATTTTTTAGATAATTCTATAAAATGATCTTGAAAAATGGATGAACGCTGTGTGTTGATCCCAAATTTTCGGTAAATCCAAAACTCAAGTGGACCATGCCACACAAAACAGTGTGGAATAATGATTTCCACTGTTGATACCTTCCTTGGGCCCACGATAATGTTTGTCGTCCAACCTGATTCCCACTGTGTGGTAGCATCAATCTATATATTTGTGTATCCTTCTTAATAAATTTGGTTCCTTGTGATATTTAAATGCATAATGTTATGGTTTTGCTTCTGTTTTGATTGGACTATACTGTGGTTCTAGGATCCTAGCCTCATTATGGAATGGTAGTTGGTTCTGTAATGATATTTGAATACTATATTGATCTTTTCCTTTGGGAGTTCCATGACCTGCTGCTAGAAAGATCTTCTTGTCCCCTTAGTTCCCTATATGTGTTGGATCTTCCAATATAAATCCAATCTGATATGTTCGAATGTGATTTGCAATTCACAGATCTTCTTTTCACAATGAATCTGTCAATGTCTAGTATCTATGGCTGATCTGATGCTGTTATTGTCAATAGCTTTTTCAGTTTAAGTCACATTGTGTTTGATCTGTTTGAGCTGAGATCAAGAACATTCATTGGTTTTAAATCTATTGTCACATTAGCCTGCTTTGTTCTGTTCTCATCTGCATTCCATATATAGATCTTCTTTTTCATTTATTTATTCTGTCTGCATTGTGGTTTTGATGAACATTCATTGGTTTCAAATCTACTGTCACACTTGTTTGGTAATGTTATTGAAGTTTGAATATTAAATACTGAATCTGAAATTACCTTTGTTAACAAATTAGTTAAAATCTCTAAAATTTGTTAATTTAATACATTTGTCCTTGTCTCTTTAGCTGGTATAGGTTGTAGGCTAATAGCCAATACCGGCCCATTTGACAGTTAACAAAATAGGGTGCCCACTGGGATCTAGCTAGAAATGGTCAATAACGTTAGTGTCTCTATGTAGCAAGCTGGTTGTGTGCATGTGTATGCAAAATCATCATGCCATTATTTTTAGTCTGAATGCATAGATTAAGTTGAATGTGATCAATCCTTAAGGTGGTATGTTACACTTCAATTTTGTTGAATGTAGGATGCCCATGCCTTTGTGAAAGATTTGGATTTCAGGAAAATGAAAATATTTGTATATGTCTGAAAAATGTTTGTATATGTTAATCATCATGTGACAAAAGCATTTCTTTAGAATGATTACCAATCCAAGGTGAGGCATGTCAAATAGATGTTTCAAGTTGATGATTATAATCTATTTTTATCTGCTTTTACTGTCATTCTTTCGTTAGTGCTTGCTAAGAATCAGATAAAATGGTTGGGCAATCCAGACCAATGGATGGACTATACAATATGTGCAAAGCAATAAGTTGCATTGTGAGTCAATATAGGCATTTACATATAAATCTCAGAAGAATATTAGTCTTGCAACCATTTATTTAGCTATTTGATTCAATAATGGATTGATGGATTCGGGCTCTCAAAAATAATCCTTGTTTTAAGCTCTAGGGTTTTTTCTGGTTCATAGATCCAATCCACTCATTATGTGTGTCCCACTTGGATGAGGAGTCAGCCCAAGTTTCATACACATCCAAAACTCATGTGGGCCCCACCAATTAAATGCTTTTATATGTTTTAAGGATGTCTTCACATAGTTTTAGATGTTATGGCCCACCTAAGTTTCGTATACGACAGATTTTTGGACTTAAAGGGGACACGTCAAATGCATAGTGTTGATGTTCTACATACATCATGGTGGGGCGCACACAGATTAACCTCATGGGAAGTTCCCATGAGGTGACTGTTGAGGGTCAAATAGTGCATATTAGACCCCATTTATTACTTGGATTTACGAGCATAATATTGTTTAATGCCCAGTTTTAATCGTGTTTTGTTGCAGGGTGTGATTAGGAGAGTTGACTGAAAAAGGATGCCAAAAGCTGAGATTTAATGATCTGATGACACCAAAGGCAAGGGACACACTCCAGGGGACCAAGATTGACAGATATACACGGTCAGAAATCCGAGAAAACTAAGAAATTGAAGCTCAAGTGACTTGAAATGCATCCAGAATGCAAGATCACATGGTTCCCGCCATCCGATTGACTCGAAACTTCATACATGCGATGTGGGCCATAAATTAACCGTACATGTTAAATTTTAGCTATTAAAGATCTCGAAAAGTGGGCCAACGGACAGATCAGCCCATTAATCTTCAATTTGGGGCCCACCTGATATCTAGAACTGCCTCAACTTTGGTACTGACGGTTGAAATAATATGATAAAAAAGATGGACGGTGCAGATTTTGCACAAACACTACAGATGGCCCATATGTACAATGTGTGTACATGGTGTACACACGTGCCTAGCGTACACCGGACCAGATGCTTGGTCCAAGCTAGCGCTGACCCGACCCTCTCCTTCAAAAAAAAAAAAAAAAAAAAGGAAATTTCTATTTTCAGCGTGACGGACGGACGGCGTCCGTTTTGCAGACGGTAGTGGGCCCCACCCATTGCTCGTACGACCAATCTGATCCGTCCACCGTGTAGAGGGCTTCGAGAACTACAAAACCATACTGACCTTTTGCATCCATGCGTGCACATGTATGAGATACAGAGGCCACAAAAAGGCTATCCTATAGCGTTCAAATCTGATCTTTTAGTTATTTCTTCTCTGAGACATGCCAATGGACGTTCAAAACCACTCATTCTTAACTGAAATTTCGTTCTGAATCTAATGGACGGGGTGGATTTTTTAAAAAATGCTTCTGTGGGGCCCACCGATCACAACAGCGAAATGGTGCGAAAGGTTTCGCACATCTGCAAGAATCGACTTTTCCGGGCAGTTTTGGCCCACCATCTTTGATCATATGGCAGATCTGAACCGTCTATCATGTAGAGGACCCAAGAAAGTCCTAAGGGACAGTGTTTCTTTGAAATTTGAGTGAGAAAAGTGGCGTGTTTTGAGGCAACGAACTTGGCTGCGAAAAAGCTTTCAATGGGCATGCATAGCTTTCCAAATCCGATTCAAATCCGATTTTCACCACTCCAGCAGCTATATAAGGAGGTTTTGGACATGGGGAGCATTCATTCAGGTCTTGGGAGGAAGATTCAGAGCTGGGAAGGAAGGCTCAGGACGGACGTCTGCAAGAGAGAGAGTTGAGTTTGTTTATTTCTTTTATTTTATTTTGTTTTGAGATATCTAGCCTATTCATGTTGGGCTAAACCTCCTAGCTAGGGCTAGGAGGTGAAACTTGTAGTGAGATGGGAGAGTTTAATTTATGAATTTTTTATTTAATTTATGAATTGAATTAATGTTGATGCTAGTTTAATTAATGACATGTTTTAGTCTTTAATGGTCTGTTGTGACTAAAATTACAATGGGTCTGCAATGGCTTTGATCATGTCCTTTTTTTCTTTATGTTTATGACGTCAGGAAGCCCTGTTGTTCACTATAGTCTCCTGGGCATGGTTGGATGACGGTACCCTTCCTAACTTTCATAGCATGTGATTGGTTGGTAATTAGTTTAATTCTGTTGTTTGCCATAGTCTCTTGGGCATGGTTTGGTGATGGAATCCATTCTAATTCATATACCTTTCATCTCTTGAAAACTAGATCAATGACAGTTCAGTTAATTTTCATGAAACATGCATAAGATCTCCCTGATCTCTACAAGTGGATCCTCTGAATCCCTAGTTCCCTTCTCCTGATTTCTCTCAAGTTTAGATAATTATTTCACCAGTATTCCTTCAAAATCAATCAGATTAGATTTCATCTTAGCCTAGTTCTAGTTCTAGATAATTTCAGATAACGTACAAGTTTCAGTCCCTTGGGATTCGACCTCGGTCTTACCGAGTTATTACTACATCACAACCCTGCACTTGGGGAGTGAACAAGTTTTTGACGTCGTTACCGGGGACTGTCGGATACGTTTTTCTGAAATTAATTAGTTTTAGGATTAGTTTAAGATTAGGATTTTTACTAACTTCAGTTTTAGGTTTAGATTTTCCTGATTTTTTTTGAACTAACTTGTCTTTCCTGTTTTGTAGGATTCTGAGATAGAAACTTCTAATTTGGTGATATCTTTTCTAATTTCTTTATTTTTTCTCTATTAGGGTTTTTAGAAATTTTATAATCTTAGACTAACTGTTTTAGAAACTAACTTGTTTTGTTTTCTTCTGCAGGATCTTAACATAGGAACTTCTTATTTGGTAACACCCTTCTAACTTCTTCTCTTACTTTCCATATTTCTATAGGACTTTTCTTTTGTTCTAGGATTAGACTTAGAGTCAGGGTTCTACCATGGAATCGTGGGTACGTGCATACGCTGAGATGGATAGGAGATATTGGGGAATGCCCGAGGGTTGTGGAATTCAACGTATACCTCAAGATTTTTCTCCATCACAAACAGACATCGAGAACCGACTAGAACATTATCTTCCATCGGTTAATAGGGCTGTATACGATCGTAATTATGGGAATGAGGATTATTATCAGCCATCATATTCTCCCATGTATGATCAGTATGACTATAACTAGTGGAAACATCAAAGCTGTGAAGATGAACCAATAACATGTTATAAGGATTATCCTCTTGGATACCCTAACATTGAGATCCAACCAGAAACGATCCAAGAGGTTTCATTTCAGTATCACTTAGCATGTTGTGAAGAAAGTATAAAAACTTTGGAATCACTTATTTCAAGTGATTATTCTCTTGGACCCTCTAACTTTGAGATTCAACCAGAAACGAACCAGGAAAATTCAATTCAGCATAACATGGAGTGGTTTGCGGAATTCAGAAAAGCAATGGAAGGACTCAATTTGTGCCTTGATAGAATAGAGGAGGCTCGGTCATCCCAGCCACGACTCATTCCAGAAATACAATGCGAGGAAAGTGATCCTAACTCGCCTTTGAAGAACTCTAGAATTTGGAATGAGGAGTTGGATTCCATTAACGAGCATACGGTCCAATTTACCGATGAGTCGATTTCTATGACTGTTCAAAAGAATGGGGAAGAGACATGGCTTTCTTTCAAATATAATGATACACTTCAATCACATGACACACTAGATTCTAATGATGATGAAGATGTTAGTTTATGCGAATCTCAACCCATTCTAGGTGAAGAATATGAAGAAAGTGATTTCATCCCAAGTGTACACTGCACTGAACCAAAATATGATGAGTATTGGGATGACAATCCTGAATGTATAACCACAATTCCCCTGGAACTAATCTCAAGTTTGGTCCAAGTTAATGATCAAGAAGTACGCGAAGAGAACGGTCATAATGAGATACCTCACTCACCTGACATGTCTGATCTAAAAGTGGAGGAGCCCCTTATGACCGACCCTTATAACTCTTGTGAAACATATTTGGACCACTCCCCTGAATTGCATGATGATATGATTCGGGAGAAAGATGAGTTGCGCGCTACGACTCTAGAATTTGAAACCACCCATTGAGGCCACCATCTAAACTGTTGAATGTGGACGATTCAATGCCTCTTCTGAGTAATTTTAATGAACAGAGTGATCATATCAATGCTTCGCATACTGACCCTCAATCTGTCTGTGCAGGGTTAGAGCAAGAGAGCATATATCCGTCCACTTTCAAGGATGATGGATTCCTTGAACAGATCATCACGAGCTCCAAGGTGAAAAATAAGTCACTCTCAGAAGAATGTCCCAACTCTTTTAATGATTGCTTGGCATACTTTGCCGATTCAAATGATCCCATGATAAGAGACATAGTGAATGCCTTGCAAGACAACATCTCGGCAGTCAGTACTGACCGAGAGAACCCTTACTCTGAAGCCCCTTCTTCCACAGATCCTGAATGTTTACCGTTAGGGGATAAGGAGCTAGAAATTGAACCGAAGTCTGCTACTTTGGAATGTGTTGAGACTACACCTCTTCCTGAAAATTTTTCTCAACTTGATCTATCTGTAGTCTCTGATTCACCATGGGATACTAACTCTGAAACTTTTTCTGACACAGGTGAATCATTTATACTTTAGATACCTCAGGCGAATCATCAACACATTTTTAATGAGGTAAATAAGTTTCTCTGGAGAGTCAAACTCCAGGGCATCCAAGCCTATTGTAAAAAGGGCTTTTGGATGATCCTATTGAGAAACTTACTGAGAAACTTATCAAGATATTGGCCGGAAGAGGAACCTTATGGCATGATCAAGTTTCATAATCGATTCAATGTTTGTGGGTAACATTACTGCAAACCCTCACGAGACTACAACTCGTCCAATAGGGGTAACCTAGGGGTTTAAAGGCTTGTTGCATATGCTAAATGCAATCGAGAGCACCTGCGAAAGTGGTATAGATAGGATTTTATTTTTGTTAATTTTTTTTCATTTTCTCTCTTGTGCTAATCTGCTCTCTCCCAGCGATCTCTTGAAAAAACTCTCTTGATTCGTTATTCAAGTACTATCTTCCCATCACTTCTCATTTACTTTCGTTGTCCCATGTGCATTACATGTTTATATCTTTTACATTGAGGACAATGTAGATTTTAGGTTGGGGGTGGGGGATTAGGTAACCTAATCAATATTTTCTTGGTCTTGAGAAACAATTGTGAAAAATTTTTAAATTTTTCTGATTTTGACGAATATCCTTGATTTAGAATTGTGAGATATATGATGTTGGTAATTTATGACTCTTGGATTTAGCTACTTGATAGATTCTACAGTTGAGTTTAAATTATCAATCCATGATTAGAGATTTTAAACATTGATTGAGTCATGGTTTCACATGTCACATCTCTCTTTCATATTAAGGTTTCAGTTTGATATTGAATGGTTAATTTGGTAATCACTAAGCATGAAAGGAACCAGCCTGAAATATCTTGCCATCAGGGTATAAAAATTGAACAGGTTGGGCAATTAATATTCACCATGAGTTTACTCCCTATAGGTGAAGGTTTGATTCCCCAAGGTTAAACATTCAAAAAAATTTATTAGGTAATTGGTCTTTTGCCATAGGTTTGCTCCCTATTGGTAAGGATTTGATTCCTCTTTTTGGCATGACTATTAATGAAAAAATAAAAAGTTGAAAAGATCAAAAGATGGAATTTATGAGGCAAGTTTGGTTATCATAAATTCTCTTGCTGGTTACCAATGAGATCCTGAAATAACAAATTCAATCTTAATGTGATTAGCTGAGATTACACTAAACATCCATGGATCTGAATGTTTAAAATTTTTCTAATTGATGGATTAATACTTTACACTTGATTATGAAGTCTACCGTGCGCTTGATCTCAGGAGAAAACAATTTCTAACATTCATGAATATTAAATTTCTCGTATCTTGTTCAAAATCTCACTCGATTTCATAGAAAGTTCTCTTATAATTCTCAACTTATTTTTCGCATAATTTGCTCGGGACTAGCAAAATGCTGGTTGGAGGTTGTGTTGAGGGTCAAATAGTGCATATTAGACCCCATTTATTACTTGGATTTACGAGCATAATATTGTTTAATGCCCAGTTTTAATCGTGTTTTGTTGCAAGGTGTAATTAGGAGAGTTGACTGAAAAAGGATGCCAAAAGCTGAGATTTAATGATCTGATGACACCAAAGGCAAGGGACACACTCCAGGGGACCAAGATTGACAGATATACACGGTCAGAAATCTGAGAAAACTAAGAAATTGAAGCTCAAGTGACTTGAAATGCATCCAGAATGCAAGATCACATGGTTCCCGCCATCCGATTGACTCGAAACTTCATACATGCGATGTGGGCCATAAATTAACCGTACATGTTAAATTTCAGCTATTAAAGATCTCGAAAAGTGGGCCAACGGACAGATCAGCCCATTAATCTTCAATTTGGGGCCCACCTGATATCTAGAACTGCCTCAACTTTGGTACTGACGGTTGAAATAATATGATAAAAAAGATGGACGGTGCAGATTTTGCACAAATACTACAGATGGCCCATATGTATAATGTGTGTACATGGTGTACACACGTGCCTAGCGTGCACCGGACCAGATGCTTGGTCCAAGCTAGCGCTGACCCGACCCTCTCCTTCAAAAAAAAAAAAAAAAAAAACGAAATTTCTATTTCCTGCGTGACGGACGGACAGTGTCCGTTTTGCGGACGGTAGTGGGCCTCACCCATTGCTCGTATGGCCGATCTGATCCGTCCACCGTGTAGAGGGCTTCGAGAACTACAAAACCATGCTGACCTTTTGCATCCATGCGTGCACATGTGTGAGATACAGAGGCCACAAAAGGGCTGTCCTATAGCGTTCAAATCTGATCTTTTAGTTATTTCTTCTCTGAGACATGCCAATGGACGTTCAAAACCACTCATTCTTAACTGAAATTTCATTCTAAATCTAATGGACGGGGTGGATTTTTCAGAAAATGCTTCTGTGGGGCCCACCGATCACAACAGCGAATGGTGCGAAAGATTTCGCACATCCGCGAAAATCGACTTTTCGGGGCGATTTTGGCCCACCATCTTTGATCATATGACAGATCTGAACCGTCTATCATGTAGAGGACCCAAGAAAGTCCTAAGGAATAGTGTTTCTTTGAAATTTGAGCTAGGAAAGTGGCGTGTTTTGAGGCATCGAACTTGGCTGCGAAAAAGCTTTTAATGGCCATGCATAGCTTTCCAAATCCGATTCAAATCCGATTTTCACCACTCCAGCAGCTATATAAGGAGGTTTTGGACGTGGGGAGCATTCATTCAGGTCTTGGAAGGAAGATTCAGAGCTGGGAAGGAAGGCTCAGGACGGACGTCTGCAAGAGAGAGAGTTGAGTTTGTTTATTTATTTTATTTTATTTTATTTTGAGATATCTAGCCTATTCATGTTGGGCTAAACCTCCTAGCTAGGGCTAGGAGGTGAAGCTTGTAGTGAGATGGGAGAGTTTAATTTATGAATTTTTTATTTAATTTATGAATTGAATTAATGTTGATGCTAGTTTAATTAATGGCATGTTTTAGTCTTTAATGGTCTGTTGTGACTAAAATTACAATGGGTCTGCAATGGCTTTGATCATGTTCTTTTTTCCTTTATGTTTATGACGTCAGGAAGCCCTGTTGTTCACCTTAGTCTCCTGGGCATGGTTGGATGACGGTACCCTTCCTAACTTTCATAGCATGTGATTGGTTGGTAATTAGTTTAATTCTGTTGTTTGCCATAGTCTCTTGGGCATGGTTTGGTGATGGAATCCATTCTAATTCATATACATTTCATCTCTTGAAAACTAGATCAATGACAGTTCAGTTAATTTTCATGAAACATGCATAAGATCTCCCTGATCTCTACAAGTGGATCCTCTGAATCCCTAGTTCCCTTCTCCTGATTTCTCTCAAGTTTAGATAATTATTTCAGCAGTTTTCCTTCAAATTCAATCAGATTAGATTTCATCTTAGCCTAGTTCTAGTTCTAGATAATTTCAGATAACGTACAAGTTTCAGTCTCTTGGGATTCGACCTCGGTCTCACCGAGTTATTACTACATCACAACTCTGCACTTGGAGAGTGAACAAGTTTTTGAGGTGACCTTATAGTACCATTTCACTATTTAGGTAACTCCTTCATGGGTGTTACTCTAACTGCCACGCCCCAAACTCGGAAACCGGGCTCACAAAATTTCCGATCACCGAATCCGGCGCCGACAGCCTCCGTAGAACCCCATTCTCGGCTCCTAGCTCCCATTCGCCAGGTTCCGATCCTGGGATGCTACGAGGAGGATTTCAAATACCAGTTTGTTTCGTAATAAGCATAACCAAAGGCATAACCCACAAACAACAACCAAGAACTCCATTACATTTCCACTATGATCAAAAACTTTACAAGTACAATGAGCATAAAGGGAAATTCAATGGAAAATAACGAAGACTCCAAAAGGATCAGCAACCTGCTCCTGCCTCAGCGCTGCTGCAGTCCAACGTCACCTGCACGCAACGGTCGTGCATAAGCTTATAGAAAGCTTAGAGGGTGGTGAAAGTGTGTGCGCAAGGTAGTAATATGAATGCAATGTCTGAGTGATGCGGAATATGCAAATGGAAACATAATATCATGAGCCGTACCAAGGCTTATGCGATGCAAGACATGAATGGTATCGGCCATCCCAAGGCCATGCAATGTATAATGCAACTCAAGCATACAGATACTCATCAATGTCCACACATCAATACAGCTCAAAGTATGGAATATCACCGGGGTCTAGTACACTCTAAACCAGATTGCCGCCACATCGCGCGCAATAAGGTAAGTGGAAGAGACCTCACTATCCGTCTGCCAATATCGGGCGCGACTCGTCGATAGCGGACCCATTCCTCGAGCTGGTCAAACTCAGCCTAGCATTGCCCCCTACTCTCGGGCGGGTAAGGCCGCACCCCCTTCCAACCGACCACGACACAGTGGAGAGCACAGCCAACTGGTATTCGGCACTCAGTGCTCATCTACCCACTCGGTCTAGACGTTGGAGCAACCTCTTGGTACCATAAGGGTTTAGGGACTTTCACCCAGGGATATCTATAGTACCCCATGTAAGTCAAGATTTTCGGTATCCAATCCTGCCAACCACGATGCGTCTGTGGAGGCTACGACCCTGATGTCGCTAGGGCGTACAACAACCATGTCACACTAATGCGGAATGCATGAATCACGCCATCCAGTCATGCAACCAATCCTGCGCATACCGTGCGCTCATGTAAGGCAGCACCGCCTAATCGGGAGCCCATAAACAACCTGCCCGAAGGCAAATGCTATGATCAGTCAATCCTCATAACAAGCATACGTATGATGCGTATGATCAAGAGTCATGAACTATACTAAACATGTTATAACAAAATGAACTATTTACAATGCAGATGGACCTGGACGGCCTATACACGGCAAGTACGGCTAGTAATGGGCCCTAAGGAGAGTCGTAATGTGGACATCCAACCAACATTACACTCGCAATGTGGACGTCAAACCATCATTGCATTCCAGGTATAATCTTCTTAAACGCCGTTACATAATCGGTATTGGGTTTACACATTGCAATGGACCTTAGGTTCCTCCCATTGGGCCTTACATATATATCAAATGGGCCACATCTCATGGGCCCTTTATTCATCAGATGGGCCATATCTTATGGGCCTTTTATTCATCAGATGGGCCATATAAATGAGCCACACCAATGGGTCTTAAGTGCGTTGCAATGGGTCAAAACCCGTGGGCCTTGGATTGCATCAACTGGACCTAACCATATGAGTCTAATATGTATCAAATGGGCCACACCAATTGGACCCCCAAATGTATATCCAATGGGCCTCAACCCAGAGGCCTTATATGACTCAAATGAGCCTAAATCCCTAGGCCCTAAACAATTCAAATGGGCCTAAACCATGAGCTTGCATGCATGTCAAAGTGGGCCTAAACCCTTAGGCCTTACATATATCAATTGGCCTACCTCCATGGGCTTTAAATTTCAACAAAAAGGGTCCAATTACATGGGCCTTGAAGTACATCAAATGGGCCTAGTCCCATGGACTTGCAACACGTTAAATGGGCCTAAGTACAAGTGAGCCCAAGCCCATAGGCTTTACGTATCAAGTGGGCCCAAATTCTTAGGCCTTAAATGGATCAAATGGGCCCAGCCCATAAGCATTTTATAATTCAAATGGGCCTAACCCATAGTCCTTTTTTTTTTACAGTCCAAAGGGGCTTAACCCATAGGCCTTATATGTTAAAGTGGATGGACGGTATAGATGCATTTCATGCATCATGGTGGGTCCCACTGTCCAGTGGACAGTGCGGATGGCGCACGTAAAATACACAGGGCCCCACCGTCCGCTGGACGGTGGAGGCATACATGCATCAGGTGGGTGCCACCGTCCACTGGACGGTGGACTTTGATATGCACCTCATTGTGGGTCCCATGTGGGGCCCACCCTGCAGTGTTTACTTGACATCTAATCAATTCAATAGGTCCCTCGGGCCTGGATGAAGGGACAATATAAATTTCAGCTTGATCCAATACTTCAGTGGGCCCAAAAAGGATTTTAAATGATAAAATTCAATTCGCACCGTTTCACTTGGTGTGGGCCACCTGAGTGTTGGATCTGTTTCATTTTTGGAGGGGGCTCATCTGAGGATGGGACCCACCTCATGAACTGATTGGATGGCAAACAGGCATTACGGTGGGGCCCACGGCTGAAGCCGTGGGTCCCTGCTGGGCGCCGCTGCCCGCCTACACGGCTGCACGGCTGCACGCAGCAGGTGCAGCGCTGGAACGTCAGGGAGGCAGGGGGGTAAGCCTCCTTCAAAAATGAGAAAAAACTGATTTTTGGATGGTTTTTCACGCATGGGGCCCACTAAAGTGAAATCCGCCCCGGCCATTGCGTTCAGTGGCTCGACGCCGTCCAAATGAGTCCAGAGTTTGGATTTTTTTGACGCTTGGAAAGTGAAATAAAACAAAATAATGATCTTGAATGGTGGTGATGCATTCATTGATGTTATGGCCCAGCAGGTCTTCCAATCAGCCCCAAATTTCTACCCAACGGCTAAAACACCGTAGGTAAGAGGATGGACGGCTTAGATCGAACCTAAACATCAAGGTGGGGCCTGCACTAAGGGACCACCCAAAATCCTCTCCTTTTCTTTCTTTTTTCTTATTTCTGTTGTGAACGTCCAGCGTCTGGACGGTTTTAAAAATATATATATTTTTTTGTTTTTAAGATGGAGGGCCCTGATGAAGTGGGCCCCACTGATGGGTGGCATGGGAGTAACAGCCAAGGTGGGCCCCACTTGAATAAAATATCTTAAGTGGGATCTACTCAAGTGGGCCACACCCTCCTATTGCAATAAAATACAATAAAATAAAATAAAATAAAATAAAATAAAAGAGAGAGAGAGAGAGAGATGGAGAGTGGGACACGACTTGTGATGGAGGGACCCCGTCACTATGGGCCCTCCCTTGCAATGAAACATACAATAAATGGATCCTTTTGATCATGGGACCATCAAAATTGTAAATCAACGGTGGAGATCCATTCTCCACCGTTATGGACGGTCTAGATGACCTTTTTGCAATGAAATAACCATCATAATGGGGTCCATGGAGAATGGCCCCATCATGGAACGATCATGATGATCCAAGTGGTCCATCGGCCACATTTAAAGGTCCCAAGTGAGATCCACACCATGGATCGGTGGGCCTCACTTGGTCCACCATAAAATCAAGAAAATCTACCCTATAGAAGCACCCACCGTCCGATCTTCTCGCTCCTAGGGGTTCCTTGGCACCTTGTCTTCAACTTCAATGGCTAAGATGAAGAATGGAGGGTTGAGATGGGAGATTTTGGGGTAGGAAGGTGGGCCACTTGGAGCTTAAAGGGACTTGGAAAATTCCATACGTATGGAGCCCTTGCAATTTTTGTTGTTTGGAAATTTTAGAATGAGAAAGAGAGAAAGAGAGAGAGTGATGTAAAGGGAGAGAGAGAGAGTGATGGATGGATGGGTGAGTGATGGTTGTGTAAGAAAAGTATGGGTTAGGAAGACTTTTGTGGCTTTTTGTGTAAGAAAGGTATGGGTTGAGAAGACTTTGTTGGCTTTTGTGTAAGAGAGGTATGGGTTTGGGAGACTTTTGTGGTTGCTTGGGAAAAGAGATGGAAGTGATGTGTACTTGACATGTGATGGCTTGATGGGTGATTGATTGATGGGATTGATGTGATTGATGTGACACATCGTTGAGATTCCCTTGGTTTTCGCAACGCGCGGCGTTTTCTCGCACCGAACGTTGGCCCATAACTCTTGATCAGGGTATCGCCTTGGCGCGCGGGTCGCGGTATCGGAACCGCGGCGACGGTGCGGTCGCTATGGTATTGGTCTCGGGTTGAGTCGACTCGGGTTGTCGGTACATGAATCCAGGTCGCGCGTCGATATTGTTTAAGGGTCGAAAGTTGCCGGAATTCGACCGGTACGACCGCGGGAGTGTACGGAAAGGTACGGACCAAGATACGGGTCTTACAGCTCTCCCCTCCTTATAAAAATTTCGTCCTCGAAATTTACACAAGCATCGCAACTAAGCATAACTCGCGAGGAATAAGAAACATAACGTCATCATATAGAATCAGGGACAGCGTAAAAAATACAATACATGATCATCAACCATCAAAGAGATGAGGATATCGCTCTCGAATCTCAGCCTCACGCTCCCAAGAAGCCTCCTCTACAGAATGGTGACCCCACTACACCTTCACCAACGGAATGACCTTGGTTCTGAGGACCTGCTCCTTCCGATCAAGGATACGGACTGGCTGCTCAATGTAAGAAGCGTCCTCACGAACCTCCAACGGCTGCCAATCAATAACGGGAACTATGTCTGACCCACACTTCCTCAACATGGAGACGTGAAACACGTTGTGGACGCCCGACAACTGTGATGGTAAGGCAAGCCGATAGACCACGGCGCCAACGCGCCCAGTGATCTCAAAAGGTCCTATGAATCTCGGGGCAAGCTTGCCCTTCACTCCAAATCGAACTACGCCCTTCATGGGCGAGACCTTGAGATACACATGGTCCCCTACATCAAACTCCAAGGGACGACGCCGACGATCAGCAGAACTCTTCTGTCGGCTCTGAGCTGTGCGCATCCTCTGCCTGATGATGTCGATAGCCTCTGAAGTCTCTTGCACAAGCTCGGGACCTAGGAGACGGTGCTCTCCAACCTCGGTCCAACAACTCGGTGATCTACATGGTCTGCCATATAGTGCCTCAAAAGGAGCCATGCCGATGGTCGCCTGATAGCTGTTATTGTACGCAAACTCAGCCAATCGCAGATGCTCATCCCAGCTACCCCCGAAGTCAATCGCGCAGGCCCGAAGCATGTCCTCAAGTATCTGATTGACCCTCTCGGTCTGGCCATCAGTCTGCGGATGGTACGCGGTGCTGAGCTGCAATTCAGTCCCCATCGCACGCTGGAAGCTCCCCCAAAACTGAGACGTGAACCTCGAGTCCCGGTCAGAAACGATCGAGACTGGAATGCCATGCAGTCTCACAATCTCCTCAATAAACAGTCTCGCAAGCCGGTCCATGGACCAAGTCGCACGCATCGCAAGGAAATGTGCCGACTTCGTCAGACGATCCACAACAACCCAAATGGAGTCATGACCGCGCTGAGTCCTCGGCAAACCCATAATGAAATCAGTCGACACGTGCTCCCACTTCCACATCGGGACGCTCAACGGCTGCAAGAGACCAGGAGGTCTCTGATGATCGGCCTTGACACGCTGGCACGTGTCACACTCGGCCACAAAACTCGAGATCTGGCGCTTCATCCCTGACCAAAAATACTGTCGTCTCATGTCACGGTACATCTTCGTCGAGCCCGGGTGGATAGAAAACCGCGATCGATGTGCCTCGGTCATAAGATCTCTGCGTAACTCTGGAATATCCGGGACACATAATCGGCCTCTGAAGCGAAGTCCACCGTCTGTACCGATCTGCCAATCAACCTGACCCTCAGATGCCGCCTCAGCCATATAACCCTGCAACGACTCATCAGCCTGCTGAGCCTCGATCACCCTAGCGACAAGAGAGGGTTGAATCGACAGGCTCGATAACTGTACAATGAAAGACTGTAGGCCGAACTCAAAGTCATACGCAGCAATATCCTCAAGCATCCGCCACTCCTGAATCATCATATGCACCACTAAGCCTCGTGGCTGACGGCTGAGGGCATCTGCCACCACGTTCGCCTTGCCCGGGTGGTACTGAAGGTCAAAATCATAGTCTTTCAAGAGCTCCATCCAGCGCCTCTGTCTCATATTCAACTCAGACTGTGAGAAGAGGTACTTCAAGCTCTTGTGATCAGAGAAGAGCTCGAACCTAATCCCGTAAAGGTAGTGCCTCCACACCTTCAGTGCGAAGACAACTGCAGCCAGCTCCAGATCATGTGTGGGATAGTTCAGCTCATGGACTTTGAGCTGACGAGACGCAAAGGCCACTGGTCTCCCGTGCTGCATCAGGACAGCACCCAAACCGATATGCGAGGCATCGGTGAATACAATAAAGCCGTCACTCCCAGAGGGAAGAGTGAGGACAGGAGTGGACGTCAGACGGTCCTTCAACTCCGTAAATGCTCGCTCGCAGGCGTCACTCCAAATAAACTCTGCCCCCTTCCGAGTCAACCTGGTCAGCGGGGCTGCAATACGAGAAAAATCCTCGATGAAACGCCGGTAGTAGCCCGCCAAACCAAGAAAACTACGGATCTCTGTCGCAGTCGTGGGCTGGCCCCACTGACGCACTGCCTCAACCTTCGAGGGGTCCACTGCGACACCCTCCCTCGTCACCACGTGACCGAGGAACTTCACCTCCTCCTGCCAGAACTCGCACTTCTCCAGCTTCGCATACAGCTGGTGTGCACGGAGGGTCTGTAAAGTGATCTCCAAGTGCTGCTCATGCTCCTCACGGGTCCTCGAGTAGATCAGAATGTCGTCGATGAAGACTACAACAAACTGATCTAGATATGGGCGAAAAACCTCGTTCATCAGCTGCATGAAGACCGCGGGTGCATTGGTCAGTCCGAAGGACATGACCTGAAACTCAAAATGACCGTAACGCGTCCTGAATGCCGTCTTCGGAATGTCCACATCTCGGACCCGAATCTGATGATAACCGGAACGCAGGTCAATCTTCGAAAAGAACTGTGCACCCTGCAGCTGGTCGAACAAATCATCAATCCTAGGGAGCGGGTACTTGTTCTTGATCGTGACTTTGTTGAGCTCGCGATAGTCAACACAGAGCCTCAACGAGCCATCCTTCTTCTTCACGAAGAGTACCGGTGCTCCCCACGGAGAACTGCTCGGACGGATAAAGCCCAACTCACGCAACTCGTCCAACTGCTTCTGCAGTTCCCGTAACTCCAACGGTGCCATACGATACGGGGCCTTTGAAATAGGCGCGGTACCGGGCACGAGATCGATCTGAAACTCGGTGAGTCGACGAGGCGGTAATCCCGGAATCTCCTGAAACACATCGGGAAAATCGCAAACTATCGGTAAATGGTCGATGCAAACGGCGACAGGCTCCTCTATGGAACAAGACATCAAACAAGACAACCGCTCTCCTCTGGCCTCTGCAACGAACTGGAACTGTGGCACGCCGGGTATACAGAACGGGACGGTCCTCGCGGCGCAGTCCAAAATGGCATAGTACTCGGCGAGCCAATCCATGCCCAAGATAACGTCGAACTCGGACATCGGCAAAACAAACAAATCAGCAGGCAGGAAGGTATCCCCGACTAGAACGGGGCATGACGAGCAAAATCGTCCTAACGCTGCAGTCCTCCCCAAGGGAGTAGATACTGATAGGCTCTCACCAGCAGACTCCAACGGTAAGCCAGCCGATCGACAAAAGCTCTCGGCCACAAAAGAATGCGATGCACCAGAGTCAAACAATACACGTGCAATGCATGCAGAAACTGGCAATATACCCTCAACGACTCCTCCGGATGACTGCGGATCCTGCTGAGCCGCATAAAACCTAACCTGAGCTGGCTGGGGAGGTGTCTGTCCCCTCTAAACGTGCTGCTGCTGCTGCTGAGGTCGCTGAGGAGGTCGAAACTGCTGCCTCTGCTGCTGCGGCCTCTGAGGCTGGTGCTGATGCTGATGCTGCTGCTGAGGTGGCCTCGGTGGTAGAGGCTGCTGTCGCTGCTGCTGTGGGGGTCTCTGCTGCTGCGGTGGAGGTCTCTGCTGCTGTGGACCTCTCTGCTGCTGCTGGGGACTGGGACACTCCCATGAACGGTGTCCCGTCGCACCGCACCTGAAGCAAGTGCCGGTGAACTGTCTCTGAGGTGGTGGTGGAGGTGCTGATGGTGCTGATGGTGCACGGAAAGCTGGGCGACCAGTGCGCCTCTGCTGCTGTGGTCGACCCTGCTGGGAATGACTGGAAGAAGCCTGCCTCTTCCGGTCTCCCCTCTGACCACGATCAGACTGAGAACCGGCCCACTCAGTCTCGTATATCTGAGCCTTCCGCACTACTGCCTGGAAGGTAAGAAGCTCATGCCCAATGACACGACCTCGAAGGCCGTAACGTAAACCGTGCTCGAAACGGCGGGCCTTCCGCCCCTCATCATCAACCATGTACGACGCAAATCTTGATAGTGCCATGAAACGGGCTGCGTACTGTGCCACGGTCATATCTCCCTGCACCAGAGTCTCGAACTCTAAGGCTCGCTGACGACGGATGTGATCAGGGAAGTACTGCTCCTCGAATCGGTCTACAAAGTCCTCCCATGTCCAGACATAATCAGGTCCGGCGACACGGGCGACAGAGGTCCACCAATGCTCGGCCTCACCGTGGAAGAGAAATACTGCCAACCGGACGCGCTGCTCGGTCGTGCATAACATGGTATCGAATATCTTCTCCACATCGGAGCGCCATCTCTCGGCTGCAGTCGGATCTGGCTCGCCCTGGAAACGTGGGGGATCATGTCGTCTAAACTCACGAAGTACGGCGCTCGCGCGCTCCTGCTCTGCCTGAGCTGGTGAAACAGCTGGGCGTCTACCCTGTCCCTGTAGTGCAGCTGTCACAGCCTGCAACATCTGCTGTAACTGAGAGGCACTCACAGTCACAGTCGGCTCCTCATCAGTCTCAGGTGGAGGAATGTCATCCTCATGGGAGGAATCAGGGATCTCTGAGGGTGGAATGGGAGACGCAGGTGGTAGAGCTGGAGTCTCCGATGGTGAGGTAGAATCCTCAGGTGGTGGTGCGGGAGTCGATCGAGTAACAGACGCCATACCCTACAGGAAAGAGCGAAAGCGCCTATCAACTTCAAAACTCTCGAATGTACGCACGTTAACGGTCTGAATCAGAAGGTCGTGAAGTTATCCGAACTTCAGAACTTAGCCATTCTTCACTCATAGCAAACATGTAATGTTGTTCTCGGTTATTCCCAAGTTATGCTCTGATACCAACTTCTGTCACGCCCCAAACTCGGAAATCGGGCTCACAAAATTCCCGATCGCCGAATCCGGCGCCGACAGCCTCCGTAGAACCCCATTCTCGGCTCCTAGCTCCCATTCGCCAGGTTCCGATCCTGGGATGCTACGAGGAGGATTTCAAATACCAGTTTGTTTCGTAATAAGCATAACCAAAGGCATAACCCACAAACAACAACCAAGAACTCCATTACATTTCCACTATGATCAAAAACTTTACAAGTACAATGAGCATAAAGGAAAATTCAATGGCAAATAACGAAGACTCCAAAAGGATCAGCAACCTGCTCCTGCCTCAGCGCTGCTGCAGTCCAACGTCACCTGCACGCAACGGTCGTGCATAAGCTTACAGAAAGCTTAGAGGGTAGTGAAAGTGTGTGCGCAAGGTAGTAATATGAATGCAATGTCTGAGTGATGCGGAATTTGCAAATGGAAACATAATATCATGAGCCGTACCAAGGCTTATGCGATGCAAGACATGAATGGTATCGGCCATCCCAAGGCCATGCAATGTATAATGCAACTCAAGCATACAGATACTCATCAATGTCCACACATCAATACAGCTCAAAGTATGGAATATCACCGGGGTCTAGTACACTCTAAACCAGATTGCCGCCACATCGCGCGCAATAAGGTAAGTGGAAGAGACCTCACTATCCGTCTGCCAATATCGGGCGCGACTCGTCGATAGCGGACCCATTCCTCGAGCTGGTCAAACTCAGCCTAGCATTGCCCCCTACTCTCGGGCGGGTAAGGCCGCACCCCCTTCCAACCGACCACGACACAGTGGAGAGCACAGCCAACTGGTATTCGGCACTCAGTGCTCATCTACCCACTCGGTCTAGACGTTGGAGCAACCTCTTGGTACCATAAGGGTTTAGGGACTTTCACCCAGGGATATCTATAGTACCCCATGTAAGTCAAGATTTTCGGTATCCAATCCTGCCAACCACGATGCGTCTGTGGAGGCTACGACCCTGATGTCGCTAGGGCGTACAACAACCATGTCACACTAATGCGGAATGCATGAATCACGCCATCCAGTCATGCAACCAATCCTGCGCATACCGTGCGCTCATGTAAGGCAGCACCGCCTAATCGGGAGCCCATAAACAACCTGCCCGAAGGCAAATGCTATGATCAGTCAATCCTCATAACAAGCATACGTATGATGCGTATGATCAAGAGTCATGAACTATACTAAACATGTTATAACAAAATGAACTATTTACAATGCAGATGGACCTGGACGGCCTATACACGGCAAGTACGGCTAGTAATGGGCCCTAAGGAGAGTCGTAATGTGGACATCCAACCAACATTACACTCGCAATGTGGACGTCAAACCATCATTGCATTCCAGGTATAATCTTCTTAAACGCCGTTACATAATCGGTATTGGGTTTACACATTGCAATGGACCTTAGGTTCCTCCCATTGGGCCTTACATATATATCAAATGGGCCACATCTCATGGGCCCTTTATTCATCAGATGGGCCATATCTTATGGGCCTTTTATTCATCAGATGGGCCATATAAATGAGCCACACCAATGGGTCTTAAGTGCGTTGCAATGGGTCAAAACCCGTGGGCCTTGGATTGCATCAACTGGACCTAATCATATGAGTCTAATATGTATCAAATGGGCCACACCAATTGGACCCCCAAATGTATATCCAATGGGCCTCAACCCAGAGGCCTTATATGACTCAAATGAGCCTAAATCCCTAGGCCCTAAACAATTCAAATGGGCCTAAACCATGAGCTTGCATGCATGTCAAAGTGGGCCTAAACCCTTAGGCCTTACATATATCAATTGGCCTACCTCCATGGGGTTTAAATTTAAACAAAAAGGGTCCAATTACATGGGCCTTGAAGTACATCAAATGGGCCTAGTCCCATGGACTTGCAACACGTTAAATGGGCCTAAGTACAAGTGAGCCCAAGCCCATAGGCTTTACGTATCAAGTGGGCCCAAATTCTTAGGCCTTAAATGGATCAAATGGGCCCAGCCCATAAGCATTTTATAATTCAAATGGGCCTAACCCATAGCCCTTTTTTTTTTACAGTCCAAAGGGGCTTAACCCATAGGCCTTATATGTTAAAGTGGATGGACGGTATAGATGCATTTCATGCATCATGGTGGGTCCCACTGTCCAGTGGACAGTGCGGATGGCGCACGTAAAATACACAGGGCCCCACCGTCCGCTGGACGGTGGAGGCATACATGCATCAGGTGGGTGCCACCGTCCACTGGACGGTGGACTTTAATATGCACCTCATTGTGGGTCCCATGTGGGGCCCACCCTGCAGTGTTTACTTGACATCTAATCCATTCAATAGGTCCCTCGGGCCTGGATGAAGGGACAATATAAATTTCAGCTTGATCCAATACTTCAGTGGGCCCAAAAAGGATTTTAAATGATAAAATTCAATTCGCACTGTTTCACTTGGTGTGGGCCACCTGAGTGTTGGATCTGTTTCATTTTTGGAGGGGGCCCATCTGAGGATGGGACCCACCTCATGAACTGATTGGATGGCAAACAGGCATTACGGTGGGGCCCACGGCTGAAGCCGTGGGTCCCTGCTGGGCGCCGCTGCCCGCCTACACGGCTGCACGGCTGCACGCAGCAGGTGCAGCGCTGGAACGTCAGGGAGGCAGGGGGGTAAGCCTCCTTCAAAAATGAGAAAAAACTGATTTTTGGATGGTTTTTCACGCATGGGGCCCACTAAAGTGAAATCCGCCCCGGCCATTGCGTTCAGTGGCTCGACGTCGTCCAAATGAGTCCAGAGTTTGGATTTTTTTGACGCTTGGAAAGTGAAATAAAATAAAATAATGATCTTGAATGGTGGTGATGCATTCATTGATGTTATGGCCCAGCAGGTCTTCCAATCAGCCCCAAATTTCTACCCAACGGCTAAAACACCGTAGGTAAGAGGATGGACGGCTTAGATCGAACCTAAACATCAAGGTGGGGCCTGCACTAAGGGACCACCCAAAATCCTCTCCTTTTCTTTCTTTTTTCTTATTTCTGTTGTGAACGTCCAGCGTCTGGACGGTTTTAAAAATATATATATTTTTTTGTTTTTAAGATGGAGGGCCCTGATGAAGTGGGCCCCACTGATGGGTGGCATGGGAGTAACAGCCAAGGTGGGCCCCACTTGAATAAAATATCTCAAGTGGGATCTACTCAAGTGGGCCACACCCTCCTATTGCAATAAAATACAATAAAATAAAATAAAATAAAATAAAATAAAAGAGAGAGAGAGAGAGATGGAGAGTGGGACACGGCTTGTGATGGAGGGACCCCGTCACTATGGGCCCTCCCTTGCAATGAAACATACAATAAATGGATCCTTTTGATCATGGGACCATCAAAATTGTAAATCAACGGTGGAGATCCATTCTCCACCGTTATGGACCGTCTAGATGACCTTTTTGCAATGAAATAACCATCATGATGGGGTCCATGGAGAATGGCCCCATCATGGAACGATCATGATGATCCAAGTGGTCCATCGGCCACATTTAAAGGTCCCAAGTGAGATCCACACCATGGATCGGTGGGCCTCACTTGGTCCACCATAAAATCAAGAAAATCTACCCTATAGAAGCACCCACCGTCCGATCTTCTCGCTCCTAGGGATTCTTTGACACCTTGTCTTCAACTTCAATGGCTAAGATGAAGAATGGAGGGTTGAGATGGGAGATTTTGGGGTAGGAAGGTGGGCCACTTGGAGCTTAAAGGGACTTGGGAAATTCCATACGTATGGAGCCCTTGCAATTTTTGTTGTTTGGAAATTTTAGAATGAGAAAGAGAGAAAGAGAGAGAGTGATGTAAAGGGAGAGAGAGAGAGTGATGGATGGATGGGTGAGTGATGGTTGTGTAAGAAAAGTATGGGTTGGGAAGACTTTTGTGGCTTTTTGTGTAAGAAAGGTATGGGTTGAGAAGACTTTGTTGGCTTTTGTGTAAGAGAGGTATGGGTTTGGGAGACTTTTGTGGTTGCTTGGGAAAAGGGATGGAAGTGATGTGTACTTGACATGTGATGGCTTGATGGGTGATTGATTGATGAGATTGATGTGATTGATGTGACACATCGTTGAGATTCCTTTGGTTTTCGCAACGCGCGGCGTTTTCTCACACCGAACGTTGGCCCATAACTCTTGATCAGGGTATCGCCTTGGCGCGCGGGTCGCGGTATCGGAACCGCGGCGACGGTGCGGTCGCTATGGTATTGGTCTCGGGTTGAGTCGACTCGGGTTGTCGGTACATGAATCCAGGTCGCGCGTCGATATTGTTTAAGGGTCGAAAGTTGCCGGAATTCGACCGGTACGACCGCGGGAGTGTACGGAAAGGTACGGACCAAGATACGGGTCTTACCCTAACCGTGTAGGGCCCACCTTGATATATTTTATGTATATCGACACCGTCCATATATTTTTTCATCATATTTTAGGATGTGATTTCAAATCATAAGAACTCAATAATCTCAGGTGGGTCATGTCAATCAAAACAATGATGAATAACTATTAAAAACCTTTTGAAGGCTACAAAAGTTTTGGATTAATTTGATCTTTGTGGTTTACCTTTTTCTAGATCTTCTTTACATTATCAACAAGTTGAATTACAAATAAACATTACTAAAACCTTACGATAGGCTCTTTGTAATTTTTAATGGCGAGGTACTATATTATCATTCTTTCTAGTGGTGTGGTCCACTTAAGATTTAAATCTACACAATTTTTTATACCCGACCCAAAAATGGATTGGAGAAACATAAGGGCGACAAGGATATACAATACATCATCAAAATCTCACTTTTGTTATCTAACTTTTCAATTTTTCTTATCAAAATGTAAAATTTAGTTTTTTTTTTTAAATATAGATTTTTTTTACAATTTGTCAATTTTTTCACAAATTTATTTAAATTTTTAAATTTTCTTTTCAAAATATCATTTTTTTTTAAATCTCACTTTTGTTATATAACTTTTTTAAGTTTTCGTGTCAAAATACAAGATCTAGTTTTCTTTTTTTTTAAATATATTTTTTTACAATTTGTCAATTTTTTCACAATTTTGTTTAATTTTAAATTTTTTTTTATAAAAATATCATTTTTAAAATCTCACTTTTGTTATATAACTTTTTAATTTTTTTTGTCAAAATATAAAATCTAGTTTTCTTTTTTAAAAAAATATATTTTTTTTTACAATTTGTCAATTTTTTCACAATTTTGTTTAATTTTTTATATTTTCTTTTTCAATATATCATTTTTTTATTGAAATCTTTTTTTTTTTCAAAGTTATCAATATTATTCAAAGTTCTTATTTTTTTTAATCAAAATGTAGATTTTTATAAAATCACAGTTTTTTTTTTTAAAAAAAAAAAACGTTGTTAATTATTTTTTCTAAGCTCCTAAATTATTTTCTATTAGAGGTCGTACCTGAGCATTAGAGACGGTTAAGGACCGTCTCTAATACAAATGGTCTTTCATGATTCTAAAAGACGGCTAAGGACCGTCTCTAATAGAGACGGTCATTGACAGTCTCTAATAGAGACGGTCTATGACAGTCTCTAATAGAGACGATCTTTGACAGTTTCTAATAGAGACGGTTTTTGACAGGGCAATAAGACGGCTAAGGACCGTCTCTAATAGAGACGGTCTTTGACAGTGTCAGATTACAAGTAAAAGATGGCCAATAACTGTTTCTAATACAGACGGCAAGTGACCGTCTCAGATGACTGCATATAAGACGGTTGAAGACCGTCTCTAATTCGGATGGTCCTTGACCGTCTCAGATGAGGTATGAACATTTAAAGACAATATTAGGGACGGTCAGGAGCCGTCCCTAATTTTAGAGACGGTTTACGGCCGTCTCTAAAGTGTCTCTAAACCAAGCAATTTTAGAGACGGTCCAGAACCGTTTCTAAATTCGTCATTTTTTTCATTCTTTACGTAGTGTTATAGCCAACAAATATGAACTTTTTAACTATATGGTCTAGCTTATCTCTCTCAACTGATGGTAGATGAGAGTAAGCCTCACAACCAAATATGCACAAATATGAGTAGTCCATCTTATGCCCACTCCATACTTTAAGATTTTACATTAAATATTATAGAAGGAGACCAGTTCACCAAATAGCAAGCCATGTTAACGGCCTCTGTCCATAAGTCATTGCGCAACGCAGCATTATTTAACATGCATTGGGCCCTCTCCAATATATTCTGATTCATCCGCTCAGCCACACTATTTTATTAGGGCGTGTGGCGTACTATGTTGTGCCTAATGATCCCTTTATCCTTGAAATATTCATTAAACTCAGTGGAAGTAAATTCTCCACCATTATCAGTCCTTAAAACCTTTATTTTTCGCTCTGATTGTTTTTCCACCATTATCTTTCATTGTTTGAATAAGGTGAAAACTTCAAATTTACGTTTCATTAAGTAAACCCAAACTTTTTAGGAGTAGTTGTCAATGAATGAAATAAACCATGAAGACCCCCCAATAGAAACCTCTGGCGATGGCCCCCATACGTCAGAGTGCACATAATCAAGTATTCACTTACATACATATTTTCTAGATTATTTACTATATATACAAAGCTTGCATATATCTAAATTAGAATTCTTAAAAGCTAGAATCAAATAATGATCAGATAGTAACTTTATGCCCCGCTCTCTCATGTGGCCCAGACGGGCATGACACATATGTACAGATGTGGAATCTGCAATAGTCGTTGCCTCTCCACCTTCTAAAGTGCTCTCGATCAACTTGTAAAGATTTTCGTGCCTTTGCGCTCTCATAACCACGAGTGCCCCTTTTAAAACTTTAAGGACACCATTAAGACCAGTAAATTTGCACCTTATAACCTCGAGTGCATTGAGACAAATCAAACTCTTCTTCATATCAGGAATGTGCCTGACATCAATCAAGGTACACTTCATCCCATCAAGCATCCTGATGCTCACCGTACCAATAGCTACAACATTACAGGCATTGTCATTGCCCATAAAGACCTGCCCACCATCGCATTCAATGTAGTTGGCGAACCAACTCCGATGAGAAGTCATGTGATATGACGCTCCTATGTCAAGGATTCACTTATCTCTATGATTGTCATGCAAGTGTTTGATCATGGACACAGATAGAACATCACCTTTTTTACTTATCTCTTCATCAGATGTGATAACATTGGCATCCTTGGAAGAAGCCTCTAAGTTTTCTTTCTTCACTTTAGGATTTGTACAATCCTTCTTCATGTGTCCAGTCATCCCACAGTTCCGACACTTTAATTTTCCTTTGCCCTTGCTCTTAGATTTGGATGTAGGTATTGAAGATCTCATACCTCGATCAGTATTCTTACCTCTTGTAAACAGTGCATCAGAAGATGTCCCTATGTCATCGTTTATCTTTCTCATGGCCTTTCCTGGAAAGGTTGAGATAACGGTGTTCACACTCAAGGATTCATTTGCAGTGCACAATGAGTCCCTAAATGACTCATATGATGCCAAAAGAGAATTCAACAACATGCATGTCTAATCTTCATCTTTGACCACTTCCTCCATATCCAGCAACTGACAAATTAATTTATTAAAGTAACTGATGTGGGCCTCCACATCTCCTCCCTCTACCATCTTGAAGGTGAAAAACTGTAGCTTTAAGTGTAGGTGATTTTCAGTAGATTTTTTTGCATAAATATCCTCTAACTTCACCCATAAACCAGCTGTAGTTTTCTCCCTCAAAAGATTATATAAAACCTCAATCGCGAGACATAAACGGATCGAGGATAAGGCCTTCTTATCAAGAGTATTTCAATCATCATCACTCATATTCGGCTTTCGCTTTTCAAGAGCACCATCCTTACTTTGCTTGGTTAAGGAACTGATCATCTTGATCTTCCATAACTCAAAGTTATTTTTACTTGAGTACTTCTCAATGTCATACCTAGTGTTTCCTATTAATACTAATCCTTCATATTTAGCCCCCCCCCCCCCCACAATAGCTCTAATACCACTTATTGAGGAAAACGGTAAAATCATGCAAAAATGACTATAGGCTAGTAATCAGAAATCACCAAGTAAACATAAGAGAAAACAACAATTTAATGTGAAAAACCCTTTTGGAAAAAAACCACGGCACAAAGCGACAAAAATTCATTATGAAAGTAGAAATTACAAAGAGAGAAGGCTTACATGATTCAAATAACCTCGAATCTCACCCTCGTTATACTCCTTTGAAACCCTGAAACTATTTAGAAACCCTTGGAATAACTCTCAATCCCGTTTACACCTATATATATAGCCTTGGAAAGAATTCCAAACGAAATCGGAAACAAATCCCGCAATTTCACATTTTTGCGAAAAAATCTACGCCTATTGATACCATCGAAGGCCTGTCGATGGCATCGAACTAATCCTGTCGATTCCATCGAAGCCCTGTCGATGATATCGAACTAACACCTCAACTGTCCAGAGACAAAACATGATTTTCCATAAAATCTTGATTACATCAATCCAATTTCGATGGTATTAAAATAGTGCCCAGATAGGTCAGTGATCAACTGGAGAAAATTCGAAAAATTTCGACGGGATCAAGCACTATCTGATTCCATTGAAGGTAACATCGAACAGACTGTCGATGGCATCGACAGACCCTGTATCTGATTAGATTTAAGACATCAAATACACTAAAAACTACATTTTTAAATGACAAATTAGATAAATAAATTCATATGGATCAATCTTAAGAGTTTATAATAATAGGACAAGAAAAGAAAGTATATAGGTTAATTAAATTCATTTAAGATTTTAGACAAGCACCTAAGGAATGGTATAAGAAATTTGACAAAGTTTTGCTATCAAATATCTATCAAATCAATAAATCTGATAAATTTGTATGTAGTAAACTTTATGGGAATGTACGTGTTATTATATGTTTATATGTAGATGACGTGTTGATTTTTTTTTTCACCAATAGAGGTAATAAATGAAGTTAAATCCTCCTTACCATCTCATTTTGATATGAACTTAGGAGATGAATATGTAATTTTAGGAATCAAGATAATTAATAATTTTAATATAATTATATTAACATAATTACATTATGTTGAAAATTTTATAAAGAAGTATAACCTTCTTCATTGTACACCTACTAGTACTTCTTTTGATCATCATGTAAAATTGTTGATGCTATAACCAGATTGTTTAGATATTTGAAGACCTGTAATTATGGTCTTCAATATGATAAATATTTTTCTATGCATTATGGATACAGTAATGTAAATTAGATATCAGATTTCATCAAGTACAAATCCATGCATGGATGCATGGATATATTTTCACCTTAGGGAGGGTTTAAGGTTTCCTAAAAATCAAGGAAACAACATGTATATCTCCGTTTATAATGGAATCTAAGCTCATTGGTCTTACAAAACCTGAAGAATAAGTAAAATGGTTAAAGAACTTGCTTACAAATGTACCCTAATGGGATAAATTTGTGGCAGCAATAATCTTGTAATGCAATTGACAAGTTGGAATAGCAAAGGCAAATACTTGGATCTATAAAGAAAAATCCAGACACATGTCTGCGACACAACTTAGTCTATCAATTACTAAATAATTAATGGGATAATTGCAATTGAATTCATAAGACCAAAGGATAATTTGGCCAATCCATTGACAAAAGGTTATCTAGAGGTTTAATGTTGAATACTTCAAGGGATCAATGTTGGGGTGGTGCCCTTAAAAATTAATATTTATGTTAGTGATCTGATGAACTGGCCTAAGGGTAGTATGGGATGGCCTTAAGTTAGTGATCACAATTAGTAAAATGACTTGGATAGTTAGGGTACATGGATTAGGCAAGTAGAAAAGCTCGATCCATTCACAGTAAGATACATAAAAATCTTTAGGGTGGTGAAGTACTGGACCTTTTTTCTCCTGAAACCCTACCCATCCTCCTAATTACGATCTTATCCTAAAGGGAGAGAGAGAGAGAGAGAGAGAGAGAGAGAGAGAGAGAGAGAGAGAGAGAGAGAGAGAGAGAGAGAGAGATGCCTTGGGACACCCAAGCACCCTTGGACACCTAGTTGAGTGAGCAAGAGAGTCTGGTGTAAAGAGAGGAGAGGGTGGACGTCTCCGCCCTTTCGTCTCCCATTTTCATCTATGCACATCCCTATTAGGAAATCTGACGTAGTTTTTCATCCTCAACCTCAGATGGATCTAGGCGAGACTACCTCTCTTGAGAGACTGTCATCAACGATTATATCTGATAAATTGCTCAAGTATGGATGTGTGATACATGTTTTTCTTTTGTTTTGTAGCATGACCTAATCACAATGGGGATCTATAAGTTTATTAATTAATATTAATATGAAATTTAATTTTTAAAATTCTATTCCACTGTGTTTCATAAAAATCCCTTCAAAGAATAAGGCCTAGGCATATCGGCAATAACAACTCAACCTATATTACTAGAGATCCTAAGAATCAAGTTCAATAGGTAAAAATAAGTTATTATTAAATGATTTGGTATCAACATTGTAAACTTTTGATTGGGGACCTCGTTCTTATGGTGTGATAGTGTAATGACAATTAGCAAGAGAAGTTAGGTAATGTCTTAATGAGCTCCATAGCTGTGATATAATAGGATGTATAACTTTAAGTACATTCTTGGTGGACACACTTATATGAGTGTGGAAGTGAGGCCACTTCATAAAAGGATTAGGACATTATCTTGAATGTTCATAAGACTGAAATAAAGCACATGATCATAACCTGATAGCTTTGTAAGGGCTTAGACTTTCTTCGAATATTGTGTGCGTGATATATCGGGAATGTCATCTAATGCGAGTTAGTTCATGCATATTAGATCACTGTAACACCCCAAACTCAACACCCAAGTATGGAGACTCCAATTCCAAAATTGGGAATGTTAACTAAATAAAACCACACATAGGCGTGTTCTTCACGCGTTCACATAATTAGATTACACCTGTTAATTCCTAATTAGAGTATGAAGCAACAAGCAGGCATTAAAATGTAAGTACAGATAACCATAACTAAAATATCAGGGCTAATATAATATCAAATAATCTAAGATGATACCCATAAATGAAAAAATATATAAACCCACAATAATCTAAAATGTGTAAGATGAAATATTACGAAAATAAAAATTAATCAACTACAGATGAAGCTCGTGTAGCTCTAACATGCCCTGTAAAAAGGTCTCGTCAACTCTCAATCCTCTTTAACTCTAAAATGTGTTCCCGAACTCTCTGACGATGAGCAGTACTCTACACCACCTTGTTGGTGCAATCGCACATAGCAAATGACATGGGTGGCCAACTTAGAAATCCTCTTAAGATTACATGCACAACATATTGGCCGAGTATAGTTTCATAATGAAAAAATAACCTTACAATAAGCAACCTATAACCAAAATCTTATTTATATGCATAAATGCACATCAGTTTGGAGATGTTTATCGAGCTAGATGTGGGTAGTCTAATCACCAAGAAAAATACCCAAAAGTACACACATCATTTTCAATGATTGACTGCCGATGCAATCCCATGATCGGGCTAACCACCAACGATAATACTCAAAGGAACATACATTGTTTTTAATGACTACTGCACAAGTGGCATGGCGCATGTGCGATTCACTAGCCACCAATAAAAATAGTCGAAGGTACATGCATTGTGTTCAATGGCCAGAACACTTCCATGGGTGTTTGTGCAACCAGCTAGCCACCAGTAAAAATACTCAAAGGTATGCGCAACATTTTCAATGGCCAAACTTGATAATGCTTGCATGTTATATTTATATGATTAGTCTAATCGTTATTAGTCTAATTAACAACCAATCTAATTAATGTAAATTCCTTCGACTCGTAGCTTTTTTCAAATAAATAATATCTTCCCCGAATTATCCTTCCCATCACAAGTTTGGATAGAGACATCACAAAAGGATTTAACCCAACAATAGGCTAGCCACCAGCAAAAATACTCTCAGATATGTGCATTATTTTCAATGACCAGTCACCAACAAAAATACCCTAGAATCTAAGCTCAAGGAGCCCATAATAGTGCTTTTCTAACTGAAACCCTTCGTATCCAAGCGCAAAGGGGCCCATAATAGGATATGGATTCTTCAAGACTTGATCAACTACAGATAGAGGCACCTTGGAGCGGTAAGATCCACTTCTAGTCTCCTGCTTTGGGCTTTCTCTCACTCACACTCTCTATTTATCCCATAGGGTTTAAAAAAGGTTTTTCAAAAGGTTTTAAGGGGCTGAAAATGAATGAAACAAAAAGGGCTTTTATAACCTTCAACCTTTTAATTCGGTGGTGCATGATTTTTGTGCTCACGGGAGTCTGTATGTCGAACCATCGACTTCTGTCGGTAAGGTGATAGCAACTAATAGGTGTCGGTTAGACCCACAGAGCCCCGTCTCTACCTAATGGTTGCTCCAGCTCCGTTGGTCGAACCGACCCAGGTGTAGGTCAAACTGATACAGAGCCCAACCTATTGTGGTAAGTTCTTTTCACTATTTTTAGTGTCTTAAGGTCTGATCATATGTACTCTATTAGCTAACCCTCGGACCTATAGTACCTGATTTGATGTGTTTTAGCGCGAACTCGCTCACGTGTGAAGTTTTTCTTTGAATTGGGTTTTCCATACTTCTAGATTTCCCTTGAAATTTTAAGTCTTTCAGGTTCAAGCACATGGATGCACGTGCCAACATACAATAAGTTTAAAAAATCTTATAGTGACGCCCAAGGACTTCCAATATCGGATTATTGGAGGACCAAGGTCTCACAATCACTAACCTTCTAACAACTTCAATATATTTACACTAGATAAGGTTCAAATCTCTAAATTTCTCCACCATCATACCTTGTTTCCATTGATTTTCCTATTAGCTTTAATTCTCCTTATCTTCTTACTATTTTTCTATTTTGTAAATTATAGGAAATTATTAGGTAAGATGATTTAAAACATAGGAAAGACCTATGTAGTTTTTCCTCTTTTAACTTCTTTATTTAGGAGTGTTACTTGTCCCATGTTGAATAGAGAAAGGACTTGAGAGACCTTTATATTAAAACCTTGGTCTAGAGGTTTGTAATGCAAACCAAAAGAGACAGAGTCTTTGAAAACATCCTCCCACACACAGCGCAACGCAGCGTGACATAGTGCAAGTGAGCAGGTAGGCCTCGTGTGAGTTTTCTTTTGTTTTCTTTTATAGTATTCTTCCATTATGAAATCTGTTACACCTCTCTAGTGGCCAACCACCGTATGATAAGTGCCCAAGCCTATCACTATTTTTGTGTCCCCAAGTGCCATGTGGCCTAGCTTGGCGCCATGCATGTGTCCCTATGTGTCACATGTCCTTGGCTGGCTTACTTAACAAGTCACTTTTTTTTTTTTTAATTATCAAAAGAGTTTCTTTCTTCTTCTTTCTTTTAATACAACATGCTTTCATTTTCTTTCTCATTCATCATCATAGAGAGTTATTGTATCCTGAAGACAAAAAGCCACGATTAGGGATAAAATCCTTTGTGTGAACAAATCTTTCTTTAAGACAATAACAGCAACATCCCTCAGCTCCCTCTCTCTTCACTCTTATTGTTGTTCCCACAGTTTTTCTCTTTATTCAAAATTAATACTAAGAAGATTATAGTAGTAGGTACTCAATTTCCGCTCCTTGTGGTGTGCTCACTTGATTTTTTTATTTTTTAAAATTTGCCTCATTTTTAGTCTAAGTCATACAATGGACATAACATGGATATTAAGTGGCCCTGGTGAGCCCCAATCAAGTGTGAGGGGAAAGGTGTACAAAACTATAGATGTCTTATATAAGGTCATATTCCAGATGGTCAAGGGTTAGTTGGTAGTGTGGATTTGAGTGCACTCAGAATCCAAAAGTCATTTGGCAATATGGAATTGAAAGTATTTGAAATAAACACTTTTGTTTTGTTTTGAAATCCATCCATTTGTTGTTATTTGAAGTTAAATACTTTTTTACTCCTTTTTAAATGAATGAGTCACACTGTAACAAAGGTGTCACTTAGATACTAATCCAAATGATATCTTAAAACAATCAAATTATTAGCTACATCACTAAAATTATATCAACATAATGATCTGAAAAGTTCAAACATTGGCCATATAAATCGACAACTAAAAAATTGTCACTCATTTGTGATCCTATACTTTTGGCTCACTTGATGCTAAAAATTTCAATATTTTTTTGCTAAAGTATATATTTCAACAAGCTTATTATAATTAATCTATCAAATATCACACATTTAGATATTGAAGCTAATTTAATAATATAAATTAATTTTTTATAAACATATTAAAAAAAAATTCGATGCATTCCTAATTTTGCATTACAATACATACATATTACAAGGTAACAAACACAACTGATAACTTGAAATCACTTTGATTTGTGTTAATTTGGAATCGACTACATTCCACATACAAGCTCCCAAAAGGTCCTAGCTTTTTCTCTACGGAACTGATACGATACACGGGATGTGCGATGAAACTGTGATGCAACCTACCTAAATAAGGAAGATAGATAGCGACCATCCATCTAATGGGATGTATTATGGGTGGTCCACACGAAGAATAGTGGAAAAGGTAGGCAGAAGGATTGTAGTTTCCTCAACTACGTGACCGACCGTAGATGCCCATTGCATGGACGGTCCTGAACTCCCGAGCTGATTAGATCATTTTCGGTAAGAAAACGGGGTTCTTTCGTCATCGAAAGGAAAGCTCCGGAAAGAAAAGCACTGTTCACTTCTCCTTCAACTCGTTTTTTAATCATTATAAAATCGTGCGGGAAGAAGTCCCCGCTATCGAAGCGATAAATAGAGAAAAATTTTGATGCTCTGGTGGAATGTGATGGATGATACACAGGCACTTAGAAATTACAGACACGTCATATAAATAGTCAAATTAAACCGTCCAAATTATGGTACTCGGTGTAGATTTTCTGTGGACCAAAAAATAAGATTATTTGATTATATGACGATCGGATTAGTGGACATTTATTGGACATTTTAAAATTAAAATACTAAACAGTCATTTTTCCACAAAAAAGTATTCATGAATCAGGGGAAATGATTGTTCAAAAAATCTGAAATTAAGTATTAAATCTGAAAAAGTGAGGCTGAACAATCTAGTCGGTTTTATTTTATTTAGTATATGCCATGTATATAATTTCTACGCGCCTGTGTATCAAGCTTCATACGTGGCCTGAGTATCATATAATTCCACCAATACAAAAGCTTTCAATGGGCGAAAATATAATGATAGAAAGACTGAGATATCCCTATCTTTTCTGACAGTACCAGTTACGTCCCAGTACTTTTTCTGAAATGACAAAACCATCCTTCCCCATTAAAAAAAAAAAAAAAAACCTTTTTCTGTTAAAATTTAAAATAAAATAAATATAAGCCATTCGATTAAAATTTAAAAACAAGAATACAGGGTACATTCTTCAAATAAAGAGATATGGAGGGCAAATTCGTCTTTTACCATTACACTTCTTACAGGGTAATGAAAGCAGACGCAAAAGAAAAAGAAGAAGAAAAAAATGGATTTTGAAGCAATGAAATAACAATAATAATCAAATCCATCTTGCATTTACACACCCGACACGCCGAACCGAAACTCGGTAACGAACTCGGCCGAAATTTGAATAGAAAACGCGGTGAGGGTTGTTATCTCGTATCGTGTCGGTCCGACACGAGTGACTGGATTGCATTCGAGAGGTTATTAACGGCTGTGATGAGCCCAGCCATCCCTTGCCGATTTATCTCCGTCCGATGCTCTTCCATCTGCAGCTTCCTCTCTTCTAATTCCAGCACGTCTCGATGCCGTTTATCTTTCTTCTCCTCACAAGCTAAGAGCGCACGAGCCAAGACCGATGCACTACGCACTACGCTCGAACCCAGGTTTCGGACCTTTCTACGCTTCTTCGTATCGGAGTCCTGTCTATCGCTGCCACCTTCTGTTTCCGACGAGTCCGTCATTTCCACTACAAAATCGGAAGAGAGGTTGGCGTGTTTGGATGGACCTGATATCGGGAAATCTAGAGATCGCGATAAATGAAAATTGGGTGTCGGCAAAACCTACAATGCGCGTATTTATCGGATCGTCATCTATAATGCGCGTTTATCATAAGTTAGTCATGATACCGGAAACGCAGTTCTCATGCATGAAAATCCTGACCGTCCAAATCGGTTTCCCATCCCAACCATCTCATTTCGACCATTGGATTAGGACCGTTCTCCATTTTCACTCCATTTGATGGCTAGCAATAGGACAAATACGATTATCTGATCGGGGTATGCCTTTCCCTGATGGGCCCCACAAGTAGGATGATCTAGATTGGCCTGAATGTATGCCACGTGTAAGGTGTATCAGTTGCCACATGTTAGCGAGTTGTGAGAAGCTCACAGTGAGAGTCCAACCTTGTTGTCGCAACAATAACAAGAATTAAGAACGCTAATCATATTAGTACATGAGGTTTGCTTGAAAACATCCCGACGTATTTCAATACAATGCGTCGCAACTCTATCCGTTGAATCTGGGCATCTTCCAACGATCCAAACCGTTTATATGATAAGTCTCACTTTTTTACTTTGGAAATATAGCAGATAAAGCAAAGCTCTCAATTGGATTATCATAACCCTTTGATAACTTATCTCTGTCGATTTCAAGATGAACGGTGATCGATATAAGAGTTCTTTTGGGTATTCACATCCAAAGGAAATCCTATCCATTAAACGGTTTGTGTCACACAAACGGGCTCGAATCCAACGGCTAGAGTTATTGGAATAAATCGGGATGTATTCGGGCAACGATTGTAATAGAATACAATTTTCGTAGGTTTGCTCGAATACATCTCGACGTATTACAATACAATGCGTCGGGACCTCAGTCTTTGAATCTGGGTTATCTTCCAATGATCTAAACCGTTCATATAACGAGTCTCACTTTGAAATAAAATCTCTCAGTTGGGTTATTTCAATCCTTTAATAATTTGTATATACAAGTTCATCACAACATTCGTTCGATTAAAAGGTTTAAAACTTCAATCCAAGAAATTTTGGTGCAACCATTGAAATAAACGGTTTGGATCATTGATGCAGAAACCCAAATCCAACGGCTAGATATCCGATGTATTTTATTTTAATACGTCGGATGTATAGGAGCAACACTCATTACAAGTACCTGAAATAGGCTGAGGAGGGGGTGGGACAGGTGGAGGGAGAGGCTGAGGTGGTGGAAGAGAAGGCGGAGGCGTGGCCCGTGAAATCACAGCCGTTGATATAGGAGGAGGAGGAGCAGCTATTTTCTGTGAATATCTACGATTGACGACCTCATGGAGAGCTTGGTAAACCTCGTGGAGGAGATTGGAAGGGAGATTCCGCTCCTTGCGCTCGTGCTTCTCCATCTGCCAGTAAGAAGGGCGGTCTTTGGGATCTGGTGGTCTCGCTTCGTATTCTCTCACCTTCTTGTAGTCCCGCAGGAGATTATCCCATTTGTCGTTGCACTGGTTTTGGCTGCGCTGACAGCCATGGCTCCAGCAGTAGTTCTCCACCCATTTCCAGCGCAGCTCTGCGGTCTTGCAGGAAGTGGTGGTGGCGGAGGATGACGGAGATGAGGAGGAAGACGGCTTGGATTGGGCGGAGCGACGCTCTTCGTCCATCTTTTTGGCGGTGATGAGGACCAGAGTCTCGTGTAGGGTCCAATTCCCCTTTCGGTACTCGCGCGGAAGGGAGGGATCGATGGTGGTGGTGGTGGTGGTTGGTGGTGGAGAGAGGAGGAGGGGGTGGTGGTGGTGGTGGTGGTGGTCGAGGACGACTATGGAGGAGGTGTTTGGAGGATCGGACATGGTTTTCTTGGCATTTGTGTTGGGGAGGAAGACAGTTTCTGGTCTTTTGTTTTCTTTATGTGAAGAAGTGATAGAGATTGGAGTTCGTTTTTACCTCCGCCGCGATTAAAAACTTCTGTGCATCGCGACCTGACGGGACCATATATTGAAATGGAAACATTATTTTCACCGTTTGTATTCTCGGCTGTTGAATTAATCAAGGGTTTATCTTATAATCTCAGTTAATAAATGATTATAAGGTTTCATTTTAAGAATCGAATGTTATCCGTTGAAAATTTTATTTTCTTTGATTTAGTTTCAACCGTAAATATTTATGGTCACGAGCTCTTTTGTTATAAATTAATTTGGGTAGCCTGTGTAGAATTGAGTCGACAACGTGGACGGTTCCGATTAGTTGATCACTCAGCATGTGGGCGCCACTGCGCTGCAACACTCGGTGACACAGGTAAAAACGAACTCGTGAAGTGGAGGAGTTACACGTGCGTACACGGCATGCGTGTGAAGGACCCGAGATGTTTTTAGATGAGTGTACAATTGGAAAGTATGTAATATATTAATAGTATCCGGGATCTTTTTTACTTCTGAGGTTTTTCATGGTGGGTGGAAGCTGATGAACGTTCCTGATCTCAAACACGTTTTTCGAGTTTGCACTTGTGTCGCGAAGAGTACCCTCCATCTCACGCGTGGGAGTACGGTTCTAGTTAATTACAAAGTTAGAAAGAGTGGAGAGAGAAGTAGCGTTGAATTGGACGCGAGAAATTGCATTTGTAGCGGACGCGAGATTCTCGAGGTTTGCTAAAATTCCTCATGCGTGTGGAGATGTACACATCAGCATATGGGACACGTGAAATGTGAAACACGTGTGTGAGATTTGAGCTTTCCATAATGTTGGAGTATTGCTTAGATCATCTTCTGCCTAGAAAAATCAGACAATTTCACTCTTCAGGTGGGCCACAATGTGTGAAGTAATTTGGCCGGTTAAAATTTTTTCTATGCATTCATTCTTATGATATTCTGCGCCGCACCAAAGTTGTTAAATGGCTAAACTTTTTATCTCACCTTATGGAAAGTTCAGATCTTACACACGTGATTCATATTTGCACGTGTGGGTGTTTACGGATCCCACACGCGTGTAGATTAGTAAACCTCTTTCTTTTCCTACGTGTAAAAAAGCGTTCGGACTTCTCCGAATAAGCCAATCTTCCGCACCATTAGTAGGGGTGTCAATGGACCGGGCTCGGGCCTGAAAAACGTATTTTGAATGGTTTGGCCCGACCGTCCGGCGTAAGACAGTTCAAAATCGGGCCGACACCTAGACGGGCCCGACCCGTTAATAGCCCTAATCATTAGATTGGGCAGCCCATCGATTGGAGACTTGGATTTGGTAATGTCACTGCCGGTGGGTACTGGTCGGTGTTGCAAAAGCTTTGTGGACCACCACGACAGATATATTCTATCGTCTCCGTCCATCCATTTTGCTATACGTTAGGGCATGATCTAAAAAAAATAAAGGAGATCCAAATTTCTGGTGGACCACACCATAGGAAATAGTCGTGATTAAATGCCCACTACTAAAAACTTGGCAACTGCTATACCAGTTGATGCTATGATATGGACGTCATCTATTATTACTTGTAACAATACTTATTTACCATTCAACTTGCTTAGGTTACTCAAACCTAGGTGAAAGGAAAATATAAACATCAGCCCAGGGAAGGCTTTGGTGGGAACTTTTTACGACGGGGAAGATAGGTGGGGTCCACCATGATGCTTGGGAGATGTTCACTTTGTCTATTTAATTTTGTTAAGTCATGGGCCCAAAAATAACATAGATCCAAAAGAGTCCATAGACGCTGTAGGGACAACACAAATTGGACAAAACACAAATGTGAAATAACTAACTATGGTGGGGAGTGCACATCCTTGGGGTAAAGAAAATGCCCGGTGTTGAAACATTTTGAGGTCTATCGTAATGTTTATATGTCATCCACACCGTTTATAAGGTCACTCCTACGGGTGTACACGAACCAAGCTAGCTCGGTTAGCTCACTCGACTCGACTCGAAAAAGCTCGATTCGACTTGGTTCGAAGTTGAGTTCAAGCCGAGTCGAGCTGATTTTTTTAGCTCGAAACTGAGTTCGAACAGGACCCAGCTCGACTCGACTCGAATCGAACTCGGATCAAACTAGTTTGGTGGCTCGGTTACTTTGTCATTGATGTTGCTCACCAACTGTTTGATAAAATGACTCAACGAAATCTATGGCTAGTAGCAAGGTGGTAAGGAAGGTTTGGCCGGTGGCAAGGAAGGTATGTACATGAAACAAATACTTTTTTCTCTTTGGCTTTTTTTTTTTTTTCCTTGCTTTTTATGTTACTTAGAAGGTGTTTGAAAAAATACTTGTAAAACCATTACCTCTGTTTGTAAAATAGTAGGATTTTGAAGTTGCAGTCCAGGTGTTTATAGAAATGCCTCAATGGCGAACTCTTCTCGATCTTAGCTCGAGCTCAACCCAAGCTAGCCCAAGCTGCCGACCGAACCGAGCCGAGCTCGCGGACCAAGCCGAGGTCAGCCACTGTTCAAGTTGAGTCAAACTGAAGTCAGCTCGACTCGATTCTGTCTCAATGTACACCCCTAGTCACTCCTAATGAGATGAAGTGAAAACATAAAATATTAACCAAATTCAAAACTTTTGTGACCCATGAATGCTTCAATGGTATATGTTCAATCCTCATTATTTTCTTTCAACACTTCACTTGAGTTTTAGATCTGCCTCATTTTAAGTCATGAAAATGATCTGAAAAAGTAGATGGATGAGTGGATATCTTATAAGCATCACGGTGGGCCCCACGTATCCTATGGCCCTCAAAAAGTTTTAAATGGTGGGCGTTCAATGACCACTGTTTCCTATGGTGTGGTCCACGTGAGATTTGGATCTACTTTATTTTTGAATTCATGCCCAAATATGATCTAGCAAAATGAAGGGACAAAGTGGATAAAACTCACATTATGGTGGTGCCATGTATCTTTTCTAAAACCGACCAGTAACGAGGTGGGTATTGGCGGTGTCCTTATCGAATCTGAATCTAGGGTTGTACATCGAGCCGAGTCGAGTCAAGGTGGGTCAAGCATGGCTTGGCTTGTCCATGCTCTCCTCGAGTTCGAGCTCGGCCTCGAGCTTACCGATGGAGCTTAGCTTGTTTGCTAAACCTTTTCAAGTCAAGCTCGAGGCGAGCCAATGGATCGAGTCGAGGTGAACTTGCCTCAAGTCGAGTCGAGTCTGCTTCCAACCTGACCCAACCTAGCACCCAACCCGCACCTGACTCACCCTAGCAACCCGACCCAACTGACCCAACCCCTAAATCAAACATTCAATTAATAATATATATAATATAATATTAGATAGATCCATAGAGAGTACCTTGTTATTGGTGTTGAGAGAGAGAAAGAGAGGATAGCTCAGGCGAGTGTAGGCCGTGTGGTTGAGACAAGTCGAGTAAACGTTGAGTCAAGTCGGGCAAGTGGCAGAGAGAGAGAGAGAGAGAGAGAGAGAGAGAGAGAGAGAGAGAGAGAGAGAGAGAGAGAGAGAGAGAGAGAGAGAGAGAGAGAGAGAGAGAGAGAGAGAAGCTCGAGCACGACGAGTTAGGTAAGGAAGGAAAATGGTAAGAATGAGATAGAAGGGTGGGGGTATGGTTTAAGTTTTATTATTATTTTTTAAAAAATATAATAATATATATAACATAATATATATTCGAGTCGAGCCAAGCTGAGTTTGAGTCGAGTCTAGTCAAGGTCTACTATGTTCGAACTTAGCTTGTTTTCAAAATGAGTTGGATCATATGAAGCTTGGCTCGTCTCGAGTCATCATTTGAGTCGAGTCAAGTTGAGCTAGATCGAGTCAAGCCGAGTGAGCTTTTCGAGTTAGCTTGGCTCGTATACAGCTTTATTTGAATCCATCGATTGGGTTCAGCTAGGTATAGGTAAGTTGAACCAAATAACTCCAAAGCAAAGATGGTCAGTTGATCAGAACCGTCCATAGTCAAATAATCAGGGGTCAAAACTCCTAAGAAACTCATGCCGATTGGGTGGAGAGCAGATTAGGTGGGACCCCGGCCTCACCCAAGACGTTGCAGCCCTTACCCAAGATTACCTTGGGGCCCACCTTAATGTATGTATTATGTATCAACGCAGTCCATCCATTTTTCAGATCATTTTAGGACATCATTCCAAAAAATCAAACAGATCCAATTATCAGGTGGACCATACCATAAGAAACAGTGGTGATTCGCCATTAATGGGCCACAAAAGTTTTGGATCAAGCTGGTATTTTCTTTTTTCCCTTCATCCAGGCTTATGTGACCTTATCAACAGAGTGGATGGTAAATAAATACTACGGAACATTAAGGTGTGCCCTAAGAAGTTTTAATGGTAGTACAGTCAATAACCACTGTTTCTTATGGTATAGTCCACCTGATAATTGGATCTATTTCATTTTTGGTATAATTTCCTAAAATAATCTGGAAAAATGGATGGGCGGCGTGGATAGATAATACATATATCAAGGTGGGCCCCACAGTAACCCCACGGTAAGGGCCACAGACTTGGGTGAGTCCAGGGTCTCACCCTAATCCGCTATCGAATGGGTGATTCTTGCCACTGATACATGTATATTAATCTGGACCAACGACCAGAAACTTTTAATTTCTCAAATCCAACTGATAGATCAATGGTCAGGATAATTTTCAGCTTCAGGTTTGGATAACAGACTATTTTGCGATTAATAGGTCCCAAATCCAACCGGTGAAGAAGTTCCATCCTATCATATGCATGCGATATTAACCGTCCCAATGGGTTGGGCCGAGCATTAGGATCATCTTGCGTAAAAATCAGTTCCATCCACTCATCACTTAGCCCATAACATTGGAAACAATTTATACCGAATGGTAAATAAAAATATACAAATGTGGTCCATTTGATTAGTGGATGTTATTTATTTTAATGACAAACGATTCTCATGATGCTGGATAACTATTGGATGGATTGGATGTTACACAAATGAAAGGATGGTGGTTATTCTTTGTTAGACCGTGATGGTCCAATTGGTTCAGGTTCAACCAGTAAAACTGTCGACGATTTTAGAGTCAGAGAGGTAAGCCCATCCACGTCGTGTCCCGCCTCACTAACGTAAGCGGATTGGCTGGTGACCCTGACACCAGGGATATCCCTAGTGGCAGGGGCTGTAAGCACACTGTAATGTATATGTTTTATATCCACACCGTTGATCCTTTTTGACAGCTTATTTTAAAGCATGAGCCCAAAAACGAAGCATATCCAAAGCTCCAGTGGACCACACCACAGAAAACAGTGGTAATTGAATTCTGACCGTTACAAACTTATTGGGGCCCAAAATTTTTGGATCAACCTGATATTTGTGTTTCCCTTCATCATCCAAGTCCGTATGACCTTATGAACAGGTCGGATGGGAAATAACCATCACGGTGGGCCCTAGGAAGGTTTCAACGGTCGGTGTCATTATCCCTACTCTTTTCTACGATGTGGTCCACTTAAGCTTTGGATCTGCTTCATTTGTGGTTTCTTGCTCTAAAATAAGCTGTCAAAATAGATGGACAAGCTGTCAAAACGGATGGACAGTACTGTAGATATAAAACACATACATCACAGTGGGCCCCACAGCGCCTGCCACCAAGGATATGTTCACCAGGGAATCCACGTTCCACATCAACAGTCCCAACCGCAAGCTGCAAATGAAGACGATCCTGGCCATTGATATTATGAACTCCACCTTGAGTGATCCAACGGATGAAAAATCACCCTGAATTGGCCCACCAACAGGAAGGAAAAAAAAAAAAACCAACATGTCCATTTAACCACTAAAAGGCCACTTATTCTGCGGCTAAGATCTTCCAATATAGAGGATTTTTGGTGGATGTGTCATCCACAGTGATTCCCATCATATCAATGTTCAGGATAACCTAACTGTGGGGCCCACATGTACAAATTAAAAACCAGAACCGTCTATAAAATCTCCACGTCTTGTACAGTAAATCTTTCCATGCAGCGACGGCATGATGGTCCTTAACAGTATCGTTTCCGCCATATGCATGAAGACCGATACGAATATTTTAAAGCCCGGTACGAATACTCGAAACTAAGATACACATAGTACGACGCCATCAACTGCATTGTCGTGTTTTGCAGCTGTGGACCATCCATCACGATTTATTGCCCATACTCGTCCAGAGCCCTGCCCATTGATAGGCCAGCAGTCATGCCAATATGTCACACGTGTTAGATATTCGAGCTTTTGTTAGAATTGGTGTGGCTCATACGTGTAAGTATTTATTCTTTGGATTATGATCGGTTCATATGTCAAAATGTCACACGTGTTAGAGATGTGATAAACAATTCACCATTGCCTTTGTCATGTGATACAAGCATAAGGTGGAGTGACAGGTGTGAACATGGACGCGGATTGCGTCCTAAACCCTGCCAGTGTCTGGCCCCGAACGGGCAGTTCCCTAGGCGGGCCTACCATGATGTATCTGTACATCCAAGTTGTTAATCCCTTTTCTGTATCATTTTAAGACGTATCATAAAAATAGATAAATCCAACACTTAAGTGAACCACACCACAGATAACTCTTGTATTTAATGTAATTAGCATTTAATGTTTTGTACATTTAATGCAACTAAATTTATTATTTGTTGAGGTCAACTTGGGCGTTTGGATCTGCCTCAATTTGTGTTGATAGCTTAAAATGATATGAGAAAAGGGATTGACGGCTTTGATGCAGAGATCCATCACGGTGGGCTCGCCCACAAAACTGCCCGTTCGGGGCTAGAGCCGGGCAGGGTTAGGAAACAAACTGCGTGTAACATACAGTGTACTCCTACTCTATCATGTGGGGCTGACTTTTTAATCTAACAAGTTTGTCTGATCATGCACACAAAGACATGGGCTCTACGTGGACTTTATTATCTCGTCCATGCAAGGTTCGCATGTGGGAGCTCACCACGATGACTAGAAGAGGATATCATTAACCATCACGTCTATACGTGTGGCCTCAATCTTGACCGTTCATTAGGATGGTATCATGATCTTTTCATCATCCATCCATGTAATATCCTGATTTATTAATTTTTAAAATATTTATTTAATTAATTTAGTTATTATTTTGTGTGTGGTTATTTTATTTAGTGTACTCTCATGTATATATTTATGCGCTAGTGCAAGTACACTCCCTTGCACACTTTCATTTTTTTACATCTAAATATATATACACTTGCATTTTATTCTCATATACACCTTTTATATTAAATTTTTTTACTCACTAACATAAGTGTAAAGTTAGGTAAATAATTAAGGGAGTCTCAATGAGAGAGGATGTGCGGGAATTAAATTGTAACTTTTTATCAAAAGAACTTTAAAATTATTTTTTTTAAAAAAAATGAATAGGTCAAACAAGCAACCAACATGCCCTTAATTTTCATCATTTATTTCACTCTCTCCTTTCATAAATAAAAGCCATCCATAACCATCATAGTGAGAGAAAGAGAGAGAGAGAGAGAGAGAGAGAGAGAGAGAGAGAGAGAGAGAGATTGGAAAAAATCTAAACCATTCATCTCATGCAGTGAGTTCATCTTACTTGATTTTTTTTGTATTTATTTATAAATTTATTTTACATTCTGATTAATACTTTAATAGCCCATAATCCTGATGTAGATCAAGATTGTTTATGAAACTTATCGACCGTCAAATCTGAATATTTAACAGATAAACAGATAGCTGTGATTTTGTTTTATGAGAATCATGTTCAAATATTCTTGATCTAGAATATTTTAATGTCCAGCATCAGATCAAGAAATTGATCCCATCGATAGGTGAATCCGGACCCTTCGTATTTTCTAGTTTGGAATTGGAACGTGTACCTTAAGGAACGGTTGAGATTAAATGGGTGTAGAAATCTAAGAATGGCCTCAAATTGTGTATAATGAACCTATAGTTTATGAAGAATGTATATGTCAAATTTAACATGAATCTTTATAACTTTGTAATGAATTAACACAACTCTTATCAAGTTTATTTTCTAGTGCAGTAAATATCATCTATACCCTTCTGAACAGTCCAGATTAGTGGAGTCTAGAGATCATGGATCAATTTATATTTTATACAATATTAATAAATTTATTAAGGAATACGTTTATAAATTAGAATTATTGATTTGAGATCATTTGATGTATCTTACAAATTAGGATATTTTTCTTTTAGTTTTTAAGTGATTTGAGGAAAGATTTAATAAGACTTAGTTTATTATTTAGTTATGTTGTACATGCATTAGATATGATTATTATCAACTAGTGTTGGGATTTAATCTGATTAAGACTTAACAGTTATGTATCAAGGAAACCCATCTTGATTTCTTATATTGCAAATTAAAATTGTTGATTTGAGATCATTCCACCTATGAAAAGGTTCACCTTTTATGTGGTGAATACATTAAAATCATGAATTTATCTATTAAAATTTTATCAAATTATTAAGGATTTGTGAAAATAAATTAAAAAAACATAATTAAGGATCTAAACAAGGTTGAAAAAATATTAGACGACATAAATTTTGGCACATGAAAATGCAAGACAAGGTTATTTCTCTTTGAGTAAAACATTTATTACCTTTCTGTTGATGTATTGAAAAAAGAAACTAAAGGCACAAGGGATGAGGCTACACGTGTTATGATTGCTTAGGACAAGTGAACATGACAAAACACTTTGGCACGGTATATCATTCACAGCGATAAGCACAATAAATTCAATGGACAATTTAAGAAGATGAATATTAGGAAAACTTTGATGAACTTTGTCACTCCAAACTTTGAAACTTGAGTACGACGTCCTTGATCCTAAGTTTAATTAAGGATTAGATCAAGATTTAGTTTAGCATCACCTTTTGATCAAGGAGGGTTTTAAGTCCTTTAAATAGCTCCCTAAAAAGGATGACTCTTGAGGTTATCCTCAGGATTAAAAAAGAAATTGAGAGACTACTAAAGGACAAATTTATTAAGCCAATCAAGTATGCCAATTGGATCTCCGATATAGTCTTAATAATCAAGAAGAACGAAAAGCTGAGGGACTGTATAGACTTCTGAAATCTAAATCTAGTAACCCTAAAAGATGAATATGTGTCGCCTACAAGTTCAAGTTCATATATTCTACACCGTACTATGCTCATGCCACTGGACAAGCTGAGTTAGCCAATGAGATCTTGAAGAATATTATTAAATGAATGGCAAAAGATAACATGCAGTCATGGCACATAACATTGTCCGAAGTATTGTAGACTTACAAAACTTCACAAAGAACTAATGCAGGGATGAAGTCATTTTCCTTGACATATAAACATGATACTATATTTCTCATAAAAGTTGACATTTCTTTCTTAAGGATATCTTATTAGAACAAACTGATCCCGAAGAATTTATTGAGGCCATACTTATAGAGTTGGAAGAGTTGGCCATCATCTAATTGTAGGCTTTGAATACAGTAAAGGTTCATAAGCTAAAAGTTATCAAAGACTATAATAAGAATGTAAAAGGAAAAAGTTTCAGTGAATGAGAATTGGTGTGAAAAATCATATTGTCAATTGGAGCAAGGGATGGTAAGTATGATAAATGGTCCTCAACATGGGAAGGACCATTGAAAGTTAAGCAAAATTTACATAAGAGGAGCGTATTTACTACAAGATATGGACAAACAAAAAAACAGTAATCCTATCAACAGTCGATTCTTAAAGAAATATTATCCGATGTCGTGGGAATTAATGCAGACATGAGAAATATCAGTTGCAAAGTAAGCTGATAAAAATAAAGGGTAAAGAAAAAGTAAAGATCAGCCATTATAGAAACTTTATATGATACACATTCTATTACAAACAACTTTAGTTAATTGAAAATAAAGTTGTTATTTTCATTTTATTAATAAAATAGTTGACAAATTTTAAGTTTCGGCTGCCGCTCATAGAAAGTGTAAATTTTCAGTCTTTTAAGACACTCACATTAATACGCACCTTAAAACCAAATTGGAACTGGACTATAAAAAACCATTTCTGTTGTGGTTCAATTCTATGGTTCTGGCCCTTTTATAATCCATCCCAATTGCATGGTCTGTTTTTATAATTTAGCTCAATTGCATGTTTTTTTATAATCCAACCCAAGCTCCTCTATTAAAAATTTTCATAGAGAGTAATCTTGCGGTGGTTTGTTTTTATGACCCTTACATGTTCCCAAAATATATTACCAATGTCTATTCGTGTTGTGATCCATTTAATGAATGATCTATTTTTTAAAATTTTTTAATAATATTTAATTATTTATTAACTAAGGGGTTCGGTTCCAAGTTCGATTCTAAGGTTTGGTTCACGATCTGGTTCGGTTCTACAAAACCTCAAACTGAGAATCGAACTGAACTAACCAATTCTTTGATTTTTAGAACTGGAACTAGAACCAATGCACTTCAAAATCGGACCAAACTATGCGGTCTGGTCATTTCCTATCCAGTTTACCGATTCTACCGATTTCATGTGCACCCCTACATCACAACAATTTTGAACCCCTGATGATCATATCAATATCCAAGAGAATTGGCAACATAGACCCAAATAAAGAGAGGGTTGACACTAATAGATCAGACCCATATCTGTGCATTGATCAGAATAAAGAGAATGGGAGATCATGATCCGGTGGATCCAATCCAACTAGTTCCATAATCAGAAGGGAATAAGATCATAGAAGGGTGGAGACAGCATTGATTGGGTCATTCATATGCAACAATTGCTTGATGAATGTGAGATCCGAGACAAAGGGTGGACATAGCTCTAATGGAGCCCAAATCTAGATGTAGTAGTGTCCCCAAGATCTCATAGGAGACCATTTATGTAAAAGCGAAGAACTATAAATCAATAGTTCCAAATTTATAGAGATTTCCCTATTCGAAATGTAAGCCATTGATGTGAATGATCCTGGACCAACAAGAAGACATAGCAAGGGTATTGCGACCTCGACAACATATAAAAGGAGTGCATGATGAAGAGCTTGACACCCATGCCAAATACAATTAATGTATTTTTTACATTTATCTTAGTATAGCCTAGTCTTAGCAACGAGAGCTATTGTCTAGCATTATCCCTACAGTACAGTGGGATTAACATAAACATCCACAACCCTAAGTCGTTAAATCCTGATCAATTGAGTTCTACTCGGGCTATCAACATTCTAGTCGCATCCTACTAATCATCTTCCTGGATCAAATATTCTTACGAATGGTCAAGTTATTTTTTACTCTATCAATTGTAATGAGCCACATCTGCATATTAATAAAAATCAGTTTTGTTTTAGCCTTCTTTTATTTATTTGTTCATCTATGTTCTTTTGAGAAATACACTAACTAGTCGCAGCGGTGAAAGAAAGGTCTTGAATAAAGGCAAAATGAATCCATCAAAAAGAATTCTTTAGAAAAGACTCACTCCTATCTTTTTGTAAATGGTCTGATCACTGGCCTGATAGCTGAATTTCCGAATCCAATCTTAATCAATCATTTTAGTGCATGGTCGCCAGCATTCAATTAAATATTGAATGGACTAAATCTTTGGCACCTCGGACTTCCTAATAAGTACATCCAGCCAATACATTCGTTTTTAGAACTATGGTGAGAGATCCAATCCATCTATCAAGTGGGGGCCAGTTTGATTACCGTTAAAATATTTTATCTATCTAGATTAACCATCTGAGTTACTATGTACATAGTACCTCACCTGACGATTAGACTGGCCTGATTTCTATGACAATGTACCAATGTACCAATGCAATGGGACCCACATGAGGTACACCTCAGATGCTCTTCACGTGTGCTTTATGGATACGTGTACACATGATCCCAGTTAAAGCAGAAGGCCGGTTCATCTGTAAGCCCTTGTAATAAAGCTTTTTCTTCTGTTTTTTTTTTTCTAAGTTATACATATGGTGGGATGACCCAAATTCACCCCATTGGCATGTAGGCCACACCATACAAAACAATAGGCAACCACCCAAAAACCTCCAAGGTGGCCCAGTAGATCTGCCTAGTCTTCAAGTAGGGGTGGCAATGGGCCGGGTTGCCCGGCCGGCTCAGGCTGTCTAGTTGTGTAGGCCCAGCGATTGAGCCCTAACTTAGCCTGAGGACCACACCCAAGCTCGAATCCAAGGCCCAACCCAGACACCAGTCCACGCCTGAATCATTAAGTGGGCTATTGTTGTATGGAAAGGACAAATTATTTAAAGACGCACGCAAGAAAGTGAACAGTTCACATTCAATGTTCAAGTACATTTTAAGATACTTAGATTTGAAGTCATGTTCTAATGATTAAAACCATTTATATGCTGTGTTTTATTATGGATAGAAGAGGCAGCTCAAAAAATATCCTAAGATTGGGCTATTTTAACCTTTTGATCATTTAACTTTTTTCTTAGTAAGGCTGCCCTTGCTCGGACTTACCCAACCTACTAGGGCCAGGCTCAAGGCCAAGGTCTTTGTAACCTTACTAGAGCTAGGGCTGAGCCCAGGCCAGACCTTAGGGGACTCCAGCTTCACTCTAATCCATTGCCAACCCTATTTTTGAGTGTCTAGCTTTTATAGTAGGGCAACCCTTCTCCACAGGTTAGATTGCCACATACATGGCCCACAAATGGGCTTATTGCATGAGAGAACAAGTAGAGGAATCAGCCTCATTAAAGCAAATGGATAACAATTTAGAAATAAAAAGAATCGTATAGGGTTTGAGTGATGACTGTCAGGCCATGCAAGTCATGATTATATTAAGTTATTGATGCCAACAAGGAGTGATATCTCCTTTCTATGCAATCTCCAGCCGTGCCTACTACACAAAATCGTCAGAGAAGGAAGGATATATATATATATATATATATATATATATATATATATATATATATATATATATATATAGAGAGAGAGAGAGAGAGAGAGAGAGAGAGAGAGAGAGAGGTGATGATTAGATCTCATATTTCGTCTCAAGAGAGAGAGAGAGAGGTGATGATTAGATCTCATATTTCGTCTCAAAAGAAAAGAAAAAGGCATTCTCGGTCGCTTCTCGTAAATCTTTTTACTTTATTATTTCACTCCACTTCTCAACCGCTAGACCCACGCCACAACCATGATTCCGTATCTCGGTATCATGGCTCACTCGATCTTTCCACGAGGTTAGATTTATGAGGCAATTCCTGACACACGTGCAAAACCTAGTACTACGTGTCCTTTGATTTCTGGGGTCCCACAAATCAGGATGGTCCACTCATCTAATGGACCGCTCATGTGCTGAATGCAGATTGATTTTTTTTTTTTTTGCACGAGTGGCCCACTTGATGAGCGGAGCAGCTTGATTTTTGGGCTAGGTCATTTTCTGGGAGAGCCCGTCTGATGAATTGTCTAGATCTTACACAAACTTGCCAGGCTAGCATGTGTGCAGCGGATTGATTGACTCTTTAAATCAGGTCCGTCGACCTGTCAACCTTTGAATGGCTGTCAATGGACTGAGCTTGGGCCTAGCAAAAAAAAATGAATAGGGCTGACCCAAACAGTTCAAAAGCATGACCCAAGTCAACCTAGGCCCAGCCTGTTGGAAAAATGAAGGAAAAGGTTCATCTAGCGAATGCGATTAATCAGTCATACCCGATCCAAAATGGGTCTCGTGATTTACGTTGTCTAATTGATGTCGGCTACTTAACCTACATGAGCTGGGTCTTGGTTGATTCAGCCCTGTGGTCTCGGCATGGCCCTCAATTGTAGGCCCACGAACTAAACCGTTTAGATGCAAACTTAGACTTGCACTTGGCCCTGCCTATTAAAACCAACTACTGATTATTAAAAGCTATTAGTTTTTATATACAGAGGAATGCTCATGAGAACTTTTTGAGAACTCATTTATCGTGATATGAGTGTAAGATATGAACCATCCACGTGATGCAGCCACGGAACCCCTCGGCTCAACTTTTACCCTAATTCAAAATTTCGGTGGGCCATGGCAAAACCAAACACTTTCCTCTCTTGATTTGCCTCTTTATTTTCTTGGCGCACAAAGGTATTGAATCAGTGTAAAAGTTCAGCCTCTTACGCTCATTTCACGCTTCATGAGTTCTCAAAAAGTTCTCAAAAGTTCAAGTGAGAAATGGTGCGCAGGTTGTATGTATGTGTGTGCGTGGGAAATGGTACTGTGAGGTCGAGTTGTGTGTGCCCCACTGATGTGTGTCAAAAATCAACACCGTCCATTTTATGGGTGCCCTTTAGGTCATCGGATATTCCAAAAATCAACCGTATATGGAACTCAGGTGGGCCATACCATCTAAAACCATGTGAAGACATCGTTAAAACGTATAAAAGTACTTTGTGGGCCCTACCTGAGTTTTGGATGTGGATTAAACTTTGTCTGATCCCTCATCTAAGTGGGACACACACAATGGATGGTCTGGATTTGTGAAACACATCTAGTGGGCCCAGTAAATGATTATGAATGTTTTAATGGGAGGGTAACCCCTCTTAACTGCTATATGTGGTGTGGCCCAACCAAGTCATAGATTGACTTGATTTTTAAGCCCGTAGCCCACCATGGAATAGTGCATCTGACTGATGGGGTAGATGTTTGACACACATCACAGTGGGCCCCCACAGCTCAACCTCATGGGAAAAAAATGTATTGAATATAGAATTTATATTCCAGAACCTTTTTTAAAAAGGTTTTCAATATACTAATTATTCCCGGAGTACCCTCAGGCATGTGTGCAAGCAAATGGGTCGGCGGCTGAGGTGGGCCCTGCAGTGATATTTGCGTGAATCCACACAAACCACCAGGTGTTTTATCCTCTTTTAGGCCCAGGGCCCAAAACCAGCTCTATCCGTGATGTAGGTGGACCACATGATTGGAAACAGTGTACATGGCAACACTCACTCTCAAAATTACTTCCTTTGATATAGCACACCTAAATCACTGATAAGACCGATTTGCAGGCCCAACACTTAAATTTTGGTCTGCCAGCAAATGGTTGGAGTGGATTTCATATAATCATTACGGTGAGCCTTGTAAAAATCAAGGGTGGACATCTTGTCCGAATTGTTTTCTTCTACTTGGCCCACCTAAATCACAAGTTAGCTTCTTTTTTTCTTCGACCTAACCTGGGATTAACACATCTAATCATTGGATTGAATTTCACATGCACATCATGATAGTCCCATTAAAAAATGAAGAGCTGGTGCCTCTCCCAACTATTAAAAAATAGAGAATATATATATATATATATATATGGAAATTTTACAGAACTATCACCCTTGATTTTTTATGATGCCCACCGGATGTATATGTGAGAGCCACTCCCGCCATTAGATATATAATCCCACATTGGGTTTGGATTTTTTTTTTAAAAAAATTAAAATTAAAATAAAAATCAAGTTGACCTATGATTCAGGTGAGCCATAATAAAAGATACAATTAAGAGAGATACCACACTTAATTTTTACATGGCCCCACTGAGATGAATATACCAAATTTACTCCAACTATTAGATGCCAATCCAAAAATTAGATCTAGGTCCACAATCAGACCCATCAATGATTCAATTGGGACACACCAAGAAAACAGTTTAGACAATGAGCATAGTCCTATACATTGTTTACAATCTTGTGATTTACACCTAGATCGACGGGGCTGATTTTTGGACCTTTGGCCTAACATAGGGTTACCCGCTTGGTAGACCAGATGTACATTATATGAACATTATTTCAGTATGATGTAGCTTATTAAAAACCATTTTAAGAAAAGATTCCAAATGTAAAGATTATGTGGACCAGAAAAAACTTTGGAGCGTATTTAAAAAGTAGAGACTGGTGAACACCGTCCATTAATACAATGAATGGTCTGGATTTGTGAACCACATCTAGGTGGGCCCAATAAATGATATGAATGTTTTAATGGGAGGGTAACTCCTCTCAACTGTTGTATGTGGTGTGGCCCACTCAAGTCATGGATTGAATTGATTTTTAAGGCTGTGGCACAACATGGAATGGTGCATCTAACTAATGGGGTAGATGTTCTACATACACCACCACGGTGGGGCCTACACAGCTCAACCTCATGGAAAGTTCCCAGGAGCTTGACCGCATAGAACCTTTTCCCATATATGTGTGTGTGTGTGGGAGCGGAGGGAGGGGGGAAGGTACTATGCGAAGCTCCCATGAGGTCAAGCTGCGTGGGCCCCACTGTGATACGTGTCTACCATCAACACCGTGCATTTGATGGGTCCCCTTTAAATTATGAGATATCCCAAGGGAGGAGAAGGTACTATGCGAGCTCACGATAAGCTCCCATGAGGTCAAGTTGTGTGGGCCCCATTGTGATACGTGTCTACCATCAACACTGTGTATTTGATGGGTCCCCTTTAAATTATGGGATATGCTAAAAATAAGCCGTATACGGAACTCAGGTGGCCATACCATCTAAAATCATGTGAAGACATGCCAAAAACATATAAAAGCACTTGGTGGGGCCCACCTGAGTTTTGAATGCTGCTGAAACTTGGTATGACCCCTCATCCTAGTGGGACACACATAATGGATGGGCTGGATTTGCAAACCACATCTTGGTGGGCCCAAAAAATGATTATGAATGTTTTAATGGTGCACGGACTCTCTCAACTTTTGTATTTGGTGTGGTCCACAAAAGTCATAGATTGACTTAATTTTTGAGACCTACGCCCACGATGGAATGGTGCATCTGACCGATGGAGTAGATGTTCGAAACGCATCACGGTTGGGCCCACACAGCTCAACCTCATGGAATAGACCCATCAGCTCGAGCGCATAGTACCTTTTCCATATATATATATATATATAAAAGAGCATATCTTTACTAAGTAATAGATAGTAGGGTTGCATCTTGATTGGGCCCGAGATGATTTGGGCTGAACTGGGCTTGGCCAATTTTCATCCTACGTAATAGATAGGAGCAATGTACACCATTTTTTTGCTAGGATCCATGCTAAGGGTATGCACAGCTAAACCCAATCACTGTAAATAAATCATCTATGCCTTGATTTTTTACTTTGTTTCAGGTTTTTATTCAGATGGGATCATTTTGCCCAACCCATTGATAACCTTTATGGGTGGGTTGGATTGGATAGGTTTCAACCCAAGCTCAATCTATTGCATTTTTAGCCCGAGTGCAACCCACCTCAAAGGTGGGCTGGACCAGTTGACCCACAGTTCGACGACCTGATCCATTGCCACCCCTAGTCATAAAGGTCAATCAGAGTGGCTAGCCCATCGACCATGCTAATTTTCAGTCAAGATATAAGTGCTGTCACTGGTCTGGGCCAGCATGTTGGGCCAAGTCCACCACTTTCAGGCTTGGGTTTAACTTTTAAGCACTTGGGTTGGGCCTGGCATATTTTGGGGTGAAAACAAGTGCTAGCCAGGGTTTCATTTTAACAATATTTACTATTTAAGACCTGGCATGAGTCCTATTCCATGCCCGTTTATATCTTACATGTGTTGGGGCGGAATTAACTTTCAAGATGGGGATGATGGTCGAGCCTAAATTTAAATGGGCTGGACTCGAGCTTATGTAGGCTTGACACGAGCCTGTAACGTTGACAGCCCTCGTCAACATGATAGGTACAACCATGCATGGCCTATTGTTGATAAATGTCTTAAATCTGTAAAATCAATATTCGGTTGATGACAGGTTCAATGCCAACAAGTATTTTTTAGATTTTCTATATTGGTTGTTGGACATATTGGTGCCATTTTTCGATGACATCAAAGATGCGTTCAATACAATCAAAGCTGGGTTGAGTAACCGAAGATTTTCGTATAGTCTATGCTTTGTATATGGATAGTTTTGGCATTTTTTTTATGCCATTGAAATTTAAGTGTCGATGGCATCAAACATTTTGCGCGGAATTTTGCGAATCAACGAAATTTGCTTCTAATTTAGTTTGAGATTCTTTTCAGGACTACATATATGAGTGTAAATAGGATTGTAAGGTATTCCGAGAGTTTCTAAATTGTCCTAGGATTTCAAATGATTTAGCAATGGTGAGATTTGAGGTTGTTTGAATCGGATAATCTATTTTTCTTTATAATTTTTACTTTCACAGTGATATCTTTTGCTTTATGCCATGATTTTTTTTCGAAATGATTTTTTCACATTCAATCCCTGTGTTCTTCTCCATTTTGCTTAGTGCTTTTGTATTGTTATTCTAGATTCACATCTACGTGCTTCCACGGTTCCCCGACATGGCTCATGCGATAGAAAGATTATAAAGACAATCCTGGCTTCAAATTAATAGCTGAAAAGAAAATAGACGATGGTCCACGATCAAAGGGAAATGCCTTTTGTTTTTTTCCTATGGCTAGGACTTCCCAATCAGTGTACTTTTTGTGGACCATCGGTGGTAGGTCCACCAGGAAGGTCTGCATACCATTGATGGGACGGCTAGGTATGGTCCATGATTCTTGAGCTATGGCTTGGGCCCATATGTACAGTACGAAGAGTGAAACAAGCGAACTAATCTGAGGCATGGCATTTTTCGTGCCTACGTACAGATCATGTACCATACAAGTAGCGAGTGAAAGATAACCAGGAGTATACATTCTGTGGGCCCATTATTGATTGGCCACTAGTAATAAATAGCTTTGATTGGACCATCTCAACCACCTAATGAATGGACATTTTTTCTCATTGAATGAAAGAAATTTTGATACGTCTTTTTGTATCCATTCGTATGCCTTTAATTAGGACGGTTGATTTTGGACTAATAACACATTTAATATTTCTCAAATAAACGGTCTTGACATGGTCTAAGCATGCCATCCTAAGATATGTTTGATCTAGTTGTTTGGGCATAACCCTCTCTGATGAAGTGGTAATATGTAAGTTGAATTGTGGAATTAAATAATCTAACCATGCATCGTGTATAGAGATCAAACAACTGGCTTGAAAGTGCCTACCTGTTTGGGAAGCCATTATAAGAATCTCTAGTTACGAATCTTCTGCTCAAATACGTACCTCTTCGGGAAGCCATTATAAGAATTTCTAGTTTGGAATCTTCTGCTCATTACACCTTAATAAAAAAGAAAAAAGAAAAAAGGAAAGAGACGGGAGTTCGAATGTGTATAAGTTTGGGACCTCGTCATGTCTGCATAGCTGTAGGATGGAGGAGTAGAGTTATACACAAGTCGAACTGAGTTGAGCTTGACATAGCTTGGCTTGGCTTGGCCAATAGCTAACCCCAGCTTGAACTCGGTATGGCTCGGTCCTTGGGCCTGTCTGGCTAGCTCAAGTTCGGGCCAATTTGAGCCGAGTTGGACTATGTACGGCATTTTCTCAAGCACGTAAAATATTGCATTTTCAATTTCATACAGAATGCAAAATAGTAATGACATTTTACAAGTATTTCATTGAACACCAAAGAGCACCATCAAAATTAAACACCGAAGCGAGCAACATCAAAATCAAACACCCAACGTATCCATTCATTCCTCACCAACACTTCGTTGAGTCATTTTATCAAACACTCAGGGAGCATCATCCATATCAAAATAATCGAGCCACCAAGCTTATTCAATCCGAGTCGGTTAGAGTTGAGGTTCGATCCAAGTCAAGTCGAGCTTGGGCAAGCTCAAACTCGGCTCGAAATTTTCTAAAACCACTTCAACTCGGTCTAAATCCAATTTCAAACCGAGGTAAGTCGAGCTTTTCCGAGTTGAATCATGTGAACTGACCGAGCTAACTCAACTCATGTACAGCTCTAGAGAAATTTAAAATCTACCAAAACTCCTCCTTTAGTGCTCCACACGTTAGTAGTTTCCAAGTCCATCATAATATCGTGCGTGTATCACGGTAAAAGTGCGCCATCCCTTATATGAATTTGAGACAATCTCTAGTGGGGCCCACTGGTATACCCAATCAGGGACGAGGATTGCGTCCTACCCCTAATCCTTCTAGGCAAGGCTCTGTGGGGCCCACCGTGATGTAAGTATTTTATCCACACAGTTAATCATTTTTATATGATCATTTTAAAGTATGAGACAAAAATTGAAGCAGTTTCTAGGCTTAAGTGGACTACAATGTGGGGATTGAACGTCCATCATTAAAAACTTATTGGGAGCTGGAGAAGTGTAAGATCAAGCTGAAATTTGTGTTTTCACTTCATAAGTCTGCATGGGACGGGAATTGCATCCTACCCCCATTTGGACAGTAATCCATCCGGGCAGGGCTATGTGGGGCCCACTGTGATGTAAGTATTTTATCCACACCGTCAATTATTTTTACACGAATATTTTAAGTGTTATACAAAAATTGAGATAGTTTCAGTGCTTAAATGGACCACAAATTGTGGATTAAACTTTCACCATTAAAAACTTCCTAGGAGCTGGAGAAGTGTAGGATCAAGATGAAATTTGTGTTTTTACTTCATCCAAGTCTGCATGACTTTATTAATAGGTTGGGTGGTAAAAAAACATCACGGTGGCCCATATAAATGTTTCAATGGTGGGTGTCATTATCACTGCAGCTTCCTTTGATGTGGTCCATTGGATCTTTCTATCCACTTCATTTTTTACATAATACCTTAAAACGATCATATAAAAACTATTAACGGTGTGGATAAAATGATTACATCACAGTAGACTCTACATAGCCTTGCTCGGACGGATTACCGTCTCGGTGAGGTTAGAATGCAATCCGCGTCCGTCAACATGACTTTATTAATACGTTGGGTGGTAAAAAAACATCGCGGTGGCACTTAGGAAAGTTTCAACGGTGAGTGTCATTATCACTGCAGCTTCCTTTGATGTGGTCCACTGGAACTGTGTAACTGCTTCATTTTTTATATAGTATCTTAAAATGATTATATAAAAATAATTAACGGTAATAAAATACTTACATCACAGTGGGTCCCACAGAAACCTGCCCGGACGGATTGGGGGTAGGACGCAATCCCCGTCCACCCAATCAGAACATTCAACCTTAGGTAGGGAAGCGGATTGCGTACTGAGTAATCGGATTCCTCTTTGGTTGATAAATGATAATCTTATCTCCTCGAGTTCTAATGCGGGTTGCGTCCTACCTCGCTGGGAACGGGCAGGAGCTTTGAGTGGCCACCTTGATGTATGGGTCTTATCTAAACTGTTCATCCATGTTTTACTATCATTTTAGGATATAAGACGAAAACTGAGGTAGCTTCAAGACAGATGTGGACTACACAATGGGTATTAAACTCATACCGTTGAAAACTTTATGGGCCACATAAGTTTTGGATGGAGCTGATATTTGTGTTTTCTCTTCATCTAACTTTATGAATAGGTTAGATGGAAAATAAACATAACGGTGGGCCCTAGAAAAATTTCAATGGTGATAATCATTATCACTGATGCTTACTGTGGTGTGATCCACTTGATCTTTGGATCTACTCAGTTTTAAAATATAAGCTAAAATGATATGAAAAAAATGGATAAACGGTGTGGATGAGACTCATACATCACGATGGGCATTCAAAGATCCTGCCTGTTCCCAGCTGGAGACAGGCGGGGTAGGACGTAATCCGCATTCTCCGTATTTGTTGGAGCCTACGTACTAATCTCCTATTTTCTTCCTAATCTGTACGTTGAGCTGGCCTCTCTAATCTTATGTTCATACCCAGATCAAATATATCAAGATTGATTATTATAAAACTTCATAAGGTGGCCATAATCAATGGTCTGGATCTATCAGTAGGCCAAGTAGGCTCTTATTGTACCGAGTAAACTCAGTTGGGCCCACCGTGAAAATAAGTGATTTATCCACACCGTCCATACGTTTTTTCAGCTCATTTAAGGGATCGAGCCCAAAGTTGAAGCATATCTAAATCTCAAGGGAAATAATGATTTCCACCGTTAAAACATTCCTAGGACCTACAGTGATGTCTATTTGTCATCCAAGCTGTTAATAAGATACAAAGACACGGATGAGGGCAAAAAACAAATATAAGCTTAATACAAAAATTCAAGAATGATTCAATGGTATAAGTTCCATTCACTGTTTCATGTGGTGTGGTGCATTTAAGCTCGGGATATTCTTCACTTTTTTTTTCCATGCCGTAAAATTATCTAATAAAATAGATGGACAGAGTGGATAAAATACATAGATCATGGTGAACCCACAGAGTTTACTCAGGCCTGTTTGGTCAGAAAGATCCCACATTATTAGGAGGGATGCGATCGCAATCTCCCGGAATATGCATGATGTGCCAAACAGACCCAATAAACTTGTCCTAGGATATAAGCAATCCATGGATATTAAAACAATCCACTGACATCACAATCATTACCTTAAAATTGATCCCATCCCTTGGTTGGACGGATTGGAATGTAAAATCCCGTGATATGCGGGGCGTGCCAAACAGACCTAGTGAACTTGTCCCAGGGTATAGCAAGCCTATGGATCTTAAACCAATATACTGGCACCACTATCATTACTTTAAAATCCATCTCATCCCTCTTAATCCCATAAGATTCGCCCGGCCAAACAGGCCGTAAGCGTACGCAATCCGCTTCCCCAGCAATGCCACCGAATATATGTTGTCACATCATTCAAAGGCACTTCCAACGCTTTGATATTTTGGTTGAAAAAAAGGTGGAAAGGGAAGAGGCTTGCAGCCGTCCGTCTTTGACCATTTCAAAAGGCTGATAATGTACTTTGTTTTAGACCTATATTAAAAGTCATTCTTGAAGGGCATGTTTGGCCAGGCAGATCCCACGGTATTAGAAGGGATGGGAACAGAAATATCCTTTCTTAGGCATGACCAGCCAAACAGATCTGGTGAACTTGTCCAGGGATATAAGCCATCCCATGGATCTTGAGACAATCCACTGACATTACCATCATTACCTTAAAATTGATCCTATCCCTTGGTTTAATGGATTGGAAGGTAAAATCCCGAGATATACTGGGCATGCCAAACAGACCCAGTGAACTTGTCCCAGGATATAAGCAATCCCATGGATCTTAAGACAATCCACTGACACCACCATCATTACCTTAAAATTGATCCCATCCCTCCTAATACCGTGGGATCTGCCCGGCCAAACAGGCCCTAAAGCGTTGAGCCTCTGCGTCCAAAAGTTATGTAACGGTTGTTTGAGACATGAAAATGCATTCTTTAGAGCGTTAAGCTTCAATGTCCAAGAAGTATTGTAACAGCCGGATGTCTTTCGTACCGGCGGAAATTGCAAGTACCGTACGAAGAAGTTCAAAGGTTCTTGCATAGCTAGAAGCCAAGAGAGAGTAAAAAGCAATGGTTCTATAAAAGTGAGAGAGCCTTGCCATTATCAGTCTATTACCATAGGAGGACAATAAATAATGAAGATATTGAGGTGGAAAGAAGACGCATATATAATATATTCGGCAACCTTTACTATGGCAACTATTCAAATTTTGTAATTTACAATTATTTAAAGGAATGTTTGCATTCCAAAATAAGCCTAAGAAAGGAAATAATATTTCTCCAAAAACCTTATTTCCAAGAACGTTATTCCCTCCAAAAACCTTATTTCCAAGAACCTTAGGAAAGGAAATATTGCTTTCCTTATTTGTTTATCAAGAAGATTATTCTAAAAAATTAGGATTTATTTTTAAATTTATTGTTCGGCCAACCAAAAACTTTACTTGAAAAAAATACTAAGCAATCATAGGCATGCACTAGATTAGCACATGTGGCACATGTGCTAATGCTTGAAGATGGAATGTAACATGTGGCTTATACAGCATATGTAAGTGTTTGAAGTTGAATTGTGGCACATGTGAGATGGTTGAAGTAGTATGGTGGCAAACGTGGAACAAGACACAAATTGGCCTATTTGACACGTGGGCACTTGGAACTAGATGGCTGAACTTGTGCACATTGGCGTCATTGGCATATGTAGTATATTTAGAGCCATTAAAGATAAATGGTGGCACATGTGGCATATTGGTGCATGTGGGGTGCTTTGCGCATGTGTGACACCAAAGAAGATGAATAATGATACTTGTAGCACATTAGCACATGTGGATCGCAAGAGAAGATGGATGGTAGCAAATATGCCATGTTAGCACATGTAGGATGCTTTGCACATGTGGGTTGCAAAAGAATATGGCAAAGTGGCACAATGGTTCATATGGCACATTGGCATATGTAAAACAATTGAAGGATGGTGGCACATTTGGGTCCAACGGTTAAGAAATCAATTTTCCTTACGTGTGGGAAAATGGCTTTTTTAGGAGTGAAGAAGAGAACAATTTTATTTTATTTTTTCCAAGAAAGATAAAGTAAGAAAAGTTATTTATCATAATTTTTATAAAAAATAGAAGGGGGCTTACCAAATAATAAAAAGTTAGTTTCCTTCTCATGAATCCAAACAAGCCCTAAGTGAACCAAATGAAGAAAATTCATGGGATTTGTTGAGATTGGGATATGCATTGTTACTCTAAGAGGAAAATCATGCGATGAGGATTTGTTTGGTCAAAAGATCTATTCACTCCCCAAGTGCAAGGTTGTGATGTAGTAATAACTCGGTAAGACCGAGGTCGAATCCCAAGAGACTGAAACTTGTACGTTATCTAAAATTAACCAGAACTAGAACTAGATTAAGATGAAATCTAAACTGAATGTAATTTGAGGAATAATGGTGAAAATATTAATCTAAAATTTATAAAAATCAGAGGAAAGAAAACTAGGGATTCAGAGGATCCACTTGTAGAGATCAGGGAGAACTTATGCTTGCATCAAAAATCATGAAAATTACTGAACTGCCGTTGATCTAGTTTTCAAGGAGATGAAAGGTGTATGAATTAGAATGGATTCCATCACCAAACCATGCCCAAAAGACTATGACAAAAAACAGAATTAAACTAATTACCACCCAATCACATGTATGAAAGTTAGGAAGGGTACCGACATCCAACCATGCCCAGGAGACTATGGTGAACAACAGGGCTTCCTGACATCATAAACATTAAAGAGAACGGAAATATTCAAAGCCATTGCAGACCCATTGTAATTTCAGTCACAACAGACCATTAAAAACCTAAAACATTCCCATATTAATTAACTAAAATCAACGTCAATTAATGCATTAAAATTTAAATAAAATCAAATCTCCCATCTCACTACAAGCTTCACCTCTTAGCCCCAGCTAGGAGGATTTAGCCTACCATGGACGGGTTAAATCTCATAATAAAAGAAAAGAAAAGAAAATACTCTCTCCCTCACGTCTGCTTCAAGCTCCTCTCTCTCTCCTCTGCCCACGTTGAAACCCAAGCTCGAGCCCTCTGTTCTTCCTCCCAAGACCCTGAATGAATGCTTCCCACGTCCAAAAACCTCCTTTTATATCTACTGGAAGGCTGGAGTCAGTGACAGAGTTGTAGCAGGACACGGAGTGCAATTTTCGCAGTCAAGTTCGTTTCCTCGAAACACGCCACTTGCCTCACTCAAATTTCAAAGAAACACTGTCCCTTAGTACTTTATTGGGTCCTCTACATGATAGACGGTTCAGATCTGCCATATGATCAAAGATGGTGGGCCAAAACTGTCCGGAAAAGTCAGTTTTCGCGGATGTGCGAAACCTTTCGCACCATTTCGCTGTTGTGGTCGGTGGGCCCTACAGAAGCATTTTCTGGAAAATCCACCCAGTCCATTGGATTCAGAACGAAATTTCAGTCAAGAATGGGTGGTTTTGAACGTCCATTGACGTGGCCCAGAGAAGAAATCACAGAAGAATCAGTTTTGAACGTTACCGAGCAGCCCTTTTGTGGCCTCTGTATCTCACACGTGTGCACGCATAGGTGCAAAAGGTTAGCATGGTTTTGTAGTTCTCAAAGCCCTCTACACGGTGGACGGATCAGATCGGCCATACGAGCAATGGGTGGGGCCCACTACCATCTGCAAAACGGACGGCCGTTTTTTTTTTTTTTTTTTTCTTTTCTTCGGTCAGACACGGTCAACCCTCTCTACCGTTTCTCATGCACGTGTAGTGCACTTGTGCACTATGCACACTTTATTCATGTGGGGTCCACTGTGATGATTTTCAGAAATCTTCACCGTCTAAATTATTTCTCATCTCATTTAAACCGTCAATAATAATTTTGAGGCAGTTCCAGATATCAGGTGGGCTCAGAATCAATGGTTTATGGGCTGATCTGTCAGTTGTGGCACTTTTCGAGATCTTCAATGGCTGAAATTTTATATGTACGATTAATTTATGGTCCTCAGGCGACGTATGAAGTTTCGAGCCGAACGGATGGTGGGAACCTCATGATCTTGCATTCTGGACGTCCTTCAGGCCACTTGAGCTTCAATTTCTAACTTTTCTCGAATTTCTGACCGTGTATATTTGTCAATCTTGGTCCCCTGGAGTGTGTCCCTTGCCTTTGGCATCATCAGATCGTTAAATCTCAACTTTTAACGTCCTTTTTCCATCCATGCTCATAAAATCACCTTGCAACACAAGAATGAGAAAACAAGCCATTAGATAGCATTATATTCGTAAATCCAGATAATATCTGGGGTCTAATATGTAATATTTAACCCTCAACACAACCCCCAACCAGCATTTTGCTAGTCCCGAGCAAAATATGCGAAAAATAAGTTGAGAATTATAGGAGAACTTTCTATGAAATCGAGTGAGATTTTGAACAAAATACGAGAAATTTAATATCCATGAATGTTAGAAATTGATTTCTCCTGAGCTCAAGCGCACCGTAGACTTCATAATCAAGTGTAAAGCATTAATCCATCAATTAGAAAAATTTTAAACATTGAGATCCATGGATGTATAGTGTAATCTTAGCTAATCACATTAAGATTGAATTTGTTATTTCAGGATCTCATTGGTAACCAGCAAGAGAATTCATGATAACCAAACTTGCCTCATAAATTTCATATTTTGATCTTTTCAACTTTTTATTTTTTCATTAATAGTCATGCCAAAAAGAGGAATCAAATCCTTACCAATAGGGAGCAAACCTAATAATTTTTTTTTTTTTGAATGTTTAACCTTGGGGAATCAAACCTTCACCTGTAGGGAGCAAACCCATGGTGAAGATTAATTGCCCAACTTGTTCAATTTTTATACCCTGATGGCAAGATATTTCAGACTGGTTCCTTTCGTGCTTAGTGATTACCAAATTAACCATTCAATATCAAATTGAAACCTTAATGTGAAAGCGAGATGTGACATGTGAAGCCATGACTCAATCAATGTTTAAAATCTCTAATCATGGATTGATAATTCAATCTCAACTGTAGAATCTATCAAGTAGCTAAATTCAAGAGTCATAAATCTACCATTATGTACCTTGAAAATCTAAATTAGGGATATCTGTCAAAATCACTTCGAATTTGTAGAAATTTTCAGAAAAAATTTTTTAAAAAATTTCATAAATTTTGCTCAAGACCAAGAAAATACTGATTAGGAAACCTAATCTCCCACCCCCAACCTAAAATCTACATTGTCCTCAATGTAAAAGATATGAGCATGCAATGCACATGAGACAACGAAAGTAAATGAGAAGTGATGGGAAGATAGTACCTGAATAACGAATCAAGAGAGTTTCCAATAGATCACGGCATGGAAGCTTGTCAGCATGAGAGAGAAAGCAGAATAAAAATAACAAAAATAAAATCCTACCTATACCACTTTCGCAGGTGCTCTCGATTGCATTTAGCGTATGCAACAAGCCTTTAAACCCCTAGGTTACCCCTAGTGGACGAGTTGTAGTCTCGTGAGGGTTTGCAGTAATGTTACCCACAAACATTGAATCATCTAACTAGAGAATGAAAAGGAATAAAAAAAGCTGGGTTGCCTCCCAGGAGCGCTAAATTTACCGTCTTCAGCCAGACAAATAAAACAACTATCCTAGACCTATAAAAGCGATAAACCTACCTATACCTCCATCAGACTAGGAGATCAGTCCTGGTAAACAGGAGCAATCAGAGGCATGGACATGTCCTCTGAATCAAATGCCTCAACAAATGGCTTTAATCGATGTCCATTTACTTTAAACTCCTTACCATTGTCGGGATCTCTTATCTCGACGGCCCCATGAGGATAAGCAGTGACAACAATGTAAGGATCGGTCCAACGAGATCGAAGCTTATCCGGAAAGAGATGTAGTCGAGAGTCATATAAGAGGACTTTCTGACCTGGCATGAATGATTTCCGTAGAACATGTTGATCATGAAACGCTTTCATCCTGTCCTTGTAAATTCTCGAGTTTTCGTACGCATCGTTCCGGATTTCTTCAAGTTCATTCAACTGAAGTTTGCGTAGCGAGCCAGCGTTGTCCAGATTAAAATTCAGATTTTTGATCGCCCAGTATGCTTTATGTTCCAATTCCACAGGCAAGTGACAGGCTTTCCCATAGACAAGTCTAAAGGGAGATGTTCTAATAGGAGTTTTGAAAGCAGTACGGTACGCCCATAAGGCATCGGTCAATCGGATTGACCAGTCCTTACGATCAGGGTTAACCGTTTTCTTTAGGATATGTTTGATCTCTCTATTGAAAATCTCACCTTGTCCACTTGTTTGTGGATGGTATGGGGTGCTCACCTTATGCGAGATACTGTATTTCTTCATTAAACTCTCGAATGGTCTATTGCAGAAGTGTGAGCTCCCGTCACTAATGATGGCTCGAGGTGTTCCGAACCGCGACAGGATATTTTCTTTCAAAAATTTAATGATCGTGCGATGGTCATTTTTGCGGCACGAAATTGCTTCGACCCATTTAGTGACATAGTCTACGGCGAGCAAAATATACAGATTTCCAAATGATTGGGGGAATGGTTCCATGAAATCAATGCCTCAACAATCAAATGCTTCTATAATAAGGATGGGATTCAAGGGCATCATATTTCGATGGGATAATGCTCCCAATTTCTGACAACGCTCACAAGCCTTACAAAACTCATGAGTGTCCCTGAACATAGTGGGCCAGTAGAAGTCACACTGTAAAATCTTGGCTGTGGTCTTTTTAGCAGAAAAGTGACCACCACAGGCCTGTGAGTGACAGAAGGAGATGACACTCTGATGCTCATCGTCTGGTACGCATCTCCTTAAGATTTGGTCTGGACAATATTTAAACAAATATGGATCGTCCCAGAAAAAGTTACGCACCTTGGTAAAGAATTTCTTCTTATCTTGTGACGTCCAGTGTGTCGGTATGGCACCTATAGCAATATCAGCGAACCAAGGTGAATGGGAGACTCTAAACAGTTGTTCATCAGGGAACATGTCATTGATATGGGTCGCCTCAAGGGAATCAGAGGTATTAAGGCGAGAAAGATGATTGGCCACTACGTTCTCTACTCCCTTTTTATCTTTAATTTTCAAATCAAATTCTTGGAGTAGAAGGATCCATCGTATCAGGCGGGGCTTAGAATCATTCTTAGAAAGAAGATACTTAAGTGCCGCGTGATCTGTGTAGATGATGATCTTGGATCCGATCAGGTAGGACCTAAATTTGTCCAAAGCGAACACTACGGCTAAGAGTTCCTTTTCCGTAGTCGAGTAGTTTACTTGGGTAGGATTTAGAGTCCTACTTGCGTAGTGAATAACGTAAGGCCGCTTATCTTTTCTCTGGCCTAGAACCGCTCCAAGAGCATAATCAGAGGCATCGCACATAAGTTCAAAAGGAAGACTCCAGTCAGGTGGCTGCATGATAGGTGCAGTGGTTAGCATGCCCTTAAGCTTAGTGAAAGCTTCTTAGCACTGCTCAGTCCACTCGTATGGTGTATCCTTTTGAAGAAGATTACATAAAGGACGAGAGAGGAGACTAAAGTCCTTTATGAATCGTCTATAAAAGCCTACGTGTCCTAAGAAGGATCGCACACCTCTGATGTTCTTGGGTAGAGGTAGGTTAGAGATAAGATCGATTTTTGCCTTATCTACCTCGATTCCTTTGGACGAGATGATATGCCCAAGGACAATTCCCTTTTGAACCATAAAATGACACTTCTCCCAGTTAAGTATCAAATTCTTTTCTTCACATCTTTTCAGCACACATTTAAGACTTGCTAAGCATTCGCTGAAAGATGAACCAAAAATAGAGAAATCGTCCATGAAGACCTCTAGATATTTCCCCACCATGTCAGAAAAGATACTCGTCATGCATCGCTGAAAGGTGGCATGGGCATTACATAGCCCGAATGGCATCCTTCTGTAAGCAAAGGTGCCATAGGGACATGTAAATGTGGTCTTTTCCTGATCCTCAGGGGCGATTTCAATCTGATTATAACCTGAATACCCGTCAAGGAAACAATAATAGGAATGACTAGCTAGTCTTTCCAGGATTTGATCAATGAAGGGCAAAGAAAAGTGGTCTTTCCTTGTGACGGTATTCAGCTTTCTCTAGTCAATGCACATTCTCCAACCAGTAGTAACTCTGGTTGGCACGAGTTCATCATTGGCATTGGCTACGATGGTGATCCCGGACTTCTTAGGAACCACCTGAGTTGGACTCACCCATTGACTATCGGATATGGGGTAAATGATCCCCACTTCTAATAGTTTGAGAACCTCGGCTTTAACCACTTCCTTCATGTTTGGATTTAGTCTACGTTGTGATTGCCGAACAGCCTTTGCATCGTCCTCAAGATATATACGGTGAGTACAAATCGATGGGTTAATTCCCTTGAGATCCGCTATCATCCATCTAAGAGCTCCCTTATGCTCAATAAGAGTAGATATCAGCATACTCTCCTGTTCTTTCTCCAGGTGGGCAGAGATCACCACCGAGTATGTCTCATCTTGACCTAAATAGACATATTTTAAATCAGAGGGCAAAGGTTTTAGGTCAAGCTTCGGTGGCTTGAGGTTAGACAGTAGAGGCACTACATAAGTTTGGGGCAATTCTTCAATGTGTGGCCTCCATTGGTTAACTTCAAGTACCGGTGTAGTATCAAGCATGGCACACGTCTCCCTAATTATATCATCATCAAGATCATGGGAGTGGGCCAGGCACGTCTCTAGAGGATCAGAGGATAAGGTGAGAGGTGTTCTATCTTCCACAAAAGAATCAATCATATTAACATCGTGGAAATCGTCATCATCCTCTGAGTTGCTGCAGTTATTGAAAAAGATATTCGATTCCAATGTCAAATTTCCAAAAGACATAGTCATGACACCATTCCTGCAATTGATAATTGCATTTGAAGTGGACAGGAATGAGCGACCAAGAATGACGGGAATCTGAGTGCTCGTGTCATTGATGGGTTTGGTGTCCAAGATGATAAAATCAACAGGGTAGTAGAATCTATCCACCTGGACCAACACATCCTCGATGATCCCTCTTGGTATACGAACAGAACGATCAGCAAGTTGTAGTGTGATTCGAGTGGGTTTTAATTCACCCAAACCTAACTGTTGGTATACCGAGTAAGGAATCAGATTGACGCTTGCTCCTAAGTCAAGAAGTGCGTGATCAATTCGATAGTTCCCGATCACACATGATATGGTTGGGCAACCGGGATCTTTGAATTTTTGCGGCACATCTTGTTTCAGGATGGCACTCACTTTCTCAGTCAAGAAGATCTTCTTTTGAACACTTTTTCGTCGTTTGGTAGTGCATAAATCCTTTAGAAATTTAGCATATGAAGGAATTTGTTTTACAACGTCAAGCAGAGGAATGTTGACTTTCACTTGTTTTAACACCTCTAGGATATCCTGAGAGTTAGATAGACGTTTTGGTTTAACCAACCGTTGGGGAAACGGAGCGACTGGCTTTTCTAGAGGTTCCGGTTCAAATTTTTGTGTGGCGCCACTAGATCCATCATTGTTGTCCTCTTCTGGTTCTTGAGGCTTTTCAGGCCTCACCGGAAGGGTTTTATCAATAACCTTCCCACTCCTAAGAGTGGTGATGGATTTAGCGTGTCCCATTTGATTTAAAGAGCTGGGATCACCTGTCTCGTATTGCGGTTTCGGATTAGGGATTGGTTGTGCAGGAAGCATCCCTTTTTCCATAACCGTCATATGTGAATCTATTTTTTGCATAAAATCTGAAATTCCTTGCATTGTCCGCGCCAGCTCTTGTATGGAAATTTGAACCGATTCTTCTTGAGGTTTCCCCTGATTTGGATTTTGATTGAAGAAACCTTGAGGGGTAGCAGTTTGTCCATTCTTCCAACTAAAATTCGGGTGATTTTTCCAACTAGGATTGTAAGTATTAGAGGGTGGTCCATTGAAAGGTCTTTGATAGTTATTTACGGCATTAGATTGTTCATTCAATACTTCTCGAAAGGCAGGTATTGAAGGACAATTTTCAGTAGTATGAATGTTGCAATCACAGATGCTGCAAACACTTTCATTAACCTTTTCCTTCCTTCCTTCCATGGCCTCAAATTTTCTGGTGAGATTGGCCACCTTAGCGTTAAGATCATTATCCTCTTTCAGGAGATATATTCCTCATTTTTCTCTTGAATGAGTCGGCCTAGACGTAGTGTTCGTCCTTGGGTAATAGTCCCATGATTGTGTTTTTTCAGCGAGACTATCGAGGTAATCCCATACCTCGTCGACATTTTTATTAATAAAATCTCCGTTACACATTGTCTCGACCATTTGGCGCATGGAAGATGTTAGCCCATCATAGAATAAATTCGTAATGTGACATATTTCAAAGCCATGTTGTGGGCACGCATTAACCAGATCCTTGAACCTTTCCCAACATTGAAAGAATATTTCATCTTCCTTTTGGGCAAAGTTCATGATTGCTCTCCTGAGGGTAATTGTCTTATGATGTGGGAAAAATTTCTTTATAAATTCCCTCTACAAATCATTCCATGTGCCAATGGATCTAGGACGCAGTGAATGTAACCACGTCTTGGCTTTTTCTTTCAAGGAAAATGGAAAGAGTTTCAGCCTAATAGTATCCTCAGATGCATTAGAAAAGTATAAGGTGCCTATGATTTCATCGAACTCTTTCAGATGCAAGTATGGTTCTTCAGACTCAAGCCCATGGAACTTAGGAAGGAGTTGGATAACCTCTGGCTTGATGTCCATATGTCCTGTATTCTCAGGAAAAATCATGCATGAGGGCGTACTCACCCCCGCCGGTTGTAAATAATCTCATAAAGTACGAGGCGGGGGTGCCTGATGCACCTCATTCTCATCATGTACTTCCTCAACCCTTGGTTGGGGTAGTGCTTGAGGTTGATTTTCAGTCATAACGTCTTCTAACTTAGGAGAATTCAAGTGGTGTCTAGTCCTACGATGGACAGTCAACCCCTCAACTAATCCTCCTTCAGTCACGAGACGTCGAGTGTTGTCGCGTGACCAATAGGGCATAAAACACACTCAGCCCTCAAATTCTAACTTAAACCTAAAATAAAAAATAAAAAATCTAGGAAAAGGGAGGGTTGGAGAGAAGTTACCAAATCGGAGTTCCTAAGTTAAAAAACTAAATTAGAAGCTTCCTACAAAACAGAAAAATTGGGTTAGTTCCTAAACAAAAACTTATAGAAAAATTCTAAAACAAGAAACAGGGTTAGGATTCCTAAAAAGAATTAGAATTAGAATGTCACTAAAAAGAAGAAATAAATCTTAATCTAAATCTAGAATAGAAAGGAAGAATTTAAAAAAAAAATTACTAATTTAGAAACTATCTTAGAAGCCTATAAAACAAGAAAGACAAGTTAATTTCTAAAAATTAAGAAAATCTAAACCTAATCTTAAACTAATCCTAAAACTAATTAATTTCAGAAAAATGTAACCAACAGTCCCCGGCAACGGCGCCAAAAACTTGCTCACTCCCCAAGTGCAGGGTTGTGATGTAGTAATAACTCGGTAAGACCGAGGTCGAATCCCAAGGGACTGAAACTTGTACGTTATCTAAAATTAACCAGAACTAGAACTAGATTAAGATGAAATCTAAACTGAATGTAATTTGAGGAATAATGGTGAAAATATTAATCTAAAATTTATAGAAATCAGAGGAAAGGAAACTAGGGATTCAGAGGATCCACTTGTAGAGATCAGGGAGAACTTATGCTTGCATCAAAAATCATGAAAATTACTGAACTGCCGTTGATCTAGTTTTCAAGGAGATGAAAGGTGTATGAATTAGAATGGATTCCATCACCAAACCATGCCCAAAAGACTATGGCAAACAACAGAATTAAACTAATTACCACCCAATCACATGTATGAAAGTTAGGAAGGGTACCGACATCCAACCATGCCCAGGAGACTATGGTGAACAACAGGGCTTCCTGACATCATAAACATTAAAGAGAACGGAAATATTCAAACCCATTGCAGACCCATTGTAATTTCAGTCACAATAGACCATTAAAAACCTAAAACATTTCCATATTAATTAACTAAAATCAACGTCAATTCATGCATTAAAATTTAAATAAAATCAAATCTCCCATCTCACTACAAGCTTCACCTCTTAGCCTTAGCTAGGAGGATTTAACCTGCCATGGACGGGTTAAATCTCATAATAAAAGAAAAGAAAAGAAAATACTCTCTCCCTCACGTCTGCTTCAAGCTCCTCTCTCTCTCTTCTGCCCACGTTGAAACCCAAGCTCGAGCCCTCTGTTCTTCCTCCCAAGACCCTGAATGAATGCTTCCCACGTCCAAAAACCTCCTTTTATAGCTGCTGGAAGGCTGGAGTCAGTGACAGAGTTGTAGCAGGACACGGAATGCAATTTTTACAGTCAAGTTCGTTGCCTCGAAACACACCACTTTCCTCGCTCAAATTCCAAAGAAACACCATCCCATAGTACTTTATTGGGTCCTCTACATGATAGACGGTTCAGATCTGCCATATGATCAAAGATGGTGGGCCAAAACTGTCCGGAAAAGTCGATTTTCACAGATGTGCGAAACCTTTCGCACCATTTCGCTGTTGTGGTCGGTGGGCCCTACAGAAGCATTTTCTGGAAAATCCACCCCGTCCATTGGATTCAGAACGAAATTTCAGTCAAGAATGGGTGGTTTTGAATGTCCATTGACGTGGCCCAGAGAAGAAATCACTGAAGAATCAGTTTTGAACGTTACCGAGCAGCCCTTTTGTGGCCTCTGTATCTCACACGTGTGTATGCATGGGTGCAAAAGGTCAGCATGATTTTGTAGTTCTCAAAGCCCTCTACACGGTGGACGGATCAGATCGGCCATACGAACAATGGGTGGGGCCCACTATCGTCCGCAAAACGGACATCGGCCGTCCGTTACGCAGCCGTTTTTTTTTTTTTTTTTTTTTTTCTTCTCTTCGGTCAGAGACGGTCAACCGTCTCTGCCGTTTCTCATGCACGTGTAGTGCACTTGTGCACTATGCACACTTTATTCATGTGGGGTCCACTGTAATGATTTTCAGAAATCTTCACCGTCTAAATTATTTCTCATCTCATTTAAACCGTCAATAATAATTTTGAGGCAGTTCCAGATATCAGGTGGGCCCAGAATCAACAGTTTATGAATTAATCTGTCAGTTGGGGCACTTCTCGAGATCTTCAATGGCTGAAGTTTTATATGTACGGTTAATTTATGGTCCTCAGGCGACATATGAAGTTTTGAGCCGAACGGATGGTGGGAACCTCATGATCTTGCATTCTGGACGTCCTTCAGGCCACTTGAGCTTCAATTTCTAACTTTTCTCGGATTTCTGACCGTGTATATTTGTCAATCTTGGTCTCCTGGAGTGTGTCCCTTGCCTTTGGCGTCATCAGATCGTTAAATCTCAACTTTTAACGTCCTTTTTCCATCCATGCTCATAAAATCACCTTGCAACACAAGAATGAGAAAACAAGCCATTAGATAGCATTATATTCGTAAATTCAGATAATATCTGGGGTCTAATATGCAATATTTGACCCTCAACAAGATCATACCCATCGACCTTTGATATTTCGAAAATCAATTTAGGAATTTTATATTTCAAAAAATTGAGGAGCATCCTTCAAACTTTAGTTGTTTGCTTATGCGGCCATAAAGACTCCTTTATTTTGAAAATTCGATTTACTATTGAGAAGAATTCAAAATGAGACTCAAACATCTTGATGAAAGTGAAAAACAAAAAATAAAATAAATCATGTAAAGCATTTTATTTTTGTAGCCATTTCCAAATCCACAAAGGAAGACAATTGCATGAGGATGTTTGCTAATGCACAAAAAAGCAAGGGCTTGGGTGATTGAGGCACACTTTTCATACATCGCATCCTCATAAAATTTTTCTAAGACCGGCATACACTTAGGCTGACCAGTGTTTAGCGAGCATTTAACCTACTCCTAAGGGTGGTTTAGGTTAGTGGGTTTCGTTGGATTGACCAATTTAAGGACTCAGTGCTTTTGGGCCTTAGTCCCATGGGTCTAACTTATGATTTAGGGTGGTTTGTGACAATGGGTTTAATCAATGTTGATCAACTTGATCACTTGATGCCTTAACGAGCTATTGATTTAGTTGACTATGGTATGACATGGCATGAATTGTCAAATGAGATAGTGATTTCAGGGCAGTGATTACGTGGACCATTGCACTTGGTGACATGACAAAGAGACTCGACTATTTGACCAACTTCAAAGCAGTTGCTTTGACGATGGTAAGGGTGACCTAAACAAATTCATGTCTATTCTGAACGAAGTACAAAAGCTAGCTAAATATGCACCTAAACCTTGAGAAATAGAGGGCCTAGAGGAGGTTTTAATAGAATTTTATGTTATATTCTTTTCACAATTCCATATAATATGAAGGGATCAGAATCTAAGACAATAGACTGGATTCACTACGCCAGAATGTTGCGTACTAAGACAATTTGCGACGTAAGTCCATCGCAAAAATCTTTTGGTTTAACAACGAATTTAATCCGTCGCTAACGGAAAAAGTCTGTCGTTCAAACGTTGTGGAATTTAGCGATGGACCTGAATCCGTCGCTAAGATCTGATTTACGACGGATTTTGTCTGCAGTAACTAGGCGGCAGACGAAATCCGTCGCACATTTTGATTTACATTTTTTTGTAAATTCCCGCCTAAAATATCATCTGGCGTACTTTTCAGTTGATTTTGCGACGGATCAGGTCCGTCGTAAAAGGACTTTTGCCTTCACATTATTTTTTTTTCATTTTTTAAAAACTTATGGTGGAAAATTAAGTTTTTTGTAGTCAAATAATTGTATTTTAATAGAATTTCAGTGGTTTAATTGTACATATTTGTATCTAAGATTATTTTTTAACAATTGATTGAATGTAAAAAAGAAATTTATTTTGTTCTTATATCAAATGAGTGAAATTTTTATTTTTATTTTTTAATTTAAAACTAATATTTAAATGATTTTTAATATCACATGAAAAAGAATATTGAGAAGTTTGAAAATTTTAACAATGTTTGAGAAAAAAAATAGATTTTGAAAAAATAAAAATCGTGATTTAAAAAAAATCTATTTTGTGGGGACAAAAGAATATTTAATAAAGTTGATAAATTTGAAAAAAAAAAAAAGAATTTAATTTTGAGAAAAAATAATAAACTGAAAAAGAAAATTAAACATATTTTTGAAAAAGTGAAAAATTTCACAATGTTGAAAAATGAAAATATTTTAAAAAAGAAAATGGGAGTTTGAAATTTGAAAATAAAATTAAAAATTGTGAAATTCAATAAAAATTGACAAGTTCGAATAAAATGCTTTTAAAAAAATGGAGAAGTGAAAAAGAATTGAAATTTTTTAAAATAAAACGATATTTTGAAACGAAAAATAAATAAGTTGAAAAATTTTGTAATTTTGAAAAATAATTGAAAATGTTCAAGATTTGAAATTAAAAAAAAGAAAAATTATTTATAAAAACATTAAGATTTGGAAAAAATATATATAAATTTTAAAAAAATTGAAAAGTTGAAAACAACATGATACTTTTGAAGAAAAAAATCGGCATTTTGGAATTTTTGGGAACAAAAATTACAAATTGTGAAAATTTAAGATATTTTGAAAATAAAAATTCACAATTTGTATTATAATTTATTTTTTAAAATATTTTATAATAAAAATGATATTTTGTTAAAAGTTTTCAAAGAAAAATTAAGAGTAAAAAAATATACATTTAAAAAAAAAATGTTATTTTTAAATGGAAATTGAAATTTATCTGTAAAAAAAATATTTTTTAAGAAATTATTAGGCATATCAAATAATTGAACATTTAATCATTTTTGGACAATCAAATTAGTCCAGATTAAAGAATAAATAACTTCATATGTTAAAATCAAATTTCACTCAAATTATTGATCAATCTTGTATTCCTAATATCTTTTTCATATGTGGCTGGTCTGATTGGGGCGTATAACTAGTCAAATTGAAGGTATTGATAGTAAAATAGAGTGAATGGACTGGACATATAAAATAGGCTAAATATTATTGTCAAAATTGTGACCCAACTTATTGACCTCGCGAGAACTTATGAATTGATGTTAATAAGTTTTGTGGGCCCCATCATGATGTGTGTCGAACATCAATACTGTGCATTTAATGTGTCCCCTTTAGGTTATGAGATATCTCAAAAATCATGCATAAATGAAACTCAGGTGGGCCATACATCTAAAACCATGTCAAGACTTCTTAAAAAATATAAAGCACTTGGTGGGGCCCACATGAGTTTTGGATGCGGCTAAAACTTGGTCTAACCCCTCATCCAAGTGGGACACACATAATGAGTGGGTTGGATATGTGAATCACATTTAGGCAGGCCGAATATATCATTATGAATGTTTTAAGGAAACCCCTCCACTACATTTAGGTTACTTATTACCCTTACCAGAGTAAACTCTATGGGGTCCACCATTATTTATTTATTTTATCCACTCCGTTCATCCATGTTAACAGATATTTTTAGGTCTAAAGAACAAAAAGGAAGCATATCCAAAGCTCAAGTGGACCACACCATAGGAAATAGTGTGATTGAACCTCTATCATTGAAAAATTCTTGGAGGCCATAAAATTTTTGGATCAAGCTGATGTTTGTGTTTCTCTTCATTTATATCCTTTTGATATTATGAACATGTTGGTCGGCAAATAAACATTACTATGGGCCCTAAGGAAGGTATCAATGGTGGAAATCATTATTCCACATTGTTTCATGTGGCATGAGTTTTGGATTTATCGAAAATTTGGAATCAACCCACACTGTTCATCCATTTTTCGAGATTATTTTAGAGAATTATTCAAAAAATAAATCATATCTAAAGATTAAATGGATCACACCACAAATAAGGGGAACGGATTGGATACTCCCCATGACACCAACCAATGGCTGGTCGATGCATTGTGGGCCCCACCATGATGTATGTGTTTCATCCATGTTGTCTATCTATTTTTAAAATTATATCACGACATGAGACCAAAAATGGGGTATATCTCAATCTGAAATGGACCACATTACAGGAAACACTAATGAGCGTCAACCATTAAAAATATTTTGGAGGCCATAAAAGCTTTGGATCGAGATGATTTTTGTTTTTCCCCTTTGTCTAGGCATGTATGACCTAATAAATAGATTGGATGTCAAATAAATAGTACAGTAGGCCTTAGGAGGATTTTAATGATGGATATCCATCACTATTATTTTCATGTGGTGTGGTCCGCCTGAGATTTATATACCTCTCATTTTTATTATAAATCCCTAAAATGATCTTTAAAAATTGATGAACGTAGTGGATGAAGTACATACAACACGGTGAGGCCCACTCAAACTTTGGATCAGCCTCTTATTCCGGCTGAACGTAATGGATCAAATAAACAGTAAAGTGGGCCTTAGGCGTTCAATCCCCACTGTATCCTGTGGTGAGGTCCACTCGAACTTTGGATCAGCCTCTTATTCTGGCTCATGCTCTAAAGTTATGCGGTAAAATAGATGGATGGAGTGGATAAACCCGAAGCACACATGGTGGACCCCACAAAGTCTACTCTGTACGCTATGCGTACTTAGAGGCGGAAGCGGAAGCGGATTGCGTAGTGTGTAACTCACTCCGCTTAGGGTACTGAGAAACCTTTGTGAGATCCACCATGATTTATGTATTTAATCCACTCCGTCCATACATTTTAACAGATAATTTTAGCTTTTGAAAAAAAAATTGAAGCATATACAACGTTCAAATGGATCACACCACAGGAAAAAGTTGAACTGAACGTCTACTGTGGAAAACTTCTTGGGGGTCACAAAAGTTTTGGATCAAGCTTTTATTTATTTTTTCACTTCATCCATGTCTGTAAGATCTTATGAAAAGTTTGGATGAAAAATAAGCATCACTGTGGGGCCTGGAAAAGTTTCAACGGTGGAAATGATTATCCCCCACTGTTTCCCTTGGTATGATCCACTTGATTTTGGGATATGCTTCAATTTTTGTATCAACCCATTAAATTATCTGGAAAAGCGAATGGACGGTGTGGATAGACTACATACATTCCAGGTGGGCCCAACTGTGTTTACTCAGTACGGTAAGAGCGTACTGAGTAAGTCAGTATGCAATCCGATTTCTGCGCGGATGCTCAGCTGCGCAGAGTTTGCACCGAACTCTTGTGAACTTTTTGGTGACTCATCATACGTGATGTGAGTCCAAAATCTGAACGGTCCACATGATGCAGCATCCCATTAAATCCCCAGGGCCCAACTTTTACTTTGATCCAAAACTTTTGTGGGCCATGGAAAAAGAAATCCGTTTCCTCCCTTGGTTTGCATCTCTCTTTCCTATTCTAGAGTATTACTTGGTTGGCTCATGTCAACAGAACTCAGTTGTCATTCAGTTTTCTACTTGAATATCCAGGGCTGAGGCACAACATGTTGCACGACTTGAGGTAGGCTTATTTTCACTCCAAGCATCTTTTCCGTCACTTCTTCGTTTTTCTGTAGCCAGTTATCAGAAGGCATTTTCTACATGCAATGGTTTTTCTTTTTTTGAGTTTGGAACTGTGTTCTTGCTTCACTTTTGTAGGAAGAAGAGGCTCTCATTTCAGCTCATAAAAAAAAATCCAGATAGAAGAGACTTGCCCCAATTGCTTTTGTACTTAAGCTGGTTTTGCAATATTGAGTGCAGGATATTAGCAACACCAATCTATATATTCTTTTTGAAATACTGACTTGCAGAATAAAAGAATGTGAATGATGTATGACATAATTTATAAGGCCTTGGAAGAGGTTGGGCTCGAGAAAACATGTGTCGCTAGATTATTTGAATTTTTTCTGCCATGGCAATCATGAGGCTGCAGATGGAACCGATGAGGAAGTCCTGCAGCAAACACTCCCCAAGTAATTCTTTTGTTCTTGAAGCATTTTTTGTAGTTTTATATTTCATGACTTTTTCTTCTCTTTTGTTTTGTGGGTAAGCTGGAATCAAGCCCATGACTTCATTCTCGTAGTCTTTCTCTTTACCACATGGACATTAGGTATGGTTTGAGACTTGGAGCTGAGACTCTGTATTCTACCGAGTCACTCAGTTTTTCTAGAAACCAAGCACCGAATGATGTAGTAAACTCACTTTGTGCTCACGTGGTTTGATTCTGGCTTAATTATTGACTTGGTTAGGAACCAACTCAATCTTGAGTCAATCATGGATGCCTTTTTTAAAATCTATCTGTAGCACCCATACTTGTACAAGGCATACCACCTACATGCCACCATATGTCCCAGCATGACAAGCAGGTGCAAGATCCAAGCCATCCATCAGGTGGGTTCAGACAGTATGAAATAGCAGGTTTTATGGAGCTTGAATTTACCATATTCAACATGAAAATCTGCATCATACTAAATACTTATGCATTAGTTTGATTTTCCACTAGTATTGGCAAGATAATGTGTTGAATGAGTTGACCGAATTGCATGTTTCTCATCAGTGCTTACAGTGTGACGAATGATCCAAGCATTCTGACGAATGATGTGAATGGTCATCATGTCATGTTGTATTGCTTCAAAAACTAAGGAACATACAAAGGTAATTTATGATGAAGTTTATCTAAATTATAACTATTTCTTTGGTAGAATTTTTTGATATATGCCAATAGTCTTTCTTTACCTTGAGTAATATCTGTTAGTCTTGTTGCCAAACAGGGGCTTGTCACACAAGTTTTGTATATCGATAAATATTTTTAATTGAAAACATTTGAAGCTATCTACCTTGTATTTTGAAGACTTGCTTAAATGATCCAAATAGGCGTCTATTGAATTTTGGGCCAGATTACTCGTCTGCTTCACTGTCTTTTCATCTCTATTCTCATTTTAGTTTTTATGAAATCAGATTATTGGGTAATTCTAATTCTTATCATTCAGTCATAGGGTTTTGATAATTATGCAGATAGAGATTTGATAGTTAGACCGATGGAGATTTGATTGCAGGACAATAGTTATAGGAAAGGATTAGTAAAGAATTAGTAGGATTTTCTATTTTCAGCACTTTTAGCGGCGTTTTTTATAGATTTTACTGGCGTTTTTTAATCTGTTATCGGCACTTGTTACAGGTTTTACCAGCGTTTGTAGCACCTTTTGCGGTGTTTCTAACAAACTTTACTGTGTTTCTTATAACTTTGAGTGGTGATGAGGTATATGAAATGTCTTCTACCATGCTATTTTTGGTTTTGCCTGTTTGGCTATATTAGGCTATGTGACTGCATGGAAAGTTGTATTGTTATAAACATTTGTAGCATGAAAAATGGACATTCATGTGCATTTGTAGTCTAAAAACATTAAATAGACCGTTAATTGTTTTATTGGTATTGTGTTGATTATTGTCTCGATGAATGTTAAATGGGTGAATTAGGTACGCACATATTTAATCATTGATTGATTATGATATTATAAAACAATCATTTGAATCATTTTTTGAATGACTATCAGGTGTTAAGATTCAAAAAAAACATAAACAAATCTGGCGAAATTTTTTAAAATTCGCAGATTTTTTAGCGACGGACCAAATCCATCGCTAATATCTCAACAACGCTGGACGACGGATTTGAGGTCCGTCGCTAATATTTTAAATAACGAAAAATTCCTGTGGTTCTTCCTAATTTCCACGACGGATTTTAATTTTTTGCGACAGATCTTATCCATCGGTAATATACGACAGACCTTATTCGTCGTGGATTCAACGATGGATTTCATTCGTTGGAAAACAAAAATGACCTAGTAAACAGCAACGGACCGAGCGATGGATGAAATCCATCTTTTTTTGGTTTTACGACGGATTTGGTCCGTCGCAAATCCGTGATTTTGGCGTAGTGATTCCACTATTCATATTATATTAAGCTCGCCAGAGAAGTTGATAATAGTTTCCGTGTTTGAATATTCAGATCCCTCATATCCTCTTTACAATGGAGTTTAGACGTCTTAAGATGGCTATCATGATAAGGGATCGGGGCTTTGGTTTTATAGGATGTTAACCAACAATTGAGTCCTATCCATTAATGAACCCGCCATCAACCCTTCTCCTCCACCTCATGCAAGAGGGAGAGAAACTCTTATTTGTTGTAACTCAAATATATAAGTTAGAATGGTACTTTAATGTAGAAATATTAATTGTATATGAAATGCTCCTTGAGACCCTAATCAATGTCCATCGGACTTATTAAAACCATCCACTCCATCACTTGTGTATGAATACCATGTGTGACCCATTAAAAATTATAATATTCTCCCACTTGGGTGCATTGGTGTATATACAATAGATTGTGTATATCTAGTGCACACGTTATGAGCTCTAAACCTTACCAAATATCTATAATGGATCATATAAAGCACCATTTATAATCCTGTAAATGCTTCATGCAGGCTTGACCCCCACCAGTCAAGAGGAAGCTCGCACACATGCCACTTTGGAAGTGTGAGATATTATTGGTTTGATCTTTTTTCCTTCTTGTTTCCTTAATTGGTGTTATTCCTGGATAGGACATGGTAAGGAATATACTTCAAAATTGGAGTCGCCAGTAGCCAATTAAGGTATCGAATCTATAATCAGATAGAAACTTTAGAACTGCTCAAGGGTTAGGGAATCATAAAATTTTTCGACTTAAGTAACTGCTATGACTGGTATACAAGCATAGGTTCCAGACAAGGGTCTCAACAACATAAGAGGAAGGGTTTAGGCAACATCTTCTACTCGCACGATGTGTGTGTCTCTACTCTACGGGATTCACAACCTTTTAGGAAATTTAATTATATTGGGGCATTACGTAATTAGCCATGCTTCGCATAGTCCCTTAAGGGGATTGAGCAAGAAAATATATGAACGATCCCAATCTGACTTCGCAGAGTCAAATGACCCCGAGTAGGTGCATGATATGCAACTAATAATAAAGGCTTAAAAAGTAAAATGAAATGTGAAACTAGCATTGCTTCACGAGTTTAGGACCCGGGCAAGCACATGTACTCAAATAAAGCAGTTAAGGAAAATAATGTAAAACATGAGTTAATGCTAGGAGCTGATTGAGAATGTGTGGAGTTAAAATGCAATCTAATTTTGACCAAAATATGGTAAAAATGAGAAATCAGCTACTTTTTTTTTTTCTTAAAAGGATGATTGGACGTTCCTGATTTTAACCTTACTCTTGATTCAAATGGTTTCTTTATAAATAATTTATTGTAAAGGGTTGACTTCTTAAGTCGTGGAGGGCATCAGCATCGACCAAGAATCTTTGAAGTAATCAGAGAATAGGACCCACCCTGACACTCCTCTCAGTCTCTCTGCCTCTCTCGATCCTTGCCCCCTTGTCTCTCTAGCTCCATTGAATGCTTGTTGTGGGGTCAGATTTATGGAGGAAGATTGTTGACTCATGGTGGGCCGATGGAGTGGCACTTGTCTCATTCTTTTTGTTTTAGCATCTAGGAGAGGAGCGAAATCTTGGTTAGGTAAAAAGTATGTCAAGTATATGTCGGCATGTGACATGCGTACAAATTTTTTTTTTCTCTTTCCTTCGCTTCCTACAACATTCCAATGTCTATTTTCTTTCTATAGGGCTCATTTTCTGGTTAAATCCAAGTCTATAGTTTTTCATGATCGCCTAATCAGGACCATTGGATGCCTTCGAGAGCTGTCCAAGTCCTAGTCTACCTTTTTCTGAGTGGCTTTTAATGCTCTTTGGGGTGCCTAAGTGCAATTTTATTAGGGTAAAGTATAGGCATGACTTTTCAAAAATAAATAGATTATTAACTTTAAATCTAGTTTCTAGGGACAAGGATCTTTTAATTGAGTCCAGTGATTGTTTATGTGACAAGTCGAGAGTCATTCCTCCTAGATTGATTGATTTTTTAACGGTTGTTGAGCATCCTAGGAACGGTTTTATTGAAGCACAGTCAATGGTGCAAGGAGTAGTTATTCTCAACTTAGGTGTTGTGTTTACAAATTTGGTTAATTGAAAATACTAATATAAAACCGCGACAGTCATCACTATATTTATCAAGTGGGACGAGGTATGATCAAAGATATCAACACTCCTAATGATATGGATGTTAACAATATGGGCGTGTGATATGAAAATCTCATAACAGGTGTGACCTCATATGCGGACTTCCAAATGATCCTATCATCCCTCACAAAAGATGCATCATACATCAATAAATGTGGAATATTATGACCCAAGTAAAATTTCAGACAAAAAAAATTCTTAATTATGCAGTAGAAACTATTGCGTAATAAAAAAGATAGAGCAATAATATGTGAACAATTCGAATACAATATTAATTTGACATTCAAATCCAGTACAATGTATGCATAATTTCCAATTACATGTGTAAAAGAAAGAATACTATGTGTGAGTCAATATTAACTAAGGTCTAAACAACTCACAATCATAAATACTAGGTTTGTTAGCAAACAATACTAACTCAATGCCATCAATTGTTTTGATTCCATTTAACAATCATCACCATACAAACCTTCGAATTAATACACAATATCACAATCAAATGTCATTATAAAGAATAAAAGACTAATACGATTTAATTAATCAATCATAGTTATATTAGATCTTGTTTATGGATGTTCATAAAATAACATCAATCAACATCATAACACAACTATGAATTCTATAAACAAGGAAATGTGAGGAATGATCAAGTGGGCCTAACAAGTAGGATTTTCACCCTTTAAAAGGTTTAGGGGCCATTACATGATGATGCGTGATCAATGTTGTTTAAAGATTGCTAATGATGAGACTCGCACAGGGATCAATACATAAAAAATAAATAGGTCAAGCCCCCAGCTTATTTGCCCAAGAAAATGCCCAAACCATTAGGAATAATCACCTTCTCCTCACCCCACTCTTATAAAATAAATAAATAAATAAAAATAAAAACCACCATCCTATAAATGAGCATCTTGAGAATCATTTATCCAAAACAATGCCAAGTTGAATTTGTTATTTATTATTGGTGGTGGCTTGAAATACATATGATTCTTTTTTTTTTTTTTCTTTTTAATATTATGGCCAATGTAAGATAGTGATGAACTAACAATGTTGGTCAAATGACCCTAAAAGTGGACACACAATCATTATGGCTAGGGAACAATGGCGCGGGTATATTAGCTATATGGGGTTGGCCTTTTATTTAAGTTTACTTCATGTCTAGATTTAGATATCAATGATCAACATTTATTGATTTTCTAGAAGGTGTGCATAAGGCATCTATCATTGATAGGCTATTAGTAATTGGATGGGCTAAAATCTGAACTAGTAATAACCAAGCTTAACAAACCCTCAAAGTAAGCCCATCAAAAACCCAAGAACCCATCTTCTCTAACAATACTAATAACATTCATGTTGGAGCAGTCAGGGGTCATTCCAGAATCTAGTAATGAGAGAAAACCTTACAACGATGATAACCCCAAGTGAAATGGGAGCGACAAATGACCATTACTACCTCTACTCTATCATCTAACTGAAAATAACATCAAATTCTAACGGCAATGACTAGAATTCTAACGGGATCGGTATATGCCATTATCAACAAAGAAAGAGAGATTGTATAATCCCAAGTTTCATGGACAGTGTATGTATTCACTCTTATACCAAATGTTATATTCTTTTCAGATATACATACATTGTGCAATGATTAGGGTCTAAGACAACATATCAAATTCCATCATGCTGCACTAAAGCTCATTGAAGAAGTCGGTAATGGTTGTGGTGCTCGAATATTCCACTCCCTCAAACACTCCTTACGAAGGGGCTTAGACGTCTTGAGATGAGTATATGGAGAAGGGATTGAGGCTTTAGTTTAATAGGGTGTTAACCAGTGGCCAAGTCTTAACCATCGATGGACTCATTGCCGTCCTATTCTCCTCCATGCCTCTCTCATCCAAGAGGGAGAGAAACCCTTGCCTATTGCAACTCAAATACAAGAGTTAGAATGGTACTCTAGAGTGCAGACGTAAACTATATATAGTATGCTCCTATAGACCGTGGTCAACGTCAATTTAACTATCCAAACAATCCACTCCATCACTTATGTGCTTGATGTCATATGTGGCCCATTAAAAAGTATAACATTAAAAAATTACATCTTCTCCCTATAAATTTTAGTTTTCAGAATTAATTTTTCTATCAACTTTCTACTAATTTATTCATTAATTTAGACTGTTATCATGGTTCAATGTACGGATAGAGATCAAATGCCCTTTTTATATTATTTACTGACTACTTCATTTTCTTATTTTTATTTTAGCCCTACCCCAATTTTGTTAATTAATCTCACTACTTCTTATTATACTCTTTTACTAGTTCATATCTTTCACTCTTATTGTACAAGTAATAAATGTAGAGGTAGGTATGCGAATGTGATCCAACCCTTCCATTGAGGTTGACCCACTATGAAATTTGAATGCCCCCAAAATCAAGTTAATCCAACCATCATATGGGATACCACATAAAATTGGAGTTTTTTTGGATGGTTGCTTACTATTTTCTATGATGGGCCCATCATGTGTTATATATATCATCCAACCCATACATTGTAAGCTTCACCATGAAGATGGGATGACCTAAAAATCAAGCTTATACAACCTTAGGTGGCCCACACCATAGAAAACAATTGACAACCATAAAAAATATCCAAATTCACATGGTGGCACATATGATGGTTAGATCAGCTTGATTTTTAGGTGTTTAATTTTCATAATGGGAAACTCTTTGGGTGTGCTAGGTTCCATAAACACACTCAATGGACCCACATGCAATGTATTGGGATTAGTATCGTCTATAACACCTATTTTATGCAAGTAAAACAAATAGGCTCTGTGGGGTCTATCATATTACATATATAAAATTCACTTCATACATTAAATGATAACATTACTTTAAGTGTACATAAAAAAGCTAAACCTAATTAAAAACTAATATTGGCAACAACAATAGAAACAATGTAAAATTGCTCCCAAAATTACTAAGTTGACACAGCATGGTCCACCTGATTTTTTAATTAGGCTGTTTTTTTTATCTCATCTCTTCATCTTAATGAGTTAGTCTGATTAACAGATTTGAAGAAAGAGACTATGGTGACCACATTCCCAAACTTATGGTCGACATCCCATCCCTATTGTTCAATGTGGTGTAGCTCATTTGAATTGTGAATTAAATTATGTTTATCCTCTAAGCCTAATATTAAGGATAGAACCTGATAGATATAAATTATATATTTACAACATGTAGGCCCCATAGACTATGATGCTTTTTTTATATATAAAATAGGTGTTGTAGAAGATTCTGACTTACACACTTATAGAGGAATCGATCTCTTATGATAGCCCAAAATTGTCTACAACACATGCCTAAGATCAGTGAGCCCGACATGCTTTATATCTAAAACCACTTTGTCCATGAGGTGAGAACTACTCTTTTTACCATCCATATAAAATATCGAGCTTCATAAAAACATTGATGGGCCACACCAATGGGTCTTCTAAAACCTTTAAGGTCATTTTGTGTGGCCTTTCTAATATTTGGATCATGTTGATTTTCATATTTTTACTTCATCTTGATGAATTCCACCTTATTAACAAGTTTGATAAAAGATACACACCATTGTAACCCCACACAAAAACCTATGGTTAGCAGCCTATTCCCATTCATCCATGTGTTGTGGCCGCCGACCTAGGTTCTTGTTGTTTTTATCCCTAGGTTCTAGAATCAAGGATAGAACTTGATGAATGGAGTGGATTTTACATATACAATATGGTAGGTTTCATAAGCTTGAGTGTTTTACGCATTATGTCATATAGGTGTTGTAGGCAATTGAGTCCTCTTACACTAGAAGATGATAGGGCAGACCATGATGAACCCGAATGGGTTTTAAGGGTAGGGTGCCCATGTACCATAGCTATTCTAAGGGGTAGGTTTTTCTCTTTCTATTTGCATTTTAGATGATAATCTAAACTTTCATATTATAAATTCCATATTACATAGGCTATTTTAAGAAATATTTGTTGAAAGGATGATTGTTTGAAGATGATATAGAACAATGAAAAGTAAAGCTTGAATGACTCATATTCAAATCCTCGAGGCAAATATTAAGATGCTTAATAAAGCATGATTATAAGGTCATAACTTTTATGCAAGGCAGTAGAGAGGATGATGGTTGAAATCACCATCTACGATGCAATTTAGGTGGAAACCCACTTTGTATTGCATTGTAGTATAGTACCCTATCAAAACCCAATTGGAATACGGTGAGCTAACCATGATGCGAATTTCTTGTCATCCATTCTGTAAGGAGTGAACCAATGTAACCAAAAGCTCTTTGAGCTCACCATAATTTATATGTGACACCTAATTAGTCCATGAGTTTTGTTAGCTCATATTAGGATATGATCTAAAAACTAAGGCAAATCTAAAACCTTAGCGGTCAAACCTAAAGAAATAGTCCGGATAGAAATGTTAACCATAAACCTTCATGGCCCACCATCATGTTTATATACCTACTACCCATTCATAAGCTAATTACTATTAGGATGAAAGAAAAAAATTGTTGGATTAGAATTAAAAATTTTAAGAAAAAAAATGAATTTTACCTTTGTTAACCAACTTACCTTAATTGTGTTTATAAGTTTTATCCCACATTGGAAAGTTGTTAGAAAAAATAAACATTTATATTAAAACCCACCCCTTATCCTTTGTATTGGAAAACAATTTTGCATGTGTGCACCGCTGTTGTGGCCATGATTATAGACGTGGTGAGGCATTTTGTGGTGTGGTATTAGACACTTTTTGACTTTCTCTCTATATATTTTAGCTTATTGTTATATCTCTGTATTTTAAAACTAACAAACACTAGCATCAACTTTATCCAAAACTTTTGTGAGACCAAGAAGGTTTCAATGGCAAGTGTTCAAGGCTATATACATATAAAATAAAGGAGCATAACTGCTAATTTTAAACTTAATTAAACAATATTGTACCACACCATCTATAACTTACGTAACTAATTAAATTAAATAACTTAACTTATTATATTAACATTTGAAATTTTAAACTAAACTTAATGTGACTAATAATAAATGCCCGTCTGCTCAAAATATTTTAACTCGATACTTGTATGATTTAAATTAACGTGAGTGCAATGACTCAATATGATCATTTCATATACAAATATGAAGTTCTAGATTTCTCTTTAAGTAATATATTTGAAATAAACATAACAACAGAACTTATGACAACATCAAGTAAAAGGAATGTAAAACTGATATGCATGCGATACTATTCATGATTCCACATAAATAATTAAATAAACATCTATTATTAATTACAACATCGTACTCAGTGTATGACCACGTTGCATTAACGCTCACGCATTGGTACCTTATGGTGAGAGACCTATTTATATATTAGCTGGTTAGATTACTACTCCAATTGTACTTTTGATGTATGTCCGTGCACACGATTGTACTCATATATCGTACACAAAGGAGACTCTGAAGGATCTAACAAGTTCTGCGATCTTTCACCCAAGAGACGCGATTGTCATACTTGCTAGGTTTAGGGTCTTTCATCTAAGGGATACGATCACCCTACTTGTTTTTATTATCCTCCCCCCCCCCCCCTTTTCCACAGTTCCATAATAAATAGAAATGCATGTATGTCATTAATGCATCCAAAATCAGTAATGAAATGATTCAATAAATTATATTTTCTTAAAGTAATGCAAGTTTTATACAAATTTTACAGAATTTAAGTGTTGTTAAAATCTAGTCTCTTAAATTGTCAAAAAAGACTGTTTACTATAACCGACAGTAAAATTGGATTTTTTGAGGGTATACGTCATGTTTAATAATAGTGTGGAAATTTATCCAAAGCCCCTTGACTTTTGTGGAAATTTTATTTGAGCTCTGAATTTGTGATTTTTTTTTTATATTTTTATATATTGATAGAATTATTTCTTTTTTAAAAAAATGAAATAATATTAAAATTCTAACTTGAATAATTAATTAACTATTATACTAAAGTTTATATTAATCGCTAAACACTAATTTTATAATTCTTAACAATTTCAGAAATAATCTTAATCTCATTTAATTAGTTTTAAATAGATTTAGTTCTTAATATTTGAATTGAATTCATATTCCAAGTGAGTGTAATTACTATTAATCTCATAAATAGTAATTACAAATTAAATTATAATATAAACTTATAACCTAATTAAACATCTTAAGGTAATTCTTGATTTATGTTAATAAATCAACTAATCTAAAGTCCTGGATCTATATTTTATATATATTAAATTTATTAAATTAATTATTCTGAGATTTTAATTAATACATCATATTAAAATTTTAAAATCTTCAAGAGGATTTATGTTACTAAATTAATTTATATATGTCAAATTTTCTTACAATTTGTATTTAATTTAATTAATTTATAACATTAAGTTTTTTTCTCTCTGAAAATTTGTGGATTAATTTGAAGTTAAATATAAAAGAATTTCAATTAATTAACAAAATCCAAAAATTTAAAGTATGTTTTATACTATTGATGCTAAAACATTTCAATTTGAAAGAGTTTATAATTTACAACAACTTAAAATCATAAACTTATGTAAAAAATTTCAACAATAATTTAAAATTAATAATTCTTAAGAATTTTATATTTTAAATCAATTACATATTAAATTTTTATAACAAAAATTTAATAAATAAAAGCTACAAAAATTTTTAAATATGAGTTAGAATCAGTACCCCAATGACACATAATAATTTAAAATCAAAGGATTAACTAACCTATTATATGAATTTTAATTAATTAATTATAATAAAAATTGCATGAAAATTTGAATTTAAAATCATAGAGATCTAAAATTCCAAATTCGTATAAGATCACATACCTTTTAAAAAAAAGTCTATTAATCTAACTTGATAGGGCTTGATGCAATACTGATCTCTCTCTCTTTTGATCTCCAGAGTTCTCTCTCTCTCTCTCTCTCTCTCTCTCTCTCTCTCTCTCTTATTTGTTTGTTTTTTTAATAAAAAGAATGAAAAATGGAATGGAAGAGTGGGGTGGATATGGGACAGTTTAGATTTGCGAGAGGGTCTGGTACAAGAAGAAAGAAGAAGGGAGAGAGAGTCGATGGGTAGATTGGATCAGGTAGTGACGTGTTTCCATATGTCATGTCAGATAACTCTCTCTCTTTTTCTTTATAGATGTGGTAGGTTCCATTGATGATACTATAAATCCACTTCGTTCATCATGTTGGCCTGACCATGAGAGGACATGAGGCAAAAAATGAGGCTAATCCAAAACTCAGGTGGGCCATACGAAGGAGGACGGTGGGATTGGTTTCAACAGTTAAAAGAATTAGTTGTTACATTCAATCTCCACTATTACTTATGGTATGTCCAACATGAGTTTTGAATTTGCCTGATTTTTTAAGTCAAGCCCTAACACAAGCTTGGTCAATGATTGGACGGAATGCATATTACATAACTATCATGTTGGATCCGATTTATACATTACCCTGCCACAGGTCATACGAAGAGATGGTTGTACCATATTTGGTTTCTTTCCTAAGAGAGCATTAAAATTGAAAAGGGTGAAGAAGAATGCAAGGAAGAATGTTAAGGGCCCGTTTGGACGGGTGGATTGAATGGGAGTCGAATAGCTTAAGCAGGATTTGTCCGTCAAATCCCACAGCGTACGACCGCCAGCCTATTTGGGCGGCATATGGATAAGAACGAGAGGGGATTTCGATGGATATTTCACTGGATTCCCGAATTCGATGGTGTAAGACCCGTATCTTAGTCTGTACCGTTCCGTAGACTTCCGCAGTCTTACCGATCGAATTTCGGCAACCTTCGACCTTTAACCGATATTTACGCGCGACCCTGATTCGTACGCTGTCAACCCGTATTGACTCAACTCAAGACCTTTACCATAGCGACCGTGCCATCGCTGCGGTTCAGATGCCGCGACTCGCGTGTCGAGGCGATACCCTAGTCAGGAGATGTGGGTCAGCGTTCGGTGTGAGGAAAATGCCGCGCGTTGCGAAACTCAAGAGAATCTCTACGAGGTGTCACATCAATCCCATCAATCAATCAAATCCCATCACATCACATGTCAAGTACACATCACCTTTCACCTTTTCCCAACAAGCCTCAAAAGTCAAAAGTTTCTTACACAAGCCATGCTTCTCTTACACAAAAGGGCCACAAAGTCAAAAAGTTCTTACACCCATCACTCACTACATCCATCCATCACCCATCTCTCTCTCCCTTTGCAACTCTCTCTCTCTTTCTCATTTTTAAACTCATTCCAAGCCCCCCCTGCCCCCATACGTATGAGAATTCTCCCTCTCTTTCCAAAACTCAAAGTGTGGCCCACCTCTCCATCCCAAGATCTCCCATCCTAGCCATCCATTTCTCATCTCCTTCATTGAAATCAAAGCTAAGGTGCTAAGGAACCCATAGGAGCAAGAAGATCGAATGGTGGGTGCTTGATAATAGTAGTTTTTCATATTTTTGAGATGGGCCAAGTGAGGCTAATCAATCAATGGTTTGGATCTCACTTGGGACCTTAAGATGTGGCTGATGACCCACTTTGATCATCATGGTCATCCCATGATGGGGCCATTCTCCATGGACCCCATCATGATGTTTATTTCCTTACATTAAAAGGGTCATCTAGACCATCCATATTGGTGGGGAAAGGATCTCCACCTTTGATTTCGATTTTGGTGGTCCCATGTGTTAAGGGATTCATTTGATGTACGATTTGTTTTACAAGGGAGGGATCATAGTGACGGAACCCTTCATCACAAGCATGTCCCACTCTCTATCATGATACGGTTGTGTGGCCCACTTGAATGGACCCCATCATTAGGCATGTATTCTATCCTAACCATTTGCAAGTGGGGCCCACTTTGTATGTGTTGTATCCATATCATCCTCCATGAGGTGGCCCACTTAAACAGGGTTCACCTCTAATGAATCCATAGTGCAACGTCCAGCGTTGGAAAAAACACAAATTAGCTTATTTTTCAAGCTTTAGGAGTGTCCTACTCGCATAGGCCCCACCTTGACGTATGAGTACAATCCAGGCCGTCCATCCTCTTTCTCATATCATTTTAGGCGTTGAGCCAAAGAATGAAGCTAATCCGCTCATTGGGCGGGCCATACTTTTCAAAACAGTGATTCTTACCGTTTATAAATTATTTTAAAATTTTTCACAGGCCAAAGTATTCAACATTGGTGTCACGCCCCAAATCCAGAGATCGGGCTCACAGGAATCCCGATCTCCGAATCCAGTGCCGACAGCCTCCGTAGTACCCCATTCTCGGCTCCCAGCGCCCATATGCCAGATTTCTGATCCTGGGATCCTATAAGGAGGATTTTTCAATGTACATTTATCTCATAAGAAGCATAACCACAAGTTTACCCAAATCATAAAGGCAACATCATCATCACATATCCACTAATATAATCATTTGAATACAATGCTGAAAGAAAAATATATATGTCAAAATCAAAGCTCCAGAAAACAGCTGCACGCTCCAAGCTCAATGCTGCTGCAACCTAACATCACCTGCACGCGTCTATCGTGCATAAGCTTATAGAAAGCTTAGAGGGTGGTGTAAGTGTGTGTACGAGAAAAGTGCCAAGTATTCAATACAATATCATAATCATACAATACCGGAAAGCTATTAATCCATAAACCATACAATGACTGAATACGCATAAACACTGATAAGAGCAGGAATTATTAGCGTAAACAGAAATACTGACGAGATTATAATCATGTGATAACAGAATAAGTGGAAGTATGAACAAGTCCATAAGTTAATCAATATCAGAATACGTAATATAGGACATCTATGCAAATGATGAGTCATAGATAATCAAATATCGAATGACAAGGATATAATGTAATACACAATTCGAAAGAGCTAACAAATATCATCACTCTCATCTAAGTCACAGGAATACAGAAACATAACAACCCACAATGTCACACGCCGAAGATGTAATGGAATATGCAGTATATGGTGCTAATGAAATGACCATGCTGGAGTGTGATGTCGGGATGATAGTACGTAGTATCGTAGGCTACGGGGTCCACCACAAGGAACCTCTATCCAAACCAGTCCCACACCTAAATTTGGATAGTCTGACTCAACGTGGTAAACTCCTGATCTTAGGTTAGTCGTGCTCCCAACCGAAATCCTTGCCATAACGAAGATACACAACAAGTAGTTGTGCACCACCAGCCCGAGTGGATAGTGAATGGATAAATGAATGAGTATGTAACTCCTACTCAATAGCCTGTCAGCACAGTAGCCTGCCAACCGCTGGTAGCTCGCCTAGTGTGGTAGCTCGCCCAGGCCTCAGCCCCGCCCACATCACACCCGCCCACATCAGTGTCCGCCCACGTGCGCCCACCCACATGTACAACAGTGACGGGTGTCATAATATCATGTCAGTCCTCATATCAGTACGGTTCCTCTCTAGGGAAATCACCGGGGTCTATTACACTTCACACCACCTGCCGCCCCAATCAAGTGCACAACTGGATAAGTAAAAGAGACCTCACTATCCGCCTGTCAGTAGTCTGCGAATACCTACCCGGCTCGCCGATAGCGGACTTATTCCTCGAGCTGGTCAAACTCAGCCTAGCCATGCCTACTCCCTCGGGCGGATAAGGCCACACCCCCTTCCAACCGACCACGACACAGTGGAGAGCGCAGCTATCTGATAATCAGCACTCAACGCTCATCTACCCACTCGGTCTAGACGTTGGAGCATCCTTTGGAACCAAGAGGGTGTTTATGAATTTTCACCCAGGGCCATCTATAGCAGCCTGATGCTCGAACCAAATATTTTCAGTGTCCCATCTGGCTATCCACGATATGCCTGTGGAGGCTACAACCCTGATGTCGCTAGGGCGTACAGTAATCACAACACACAATGCAAGATGCATGAGTCAGACAATCCAATCATGCACCAATCCTGCGCATATCGTGCGCTCATATGAGATAACCTCCACCTATCAGGGAGTCTCATATCATCCTACCCAATGACATATGCAATGGTCAATCACATCTCATAACAAACATGCAGATGATGCGTATGAGCATGTATCATGATGCTATGTTGTCACATACTCATAGTCGGTATCAAAAATCGGCCTCGATAATGTGGACATTTAACCAACATTGCCCCAAGGAATGACCCACATAGATCTAAACATATAATGGGCCCACGGCCTCACACAAGGGCCTAATATACAACACAATGGGTCTTACTCAAGGGTTACATATACACAACAGGTGGGCTCTGCTCATTGGCCCTGAATCCATGGCATGTGGACCCTACACATGGATCTTAAATACATCAAATGGGCCATGCATCATGACTTAATACATATCACAATGGGCCTTTCCCATAGGTCATAAACATATCACAATGGGCCTCAAATGTGGGCAGAATGTACATCACAATCGAGATCCACAATCGGCCACGATGATTGACCTCGATCTATAATCAGCCACAATAATCAGCACCGAAAATCAATATTGATAGTCGGCACTGACCACCCACATATATACAAGGCGGGGTCCATAGATGGATAACAATTAACCACAATGTAAAGATCGGCTCTTAGCCATGGTTACACCAAATCCAATAGCATGGAGTCATCCGTCTGTGGTGAATGCGGCCCATTTATTTGGGTTAACCTACGAAGAGAATGGGCTTAACAAGGTCTAAGGGAAGGTCACAATGAGGACCTCTAACCGTCATTGCCCATCAGTGTGGACATTCAACCAATATTGCTCCCATGGAGCAAAACATATAACGGCCCACGGCCTCACATAAGGCCTAATATACATATCATATTGAACCTCATATATGAATTTCAAATACATCACAATGGGTCATGTCCCATGGACATCGAATACATCACAATGGCCCTCGCCCATGAGCTCCAAATACACAATAGGTGAGCCCTATACATGGGCCTTATTCACATCAAGTGGCTTCATCAATGAGCCGCACAAATGGGCCTCATCTCTGGGCCGCATATACATCACTATAGGCTCCATACACGGGCATCATATACATTACAATGGGCCTCAGACATGGTTCTTAAACATGGGCCTGACAAAACAAACGGGTGGGCCCCGCCCATGGGCCGCACCAATGGACTTCATATATATCAACTGGGCTACATCAATGGCCGCACTAATGGGCCTCATATTCATCAAGTGGACTGTGTCCATGGGCCTTTCCAATGGGTTTTATATATACCAAGGTGGGCCTCAATGACGGCCACAAATAAATCAAAGTGGCCTAACGGATGGGCCACAAGGTACATCAAGGTAGGCCTACTCACATGGGCCTCATGTATACATCTAATAGACCACGCCAATTGGGCCTTACATACATTGTAATGGGCCATAACCCAAGGCCTTGAATACATCACAATGGGTTGAGCCTTATTTATCCCAAAGGGGCTCATTACTGGACAACTTAGATAAAACATGTACATCACGTCGGGGCCATGTGAATGAACGGTGTAAGAAACACACTACAAGGTGGGCCCTATCACATGGGCCAAAATATAAACAGATGGGCCCTGATCATAATGAAGATGAGCCTAGATGGCCTACATACTACAAGTATGGCCTATTAGTGGGCCTTAGGGAGAGTGACAATGCGGACATCCAACCAGCATTATACTCGCAATGTTGACGTCAAACCAACATTGCTTCCAAGGCATAGTCCGTAGAGAATATCCTTATATAAATCAGGTTGGGATCACACATTGCAATGGACCTTAGGTACATCCCATTGGGTCTTAAATATATCAAATGGGCCATATCCTATGGGCCTTATATACATTAGGTGGGCCACATCCATGGGCCGCATCAATGGGCCTTAAGTGCATTGCAATGGGTCATAAACCGTGGGCCTTAGAATGCATCAATGGTTCTCGACCCAAGGGCCTTATACATATCAAATGGGCCTACTCCCATGGGCTTTAAAATACATCAAATGGGCCTACTCCCATGGGCTTTAAAATACATCAAATGGGCCTAATTCCATGGGCTTTAAAATACATCAAATGGGCCTAATTCCATGGGCCTTAAATATATCAAATGGGCCTAGTCCCATGGGCCTTGGAACACATCAAATGGGCCTAGTCCCATGGGCCTTAGAATATATCAAATGGGCCTAGTCCCATGGGCCTTTTGTAAGTCAAATGGGCCTAACCCAATCATAAGCGGCCCACCTAAACTTTAACTCATGCCTTAAATGATCTCACCAAGTGAATGGACGTTCTGGATGCATCACATGCATCATGGAGGGGTCCACTGTAATATCTATTGCCATCTAACCTTTTCATAAGGCCACGTGGACCTTGGGCCCACTTAAATGTTTATTTGTCATTTGGCGAGTGGGCCAAGGGAAGGCCCACTGAGATATTTATTTGTAGTTCAGCCAGGGGAGGGGGGATGGTGTGATCAACAAGTGCGCAAGGTGGGCTCCACCGTCCGCTGGACGGTGGAGGTAAAACACAAACATCACGTTGGGCTTCCACCGTCCGCCTGGACGGTGGCTAAGACACATACATCACTGTGGGTCCCGTGTGGGGCCCACCATAATGCTTATTTACCATCTAACCTGTTGAGAAGGTCATAAAGACCTGGATGAACAGAAAAAAATAAATATCAGATTGATTCAAAACTTCCATGGGCCCCAAAGGAGGTTTCAATGGCAGAGTTCAATCATCGTTGTTTCCTACGGTGTGGGCCACCTGAGCATTGGATAGGGCCAAAATTTGGAGGGGGCCCACCTGACGAGGGGGCCTACCACATAAACGGCGTGGATCTAACATATACATCACAGTGGGGCCCACGGCAAGGGCCGTGGGTGGCTATCTGCCCGCCCGCCTAACGCTGCACGCAGCAGCGTGTAGCGGCTGCCGCTGTCAGAGGGAGGCAGAGGCTCTGCCTCTTGCAATTTTTGAGAAAAACCCATTTTTCCGGGGTTTTTCGCACGTGGGGCCCTCTTTACAAAAATTCACCCCGGCCATTGCGTTCAGTGGCTCGCAACAGGCGAAATGAGTCCGGAGTTCAAAATTTATGGATGATTAAAAACACCAGGAATTACATTTAACGGTAACCACCAAAGTTTCTATGCTATGGCCCACCAATCGATCACGTCAGTCTCATTCTTCGGCTCAACGGTTAAAATGATACAAGGAATAGGATGGACGGCTTGGATTGTTCCCGTACATCAAGGTGGGGCCTATGCAGGTGGGCCACTCTAAAAGCTCCATTTCTTCTTCTCTTTTTTTTTGTACAGGGACGTCTAGCGTCCCAGACGCTGGACGGTTTGGTCTTAAAGAAAAAAAAAATATTGTGGTGGACCTTGTTTAGGTGGGCCACCACTGATGGATGGTGTGGGTGCAACATATAAGGTGGACCCTACTTGAAGATGGCATGGATAGAGTACATGCCTCATGGTGAGGTCTATTCAAGTGGGCCACACAACTATATAAAGAAAAAAAAGACATGAAAGAGAGAGAGAGATAGAGAGTGGGACCCACTTGTGATGGAGGGACCCCGATACTATGGGCCCTCCCTTGCAATGAATCATACAATCAAATGGGTCCTAAAGCATGTGGGACCACCAAAATCTATAATCAACGGTGGAGATCCTTTCTCCACCAAAATGTACGGTCTAGATGACCTTTTTAAGAAATAAACATCATGATGGGGTCCATGGAGAATGGCCCCATCATGGAATGATCATGATGATCCTAGTGGGCCATCGGCCACACCTCAGGGTCCCAAGTGAGATCCAAACCATTGATCGGTTGGCCTCACTTGGCCCATCTCGAAAATATGAAAATATAATAGTATTAAGCACCCACCGTCCGATCTTCTTGTTCCTATGGGCTCCTTAGCACCTTAGCTTCAATGGGCGAGATGAGGAATGGATGGCTAGGATGAGAGATCAAGGGGTGGAAAGGTGGGCCACACTTGTGGTTTGGAAGACTTGGAGAATTCCCATACGTGGGATATTTTTGTTGCTTGAAGAAGTAATTTGAGAAATGAGAAAGAGAAACTTGTAAAGGGAGAGAGAGTGTGATGGGTGATGGAGTGATGGATGAGAGAGGGATGGGTGTGTAAGATTTTGTTGACTTTGGTGACATTTGTGTAAGAAAGGCATAGCATTGGAAGACTTTTGTGGCTTACTTGGGAAAGGGTGAAAGTGATGTATACTTAACATGTACTTGACATGTGATGGATTGATTGATGAGATTGATGTGACATCTCGTAGAGATTCTCTTCGGTTTCGCAACGCGCGGCGTTTTCCTCGCACCGAACGTTAACCCACATCTCTTGACCAGGGTATCGCCTCGGCTCGCAAGTCATGGCATCGGAACCGCAGCGATGGCGCGGTTGCTATGGTATTGGTCTTGGGTTGAGTCGATACAGGTTGATGGCATATGAACCAGGGTCGCGCGTCAATATCGGTTAAGGGTCGAAGGTTGTCGGAATTCGATCGGTAAGACTGCGGAGGTCTATGGAACGGTACGGTCTAGGATACGGGTCTTATAATTGGACTCTTTTAGCTTGTCTTAAGCCAGGGAAGCCAATGGACGGGGTGGATCTACTTGTTGCGGACCCTAGATGAGAAAAACCCTTGAAAAATGGGATTTCAAGTTTTTTAAAAAAATACATGAGAGGGCCTCTGCCTCTCTGACACCGCAGCAGTAGCAGCACGCTGTTGCGTGTAGCGGGCAGGCAGGTAGCATCCCACAGCTGCTGTCGTGGGCCCCACCATGATGTATATGTGAAATCCAAGTCGTTCATGTGGTGGGCCTCCTCCAAATTTTGGCCCCATCAACTGATCAGGTGGCCCACACCATAGGAAACAGTGGAATTGAAACCTCTACCATTAAAATCCTCTTGTGGGCCCCAGAAGTTTGGGATCAAGATGAAATTTGTGTTTTACCTTCACACAGGTCCGTGTGACCTTGTCAATGGGTTGGATAACATTTAAACATTACAGTGGGCCCCACATGGGAACCCACAGTGATGTATGTGTTTTACCTCCACCGTTCAGGCGGACGGTGGAGCTCACCCTAATGCATGCATTTTATTAGCGCTGTCCAGCAGCAGCTGGACGGCTAGTGGATCCCATCCCCACCGTGATGTGTATGGCCCCATCGTGATGTGTGCTGGCCCACATTACAGGCGACAGTGTTGAATAAACACCCACCATTTTAAATAAAATATAATATAATAAAAATAAAAATATAAACATTTCAGTGGGCCCCTTGCCAGTATGAATGGAAAATAAATATTACAGTGGGCCCCTTGCCAGTTTGAATGGCAAATAAACATTTCAGTAGGCCTCTAGGCCCATGGGAGTGGACCCATTTGATGTGTTCCAAGGCCCATGGGATTAGGCCCATTTAATGTAATTTAAGGCCCATGGGAGTGGACCCATTTGATGTGTTCCAAGGCCCATGGAAGTAGGCCCATTTGATGTAATTTAAGGCCTATGGGAGTGGACCCATTTGATGTATTCCAAGGTCCACGGGATTAGACCCATTTGATGTATTTTAAAGCCCATGGGAGTAGGCCCATTTGATATGTATAAGGCCCATGGGTCGAGAACCATTTGATGCATTCTAAGGCCCACGGGTTATGACCCATTGCAATGCACTTAAGGCCCATTGGTGCGGCCCATGGATGTGGCCCACTTAATGAATATAAGGCCCATAGGATGTGGCCCATTTATATATTTAAGGCCCAATGGGAATTGCACCTAAGGCCCATTGGTGCGGCCCAGTGGTGTGGCCCACTTGATGAATATAAGGCCCATTGAATGTGGCCCATTTGATATATTTAAGGCCCAATGGAATGTACCTAAGGTCCATTGCAATGTGTGACCCCAATACGAATTATGTACTGATCACGCTGATCGCGCCTTGGGAGCAATGTTGGTTTGACGTCCACATTGCGAGTGTAATGCTGGTTGAATGTCCATATTACGACTCTCCTTAGGGCCCATTATTAGGCCCGTACTTATTGTGTATAGGTCGTCTAGGCCCATCTGCAATGTAAGGATAGTTCATTTCATTATAACATGTTTAGTATAGTTCCATGACTCATGATCATACGTATCATATGTATGCTTGATATGAGAAGTGATTGATCATAGCATATGCCTTCAGGCAGATTGTTTATGGAGCCCCGATTAGGCGGTGTTACCCTACATGAGCGCACGATACGCACAAGATTTACTGCATGATTGGATAGTGTGATTCATGCATTTCGCATTGTATGACATGGTTGTTGTACGCCTTAGTGACATCGGGGCAGTAGCCTCCACAGACAGATCGTGGTTGGCAGGATTGGATACCAGAAATCTCGTTCTACATGGGGTGCTATACATATCCCTAGGTAAAAGTCCCTAAACCCTTATGGTACCAAGAGGTTGCTCCAACGTCTAGACCGAGTGGGTAGATGAGCGTTAAGTGCCGAATATCAGATGGTTGCGCTCTCTACTGTGTCGTGGTCAGTTGGAAGGGGGTGTGGCCTTACCAGCCCGAATGTAGGGGGTAATGCTAGGCTGAGTTTGACCAGCTCGATGAATGGGTCCGTTATCGACGAGTCGAGCCCGATATTGGTCGACAGATAGTGAGGTCTTTTCCACTTACATTATTGCGTGCGATGAGACGGCGATCTGGTTTAGAGTGTACTAAACCCCGGTGATATCCCAGATTTGAGCTGTATTGATATGTGGACTTCGATGAGGATTGTATGCTTGACTTGCATCTTACATCGCATAGCCCTGTTATGGCCGACATTATTCATGTTTGGCATTGCATAGCCTTGGTACGGCTAATATTATGGATCCATCTGCATATTCCGCATTACTCTGATATTGCATGTACATATTACTACCTTCCGCACACACTTTCACCACCCTCTAAGCTTTCTATAAGCTTATGCACGACCGTTGCGTGCAGGTGACGTTGGAGTTCTTGTTCTTCATCATTGTATTTCCCTTTATGCTCATTGTACTTGTAAAGTTTTTGATCATAGTGGAAATGTAATGGAGTTTTTGGTTATTGTTTGTGGGTTATGCTTTTGGTTATGCTTATTACGAATCAAACTGACGTTGAAAATCCTCCTCGTAGCATCCCAGGATCGGAACCTGGTGAATGGGCGCTAGGAGCCGAGAATGGAGTTCTACGGAGGCTGTCGGCGCTAGACTCGGCGATCGGGAATTTTGTGAGCCCGGTTTCTGAGTTTTGGGGCGTGACAGATGGGATCATGCTCTCCTATGCTGGAAATCTTCTTGAGCTCAACGGAGTCTCATCCCCAGTCCATCGTACAGACTAGGGGATGGGATTGGAGATGGAGCAGTCATGGCGAGAGTCGTGGCGAGAGGATGATTTTCGCGCGAAATCTTCATATAAGTTGCTTGCAGATCGCGATGGCCATATTCATCTGCCACCATTCCCAGTGCGATCTGACGGATGGTTTGAGGGCTGAGGTAGATTTCCTTCCTCGCTAGCCCATTGAAACACCATGAAAATGCTTGGACTCCATACACGTTGTTTTACCACTGTATTTGTTGTCATTTCTGAGATGCCAATTAGGGTTTCTTCATGACACTGATATACCCCTGTTATCACAGGGTGATGGCCCTCCGAATTGCATGTGTACTGTCTGGTTGGATGTCATGGCTTCCGATTTCTGTATTTTAGGGGTGTGCATGTTGGATTTTACTATCACACTTTATTTATACTTAGTATATGTATTCTCCATCTGCTTTAATCCTGTTGTAGAAGTATGGTTGTTTGGGTTTTCTTATATTTTCTATTACGGCTTCGATTATTTGGGGGTTTTGGAAAAACAGGTTTCTTCTGAAAATGGGGCTTTTAGGTTATGTGAAAATTGTTCTTCATTAGGTATATGGGTTTTCTGTGTATTGATGTTCATGGATTTTATTTACTTGTACGAGAGTGAAAGGCTTAGAAGGTATCTATCGATCCTCTTGATTGTAAAGGGAGAGATTTTTTTCCTGATGTATCTGTAGCTTGGATGATAGTTAGTATTTGCATCTTGTGAAGAGGTATCCACCCTTTGGAAATGGTGCATGCCTAGATGAATGGAGAAATGAAATTTGTTTATTGCTAATATATTGGTATGGATTTTCAAATGAATACCTTTGTTTACAATGAGTTTAATAAATTCATTGCTTCATGCATAATAGATGGTCACAAAAAATTGACTCCATTTAAATGGATGACCATGATCTGATTGCACTGTAAGAAGGAATAAATTTCAAGATGTCTCAATGTTAGTTGGGCATCTACCTTGGACTTGAAGCTGGCAAGCAATTACTTCCTGGTTTCAATGAGATTTCAACCTATACTGTTTGTGGTTGTAGTATGAACCATTGTTAATGCTAATGAATCATGCTATCATCTTGAAATTGTTGATTTGTTAGCCTCTATGGATCTCTGGGATGGTTAGTTGTGAAATCTTAGGCTTTGCAAATGGAATATCCATTACTTGTACTGCTGTTACTTGGATGGTGGTTATGAAATCTGTTGTTTTCAAATGGGATATCTTTTCATGGTCATATGTATAAAGTTTACTGGTTATCTAAGACTGTTAAGTCTTGTGCACATTTATGGAACCTAGAGGTGATTGGTTATACACATAAAGTTTATTAACCTCTATGTTTGGTAAGTCATGGATTTTTAGGATAAATGTGCATCTTTCCCTACAGCTGACAGTCTGATGTAATTATCAGGTCTAAACATTGTCCAGGACCTGTCAAGGTTGTAGGGTTTTTTGGCTTCCAAATACATATGTGCAGTTGGAAACCATCTTTATACTTCAACTACATTGAGTATATATGCCTAATGCTAGCTTTTTGTGAAAATCTCTTGGTTATTGGCAGTCTGGTTGTAGTGAATTGAAGGTCACTGATCTCATCAATTTGTTTTCAGAAAGATCTCAGGTATGGTCACTATCATCTATATTTCTTTACCATTTCTCAAAGTGTCATATAACCTACGATTTTCTTAGAACTTGCTTGGATCTTTCTTCGTATATTTGTCTCTACTACCTTGGTGAGTTATTTGGGTGATAAATGTGGCTTGGCAACTGAAATCTCCTTACTAGTCATCTCCTAATTTAGATGCTAGTTTCGAGACCTTTCGTTTGCAAATTGAATCTCTTTATTAGGCTTGGTGCATCTTGGATGCCACTTGTGAAATCTTAATCTATGCAAATGGAATCTATTGCATAGTTTTGGTTATACTTGGATGCCAGTTCTGAAAATCTGTCATTGCAAATGGAATCTCCTTAGTTGAATGCAAGTTTTGAAATCTTTGGATTATTACTGCAATCTCTTATTCAAGGCTTGGTGCAACTTGGATGCTACTTGTGAAATCTTTGGCTTTGCAAATGGAATATCCATTACTTATAGTGATCTTACTTGGATGCGAATAATGAAATCTGTTGTTTTCAAATGGAATCTCTTTTCATGGTCATATGTATAAAGTTCCTTGGTTATCTAAGACTGTTAAGTCTTGTACACATTTATGAAACCTAGAGGTGATTGGTTATACACACAAAGTTTATTAACCTCTATGTTTGGTAAGTCATGTGGATTTTTGGAATAAATGTGCATCTTTCTTTACATTTTATAAGTCTAATGTAATTATTAGGTCTAACCATTGTCCAGCACCTGTCAAGGTAGTCATGAATCTTAACCTAAATCATCTATTTTCTCTGTAAGCCACCACCAAATATAGCTTTAGTAACCATTTTATTGGGCAATAGTTAGGAAAATCAGAAAAATCTGTTTTATAACCCCTGTGCAATATACATTAGCACAAGCTACATGTAAGGTTCAAAAGGGAACTCTTGCTTTCATATCTGCTTTTCATTTATGACCATTGGAAACTGTTTAAATAGTTCATACACACTATCTGGATAAAGTTTGCTAAATCATGGTGTGCTGATGTATATGATCCTATATTTTTTGGAGTGTATGTTAGGTACTATCTGAAGATCATTGAGGTTCTTCATATGTAGACAGAAAGGCAAGTGGCTGCATTTAGGCTGTAGCCCAAAGTAATTGGTATTGGGATCATATGCAGACTGTAAACCTATAATTGGTAATGGGATCCTTTTATTTGGTGTATTTCATATAAACAAATCACTTTCCCCTGTTGTAGTGGGCATTTTGTTTCAAATTTGTTCGGGCATCGATACTAATATGTAAATAGCGGATTGTGGCTGCTCATCAGAAATTTGAGCTGTGCCCTGTATTGGATGGTCAACCTAATTTTTCAAGCTAAAAACAAGATATACCAGTTACCCGTAATTTCTCAAGCTCTAGATAAAAAGTCAAAAGTTCAGTAATTATTTGTCATGAGTACAACAACTACTAGATGATCACCTCAAGCCAAAGACATGTACAACACATGTCCTTCAGTTGAATCTAACAGAGCTGTATATGAATTGATTTTATGCACAAACAGATGTAACAATTTACTTAGATTTCTTCTTGTATATTTTTCTACACTCTTGCAATTTTTATTTATAAGTTTTATTGTTGGATCCATGTTGATGTAGAACGTGTCACAGATACGTTCCCAGCATGGTTGAGCTAAAAGAAGGTGGGCCATAAATTGGCCGTAACTTTTGATCTGAGTATTGTTACGAGGCGCACAACCTATCAATCTTTACTGAAATGGGCCATCCGAGGTGAATCGACCTACTATGTGGGTCACGTCTGTCCGTTTCATTAGAAAACGCGTGCTTTCTGATCAAAAATGAATTTTTAGAAAAAATTTACTATTTTTAGTAATTTTAATTTTTTTTAATATTTTTAGAGTTTTAGATTTTCTTTCCTTTTAGTTATACTAAGACTCTTTTAGAGAAAGTTTATTTGTAATTTTTATTTTTATAAATTAGGCCTTAGAAGAGTTTTACTATAATTAGGATTTTTATTAGAGTTAGAATTTTTCTATTTTTGGTAATTATGAATTTTAGTTTTTTTTTTCTATATTAATCGTTTAAGGAGACGTTAGACAATTATCAATTATTCATTAATCAATTTCAAATTTATTAGAAATTCTTTCTATTTACTGCTTTCTTTCCTCGTGGATTTGAGGAGTCTTTATGAGGAGTCCAGAGAAGTTCCATGGATTCAGAATATTTATCATCTTGAGGAAGACGGTGCTCGACCTCACGTCCTTCCTTGCGTCACATGTCTAAATGCAACATATAGCTTCTAAACATGAAGGATCTCCAAACCTATATAGCATAGAAATGTTTGATGTGGAACGATTGATACTTTGCCTGTATGATGGATGATAGACAGGCCCTTCGACATTTTATTTTAAACTGCACATGTGGCATACACGCTGTGAAAGTAAACCATCCAATTTACAGAGAGACTCAATGCTAGTGTGCTAGTGTTGCAATGAACAATAAATCATGCTTGCAAGTGGCAATGCATACCATACTAGTGGTCATTTATTGAACAGTTATTTGGACATACAAGTCTAATTGTGGAAGTTTGAACTGTGATTGTGGGGGAGTAAAAAAAAATTATTTACAAATTGAGTTTAATTGTGGAAGCATGATCTCTGATCCTGTGCTGTGGATTTTGCATTCGTTTGGGTAGTTTCGATATTCAGAACATATACCAACTTTCTCTTTCTCTTCCTCTTCCTCTTTATATTTTTTAAATTTTTAGAGATTCCGTTAATGCATATGAATCTTAATATTCAATTACAAGTGTTACATGTTGTACTTTTGGCATTGGTTTCACTTTTTTGTGAAGTCCTCGATGAACTATACTTGCTATTTGTAGACTAGTAACATGATTTGGTGTAATACCCCGAATTTTTGCCAACCTGGAGTTAGACGTCCTTAGGCAATGGGTCAATCATAACACCTTGGTACCTACTCAAACCTCAATTCCAAATCCAAAAGAATCATTTAGAACCAAATTCTTTAGAACTGTATCGTGTATTAACTAGCGTTACACTAGATTTCCTAAAATTAGCACCAAGCACTTTAAATACGATCTGTAAGACCCAAAACCTATAGACTTGTTACCGCTATGTTACCCTGAAATCTAGGATCAATCTCTAAGCCTAGTTGCCCTCGAGAGCATTCAGAAACTTCGTATTGGACCTATACCGCACATCGAAAGTCTGATAGCTATGAACTTAGACCATTATGACCGCTTAGTTGGACTTGACGATCACCTCGAAAATCAAGCCCAAACGATGTCCTGAGACTGTTTCCTTGAGTCCGAAGTGAAGAGAGTGAGAAAACGAAGATTTTTAGAAAATTAAATATAATTTTAAGTAATCTGTAACGTTTTACTTGCACGTTATTTCTAAGCGTTCTGACCGTTAGATTTTGACTCAAATTCACACTCGGATCAGGATAGGTGGCCCTTTCATGTCATAGTACTTGTAGCTCTGATCGAGTTCCTATAACCATTGAACTGAAACTGGTCCGCCATGGTCGATCTGGAAATCCAACCGAACTGAAAACTTAGCTTAACCTAGATCCGATGTTAGTGAGCTTAAGTCCGACCGATTTAGTAATAGGACCTCTAGAAGTGCTCCGTTGGATCAGAAAGAGCCCGATTTGGTTATAACTCAAGTATACCTTAGCCCTAAGTCTGTTTCCATCGCTTTTGGGCTTATAAAAAGGCCTTAAACCCTCTCTCACAAATCCCATACGAATTTCCAAACCCTAGCTAAGAAAGAGAGAGAAAAGAGAGAGAAAGTGAGAGAGAAGTTGGTGATTCTTCCCTGGATTCTTCCCAGCTTTACTACGTGCCTAATCCACCAATCCATATCGCTATTCCGGCGTTTCTGGTTCCATTCTTGGGTAAGAAGTCCTAACCCTAACCTGTTTTGAAGCCTAGAATAGTTCCAATGATGTTATAGCTAACCTGTTTCATGTCATATGTAGCATATCCGCCGTTGACAAAGACTTATCGTCTGAATCATATCCATTTCGCATTTTCTGGTTTAAGGTGCGGACTATATACGTTTAGGTTATAGTTTTCAAGACTTTCAATGTCAGTTAATGATTTATTACTGACGTGGATGTTATTTCACATGTCTAACGTGTTGTTTGTTTTGCTTTACGAATACGTATGAAAAATGTATAGTATTGCGTATTCTATGTATTTATTAGAATACCTCTATATGTATAGAATTTGAATTTGTGTTTAACATGATTATTTGCCGTAAATATATGCTTGTTACATGTGCGACAACTCCTTAGCGAAAGGACTTGCCCTAAATAATGCCACGACCAATATACGCCATATACGGTAAAGTGTGTAGCCCACGTGTGTGGGAAAATGTTTAAATGAATACGGAACCTGGATTCATGCATGCCATGATTATCCGTCGTGGGTATATGCAATTGGTATACGGGGAGACCCCCTAGTGAAAGGATTTGGCTTAATACATGTATAATCAACATTCACATGTATGATAAAGTATGTACTCTAAGTGTTTATGAAAATGACTGAGTATGAAATTTTCTTTCGTGCCCGCCATGGCTAATTGTCATGGATATATGATTATTATATAGGCGATAACCCTTTGACGAAAGGATTTGCCCTAATACGTATGCTAATGAATACATAATATGTATGATGTAATGTGTAGACTAAGTATATGTAAAAGTGTCTGAATGAGTTAGTAGTTAGTAAGATGTACTTGTATGCGGGTTGAGATATGATTCTCAACTACATCAATGATGTGTATGATTTCCTCCATAAATTGTGTAATCAAGATTATTCATGTTAACTACGTGTATGATTTCCTCCATGTATTGTATTTACGTTCAGGTCATATTTCATGATTGTTCATATGAAGGTAGGATATGAATCATATGCCTGTTATTGAGCTTGTACATGATTGGGGCCGTACTACAGTCTAGGTAATCGGTAATCGTACTCAAAATGGTGGTTGAGGTTATTCGCCACGTAAGATGAGTTTAATGAATCTGAGTCGTGCTTGGGATGTTCGACAATGGTTAGGTCACACGGAGTGCTTATGCATTCCATGTCGTTTAACTCAACGTGCACTTGGCCTAGTTGAGCTTATCAACTAACCCGATTGACCGATGTTTGTTCACCATGTTTGGTCGCTACTGTTTGAATCTAAGACACCGAGCTTACCAGTGAAACTCCCGTTAATCGTGGTACCGTGATCCCCTAAGACTCATGAGCCAGACATGGTAGTATGGGACACCGTGGTCGAGCTGTCGGCCTACGCTGGAGGCACAAATCTTCCTGTAGTGACCAGTGAACACTTTATTCTCATGAGTAGATTATGGTGGTATGGGACACTATATTCTTGTTGTCGGCCTATATCGATTGGTGACGAGCCCTCTGTAGTGACCTCAAGTATATCCTGACACTGCATAAGGGCGATGAGTCTTGTTGCAGTATTGAGGATGTAATTAGGCCTATATTGATTTGGTGATGGGGGAGTGGTGTAACGATTGCGCGCAACAGCCTTGACAGCCCTTGCAGCGACCTAGAACCGTAAGATCGTATGAGAATTCCTAGGACTGACGACCCTAGAATGGATCAATGTTTTGAAAATTGATATAAGGGAGGTGTCTTAGCTTTCCAATCCTGCTGTATGAAAAGAACTAATAAGAACTTGGTAAGCATGCTCATTTCATCACATTGCATGTGCTAACGGGGTTGGTGATAGAGCACTGAGGAAGTGATTTATGTCGCGATCGTTAGATGATGTCGCAGAGGGGATTGTGGTGAGGGCATGCATCATTCTTCATAACATTCATGCATTAACAAGAGTATCGAGGATATGTTTAATTTTACTGCCTTATCATTACTGCTTGATTGGATTGATGACATGTTAACCTTTGCTATATAGTACTACTGAGTTGATCACTCACTCCCACGTTAGGAGACGGTGTTGGCAACACCAATCAGTCCCTGTTTTAGTTTCAGATGGTGGCGATGCTCATGAGGCAGAGTCGGTCTTTTATGCCGATGAGGAGGGCTTCTCCTATATGCAGATCTCAGACGGGTTCATGTGAACAATGCTCTGATTGACGGGGATTCAGGGCTATGTTGGTAGTGATTTATCACTTTTAATATAGGTATTATGAGACATGACTTGTAATTATGACTTGGTAGAGCATACATAGCTTGGGGACTTATATTGATTTATATATGTATTTCAGTCTTTCGCTCGTGCTTTCAGACTGTCCCTGAACTATGTTTGCTGTTTTGGTTTAATTTACCTCATGTTTTATGCCCTAATGCCGATAACATTCATTCATCATAAAAAATGCTATATAAGTAATGTTCTGGAACTCGGGAGCTGAGCTTCTGCTCGACCCCCGATTTTCAGGGCGTTACATTTGGCTAGCTACTGAAGGTCACAATGTCATAGGCGATGTTTGTAAGTCAGATTATAAGACATCCTGGCATTATTTTCCCTTTTAGCATCAACACTTTCACGTATCTTCTTTGGAGCACTTAATAGGATTCATTGTAGCTAGCCTCTCCATTGTTTTTTAATGCCTTCAATAAGATAATTCCTTGACTAAATAGACTAATTCTTCATTTCTAAATTGGGTCACCACCTTTTTTTATGATCCACTAATTGGGACATAATGACAGGTCTGCTGTGAAATTTGTTGCGATCCTGTATTTACGGCACTTTCATATTAGGTATGACCATTGTAAGTTTGTTTCATACAACAGTCTAGTAAAATACATATGTAAATGTATTTTATCCAGTATGCCCATACATTTTATAATATAATTGTAGAGCCTTGACTCAAAACCTATAGATTATAAGGCTAAAATCGACCACACCAAAGGAGTTAGTTTGAATTGAATTCATCACCATGAAAGTTTGTTCTCAGCCGCAAAAGTTTTGCACAAGATCATATGTGTTTTCCTGCCTTCCTGTAAGACCTGTATCCCAGACCGTACCATTCCATAGACTTCTGCGGTCTTACCAATCGAATTCTGGCAACCTTCGACCCTTAACTGATATTTGCGCGTGACCTTGAGTCACACATCATTAACCTGAGTCGACTCAACCCAAGATCTTTACCATAGCGACCGTGTCATTGCCGCGGTTCTGATGCCGTGACTCGCGAGTCGAGGTGATACCCTCACCAGGAGATGTGGGCCAATGTTTGGTGCGAGAAAAATACCGCGCATTGCAAAACCCAAGAGAATCTCTACGAGTTGTCACATCAATCCATCAATCCATCAATCTCAACATGTCAAGTATATGTCAAGTACACATCACCTTTCGCCCTTTTCCAAACAAGTCACAAAAGTCAAAAAGTTCTTACAAAAGCCCATACCTTTCTTACACATTTGTCATAAAAGTCAAAAAGGTCTCTTACACCCATCACTCACCACATCCATCACCCATCACTCCTCTCTCTTTACAACTCTCTCTCTCCTTTATTTTCAAACCACTTTCTCAAGCAACCAAACTCCATACGTCCAAGCCTCTCCCATCTCTCCGAGAGAGCTACAAGTGTGGCCCACCTTTCCATCCCAAGATCTCCCATCTCAACCATCCAAACCTCATCTCCTCCGTTGAATCAAAGTTAAGGAGCTAAGGAACCCATAGGAGCAAGAAGATCGAACAGTGGATGTTTGATAAGAGTAGTTTTTCATGTTTTTAAGATAGGCTAAGTGAGGCGAACCGATCAATGGTTTGGATCTCACTTGGGACCCTAAGATGTGGCCGATGGCCCACTTTGATCATCATGATCATTCCATGATGGGGCCATTCTCCAAGGACCCCATCATGATATTTATTTCCTTACTTTAGATAGGTTATCTAGAGCGTCCATATTGGTGGGGAAAGGATCTCCATCGTTGAGTTTCGATTTTGATGGGCCCACATGCTTTAGGGCCCACTTGATGTATGATTTATTGCAAGGGAGGGCCAATAATGTCGGGGTCCCTCCATCACACTTGTGTCCCACTCCCTTTCTCTCTCTCTCTCTCTCTCTCTCTTTTTCATTTTTTTAATGGGATGATGATGTACTTGTGTGGCCCACTCGGATGGACCCCACCATGAAGTATATATTTTATCCAAGCTATCTTCAAGTGCGGCCCACTTTATAAGCATTGTATCCACACCACCCATCATTTGGTGGCCCACGTGGACAGCCCACCTGAAATACACAGCCGTCCAGCATCACTGGACGCTGGACGTTGAAAGAAAAACACAAATATCAGCCTTAGTTCAAGGCTATTTGGGTGGACTGCTTGTGTAGGCCCCACCTTGATGTATGTATTAAATCCACACCATCTATCTTATATACCAACTCATTTTAGGCGTTGAGCCGAAAAATGAGGTTAATCAGAGCATCTGGTGGGCCATACCGTAGCAAACAGTGATCTCCACCGTGTAAACTTCCCAAGATTTTTCTACATGTCGAAACATGCCCAATATTGGGCTTGATAGGTTTGTTATGGGTTATGGGAACCAATGGCTGGGGTGGATCCGTCCAAAGCGGGTCCCATGCATGAAAATCATGAAAAAATGGGTTTTAAAAAAAAAATAAATAAATAAACAAGGCAGCGCCTGCTGCCTCTGACGCTGTAGTAGTAGCAGTGTGCTGCGTGTGATGGGCGGCCGGACAGCCACCCACGGCTCCAGTCATGGGCCCCACCTTGATGTGTATTTGCCATCTAATCCATTCATACGGTGGACCCCCTCCTCAAGTGGGTCCTGTCACACCCCAAACCCGAAAATCGGATTCACATGAATTCCGATTACCGAATCCGGTGCCAACAGCCTCCGTAGTGCCCTATTCTCAGCTCCTGATAATCGAATGCCAGATTCTGATCCTGGGATCCTACAAGGAGGATTTTTAGAATGAATTTTTTTTTATAATGGAGCATAATCACAAGCATAACCAAGTCACGAAACAACATCACCACATATCCACTATATCAAAAATTTTAAGTACAATGCGGAAAGGGAAATACAAGGTGATCAAAAAGCTCCAAAGGGTCCTGATACGCACTCCTGTCGTGCACGCTACCTGCACATTGCTGTTGTCCAACGCTACCTGCACGCAACTGTCGTGCATAAGCTTACAAAAGCTTAGAGGGTGGTGTAAGTGTGTGCGTAAGGCAAACGCCCAGTGTACAGTATCAGAGCAATGCGGAAGTATGCGGTAAGTCCATAGAATCAACCATGCCAAGGTTATGTAATACAAGGCATGATGCGAGATATGAATGATATCGGCCACACCGATGCAATGCAAGGCCTATATAGCTGAATGTCATATGCGAAATGCAATCTAAGCAAGTCAGTACTCATCAAGTACATATATCAGTACGATTCCTCTCTGGATATCTCCAGGGTTTAATACAATTTGCAGTGACTGCCACCTCCCTAGCTGCACAGTCAAGCAAGCGGAAAAGACCTCATTATCCGCCTGACTAGTAGTATGTCAATGCCTACTCAGCTCGTCAATAGAGGACTCATTTGTGAGCTGATCAAACTCAGCCTAGCTTATAGCCCCCTCTCTCAGGCGGATAAGGCCACACCCCCTTCTAACCGACTACGACACAGTGGGAGATGCGGCCTACTGGTATTCGGCACTCGGGCGCTCGTGTATCCACTCGGTCTAGACGTTGGAGCATCTCCTAGTACCAAAAAGGTTCTAGGACTTTCACCCAAGGACATCCTAAGTACCCACAGTGCTAGAATCAAGTATTTTCGATATCCGATACAGCCATCCATGATGTATCTGTGGAGCCACGGCCCTGATATTGCTAGGGCATGCAGTGATCAAGTTACACATATGCGAGATGCATGAATCACGTAGTCAAATCATGCAGAAATCCAGTGCGTACTACGCGATCATGTGGGGCACTCCATCTCATAACGGTTCCCATAAGTGGTCTACCCAATGGCATATGCTATGATCAGTCACTACTCAAATCAAGCATACATATGATGCGTATGGGCATGAGTTATGAGATTACACTAAGCATGTTATAAGGCGATGAATAGCAACGAGTATGGGCCTATTAATGGGCCTTAAGGAGAGTTACAATGCGGACATTTAACCAACATTGTACTTACAATGTGGACGTCAAACCAACATTGTTCCTTAGGCACGGCCCACCATAAGTAACATTACATAAACCATGAAAAATCACACATTGCAATGGACTCTAAGCACATCCCGTTGGGCCTCGACCCATGGGCCTTAGATACATCAAATGAGCCGAATCACATGGGCCTTGCATTCATCAAATGGGCTGCGTTAATGGGCCTCACCAATGAGCCTTATGTACATTGCAATGGTCCATGATCTATGGGCCTTGAGATACATCAACGTGGGCCTCACAACTTAGGCCTTATATGCATCAAATGGGCTTAATCTTATGGCCTCATCAAATGGGCCTAATTCCCATACGCCTTGTATATATTAAATGGGCCGGATCCCATGTCAAATGGGCCTAAACCCATGGGCCTTATATATGTACACTAAGGTGGGCCTTAATGAATGGCCACAAATAAGTCAACATGGGCCCTATACACATACCAAGGTGGGCCCATTTGAACCATAGATCTAACTTATTTTTAGCTCAAGCCATAGAATGAGCTTGCAAAATGGATTGACGGATGGGGTGCAACACAAGCATCATGGTGGGGGGTCCACATAAAGGTTGGACGGCATGGATGCAACACATGCATCAAGGGTGGGGTCCATTGACCGTCCAGCACTAAGTCAGGTGGCTGGACGGCTTTGATAAAACACATACATCAAAAGGAGTCCCACCGTCTGCTGGACGGTGTGGCAAATATCACAGGGGACTCCACCGTCTGCCTAGACGGTGGATGAAAAACACATACTGCATTGTGGGTCCCATGTGGGGCCCACCATAACATTTATTTTCCATCCAATACGTTGATAAGGTCACTCAGACCTGAATGAATAGGAAAAATAAATTTCAGCTTGATCCAAAACTTCTGTGGACCCCAAAGAGGTTTCAATGGTAGAATTCAATCGCTACTGTTTTCTTGTGGTGTGGGCCACCTGAGATCTGGATGGGTCTGTTTTTTTTTAAGGTGGCCCACTGAGATGAAGGCCCACCGTATGAGTGGGTTGGATGACAAATAAACATCAAGGTGGGACCCACGGCTGGAGCCGTGGGACCTGTTCATCCGCCCGCCAGCCACTGGCGCGGCCAGCTTCTGACACAGCAGCAGTTGCTGCTGTAGTTTTTTTTTTTAAAAAAAAAAACCCATTTTCTGGGGTTTTTATCATGTGGGGCCCTCATCTGATGAATCCAGTCCAGCCATTGGATTCTACGGATCATAATAAATCTAATGAGTCCGATATTGGGCCTCTTTCGACGTGTAGAAGAAATCTAAATAGATTTCAATGGTAATAATGTTATTTTCAACACTATGGCCCACTAGAAGGTTGGATCAGCTTCATATTTTGACTCAACGCCTAAAATAATATGAGGAAAGGGATGAACGGTATGGATTGAATACATACAGTAAGGTGGGCCCTAAACAAGTGGCCCATCCCATAGGCTTGGAATCAAGCCCATATTTGTGTTTTCCTTCCAGCGACGTCCAGCGTCTGGACGTGTTTTTTTTTTTTTTTTTTGGCTTATCAAATGCAATCAAGGTGGGCCCTGTTTAGGTGGGCCACCACAAATGATACATTTAAGATGGGCCCCACTCATGGACGGCTTGGATAAAATACATATATCATGGCGGGGTTCATCCAAGTGGGTCATACGGCCGTTTCATCACACACAAAGAAATAAAATGAATGAAAAGAGAGCGAGAGAGAGAGATAGAGTGGGACACGCGTGATGGAGGGACCCCGGCACTATGGGCCCTCCGTTTCAACCATCCAATCATACATCAATGGGTCTCATTGCATATGGACCTTCCAAATAAAAGATCAACGGTGGAGATCCCTCTCCATCTAAAATGAACGGTCTATATGACCTCTTAATGCAAGGAAAGTAAACATCATAATGGGGTCCATGGAGAATGGCCCCATCATGGAATAATTTTGATGATCAAGATGGGCCATTGGCCACATCTTAGGGTCCCAAGTGAGATCCAAACTATTGATCGGTTGGCCTCACTTGGCCCATCTTAAAAACATGAAAAAGGAGCCTATGGAAACACCCACCACTTGATCTTCTTGGTTCGTGGAGATGTCGGTCTCCTTGAGCTTCACTTTAATGGTGGGGATGGAAAATGGATGGCTAGGATTAAAGTTTTTAGGATGGGAAAGGTGGGCCACACAAGGTCATTTTTCTCTCTTAGAAATGCATGGACGTATGGGCTTCTTGGTTGCTTGGGAAATGCTTAAAAAATGTGAAGAGAAAGAGAGAGAGAGAGAGAGGTGGTTGTAAGGAGAAGTGATGGGTAAAAGGGTGAGTGATGTGTGATGTGAATGATGGGTGAGGTGAGAGATTGGTTGACTTTTGGGTTTGCTTAACTTGTAGAGAAAGAAAGCATGGGTGTGTGTACTTGACATGAAAGGTGATTGATGAGATTGATTGATGGGATTGATTTGACATATTATAGAGATTCTCTTGGATTTACAACGCATGGTGTTTTTCCTCGAACTGAACATGGGTCCACATCACCTCGTCTGGGTATCGGATCGGTACATGAGTCGCGGCATTGGAACCGCGGCGACGGTGCGGTCGCAATGATACAAGTCTCGGATTAAGCCGACTCAAATGTATAAGATATGACTTACGGTCGTGCGCAACGTCGACTACAGGTTGCGGATTGTCAGAATTTGACGAGAAGGATCGCAGGAAGCGACGGAACAGTATGGATTAGAATACGGGTCTTACAGGTCCCCTCCAAAAATGAGCCACATCCAACGCTCAAGTGGCCCACAACACAGGAAATAGTAGTGATTGAGTGGTTGCCCTTTGAAATTCTTTTTGGGCCCACAGAAGTTTTGGATCAAGATGAAATTTGTGTTTTCCTTTCACTCAGGTCCGTTTGACCTTGTCAACGGGTTGGATGGCATATAAACATTATGGTGGGCCCCACGTGGAGCTCACAGTGATGTATGTGTTGTATTACCCCACTGTAATGCATTTGTTTCATTCCACTGTCCACAGTGTGGGACGGTTGAAACCACCCTGATTTATGTGTTTTATCCTCGCTGTCCATACCTGGACGGTGGGACCCTCCATGATGCATTGTTACATCCAATCCATCCAGCCATTTTAAAAGCTCATTTTGGGCATGAGCTTAAGAATGAGCCAGATCCATAGTCCAAGTGGACCCCACCTTGGCATATTTTGAGGTCCATCTTAATGTATTTGTGGTAGTTCATTGGGGCCCACTTTGATGTGGATGTAAGGCCCATGTCATGGGGCCATTCGATGTATTCTAAGGCCCATGGAATCAGGCCATTTGATGTATTCTGAGGCCCATGGGATTAGACCCATTTTGATGTATTTTAAGGCCCATGGGATTAGGCCCATTTGATGTTTTAGGGGCCCATGGGTTAAGGCCCATTGAGATGTACTAGGGCCTATGGGTTGAGGCCCATTTAATGTACATATGGGGCCTAATTGGTGTGGCCCATTTGTTACATATAAGACCCATGAGATTAGGCCCATTTGATGCAATCTAAGGCCCACGGGTTATGACCCATTGCAATGCACATAAGGCCCATTGGTGCGGCCCATTGATGTGGCCCATTTGATGAATAAAAGGCCCATTTGATGTATTTAAGGCCCAATGGGATGTACCTGAGGCCCATTGGAATGTGTGATCCTAGTACAGATTATGTAATAATGTTTATGACGGTCGTGCCTTGGGAGCAATGTTGGTTTGACGTCCACATTGCAAGTATAATGTTGGTTAAATGTCCACATTATGACTCTCCCTAGGGCCCATTGATAGGCTGTACTTGTTGTGTGTCGGCCGTCTAGGCCACCTGCGTGGTAAGGATAGTGCATTACTTTATAATATGTTTAGTATAGTTCCATAATTCCTGATCATACGCATCACATGTGTGCTTGGTATGAGAAGTGACTGATCATAGCATATGCCTTTGGACAGATTATTTATGAGCTCTCGGTTAGGTGGTGTTACCTTACATGAGCGCACGATACACGTAAGATTGTTGTATGACTAGATAGTGTGATTCGTGCATTTCGTATTGTGTGACATGGTTACTGTACGCCCTACCGACATTAGGGTCGTAGCCTCCACAGGCGTATTGTGGATGGCAGGATTGGATACCAAAAATCTTATTCTACATGGGGAGTTATAGATATCCCTAGGTGAAAGTCCCTAAACCCTTATGGTACCAAGAGATTGCACCAACGTCTAGACCGAGTGGGTACAGGAGCGTCGAGTGTCGATTACCATACGATCGCACTTTTCACTGTGTCATGGTCGGTTGAAAAGGGGTGCGGCCTTACCCGCCCGTGAGTAGGGGCAAAGCTAGGCTAAGTTTGACCAACTCGAGGAATGGGTCCGCTATCAACGAGCCGAGCCCGATATTAGCAGCCGGATAGTAAGGTCTCTTTCACTTACTTTATTGTGCGCGATGGGACGGCGATCTGGTTTAAAGTGTACTAGACCCCGGTGATATCCTAAATTTGAGCTGCATTGATATGTGGACTTAGATGAGGATTGTATGCTTGACTTGTATCTTGCATTGCATAGCCCTGGTATGGCCGATATCATTCATGCTTAGCATCGTATAGCCTTGGTACGGCTAACGATATTCATGGATCCATCAGTATATTCCACATTACTCTAATATTGCATGATCATATTACCACCTTGCACATACACTTTCACCACCCTCTAAGCTTTCTATAAGCTTATGCACGACCGTTGCGTGCAGCTGACGTTGGATCACAGCAGCGCTGAGGCTTGAGCATGTGGCAGACTATTTTGGAGCTTTTGGTCTATTATCATTGTATTTCTCGTTATGCTCATTATACTTGTAAAGTTTTTGATCATAGTAGAAATGTAATGGAGTTTTTAGTTATTGTTCGTGGGTTATGCCTTTGGTTATGCTTATCACAAATCAAACTGATGTTGAAAATCCTCCTCGTAGCATCCCAGGATCAGAACTTAGCGAATGGGAGCTGGGAGCCAAGAATGGGGTTCTACGGAGGCTGTCGACGCCAAATTTGACGATCGAAAATTTTGTGAGATCGGTTTCTGAGTTTGGGGCGTGACACTTCCTTTCCTTTCTTTTAATGCTTGTAATAGTTTGGATGAAAAATAAACATCACTTTGGGGACTGCAATGGATTCAACTGTGGAACTCATTATTTCCACTATTACATGTGGTATGGCCCAATTGAGATTTTTTGAAGCTTCAATTTTGGCCTCCTTGTTTAAACTAGGATGGAAAATCAGTTGGAAGGTGTGGATAAATCACATATTCTCACAGTGGGTCAACCTGATGTTTCTCCACCTAATGCAATTGTGTATGTTAGAGCAGTTGGTACTTCCTATTTGGGGCCTGTTGAATTTTCTAATTACATAGGTAATTCCAGGTAAATGGGTAATAAGTATTTACCTGCGTATTTCCAGTTAGATTTCGAAGGTGATGTTGACCGCCTCACATCTTCTTGTATATTTACCTGTATTTACCAGGGAATGAAAAATCAAATAGCCCCTTGATGTAAGAAGCCATTGTCCACTAACGAGAACAACAACAACACTTGAAATACTAAGTGTGAAGTTTGAAGCAGCCTTAACACAATATTTTATATATATATATATATATATATATATATATATATATATATATATATATATATATATATATATATATAAGGCCCTGTTTTGGTCTCTTATCTCTTTTACAGAACAGTCTAAGTTGTGTTACGGCTTTGTCACGGCAATATTTCTGTTCTTTTGATGAAAAACAAATCTGGCTTGTACAACCAACAAAATCAGGCCATTTAATTCTGAAATCTGTTTAGTTGTTCTTTTAACCTAACGAAAGATGTATGGATGTATATATAGATATATAAAGTATATATACATATACTATATATATAAATCCTCCCACTCATACCCAAATACTCGTGTCTATATGGATTGTCTATATGTATATCTATAAATATTATTTATATATATACACACACACACACGTGGTCTTAGTTACAAAACGTTGATGTAGTTTGAAATTCGGAATTAGAGAGTGTAAGTTATCAGTTGACGATGGATTCTTCAGATGAGGATGAGATGGAAAGGGTAATTGTGTTTCAAGCGATGTCAGCTTGTGTACAGGCTGTTGGGGAATATTGTCACTCATACATATTCAAATAGCCGGTGTGTCATGGGGATGATGAGCGAGCGAGGTTCATCAATTCTATTATTCGGGCTAGCAACGGAGATTGTTTAGATCAACTTAGGATGAATCGAGATTCCTTTTTTGAACTATGTACGCTGATACGCAAGAAGACACGGTTCCGTGATACTCATAATGGTAGTCTTGAAGAATAAGTAGTTATTTTTTTACACACATTGGGACACAATGTTTGCAACCAGATTTTAGGTCACAGATTTATTCGATCAGGAGAGACTGTCAGTCGGCACGTTCATCGTGTTCTAAAGGCAATTGTATTACTGTACCCCAACTTAGTTAAACCAGCCAGGACAAAGACGCCGACGGAGATCCAAACAAATCTAAATTGGTCTGCTTACTTTCAAGTAATTTTTCAATAGGTTTGTTTTCTAAGTCTATAATTTTCAGTTCAATCCGACGTGCAATCCTTTCATGATAATTGATTCTTATAGTTTAGGATTGCGTTGGTGTAATTGACAGAACACACATTCCCGCACATGTTCTAGTGGTTGACCATGAGCATTTTCATAATCATAAAGGGGTCCTCTCCTAGAATGTCTTGGCAGCGTGTTCATTCGATATAAAATTTATATATGTATTAGCCAGTTGGGAGGGTTCTGCTTCGAAAGCGAGGGTACTATACAATGCAATGACCTGATCAGATGATCCCTCACGTGTCCCAAACGGGTACTGCTTATATGTTAAAACACTGTCAATCTAATTCATAACTATGACTGCATCCAGTTATTCACTAAATAGAACTATGATTCAAATGTGTAGGAAAATATTATGTTGTCGACACTAGATACGCTCATTCACTGGGTTTTATGGCTCCATATCGGGGCGTTCAATATCACTTACAGGAGTATCGGACTGGGAGAATGCTTGTGAACATGAAGGAGCTATTTAATTATCGACACGTACAATTGTATAATGCAATTAAGCGTTGTTTTGATGTTTTAAAAGGCAGATTTCCCATATTGTAGAGCGTCATGCAGTACAAATTTTAAACATAAGTGCAGATTATGATAGCCTGCTGTGTCCTACACAATTATATACGTACCAAAAATGAGGCTCGATTGGATAGCGATTTCGTTGGTATATCTGCTGCCAATGGGGGTGGCTATCCCAACGCTTTTAGAGGTATCAAGTAATGACAAGCGTCAATGGTCCATTCGAGTAACTCAGCATGAAAAAGATGCTTGGAATCGAGTGCGCAATGATATTGTAGTCAAAATATATTGAGGATCAAATAGTGCATATTAGACCCCATTTATTACTTAGATTTACGAGCATAATATTGTTTAATGCCCAGTTTTAGTCGTGTTTTATTACAGGGTGTGATTAGGAGAGTTGACTGAAAAAGGATGCCAAAAGCTTTGATTTAACGTTCTGATGATCACTAGGGCAAGGGACGGACTTCAGAGGACCAATTTTGACAGATATACACGGTTAGAAATCCGAGAAAACTAAGAAACTGAAGCTCAAGTGGCTTGAAACGCATCCAGAATACAAGATCACATGGTTCCCGACATCTGATCGGTTTGAAACTTTATACATGAGATAAGGGCCATAAATTAACCGTACATTTCAAATTTCAGCTCTTGGATCACTATAAAAGTGTTCCAACTGATAGATCATCTTATAAATCGTCGATTCTGGGCCCACCTAATAGCTGAAATTGCCTCGAATTTGGTATCAACGCCTTAAATGAGGAGACCAATCAGATGGTTGGATCAGATTTCGCAAAAACATCATAGTGTACCCCACTTTAGCTTGAGTATGCATAATGCACATGTGCATTAGCCGTGCACGTGATTTCCCAAAGTCGGTCAGCGCCGCTGACCGACGTCTCCTTCTCCAATTCAAAAAAAAAAAAAACTCCACAGCGTCTTCAATACATTGAGAGTTTTTGGGTTGTGGGGTCCGCTCACTACTCCATTGAGTGATCTGAACCGTTCACTTGTCTCTGGATGAGGGTATTAATGTTGCCTAGATGTCCTTTGACACCATGAAATCTAATGCAAGATCCTGACCATTAAATGTAAAATGGACGGTAGAGTAAATCAGCTCGTAGGCCACACTGATTTTACTCCAAACATACCCTTTCCCAGATGGATTTTCATCGTGATTACAATGGACGGTATGAATTTCACAGACGCCAAAAGAAGTGGGCTTCACCAAGTCATAGCGGAAGTGTTCCGCGACCGTCTTCAAAAAAATGGAAGTTTTCGCGTCAGCAAATGAACGGCTGCTGGCCTTTTCGCGGATGATAGTGAGCCCCACACGTGCCCCGTAAGCTCAATCCAAACCATCCACCGTGTAGACAGCCGTGACCACTACAAAATCATGTTTAAACTTTTCACTCATGCAAACACATGTGTGAGATATAGGGGCCACAAAAGGGCTGCCCTGTAGCGTTCAAATCTGATCTTTTAGTTATTTCTCCTCTGGGACACGCCAATGGATATTCAAAACCACCTATTCTTAACTGAAATTTCATTCTGAAACCAATGGACGGGGTGGATTTTCCAGAAAATGCTTCTGTGGCTCCCACCAATCACAACAGTGAAATGGTACGAAAGGTTTCGCACATCCGCGAAAATTGACTTTTTTAGGCAGTTTTGGCCCACCATCTTTGATCGTATGGTAGATCTGAACCATCTATCATGCAGAGGACCCAATAAAATCCTAAGGGACGGTGTTTCTTTAGAATTTGAGCGAGAAAAGTGACGTGTTTCAAGGCACCGAACTTGGCTGCGAAAAAGCTTTTAATGGGCATGCATAGCTTTTCAAATCCTATTCAAATCCGATTTTCACCACTCCAGCAGCTATATAAGGAGGTTTTGGACGTGGGGAGGGGTGATCGAAGTCTTGGGAGGAAGATCAAAGCTTGGAGGCTAGAAGCTTAGTTGGGACGTGGAACTTGGCCTGACGTGGAGCAAAGAAAGAGTGAGAGAGAGAGAGGGAGAGTTTTCTTTTAAGGTTCTTGTTTATTTATTTTATTAAATTTTTTTTTTTCTCTGAGACCTGAGTGTTAGCCCACTCATGTGTGGCTAAACCTCCTAGCTAGGGCTAGGAGGTGAAGCTTGTAGTGAGATGAGAGGTTTTTAGTTTATGTTTTTTTTATTATTATTTATGAATTGACGTTGATTATTATGGGAATATTTTTAAGTCTTTAATGATCTGTTGTGACTAAAATTACAGTGGGTCTGCAATGGCTTTGAATATTTCTCTTTCCCTTTATGTTTATAACGTCAGGAAGTCCTATTGTTCACCATAGCCTCCTGGGCATGGTTGGATGACGGTACCCTTCCTGACGTTCATAACATGTTGATTGGTTGGTAATTAGTTTAATTTTGTTGTTTGCCATAGTCTCTTGGGCATGGTTTGGTGATGGAATTCATTCTAATTCATATACCTTTCATCTCTGTGAAAACTAAATCAATGGCAGTTCAGTTAATTCCCATAAAACAGGCATAAGATCTCCCTGATCTCTACAAATGGATCCTCTGAATCCCTAGTTCCCTTCTCTGATTTCTCTTAAGTTTAGATTAATTAATTCATAATTTTTTCACAATTGTTACTTGATTTAGAATTCATCTCATTCTAGTTCTAGCTCTAGTTAGTTTTAGATAACGTACAGTTTCAGTCCCTTGGGATTCGACCTCGGTCTTACCGAGTTATTACTACATCACAACCCTGCACATGGGGAGTGAACAAGTTTTTGGCACCGTTGCCGGGGACTGACGGTTGCGTTTCTGAAATTAATTAGTTTTAGGATTAGTTTAAGATTAGGTTTAGATTTTCTTAATTTTTAGAAATTAACTTGTCTTTCTTATTTTATAGGCTTCTAAGATAGTTTCTAAATTGGTAAATTCTATCTTAAATTCTTCCTTTCTATTCTAGATTTAGATTAAGATTTATTTCTTCTTTTTAGTGAGATTCTAATTCTAATTCTTTTTAGGAATCCTAACCTTGTTTTCTTGTTTTAGAATTTTTCTATAAGTTTTTGTTTAGGAACTAATCCAATTTTTCTATTTTGTAGGAACTTCTAATTTAGTAAGCTCTTTCTAATTCTTCTTTCTTTAGAATTTCTTCTTTTCTCTACAAATTAATTTACTTTTAATTAGGACTTTCTACTCTTAGAAACTAACTTATTTTGTTTTGTTTTGCAGATTCTTAACCTAGGACTCCAAATTTGGTAACTTCTTTCCATCTTTCCCTTTTTCTAGATTTCTTCTTCCTTTCTCTTAGGTTTAAGTTAGAATTTGAGGGTTGAGTGTGTTTTATACCCCAGTGGGCACGCGATAACACTCGATGTCTCGTGACTGAAGGAGGATTAGTCGAGGGGTTGACTGTCCATCACAGGACTAGACACCACTTGAATTCTCCCAAGTCAGAGGAGGTTATGACTGAAAATCAACCTCAAGCACTACCCCAACCTAGGGTTGAGGAAGTACATGATGAGAATGAGGTACACCACGCACCCCCGCCTCGTACTTTACGAGATTATTTACAACCGGCAGGGGTGAGTATGCCCTCATGTATGATTTTTCCTGCGAATACAGGACATATGGACATTAAGCCAGGGGTTATCCAACTCCTTCCTAAGTTCCATGGGCTTAAGTCTGAAGAATTATACTTGCATCTGAAAGAGTTCGATGAAATCATAGACACCTTATACTTTCCTAATGTATCTGAGGATACAATTAGGATGAAACTCTTCCCATTTTCCTTTAAAGAAAAAGCCAAGACGTGGTTACATTCACTGCGTCCTAGGTCCATTGGCACATGGAATGATATGCAGAGGGAATTTATAAAGAAAATTTTCCCACATCATAAGACAATTACCCTCAGGAGAGCAATCATGAACTTTTCCCAAAAGGAAGATGAAACATTCTTCCAATGTTGGGAAAGGTTCAAGGATCTGGTTAATGCATGCTGACGCAGGGATGAACGTGATGAGGTCGATCACCGTCTTCCTCAAGGATAACTACTCCGAATCCACGGAGCTTCTCTGGACTCCTCACAGAGACTTCTCGAATCCACGAGGAAAGAAAGCAAGAAAATAGAAATAATTCTAATAAATTCGAAATTGATTGATGAATAATTAAAAACGAGTTTACACCCCTTTAAATAAGGGAACCAAGCAACATGAAAGAAATCAGACTCATACTACAACTAAAACTCCTAGAATTCGCAACTTACTATAAATAGTAAACTTACTATTTATAGACGGTCACGATGTCTACTAGTGCGCAAGGTTTTCGGCCAAAAATAGTAAGTGTCCTATTTGGCTTCAACAAACCGTTCTCCTAATTATCCTAAGCACTTTTCATGTTGGACACAACTCCTAAAGCCCAACGGATGAAAAGTTATACTCAAACTAAAACTTACTATTTATAGTAAAAATAAAATTAAAACGAGGAAACGACCGTCGATCAGGGGGTTTTTCGCAAATTCGGGCTACGCAACCTGGCGTAGCTGGGTTGGTTGGCTAAAGTAGCTCGTTCTACCCCAAAATCATATATTTTACGTCGGATAACTCATTCCGGATTGTGAGATACGCCCGATCTAAGGTCCGATGGTCCGGATCACTTCTGTCGCCGACCGTGCCTTTTCTGATCCATCTTAGCCATGAAATTGTCCGCGACCCGCTCTACATCACATGCCCACAACATGGCTTTGAAATATGGCGCATTACGAATTTTTTCTATGATGGGCTAACATCTTCCATGCGCCAAATGGTCGAGACAATGTGTAACAGAGAATTCATCAATAAAAATGTCGACGAGGTATGGGATTACCTCAATAGTCTCGTTGAAAAAACACAATCATGGGACTATTACTCAAGGACGAACACTACGTCTAGGCCGACTCATTCAAGGGAAAAAGGAGGAATATATCTCGTGAAAGAGGATAATGATCTTAATGCTAAGGTGACCAATCTCACCAGAAAATTTGAGGCCATGGAAGGAAGGAAGGAAAAGGTTAATGAAAGTGTTTGCGGCATCTGTGATTGCAACATTCATACTACTGAAAATTGTCCTTCTATACCTGCCTTTCGAGAAGTATTGAATGAACAATCTAATGCCGTAAATAATTATCAAAGACCTTTCAATGGACCACCCTCTAACACATACAATCCTGGTTGGAAAAATCATCCAAATTTTAGTTTGAGGAATGGACAAACTGCTACCCCTCAAGGTTTCTTCAATCAAAATCCAAATCAGGAGAGACCTCAAGAAGAACCGGCTCAAAATTCTGTGCAAGAACTGACACAGATAATGCGGGATTTTATACAAAAGATAGATTCATGTATGACGGCTATAGAAAAGGGGATGCTTCCTGCACAACCAATCCCCAATCCTAAACCGCAATATGAGACAGGTAATCCTAGCTCTTCAAATCAAATGGGGCACGCTAAATCCATCACCACTCTTAGGAGTGGGAAGGTTATTGATAAAACCCTTCCGGTTAGGGCCGAAAAGCCTCAAGAATTAGAAGAGGACAACAATGATGGATCTAGTGATGCCCCACAAAAATTTGAACTGGAACCTCTAGAAAAGCCAGTTGCTCCATTTTCCCAACAGTTGGTTAAACCAAAACGTCTCTCTAACTCTCAGAATATCCTAGAGGTGTTGAAACAAGTGAAAGTCAACATTCCTCTGCTTGATGTTGTAAAACAGATTCCTTTATATGCTAAATTTCTAAAGGACTTATGCACTACCAAACGACGAAAAAGTGTTCAAAAGAAGATCTCCTTGACTGAGAAGGTGAGTGCCGTCCTAAAACAAGATGTGCCGCAAAAATTCAAAGACCCTGATTGCCCAACCATATCATGTGTAATCGGGAACTATCGAATTGATCACGCACTTCTTGACTTAGGAGCAAGCGTCAATCCGATCCCCTATTCGTTATATCAACAGTTATGTTTGGGTGAATTAAAACCCACCCGAACCACACTATAACTTGCTGATCGTTCTGTTCGTGTACCAAGAGGGATCATCGAGGATGTGTTGGTTCAGGTTGATAGATTCTACTACCCTGTTGATTTTATCATCTTGGACATCAAACCCATCAATGACACGAGCACTCAGATTCCCGTCATCCTTGGTCGCCCATTCCTGTCCACTTCAAATGCAATTATCAATTGCAGGAATGGTGTCATGACTATGTCCTTTGAAAATTTGACATTGGAATCGAATATCTTTTACAATAACGGCAGCAACTCAGAGGATGATGACGATTTCCACGATGTTAACATGATTGATTCTTTTGTGGAAGATAGAACACCTCTCACCTTATTGTAACGCCCGTGAAAAATCCGTACTTGGGCTCGAGTACCAACTCGACCCGAAATCGCGTAGAATTAATTTCCATGGAAATTAAGCGTAAGTTAGCTAGCGCAACGCTAGAGTAGTTGGGAAATAGTCTCTGATCACTTTAAATACGTTCTACAAGACCCAAATCGAGTAGAACAAATGACTCTATAATACTCTATAACCTCGGATCAAACTCTAAGCGGGTTTGTTCTCTGGACCACTTTGAATTCTTGTATTGGATTTAGACCGCGCGTCGAAAGTCCGATACCTCCTATCTTAGACCGTTAGAACCGCCCAGCTGGACTTGACAATCATTTCGAAAATCAAGTCAAACCGATAATCACAGACTGTTTCATTGAGCTCGGACTAAAGAGACCGCGAATAGGGACAGAATTGAAATTTCAAATTCAAATCTGGCACACGACTTGACGCGTCAGTATTAAGCGTTCTGACCGTCAGAATTCATCCAGATTACACCCTCGGATCAGGAAAAATTTCTATTTATTATCATGAGACTTTCAGCCCTGATTTACGTGTGGTGACCGCTGAACTGAAACTGGTCCGCCACGTGCGATCTGCGAACCCTGCCAGACTGAAAACTTAATACGTGCTACATCTGGTGCGCATGAGCTTAAGTCCGATCACAATCGACCAGGGGACCACCAAAAAGCATCTTTTGGATCGAAACAGCCCCGAAATGGATAGGCACCAAGTAAACTTCGTTCCGGAGCCTGATTCCGGCATTTTTAAGCTTATAAAAGGGGTTGAAAACCTCATTTCTCTCTCCCATCCAAAAATTGCAAACCCTAGGAAAAGGAGAGAGAGTTTGAGAGAGAGAGTGGAAGGGATTTTTCCCGTCTCCGAGCCACCGATTGCTACTGCTTCAGCAACTCTTCCCAATCATCTGGCTGGTGATTTCTCCGTTCTTTCAGGTATAAAACAACCCTAGAACTTGCTGATTTAGGGTTTACTTAGATTCACAGCGTGTTAGCTAACGTAACTTATAAAATAGGTCCTCCTACTGCCGTAGATGAAGCGTACACGCTCCGTTCAAAATCACGCATCCGTAAGAGACTAGGTGAGGATTTTAGACGCTTTGATTGACGGTTTACAACGCTTTCAATGTCGTTTAATAGTAGATTATCGACGACATCGCCGTTTAACATGTACAACATGCTCTCCGTTTCCTGTTTCGTAAATTAACGAAGAATATGAGATTTAGGGCATTTTAGTCATTTGTAGGAAGTACGGTCTACATTCATATTTTGCTGACGTGATTGACATAGTTTGTTGTCGCATTAGAGAGTTAGGAATGCTTGCATAATTAGTTTGGCGAAGAGATTCGCCTAGTTGCGCACTTTGGGTCGACATACTGTATGTAGACTTAAGTGTGTAGTGTATGTGTTTGTATAAATGTTTGTATTAGTATGTGTTGAATTAAATGATGTTATGTGGTAGTTTGAGATTGATTTCTTAGTTAATATGCTGACCTAAATGATTTCCTACATGTTGACCATATGCACGATTCCATTACATGCATGGAATGTATGTGTTTGAAGATTTGCTTAAGCTGAATGTTATAACATGTGTTAACATGCTCACATGATTGTATTTCAATTCCAATACTCTTTCATAAACTGCCGATGTGATTCCATAAATGTTTGGGACTAGACTTAGTCCAGGCAGTCGGTAACCGAGCGAATTCGTGGCTGACTGGTCATAGTCACGAACGACGCGTCGATGAACGTGATTCGTGTTTGGAGTTGGCAGCAGTGGTTAGGCCACGCGAAGTGTTTTACGCACTTCACGTCGTTTGACTTAAGATGCGATCGCGCTAGTCGAGCCCGTCAAGTAACCCGACTGGCCGATGTATATTCACCTTGTATGAGTCATAACTGCTTGAACCTAGGGTACTGAACTTACCATTGTAAACCCTATTAACCATGGTACCTTGATCCACGAAGACTCATGAGCCGGGCATGGTGGTATGGGACACCGTGGTCGAGCTGTCGGCCTACGCTGGGGCCACAAACCTCCCCGTAGTGACCAGTGAGCACGTAGACTCGTGAGCAGATTATGGTGGTATGGGACACTATATTCTAGCTGTCGGCCTACACTGATCAGGCGACGAGTCCTTTGTAGTGACCGTGAGCGTATTCTGAGTCCACGGGAGGCGACGACCCTTCCGTTGCAGTAGAGTACGGTAGGCCTGTATTGATAAGGTGATGGGGGAGCGGTGCAACGAGTGCGAGCAACAGCCCTGGCAGCCCTTGCAGTGACCTACGAAATATACATCGTATGAGATTACTAGGAGTGACGACCCTAGACAGGATCTGTGTTGGGATTGATACAAGGGAAGTACCTTAGTTTTCCAATCTTGCTGTTTGAATGGACTAATAACAACTTGGAAATCATATCACCATAGCATTGCATGTGCCTGGAAGATGTGGAGCACTCTAGGGAGTGTGGCATGCCGTGGTCGTAAGATGTTGCCGTATGAGGGAGATCGTCGGTGAGGGCATACATCACGTCATGTCATCTTGCATTAACAACAGTATTAGGATTGTCTGATTTACTGCTTTACTATTATCGCATGATTGAATTGTGAACATGCTAATCCTTGCTCTATGATTCCACTGAGTTGATCACTCACTCCCACGTTACGGGATGGTGTTTGCAACACCCACCAGACCCTGTTGTAGATGCAGGTGAGGCTGAGATCCAGGAGGTGGAGCCAGACATCGACGAGGACCAGGACGAGTTCTCGTACATGCAGTATCACGATGGCTTCCCGTAGGCGACCTGGATCGATGGGATTTCAGTGGGACTATTTTGAACATTATATTTTTGTTCATGTATATGTATATAAGACTCAGAGATGTAGTCATACTTTGGAGACAGATGAGATTTACTTTGTTTTCTTTTTCATACAGTGATATATATATTGTTTAGTCTTCCGCTTGCTTTTATCACTGGATCTGAAGTATGAATTGTAGTTTTGGTATACTTTTACTCATGTGAATGCTTTAAATCAGACAACATTGAATCATAATCATTTTTGTTGCATAAGTGACGGTCTGGAACTCGGGAGTTGAGTTTATACACGACCCCCGATTTTCAGGGTGTTACACTTATCCTCTTATCTTCTAGAGACGTGCCTGGCCCACTCCCATGATCTTGATGATGATATAATTAGGGAGACGTGTGTCATGCTTGATACTGCACCGGTACTTGAAGTTAACCGGTGGAGGCCACAAATTGAAGAGTTACCCCAAACTGATGTAGTGCCTCTACTGTCTAACCTCAAGCCACCGAAGCTTGACCTAAAACCTTTGCCCTCTAATTTAAAATATGTCTATTTAGGTCAAGATGAGACATACCCGGTGGTGATCTCTGCCCACCTGGAGAAAGAACAAGAGAGTATGCTCATATCTACTCTCATTGAGCATAAGGGAGCTCTTGGATGGACGATAGCGGACCTCAAGGGAATTAACTCATCGATTTGTACTCACCGCATATATCTTGAGGATAATGCAAAGGCTATTCGGCAATCACAACGTAGACTGAATCCAAACATGAAGGAAGTGGTTAAGGCCGAGGTTCTCAAACTATTGGAAGTGGGGATCATATACCCCATATCCGATAGTCAATGGGTGAGTCCAACTCAGGTGGTTCCTAAGAAGTCCGGGATCACCATTGTAGCCAATGCTAATAATGAACTCGTGCCGACCAGAGTTACTACTGGTTGGAGAATGTGCATTGATTACAGGAAGCTGAATACCGTCACTAGGAAGGACCACTTTCCTTTGCCCTTTATAGATCAGATCTTGGAAAGGTTAGCTGGTCATTTCTATTACTGTTTTCTTGATGGGTATTCAGGGTATAATCAGATTGAAATCGCCCCTGAATATCAGGAAAAGACCACATTTACATGTCCCTATGGCACCTTTGCTTACAAAAGGATGTCATTCGGGTTATGTAATGCCTCTACCACCTTTCAGTGATGCATGATGAGTATCTTTTCTGACATGGTGGGGAAATATTTAGAAGTCTTCATGGACGATTTCTCTATTTTCGGTTCATCTTTCAGCGAATGCTTAAAAAGTCTTAAATGTGTGCTGAAAAGATGTGAAGAAAAAAATTTGGTACTTAACTGGGAGAAGTGTCATTTTATGGTTCAAAAGGGAATTGTCCTTGGGCATATCATCTCGTCCAAAGGAATCGAGGTAGATAAGGCAAAAATCGATCTTATCTCTAACCTACCTCCACCCAAGAACATCAGAGATGTGCGATCCTTCTTAGGACACGCAGGATTTTACAGACGATTCATAAAGGACTTTAGTCTCCTCTCTCGTCCTTTATGTAATCTTCTTCAAAAGGATGCACCATATGAGTAGACTGAGCAATGCCAAGAAGCTTTTACTAAGCTTAAGGGCATGTTAACCACTGCACCTATTATGCAGCCACCCGACTGGAGTCTTCCCTTTGAACTTATGTGCGACACCTCTGATTATGCTCTTGGAGCGGTTCTAGGTCAGAGAAAAGATAAGCGGCCTTACGTTATTCACTACGCAAGTAGGACTCTAAATCCTGCCCAAGTGAACTACTCAACTACGGAAAAGGAACTCTTAGCCGTAGTGTTCGCTTTGGACAAATTTAGATCCTACCTGATCGGACCCAAGATCATCATCTACACAGATCACGCAGCACTTAAGTATCTTCTTTCTAAGAATGATTCTAAGCCCCGCCTGATACGATGGATCCTTCTACTCCAAGAATTCGATTTAGAAATTAAAGATAAAAAGGGAGTAGAGAACGTAGTGGCTGATCACCTTTCTCGCCTTAATACCTCTGATTCCCTTGAGGCAACCTATATCAATGACATGTTTCCTGATGAACAACTGTTTAGAGTGTCTCATTCACCTTGGTTCACTGATATTGCTAATTATCTTGCTACAGGTGCCATACCGACACACTGGATGTCACAAGATAAGAAGAAATTCTTTACCAAGGTACGTAACTTTTTCTGGGATGATCCATATTTGTTTAAATATTGCCCAGACCAAATCTTAAGGAGATGTGTGCCAGACGATGAGCATCAGAGTGTCATCTCCTTCTGTCACTCACAGGCCTGTGGTGGTCACTTTTCTGCTAAAAAGACCACGGCAAAGATTCTACAGTGTGGCTTTTACTAGCCCACTATGTTCAGGGACACTTATGAGTTTTGCAAAGCTTGTAAGCGTTGTCAAAAATTGGGAGCATTGTCCCGTCGAAATGTGATGCCTTTGAATCCCATCCTTATTATTGAAGCATTTGATTGCTGGGGCATTGATTTCATGGGACCATTTCCCCAATCATTTGGAAATTTATATATTTTGCTCGCCGTAGACTATGTCACTAAATGGGTTGAAGCAATTTCGTGCCGTAAAAATGACCATCGCACGGTCATTAAGTTCTTAAAAGAAAATATCCTGTCGCGGTTCGGGATGCCTCGAGCCATCATTAGTGACGGGGGCTCACATTTCTGTAATAGACCATTCGAGAGCTTAATGAAGAAATACGGTATCTCTCATAAGGTGAGCACCCCATACCACCCACAGACAAGTAGACAAGCTGAGATTTCCAATAGGGAGATCAAACATATCCTAGAGAAAATGGTTAACCCTGATCGTAAGGACTGGTCAATCCGATTGCCCGATGCCTTATGGGCGTACTGTACTGCTTTTAAAACTCCCATTGGAACATCTCCCTTTAGACTTGTCTATGGAAAAGCTTGTCACTTGCCTGTGAAATTGGAACATAAAGCATACTGGGCGATTAAAAATCTGAATTTCAATCTGGACAACGCTGGCTCGCTACGTAAACTTCAATTAAATGAACTTGAAGAAATCCGGAACGATACATATGAAAACTCGAGAGTTTACAAGGACAAGATGAAGGCGTTTCATGATCATCATATTTTACGAAAATCATTCATGCCAGGTCAGAAAGTCCTTTTGTATGATTCTCGACTACATCTCTTTCCGGATAAGCTTCGATCTCGTTGGACCGGCCCTTACATTGTTGTCACTGCTTATCCTCATGGGGCCGTCGAGATAAAAGATCCCAAAAATGGCAAGGAGTTTAAGGTAAATGGGCATCGATTAAAGCCATTTGTTGAGACATTTGATTCAGAGGACATGTCCATGCCTCTGATTGCTCCTGTTTACCAGGACTGATCTCCTAGTTTGATGGAGGTATAGGTAGGTTTATCGCTTTCATAGGTTTAGGATAGTCGCTTTCATAGGTTAGTTAGTTCAATGTTTGTGGGTAACATTACTGCAAACCCTCACGAGACTACAACTCGTCCACTAGGGGTAACCTAGGGGTTTAAAGGCTTGTTGCATTCGCTAAATGCAATCGAGAGCACCTGCAAAAGTGGTATAGGTAGGATTTTATTTTCATCATTTTTGTTTTTCTTTTTTTCTTGTGCTAACCAGCTTCCATGCTATGATCTCTTGGAAAGTCTCTCTCTTGATTCGTTATCCAGGTACTATCTTCCCATCACTTTACTTTTGTTGTTCCATGTTTAGATCTTTTACATTGAGGACAATGTAGATTTTAGGTTGGGGGTGGGAGATTAGGCTTCCTAATCAGTATTTTCTTGGTCTTGAGCAAAAATTGTAAAAATTGTAAAAAAATTTTAAAATTTTTCTGACATTTCTTGTAAATTCAATGTGATTTTGACATCTATCTTTGATTTAGAATTACGAGATACGTGATGTTGGTAATTTATGACTCTTGGATTTAGCTACTTGATAGATTCCACAGTTGAGTTTGAATTATCAATCCATGATTAGAGATTTTAAACATTGATTGAATCATGATTTCAGGACACGTCTTGCTTACACATTAAGATTTCAGTTCCATATCGAAGGATTAACTTGGTAATCACTAAGCACGAAAGGAACCAGCCTGAAATATCTTGCCATCATGGTATAAAAATTGAAAAGGTTTAATAATTAATCTTCACCATAGGTTTGCTCCCTATAGGTGTAGAGTTAATTCCCCATGAATGATATGCGAAAAAGAGTCAAGTGTACGATCTTCACCATAGGTTTGCTCCCTATAGGTGAGGATTTGATTCCCCTTCCTTGGCATTACTTTGAATAGAAAAATCACAAGTTAATAGGTTAATCTATGAGGCAAGTTTTGAATTAGGTTTTGGTTGTCATGAATTTTTTTGTTGGTTACCAATGATATCATGAAATTGACGATTGGATCTCTTAATGATGATAAGTCGAGATTAGACTATACATCCATGGATCTCAATGTTTAAAATTTTTCTAATTGATGGATTAATACTTTACACTTGATTATGAAGTCTACTGTGCGCTTGAGCTCAGGAGAAAATAATTTCTAACATTCATGAATATTAAATTTCTCGTATCGTGTTCAAAATCTCACTCGAGTTCATAAAAAGTTCTCCTATAATTCTCAACTTATTTTTCGCATAATTTGCTCGGGACTAGCAAAATGCTGGTTGGGGGTTGTGTTGAGGGTCAAATAGTGCATATTAGACCCCATTTATTACTTAGATTTACGAGCATAATATTATTTAATGCCCAGTTTTAATCGTGTTTTGTTGCAGGGTGTGATTAGGAGAGTTGACTGAAAAAGGATGCCAAAAGCTTGGATTTAACGTTCTGATGATCACTAGGGCAAGGGACGGACTTCAGAGGACCAATTTTGACGGATATACACGGTCAAAAATCTGAGAAAACTAAGAAACTGAAGCTCAAGTGGCTTGAAACGCATCCAGAATGCAAGATCACATGGTTCCCGACATCTGATCAGTTCGAAACTTTATACATGAGATAAGGGCCATAAATTAACCGTACATTTCAAATTTAAGCTCTTGGATCACTATAAAAGTGCTCCAACTGACAGATCAGCTTATAAACCGTCGATTCTGGGCCCACCTGATAGCTGGAATTGCCTTGAATTTGGTATCAATGCCTTAAATGAGGAGACCAATCAGATGGTTGGATCAGATTTCGTAAAAACATCATAGTGGACCCCACTTTAGCTTGAGTGTGCATAGTGCACATGTGCACTAGCCGTGCACGTGATTTTCCAAAGTTGGTCAGCGCCGCTGACCGATGTCTCCTTCTCCAATTCAAAAAAAAAAAAAACTCCACAGCGTCTTCAATACATTGAGAGTTTTTGGGTTGTGGGGTCCGCTCACTACTCCATTGAGTGATCTGAACCGTTCACTTGTCTCTGGATGAGGGTATTAATCTTGCCTAGATGTCCTTTTGACACCATGAAATCTAATGCAAGATCCTGACCGTTAAATGTAAAATGGACGGTAGAGTAAATCAGCTCGTAGGCCACATTGATTTTACTCCAAACATACCCTTTCCGAGATGGATTTTCATCATGATTATAATGGGCGGTATGGATTTCACAGACGCCAAAAGAAGTGGGCTCCACCAAGTCACAACGGAAGTGTTCCGCGACCGTCTTCAAAAAAACGGAAGTTTTCGCGTCAGCGAATGAACGGCCGCTGACCGTTTTGCAGATGATAGTGGGCCCCACACGTGCCCCGTAAGCTCAATCCAAACCATCCACCGTGTAGACAGCCGTGACCACTACAAAACCATGTTTAAACTTTTCACTCATGCAAACACATGTGTGAGATACAGGGGCCACAAAAGGGCTGCCCTGTAGCGTTCAAATCTGATCTTTTAGTTATTTCTTCTCTGGGACACGCCAATGGATATTCAAAACCACTTATTCTTGACTGAAATTTCGTTCTGAATCTAATGGACGGGGTGGATTTTCCAGAAAATGCTTCTGTGGTCCCACCGATCACAATAGTGAAATGGTGCGAAAGGTTTCGCAGATCCGCGAAAACTGACTTTTCTAGGCAGTTTTGGCCCACCATCTTTGATCATATGGTAGATCTGAACCGTCTATTATGTAGAGGACCCAATAAAATCCTAAGGGACAGTGTTTCTTTGGAATTTGAGCGAGGAAAGTGGCGTGTTTCAAGGCACCGAACTTAGCTGCGAAAAAGCTTTCAATGGGCATGCATAGCTTTCCAAATCTGATTCAAATCCGATTTTCACCACTCCAGCAGCTATATAAGGAGGTTTTGGATGTGGGGAGGGGGGATTGAAGTCTTGGGAGGAAGATCAAAGCTTGGAGGCTAGAAGCTTAGTTGGGACGTGGAGCTTGGCCTGACGTGGAGCAAAGAAAGAGTGAGAGAGAGAGAGGGAGAGTTTTCTTTTAAGGTTCTTGTTTATTTATTTTATTAAATTTTTTTTTTCTCTGAGACCTGAGTGTTAGCCCACTCATGTGTGGCTAAACCTCTTAACTAGGGCTAGGAGGTGAAGCTTGTAGTGAGATGGGAGGTTTTTAGTATATGTTTTTTATTTATTTATTTATGAATTGACGTTGATTATTATGGAAATGTTTTTAAGTCTTTAATGGTTTGTTGTGACTAAAATTACAGTGGGTCTGCAATGGCTTTGAATATTTCCCTTTCCCTTTATGTTTATGACGTTAGGAAGCCCTATTGTTCACCATAGCCTCCTGGGCATGGTTGGATGACGGTACCCTTCCTGACCTTCATAATATGTTGATTGGTTAGTAATTAGTTTAATTCTGTTGTTTGTCATAGTCTCTTGGGCATGGTTTGGTGATGGAATTCATTCTAATTCATATACCTTTCATCTCTGTGAAAACTAAATCAATGGCAGTTCAGTTAATTCCCATAAAACAGGCATAAGATCTCCCTGATCTCTACAAGTAGATCCTCTGAATCCCTAGTTTCCTTCTCTGATTTCTCTTAAGTTTAGATTAATTAATTCATAATTTTTCCACAATTGTTACTTGATTTAGAATTCATCTCATTCTAGTTCTAGTTCTAGTTAGTTTTAGATAACGTACAGTTTCAGTCCCTTGGGATTCGACCTCGGTCTTACCGAGTTATTACTACATCACAACCCTGCACTTGGGGAGTGAACAGAATATGGGCAGATGCTCAACACAATAGTAGGAGTCGATAATCAATAATTCATATTTCATTTCCATTACATTAGTTGGTGATAGTGTATTTTAGGTTTACTTAACTTCAAAATTTTGGACTTATAATCACCCAGTTACAATATTGGGTGATTTGTTGGTTACTGATAATGATCAATGAATTTATGTTGTGTTCGTATATGTTAATAGTTGTTGTTTTCACGATTATGATTGACATTGGTAAAATATCATACATATTCTGTATTCAGGTGAAATGGAAAACTCCTCCTTTAATGTTACATCAACATCGACCTAATCACCCGTAAAAACACTGTCGGTGCCCACTCGAACTTCTCCACGTGGGAAGACAGTGAAATTTCTAGCGGAGCCTCTATCCCGAGCCGCGAAGATCAAATGGACTACCGTTATGGACCAGATTCTGCTTGACACATTTATCGAACAGGTCACATTAGGGCGTAGAGCTGACAACAGTTTTAAGTGGGAAGCATACCAAATTGTGGTTGAAGAAGTTATGAAACATACTGATGTAGCCGTCAAGTGGAAAAACGTGTCGAATCGGTTGAGATATTATAAGAGAGAGTATAATGTAGTGAAAGACATGTTTGCGATGAGTGGGTTTGGCTGGGACAATGAGAGGATGGTGGTCACGGCTCCGGATGAAGTCTGAGAGGAGTATCTTAGGGTAAGTGTTACTGGCTTTTAACATCCCATCATACATTTCTATATAGTTTTAGCCCTTAATTACCACTGTTTTATTCATTTGGCAATCTCACCCACGTGCTAACGACTCCGTGGGAAATGCATCGAAAGGATGGATGACCTTGTAGTTATTTGCGGATCCGACCATGCCACAGGACGCTTTGTGCAAGGCAGTAGGAGTATGATTGCATCAGCATCATCTTCTCGTCTTTAGCGAGATCTTAATGAGGCATGGATTGAGGTTGATGATATGGATGATATGATTGACCTATTAGAGGATTATGTGACCGACTCGACAGGGACCATTCCATTACCATCGGACAGTCCTGCGATGGGACATCATGACTCCCGCAACACTCCCACTCTCATTCCTGATTCTGATGATAATCGAGGGATAGGAACACAGAAACGATCGCACCTTCCTCATCCCTGTGATGTACTGGGGACCTCTCTACAGACCGTTGCCGACTCAATAATGAAATTTGAGCTTGACAAAGAGGTCAATCACATAAGCAAGGTACTTGATGTGCTGAAAGAGGTGAAAGGTCTGACCAGCTCTGAATTTCTTGAAGTTGGTCGGATCTTGAGTAAGGATAAGTCACTGGCGTCATTCTTTGTCAGTTTCCGACCCGAGCGTCGAATGGAGTGGTTAAAGAAAACACTCCGTGATCACTTTGGTGATGGAGGTGTTGGATCTATCTAACAGGGTGTGGTCACTGGGTTTTTTTTTGGTTTCTTCTTATCTGGGCATGAAATAACTTATATTATTGTGATGTTGGTTTTTTTTTTTTGTTTGGATAATTTATGGGTGTTGATGCACTATTATATATGCGTATTATATACCCTCTTGACTGATATGGTCTCTGATTATATATGTTTGATAACATCTTTGGTATAAATACTCACATGCTTGCATTATGCTCTGAACGAAGGATCGGACCATACACTTGATTTACCAAAGTAAGGGTACGTATATACAAGTTTTATATTCTTGTAAAGGATTAGTAAGGGATAGTTAGATTCCTTTTATTCGGAACACATCATTTCATAATTCTCATCCGTTTTTCATATATGTCGTACCTAAATAACCGCATGTCATTGTAGATGGGTAAAGATAAGTACTATGTTGTGCTTGTTGGACGTCATTCGGGAATATACGTCACATGGGACGATGCGCGAGTAGAGGTGGAGGGCTTCAGTGGGGGAAAACAGCGAGCCTTTCGGAATTGGAAGGATGCTATGGCTTGTTGGGAAAATTATTTCAGTAAGGCAAGTCAACCATCCAGACCTCTCACAGAGTCACCATATGTTGAGGTTGTCGCTACATCTGCGGCGATGGACATCCATGACACTACGACCTCGTTTATCCGGCAGGTGTCCCAGACCAACACAGAAGTGGTGGAGAGGTCCACGTCGACGGATGATCTTGCCCCATCTGATGCCGAGAGAGTCGTCACCATGTTGATTGGCGTGTTCGTTATTTTTTTTGCGTTGCTTATCATTTTAAAATTTTAGATAGTATTGGTGTTGTAACTATGAGGATATTTCTGTTGGATATTTGGGTTTTTTTGTGGTCTTTGACCTTGGGTTCAATCTGGTTGGAGAATGTTTTTTATGATGGACGCTCATTCTACACTATGTACTGTAATCTGCTCAAAATGTGTCTGGGATAAGATCCTTTTTTTGGTATCATACTGGTAAATGATTTGCAAATATAGATGGCCAGAATGAATGAAAAAATGTACGTCATGATGGGCCCCACAGAGGACTCACCATCAGCCATTGGCTGGTGTCAAAGGGAGTAGCCAATCCATTGAAAACCTCTACCACGGATGATGTTTGTGCGGATAGGATACTAACAAGCTTAGTATCGAAATTGCTACTGATGTGGTGTCACCAACCTCTATGGACCCCACCATGATGCATGTGTTGTATCCATACCGTCCAACTATTTATATATATCGTTTTATGGCTATTACAAAGAGATTAAGATAGATCATAATTTCAAGTGGACCCCACCAAACAAAAATGGTGGCGACAGTAACATCCTCCATTCAAAACTTCTTATAGGGGCCATAGTAGTTTCTGAAGATGCTTGAATATTTTTGTTTTCACTTCATCTATCTTTATGTTCACAATTTTACATGTAGATCTCAAAAATACATGACTGTGGGCCCTATAAATGTTTCAACAGAGGGTGTGACGGCTCCCAAGGTTTGTATGTAGTGGGTCCACTTGAAATTTAGATCTATCTTAATATTTTTGGAAAGCCATAAAACGATCGCTAAAATTGGTTGGACGGTCTGGATACATCCTATGCATCATGGTGGGATCCACAGAGCTCGGTGACGTGGCCCGACCAAGCTCTTTGGATGGATGACCTTGTTAGTCTTCAATCCGCACTCGGATTGTGACATATGTGCTAATCCTGTCCCCATGCCCGTCCAAACGAGACAACTGAAATGAATCCTTGGATTGGCCGCCCTTCCCAAACAGGCCAGACTCTGTCGATGCTGGATTTTTAATTACAATGGGATTGCAGACAATCCATTGATGACGCAATAAATGCGTTGTTATGTGTGCAATGCAATCGGATTCCATCGACTCCCATTCAATCCGCCCGTCCAAACGGGCCCTAAGGGACATTTGCTTATTTTAGGGAGTAGGGAGTAAAACTCAACAACAACAACAACAACAACAACAACAACAACAAAAAAAAACAAAAACAAAAAATAAGAAGAAGAAGAAGAAGAAAAAACCAATAAAAGAAGAATCAAGGAAGACTTTGCCAAATACAAAGTTTGATGAAATTAAGAAAGATTTTGCGCAATAAAAGAGTTTTATGAAATTGAAATTTACAAAGTGAGTGGTTAGTTTGGAAAATATAATAGAATGGGTGTTTGGTGTTGATGCCTTTAAAGTATTGTACGAAATCAAAATGTAACTAGGAGCGATACGGATGCATTGGCTGAAATAGCCTTGTATAAGGTGATTTGGGATGATACATATCAGTATTGATATGGATGATAGAGTTCTAGGTTCATAGTGAAGAAAAGTAACATTTCAAGGAAAGTAACCACTTATATAAAGCTGCTTTCCTCCCTTGGTTATTTTGCACATTTCTAATAATGTAGATCATTAATACCTTCTCATCATAGATGTCTATTTTCATACCATGAATTGAACGGTCATGACTATGTATGTGGCTCAGAAAACTTTAGGGGTCATAGATGTCTATTTCCACACCATGAATTGAACGGTCATGACTTAGTATGTGGTTCAAGAAATTTTAGGGGCATGGTGATTGGGTTTTCCTCCTCAGATCAGAGGAGAGATGGAGCAACGGGTGAAAATTCAGAGTAATTCACCGTATTTCTCGACCGGTCGTAGGAGGCACTCGACCAGTCGTAGGTTCGAGCCCTGGCACGACTCAAAGTCCAGCGAGTTTGTGCTATTTTTTCTCCGATGTCTACGACCAGTCGTAGGAGAGCTACAACCAGTTGTAGGTGGTCTACAACCAGTCGTAGGAGAGCTACGACCAGCCGTAGTTATGTAGATTCGTTTCACGATTTTGCACGATTTTGTGAATCCGAGTCCTTTGGCAATTGGGATGCAGAAAGGAGTTTCCTAAAACTATAAATAGGGGTCCCTAGGATTTTTCTAGGGTATGATAAAAACACAAGAGGGCTATCAAGGGTGAGAGAGAGAGAGAGAGAAAGAGAGGGAGGAAGCTTATAGAAGGGAGGTTATGCTCGTGGAGGTGATCTACTGTGCAATCTACATCTCAGCGCTTATATGTCTTCGTAATCGATCAGATCTCTCTGGTTTCTTTTATTCTCTTATTATTTATCCACTCCTGCATGAGTGAAGAAGTTTGTAACGTTCTACTTCATAGTGGATTGTTGATTTAGATGAGGTCTCGTGATTTTTACCTCTTTGAGGGTTTTTCACGTAAAAATCTCTTATGTGGTGTGTAGTTGATGCTTTGATTTATTTCATTGCTTTATTATCCATAATTTTGGTTTGTTCTGGGAGGCTAGATCCTAAGGTTTTGTGCAAGGCTCCCAACAAAGTGGTATCAGAGCGCTATGTTCATTGAACAGGTAGGATCGGTTTGGAATTATGGAAGGTGGCTCATCAAGGATGATCAGCCTCAATGGTTCTAACTGGACTATATGGAAGGCTAAGATGGAAGACTTGCTTTATTGCAAGGATCTATATTCTCCAATTTTAGGCATATCAGCAAAATCCAAGGATATGTCTAATGAAGATTGGACGAAGTTGGACCGGAAGGCAGTGGAGTTTATTAGATAATGGCTGGATGATACTGTGTTCCACCATGTGTTTACGGAAACCTCAGTTGCTAGCCTATGACTGAAATTACAAGGGCTGTATGAGAGGAAGACAGCCGGTAATAAGATTTTTCTGATAAGGAGACTTGTGAATCTCAAGTTTAAGGATGGTGGTTCTGTGGCCGAGTACATGAATGAGGTCAGTAATATAGTGAACCAACTCTCCTCTATGAATATGATCCTGGATGATGAATTGCAGGCTTTACTATTGCTTAGTTCATTGCCTGAAGTCGGGAGACATTGGTGATGTCTCTAAGTAACTCCGTTCCATGCGGAAAGATATCCATGGAACAGGTTATTAGCTGTCTCTTCAATGAGGAGACAAGGAGAAAGTATCAAGGGTCTACTTAGCAAAAAGCCCTTATGATAAAGGAACAGGGGAGAGGAAAGAACAGGAAGGGCGGGAAGGCCTGAGATAAATCAAGAGGCAAGTCGAATAATAGAAAAGACGTTGAATGCTAGAATTGTGTCAAGAAGGGCCACTATAAGCATGAATGTCGTAAGGCTAAGAGCGACAAGAAAGGAAAAGGAAAGGAGAAGGAAGATGAATCAGATTTCACTGCGGTCACTTCATATGGCGACGTTGTAGTTATTCTTTCTGTAGATTATGATGTATGTCTCACGGCTATGAGTCAGGACACCGACTGGGTGATAGACTCGGAGGCTTCTTTTCACACAACTCCACGAAAGAACTTCTTCACAAGCTACAATTTAAGCGACTTTGGAACCGTGAAGATGGAAAATTCTGGCGTATCGAAGATCGTATGAGTTGGTGATATTTATGTGAAGACCGATGTGGGCTGCACATTGGTTCTCAGGGATGTGAGGCATATCCTAGACCTTCGCCTAACTTGATGTCGACGGGAAGGCTGGATGATGATGGCTATGAAACCCGGTTTGCTGGTGAGCGATGGAAGCTCATCAAGGGTTCGTTGATCGCAGCCAGAGGAAAGAAGTGTTGCACCCTGTACAAGGTAAGTGTCAGTGTATGTAAGGGTGGGTTGAACGTAGCGGAAGATTCAACTATTGACATGTGGCACAGGCATCTAGGCCACATAAGTGAAAAAGGGCTTCAGCTACTAGCGAGGAAGCGGCTCCTTCCAGATGTAATAGGTACGCCTCGTAAAACATGTCTTGATTGTTTATTAGAGAAACAACATAGAGTTTTATTTGTTAAATCTGCTTCTCATGTTAATAAAATGAATGCATTAGATTTGATTTATTTTGATGTTTGTGGTCCTATGAGGACAAAAACCTTGGGTGGGGCATTGTATTTTGTTACTTTTATAGATGATGCATCTAGGAGGGTTTGGGCTTATGCTTTGAAATCTAAGGACGAGGTCTTTGGTGTGTTTAAATTATTTCATGCTATGGTCGAGAGAGAGACAGGTAGATCATTAAGTGCATCCACACTGACAATGGTGGTGAATATATTGGCGACTTTCATGAGTACTGTAAGTCCCTGGGTATACGGCATGAATAGACAATTCCCAAGACCCCCCAGCAAATGGTGTAGCTGAGCGAATGAATCGCACCATTGTTGAGAGAATCAGATGCATGTTATCCCATGCAAAGTTACCCAAGACGTTCTGAGGAGAAGCAATGCATACGGCGGTACATCTGATAAACAGGTCTCTATCAACCCCATTGAATGGAGAAGTACCTGAGAAGGTGTGGACTGGACAGGATCTATCGTACAGTCATCTCAGGGTGTTTGGATGTAGGGCATCCGTTCACGTACCGAAGGACGAGAGGTCCAAGCTTGATATAAAGATCAGGCAGTGCGTGTTCTCAGGGTACGGTGATGAAAAGTTCGGTTACACATTATGGGATCCGATCGAGAGAAAGCTCGTCAGGAGCAGAGATGTGGTCTTCTTTGAAGATTTGTATATAGAAGACATTAGTAAGCCAGAGAAGAATCAGCCTAGTTCAGGTGAGCTAGAGGACATATATCCGATTATTCCTCCCGTAGTGCCTGATAACGGGGGAGTACAACAAGGTGTAGAGGACGGGAGAGTTCCTTCAGAAGATGGACCTGGGGAGCAGCCCCGACTTGATCCACCTGTTGAGCCACAGATGAGGAAGTCATCTAGGGACAGACAGTTGTTCAAGAGGTACTCGTCGCATGAGTACATTATGCTAACTGATGGGGGAGAGCCAGAAGATTATTTTGAGGCCCTAGCCAACGAGCATAAGGAGAAGTGGTTGAAAGCTATGCAAGAGGAGATGGAATCCTTGCATAAGAACCACACCTATGATATGGTGAAACTGCCTAAGGGCAAGAAAGCTTTGAGCAACATGTGGGTGTTCAGAAAGAAGGTTGAGCAGAAGAATTCACAGACGAGGTTCAAGGCCATACTTATGGTAAAAAGGTTCGGTCAGAGGAAAGGCATAGACTTCGAGGAGATATTCTCACCAGTGGTAAAGATGACATCCATACGGGTGTTGCTTGGGTTGGCAGCTAGCATGGATCTGGAGATAGAGCAGTTAGACGTTAAAACTGTTTTTCTCCATGGTGACCTGGAAGAAAAGATCTACATGCACCAACCAGAAGGGTTAGAAGTCAAGGGCAAAGAGCATATGGTGTGTAGGCTAAGGAAGAGCTTGTATGGGCTGAAACAAGCTCCATGCAATGGTACAAGAAGTTCGATTCGTTCATGTTACAACATGGGTATGACAAAACAGAGTTGGACCACTGTGTGTTCACGCGCAAGTTCTCAGATAGTGATTTCTTAGTTCTTGATGACATGCTCATCATGGGAAAAGACATTAAGAAGATCGACAGGCTGATACAGAAGTTGGGCAAGTCCTTTGCGATAAAAGACTTGGGCCTGGCTAAGCAGATCTTAGGAATGGAGATAACCCGTGACAAAAGCAGCAGGAAGCTTTGGCTGTCACAAGAGTGGTATATTGAGAAAGTCCTAGAGCGGTTCAATATGAATGCAGCGAAGCCGGTCAGTACTCCACTGGATGAGCGACATACAATGTCCCAAGATGAAGGCAGAGGTGGAAGAGATGCAGAAGATACCCTATGCGTCAGCTGTGAGAAGTTTGATGTATGCTATGATGTGTACATGACCAGACATAGCATATGCGGTTGGTATCGTCAGCCGGTATCTTGTCAATCCTAGTAAAGAACACTGGGCAACGGTGAAGTGGATACTGTGGTATCTAAGAGGCTCATCCAGGTTGAGCCTATGCTATGGTGACAATAAACCTGTGATAGAGGACTACACAGATGCAAATATGGCAGGCGACATAGACTCTAGGAAGTCTACATTGAGGTTCATGTTCACGTTTGCAAGGGGAGCGGTTTCTTGGCAGAGTAAGCTACAGAGGGTCGTAGCATTGTCGATGACAGAGGCCTAGTACATTGCAGTCACAGAGGCATGTAAAGACTACAGGAACTTAGCCTGAAGTAGGAGGAGCACGTGGTCTATTGCGATAGTCAGAGTGCTATACACTTGAGCAAGAATCCAAGTCAGCATTCCAAGTCGAAACACATAGAGATTCGGTATCACTGGATTAAGGATTCTTTGGAACAGAAGGTGTTACAGCTTGAGAAGGTCCACATGGACGATAATGAGTCAGACATGATGACCAAAGCTTTTCTCAAGGGCAAGTTCGAGGTTTGTAGAAACCTGGCTGGCTTGAAGAAGATGAATTCCCCTTGAGTCGGAAAGGGAGAGATTTGATGGAGTTTTCCTCCTCAGATCAGAGGAGAGATGGAGTAATGGGTGAAAAATCGGAGTAATTCACCGTATTACTCGACCGGTCGTAGGAGGTCTTCGAATGGTCGTAGGAGGTCTTCGACCGGTCGTAGGAAGCGCTCGACCGGTCGTAAGTTTGAACCCTGACACGACTCAAAGTCTAGCGAGTTTATGCTGTTTTTTCTCCGAGGTCTACGACCAGTCGTATGAGAGCTATGACCAGTTGTAGGTGGTCTAAGACCAGTCGTAGGAGAGCTACGACCAGTCGTAGTTACGCAGATTCGTTTCGTGATTTTGCACGATTCTGCAAATCCGAGTCCTTTCGCAACAGGAATGCAGAAAGGAGTTTCCTAAAACTATAAATAGGGGTTCCTAGGATTTTTCTAGGGTATGAGAAAAACACAAGAGGACTATCAAGGGTGAGAGAGAGAAAGAAAGAGAGGGAGGAAGCTTATAAAAGGGAGGTTATGCTCGTGGAGGTGATCTACTGTGCAATCTACATCTCAGCGCTTCTACGTCCTCGTAATTGGTCAGATCTCTCTGGTTTCTTTTATTCTCTTATTGTTTATCTACTCCTGCGTGAGTGAAAAAGGTTGTAACGTTTTACTTCATAGTGGATTGTTGATCTAGACGAGGTCTTATGGTTTTTACCTCTTTGAGGGTTTTTCACGTAAAAATCTCTTGTGTGGTGTGTGGTTGATGCTTTGATTTATTTCATTGCTTTATTATCCATAATTCTAGTTTGTTCTGGGAGGCTAGATCCTAAGGTTTTGTGCAAGGCCCCCAACACATGGTCCATCCATTTGAGCCCAAAGCAACAGTATTGGATCAACAACTATAGACCCACTTCAAACTTTAAACTGGAGTGCATGGTCCAAAACTTCAATTCATTGTTCAAAGGGCTGTCAATGGGCTGGGTTGACCATCAGACTTTTGGGGGCTGAAACACCAGTACTAAAGGCTGAACCTAGCCCTAAAATTTAAGTCCGTCTATTAACAGTCTGGACTTGGGATATGTCTAAGAGCCCATCAACCTGTCCCAAAATGGACTCCAGACCATCTAGGCTTTCAACATCATTTTTAAAAAGCTCATTTATCAATATTATATGCATTAATGGGCAAAACAAACAACTAAAGCTGGGCATCTGACAACTCAACTCGGAGAACTTGACTTATCTAACTCGTTTAGAGCTGACTTGAAATGAGCCGAGTGGGTGAGTCGATCCAATCTGAGTTGACTTTGTCCAATCTGAACTCAAAATGAGTTAAGTTCAGGTCAACCAATAACTAAACTCGTCTCAAATTCCAACTTGGCACTGACTTGGCTCGATACAAAAGTAGACTTGTACATATATATTAAAAAAAAAAAAAAAAAATCCCTCAAATTCAACATTTCAAATATGAGATACAGTGTAGATGATGGAGAGGGTGCAATTCTGGTAAGTGCACAAAGGTTTTGAGTTGTGATTTCAACTCATGGATACCCGTCGCACCCGACCCAACTTGGTGCCAACTTGACTTGACTCGGTCCATATTAGTCCAGGCCAGACTTGGACTCAGATTGAGTCAGGCATGCTAGACCTGTACCAAGTGCGGCTGAGTTCGGGTCAGGCCTATTTTAAAACCGGATCAAGCCAGGTCAGCCCTAACTGGGTCTACTCGACTCGACTGGACTGAATACCCAGCTCTACAAATAACCCAGATCTTCCACAAAAAAGGGTGCCCGGCATACGATCGGGCGGAACTCTGACTCAGGTCATGCATGATCATTGCTGGCCAAGGGTTTTTGCATGATCATTGCTGGCCAAGGGTTTTACTTTGCGGTCTGGGTTGGTACGGTCCTCAGTCCAGCCCAAACCCGGCTGGTAGACAGCCCTGGTCGTTCCCCATTGTCACTGCCCTGCTGTTCATATGGTTATTTCCACTTGAGTGAACTGAAAACACAAATATTATCTCGATCCAAAATGTCTACCTAGCCGTGAAGGTTTATAGGGTGGTCGTTCAAACCCCACTAGTTTCTTTGGCGTGCCCAACTTGAATTTTGGATCTGTCTAATTTTTGTACTTTGGCCTTACCACGAGCTGAAGAAACTGATGGACGGAGAGGATGTCACACAGACATCATGGTAGGCTCCATGTAGCTGTCCAGCTGAACTGGGGTGGTAGTGGACTCCTGCTCCTCTCCAAAATTCTCTGCGTCCATGCAGCAAAAAGCTCAGTGGCCACCATGATGCATGCGAACCATCCACACCGTCGGTCATGTAATGATCAGAGACTACAGTGGCCCCTACTAGAGGGATAAAGTGGGAAACGGATTGGCTACTCCCCCTGCCACCAGCCCCGTGGCAGGTGGTCGGTGCTCTGTGGGCCCCACCATGATGTATGTGTTTCATCCTAGGTTTTTACCAAAAATGAGAGGGATATAAATCTCAGGTGGACCACACCACAGGAAAACAATAGTGATTGGATATCCACCATTAAAATCCTCCTAAGGCTCACAGTACTGTTTATTTGACATCCAATCTGTTGATTAGGTCATACAAGCCCAGATGAAGCGAAAAATTAAAGATCAGCTTGATCCAAAACTTTTATGGCCCCCAAAATCTTTTTTATGGTCGACGCTTATTCAACACTGTTTCCTATAATGTGGTCCAGTTGAGATTGGAATATATCTCATTTTTGGTCTCATGTCATAAAATGATCTGGAAAATTAGATGGACGGCATGGATGAAATACTTACATCATGATGGGGCCCACAGAGCACCGACCATCAGCCATTGGCTGGTGGCAGGGTGAGTAGCCAATCCGTTTACGATAAAGTGGGGCATGAGCATGTTGCTTTTAAGAAATTAATTTTCTTACGTATGCTTACCAAACATGTACTTTTTAATATAAGATTTCTCAGAGCTATCGGTTTCTTCAGGTTCAATTCGGCAATTGCTTCAAGCAAAATACCAAACAGGCCCTAAAGGAGTCTTTTCGTTTTCTTCGCCATCGTTACTTTCTCCCTCTGTCTTCGATGGCGACGATCGCCAACAACAATCTCAACGCGAAGCTTGTAAGTTATTTCAAATCCCTTCCTTCTCCAATCCCAACACGAATCATCTGAATTCCAATTCAAGTCGCTTTTCATCTCTAATTCGAATCTCGTTTTCTCCCGATCTCGAAAATTTCCAGGTTCTCCTCGGAGACATGGGCGCTGGCAAGTCCAGCCTCGTTCTTCGATTCGTCAAAGGCCAGTTCCTTGAATTCCAGGTAATTCTCGCTTTCCTTGAGCTCGATTTCCAGGAATCCTGACGCATCTGATTCTGGACTCCGATCCTTTTTTTAATTTCGCAGGAATCAACAATTGGTGCTGCTTTCTTCTCACAGACGCTAGCGTTGAATGATGCAACTGTGAAATTTGAGATCTGGGATACAGCGGGCCAGGAGCGGTACCATAGCTTGGCTCCTATGTACTATAGAGGAGCTGCTGCAGCGATCATCGTCTATGATATTTCTACCACGGTGACATTTTTCATCTGATTTTGAGTACTTTAAAAGCTGTGTTTGGCTGCGCAATTCAGTTGAATTACAATTATTCTATTTAATGCAAAATTTTAGCCGCATTTCCTTGGCTTTTGCAACATGTTCCTTTCAAACTGACTTAAATGAAATGCCATTGCAATTTGGAGCTCAGACCTGCAAGGTGCGTTTGGATGCACTATCAAACTGAATTGTGATTGTTCACCTCATGGAGTGGAAATAACCAAATCGTAATTTGCATCCTAACAATTTGTGTAGAGCATCTTGGCTTCAAATGGAAGTTACGCTGCTTTGCAGTGGACTTGAAAGGAACGCAACTGCACGTTGAGAACCAGTAGTTACTTGAAACATTATCAATTTTGTCAGTTCTCTTGATCCAACTGAAATTTTGCAATTCAATTGACTTGTGCATCCTAATGCAGCCTCCATATGAATTTATTTCTACTTATAGTTAGACTAATGATTGCAATTCGTTTTGTAGTGCATCCAAACACACCCTCCATTTAATTTGATTTGATTACTGTCAAGTGTTTATTTCATGGAAATGGTTTCTTGTTCAGAATTGTAGTGGGCAAGTTTCAATTTTTTATACTGTGTTGAGGTTTAGGTGCATTTGGTTGTACTAAATATAATGAAATATTATGATATTTTGCACCAAATTATCCTGAATAATCAGGAAATATATATTTGGTGCAACCAAACCCATAATCAATTTTTTATTGTTAATAAATTTCTTATATGATTTTTTTGGGCGATGTTGCTACCAAAGTTTAGCACTGTAAATGGGCTAGGACTGGGTTGAGTTGGGCCCCGATTTTGATCTGGTTGGGCCAGGCTTGTTCAAATTTTATTTCCACTCTGCCTGCCTTAGTCCATGAACTGACCTACTGAACTTGATCAGTACAGACTACAGTTTGTCTTGATTTATATAAAAAAATAAAAAAATAAAAAATCTCAAATGGTAAATTCCATGAGATGTAGTAAGCTTCAGTTTTAGTGGGAAATTCTCCATTTTGTTTTATTGCATATCAAGGTTTGATCTTCTTCTTTTTGAGGGAGGGAGGGATTTCCTATACTCCAGTTGTCGCTGATGATTTTTTTAAAGCATGTTGGTACTTGTAACTCTCTAGTTTTTAAATCTTTTTGGAGTGTCCTTATTGCTGAATTTTATCTTTGTGTTGCTGTTATCAATTTTTAAAAGTGATTTTCTCTGCTTCAGTTGCATCAGGCATTCATTACCAATAGCATGTTAGTTTAAGTGGTACATACCTTGGAAACTTTATTACTCTATTGACTTCTTCATCTCATTTAAATTTAGGAATCTTTTGAGCGGGCTAAGAAGTGGGTGCAAGAGCTTCAGAAACAAGGTATGTGCAATGGTGGTTGGTTTTAGTCATTTGATGTTTGGTTCCTTACATGTATGCTCACTTCAATGTTTATGAAAGCCAGTTCACTGTTTGATTATTGAAAGAAAAAGATGTCAGGCAGCGATAGTCTGGCTGTCTTATGTATCCAGTCCTGAGTTTTTCAAAATATTTCCTTGTTATTCATGCTGTTCATGCTCAAGAGGCTTTATACACACACACACACACACACACACACACACACACACATATATAGATATATAGTTTATGGTTTTTATTGTGTTGTGTTGTTATTGTAGTCTTGAACTTGGATTAGTTGGACTTTTCTTTGTTAGATTGTTGTAAATTTTAGATGCATTTGGATTTGGGTCCAGGTAATCCGAACATGGTGATGGCGCTGGCAGGGAACAAAGCTGATTTGGAAGATAAAAGGAAAGTGACTGCTGAGGCAAGTGCATATTCATTAATCCTTGGGCTTGTTTTCTGTCTGGTGTAGAGGAATTGGTACTTCATTATTGGATTTTCTTCTCTTCTTCTTCTTCTTCTGTGATTATTTTTAAGTACTTTTTTTTTTCCCATTTGAATGCTTAAAATTGTTTCTGCCACTCTTGCTCATCCGGTTGGCAGCTTTTGTATTTCCGTAGATTCTCGGTAAATTTCTGTGCTGGTTAGGATTGAGTTAGTACAAGTCGAAGCTCTAAAAGGGCAAGGGAAGGCCCGAAAGGATGTGAGTGGAGGTTGTAAGAAAAGACTTGATGACCTATGGTCTGGTCTAATTGAAGCTATGGCCTTGATAGAATGGAATGGTGGAACATGATTCATTTAGCTGACTCCAATTAGTTGGGGATATGGCTTAGATGCTGATGATGATGATGTTCAGTAAAAATGAATACGCGAGTTTTTCCCTTTAGTTAAGAACAGGATGCTAGGAATGACAGCATGCAATCCTTCAACACTAGAAGTCCATTTTCTAACATGTCTGCCTTGGATGCCGATCAATGCATGCTAAGTTTCTTTGTCATTATGGGAACACTAAGGTGCTTTGTGGAATAAAACCAAGAATGTGATTCAAGAGATTCTGTGAGGAACAAATCATTGTCATCAACGGGGAGAAAAATCAATGGAAGTACAGAACCATTCTCATGTTAGAAATATGTGTCAAATTACAAATTGGGTTTATTGTTTTTGTCCATCTGGAGTTGACTTAAACATGTGGAAGCAAGATGCCATCGATCGGACAATGTTTTCTTGCCCTTATCAGGCCTTTAATAGCTTAGGGATATTTCCAGGTGGGCCTCTTCCCAAGATTCCAATCCAAGGAGTTAATCTTTTATTGTCAATGAATCCCATGTTGTCATCTAAGGGAAAGCTAATGATGTTTCCAATGCCCTCGCCAAGAAGATGAAATTGACTCTTTGTAGAAGCCTTTTTGGACAAAAGTTTCTGTGAATTATGAAACAAAAAACTATTTGGTCTTGGAGTCTCCAATCTTATCCATACAACAACAGGTACGTATGCCAAACTGTGCCCACTTCTAGGGTCCCCTGAAACCCACTTTTCTTCTGTATTTTTTGTCTGGAAAGGGTTGGCTATAAAGTGCAAAATACTTATTTTTCCTACTTTGCTACATTTCTTTTATCATGTCCTGCAAAAATAGGGAAGCAAAATTACAACAAAGGGAGTCCATTTCAAATTTCATGAAAGGCCTACCAGCTCCTCAGCTAAAACGTCAACTGCAGAAAAAATTTTCTTAGGCGAATCACAACAAAATATTGTAAAAGACCCACAAATTTCCTTTGTCTCTTTATTCAAATTCGCCTACCTCCAGTAAGAACTATCAAAGGAAGAAGCCCATCTTAATCTTTTGCAGAACCCCTCCGATAACAGCACGTCAAAGGGACTAATAAACTACCACTTTTATCCCATTTTCCACCTCGTTGTGGAGTCCATTACACTAATCAGGCCCAAAACTCTTTGGATACCCCTTCTCCCATTGCAAATAAGGCTCCCAACCTCAGTTTGACCTGGATTACCACATGAACTACCATCAAAATTAAGCTTCAACAATCCCACTTGGAGGTGGCTGCAAAATCTTGTCTTGATGTTCCTGCTCCTTGTGTCAACAACCTCCATCCAATCTTTCTTAAGTCACTCAACTCACCACAAAATCCTTGCCAACCAAGGCCAAGAGGCTATGCTCCCTTGTCTTTGTTTGGTCATCCTGGCCAGACTCTTTAGATAGGGTAGAGACCAAAGGTTCGAAGCAATATGATCTATAAGGGATGAAAATCCAATATTCCAAGCTTCCATGTGCTTAGGAATAGAATTGGGCCTCAGCCTCATCACCCCCGAACAAATTAGGGCAGTCCACACCTGGTTGTAAAGGAAAATGCTCAAACAAATGATCCAACAGATTTATTGTCCTTGGAGCACATGATATAGCCATTCATAAGATTTCTTCCCTCTTCGAAGTTGATAGATCATTAATACCTTGTTATCCTTGCCACCCAACAAAACAGGAGCACCCTAGGCTGACCTTTGAAAGACCAAAGCCTTGCTGTAGTAGCTTCTTCTGCACCTCCACACTGGCTAGATGTCGAAGTATGTGACAAAGAATTGATTTTAAAAAAAGGATTGGACCAGGAATGCACCGAATGCTCCGAAATCCAAACTCTCATATCCCTTCGCAACCCTAGGGATAAAAACTCCATCCAGGACTTGAGAAGGGGGGATTAGTGCAAAGTATGTTGTTGTTATTATTATTATTATTATTTTTAATCAAATCTACTGGTGGTGCTGCTTGACTCACACTCCTTTGCCAAGGAATGGGTGTCTAAAGGGGCTTTATCATTGAGCAAACTTTTTTACTCCTGCAGTTGAAAAAATTTTTATTGTAGTATGTAGCATATGCTCTTTTTCTATAGTTCTTGATGCGAGCAAATGTTTAATTTTGCCGTTTTGGAGTTTTGAGTCTTGACAGTTCCTTTTCAGTCGATCTGAATGTCCCATCATTGGTGGTTTCATAATCACGTACGCATGTTGGACACTCACAACAAGTATGAAAAACCCTTAAACAAACTCTCTTTGTTTTTCCGGTTTACAATCATTTTCATTTTTTTATAGTGTAATTTATGGCATAAATGAGACTTTCTACCCAAGATGTAGAGCAACACACAACACACACACACACACACAAAAGGAACAAAAAAGGCAAGTTTTATGAACTGTAATGGAGCATGCAATCATAAGGCATGTTATCCTTTTCTGTATCCTTTCTCGTTTGCCTCCCAATGAGAAGTATTATTGAATATCTGGTTTACAAAATGACAAGATGCATGAACTTAAATAATGAGCGTCGCTGTACGACTGTATGTGCATAGACTCTATTATAAATTGGAAATATCGGCTGTTCTTTCTTATGCAACACGAAATATAAAGGCATGTCACGTTTACTTCTCCAGACTGGTTTCATAATTTCTTAGGCTCCCTTTCTTATGTTTGCTCTGTCTGTTTTTGTAGGAAGCTCGCTCATATGCTGAGGAGAATGGTCTTTTCTTCATGGAAACCTCTGCCAAAACTGCCATCAATGTGAATGACATCTTCTATGAAATAGGTTTGTTTCAGTTTTCTTGCTGCTGCATTAGGACAAAGGGATATTTTTTCTTTACTCTTTTTTTTTTTTTTTTTTTGGGGGGGGGGGGGGGGGGAGATGTAACTGAAATTTTATTAAAAAGCTTGCAAGAAAAAGCGAAAGAAACAACTTGGCTCTACAACTCAGAAAAAGAGGAGGGATCGACAGATTTAACTGGCTTTACATAAGAAGCCTAACCCAAAACACTAGATTTAATTTCCATAATAACCTCTTCTGGCATGGAACTCTTATTCCAGAAACAAATCCTATTACAATCCCCCAAATGGACCAAAAAACTGCTAAGATAAACAATTTCCACACAGCTTCTCCAACTTTTCCCACCCCTCCTCCATACCATGCTCACAAAAGATTTGCAACAGAATTCAGCATCACCCAAGCAATATGGAAAGCATCCAAGAAACCATCCCACACCTTTCAAGTGAACCACGATGAATGAAGAGGTGATCGATCAACTCCACATCTCCCATACACGTCAAACATATGTTGGGAAGGACAAGGGATCTTCTGTGCAATTTATTGATAGCCAACACTCTCTTTCTTCCCACTAGCCAAGTGAAAGCTGACTCTCTTGGAGGGGACCCATAAGACTACAAATGATATGGAAAAAATGGGAGTGAGGCAAACCACATATCAACTCATAAAAAGATTGAACGGAGAAGCGACCCGAATTATGAACATGCCAAACCGTAGAATCTTCTTCTTGAATCAAAGGAACCACATTCTTCAATCGGTCCAATAAAGTAGATGACTCCAAAATTTCTTCATCTGACATATCCCTAAAGCAAGGAGGAGACCAAACGAACAAACTGCCACTAATCAAGTAGCAGCATTGCACATAAATAAACCTATATGAAGTGATGCGAGCCAGACTGGGGAAATCTTCCTGAAGCACCAATCTCCACACCAAACATCAATCCAAAAACGAATGTGATTACCAACCCCAAGGAGAAAGATATCCCTCTGCTGAAAATATAGTGAACCGAAATAACCACTTTCCACAAACTAGAAGCACAGTATAGAGAAGATCTTTTCACTTCCCATCCTCCCTCTTGCAGTCCATATTTTCTTGTGGTAACCTCCCTCCAAAGCCTTCCTTCTTCAATACCAAATCTCCAAAGCCACTTGCTGAGCAGCGTCACATTCATGCATTCCAACACCTTTAAACCAGCTCCACCTTTGTTAATTGTCTTGCAAACATCTTTGCACCTTAAAATATAAAACTTCCTTTTAACCTCTGCCCCTTGCCAAAAGAAGTATGTCTCAGCTTTTCTAACCTAACCAAAACTAACTTTGGACATTGAAGAGCTACATAAAGAAAACTGGCATATTGGACAAATCAGCTTTGATAAGAGTTAGCCACCTAAAGGTAAGTATTACCATTTCCAACTTCAGAACTTCATTTCAATCCTTTCTGTGACCTTATCCCATAGATGTTTAGCCAGTTTACCCATGCAAAGGGGCAAGCCTAAATAGCTTGAAGGAAAATTTCTTCCCCCCCGCATTTAAAAAAATAAAATAGAATCCAAAGGCGTTTACCAGCTGCATCAACTCGTCGCTATCTGCATGGACGTCAAGCATTTTTCTCTTGGCGACATTAACACTAAGCCCCGAGACCACTTCAAAGCAAACAATGATTTTCGTAGGTTATTAACCGAAGCCATATTCGCATCATAGAAGAGAAGAGTGTCATTTGCATATTGGAGACGACTAATCTGCAATCCCCCCATTTGCCACTTTAAATCCTCTGATTAAACCTGATACCTCTTCTTTATGAAGCATCTTGCTCAAAGCTTCCCCAACCACAACAAAAAAGATAAAGAGAAAGGATCTCCTTGCTTAATGCCCCTTGAAGCCTGGAAATAACCCTCTGGCAACCCATTAACCAAGATGGGAAAAATGCTGATTGCACACAATTTCGCATCCAATCCTTCCATTTCTGATCGCATCCCAACTTGCCGAGCATGTAGTCAAGAAAATCCCAATCAGCATGATCATATGCTTTTACGATGTCAAGTTTGCAAACTATCCCACCTGTCCTTTCCTCATATACCTAGAGTCAATGCATTCATGTGCGATTAAAGCACCGTCCAATATCTATCTTCCTAAGACAAAGGCCCATTGATTATCAAATATTACTTGCACAAGCACCTTATGAAACCGAAGAGCCAAAACATTAGCAACAAATTTGTATGGTCCCCCAATTAGGCTAATTGGCCTAAAAGTATCACTTCCGCCCCTTCAACTTCAGGAATAAGAGCAATGAAGGATACCTGTAAACCATTTGAAAGGCGACCTCGATCATGGAACTCAGAAACGTAATCTATCTCATCACTCTTGATGACTTGCCAATACAGTTGGAAAAACATCATAAGGAAACCATTGGGACCGGGAGCCTTCTCACTACACATAGTCCAAAGCAAGTTTAACCTCATCCTTGGAAAAAAAAAAGGAACTTCAGGAGACATCTCAACCTCACCTGACAGCTCTGAGCAAAATCCAAATTTTCCAACTGCAGTCTTTTCCATTGGTCTCGAGATAAAAGGTTCTTATAAAATGACACTATTGTATCGCAAATCTGCCCTTTCTTTCTGGCTATAAACCTGTAGTCTGGATCGTAAAACTGTTTGGTTTGGCAAGACCCGCTGCAGGTATTCCTCATTGCAGCCAACCTTTCCTCCCCTCCAGTTGGTATTGTTATTAAAGCATGGATGATGCCCCATATTTTTTTTAGCTTTCTGGATTGTATCTACATGTTATGGTAACTAAACTTGCAAGAATGTGCAATTGATTCTATGGTTGTTGTCAATCAATTATGTGCATGTACGGAAAAAGAAAAACCTTCAATCTATCACTTTTTTCCGCAATATAAAAAGTGAAATGCCTTTGGGTTTTTAACCAGAATTGACAGTTTGTCAGTTTGTAGGGGCCTTGAGAATTGACATGTATGCCCATCTCCCTCCCTCTCTCAAATTGCAGCTTATCCTTTTCGCAGTAATTTCTTCCTTTCCTCAAACACCTTCCCTTTCTATGAACCACCTTCCCTTTCTATGAACAATAGAATATATTCTCTCAGCTGCACAATTATCTACTGATCAGCATAAAAGAATGTCTCCATTCTTTTGTTCATTTCAAGGTGGATAAGCTGCTACTTGCTGATGAGTTGAACTGAGATATGAGTTGAATTACTCTACTTGTTTTTATGCATGGTTGTGAGCTCAACATTTCATGAATCTTATAATTGATGAGGTCCTAGTTAAATCATGGAATATTATCTTCGTTTTGTCGGCAGCCACTTAAATAGCATTTTAGTCTCCTTTATCTTCATTGAGTAATAACTTTTCTCTAATCATCATGCTCCCAATTTCATTATTTATCCATGCTACTGCATGCAACCATATCTCTAGTTGATGACCTGGGATCTGTGCTTTGGTGCAAGCAGCAAGAAAGTTGCCTCGAGCTCAGCCTGCTCAGAATCCAACAGGGATGGTTCTCGTGGATAGACCAGCAGAACGGTCTCAGGCTGCGGCATGTTGTTCATAGGTATTGCTTGGGTCCTCTCTCTTCTTGAAATCTCCTTCTCATCTTGCAAATTCCTGTAGTCTGATATACATTACAGCAAATGTTGTACGATATTTTTTAGCATTACTAAGCGTGCCATGTGAAGAAAGAATAGCAAGGAGATGAATGTACTTAGGGCCTGTTTGGATAGAGTGAAACCAGAAGGTGGAATTGGTTTGCCTTAGTAAAACTAAGATGATGAATTCCCTAGGTAAAACTACTTGGTTTCAATGTCCCTTCCATCTGTTTGGTTTGCGGCAACATTTGCAGTGGAAATGTATTTTCCCTTCCATTTCATCTGTTTGGATTGGCTTGCGAAATTGTTGAAATCTAATCCATATTATTATGATGCTCTACAGCACTTGTTACATATAAAATACCCATGCTACGGGGTGCCCCAGTTGGCCAGTATATATCGTTTAGGAAGGTATTATATGAGATGCTGGATTGGGAAAAAAAAAAAACATGTTTTGTTTGATGCAACAATGGTACAAGTTGGACCTATAGGTCAGTAATCGAAGTTGTTCATATGTTGGGCCCCATCAAGAGATGATCTGTGCGCCCATACTTCCCTATCATATGATCGTAGCTGTCTGGCTGGGTTCCTGTAAACTGACAAGTACAGCCCATGGTCCACATCTAATAGGAAGAAGATGGGGTTAATTGGATGGATGGGATCACTCATTGGGAAGATGCTTTGGATATCTCCCATCCATACATGGTCCACCATATGAATGGTTTGGATCACTGCCCCCCCACATTCAGGTTGTTGCGTTGGGCAAAATTGCTCAAATGAACATCTGAATATTTCTGACCCATCTATTCATCATAAAATTACAATAAAAAATTATGTATTTCCTCATATTTGGTAGTATTGCCCACTCAAATATCTTTGCCATATGTTGTTGGCGACCAGTCGATTTTAAGCCGTGGATCAATCTTTATGCTTTATTTAGTTCTAACTTCGGATGTGTTGGGCAGGTTATTAGCTCTCCAAATGCTCGAGAAGGGTGATTGAATGGCTGTTGGCTTGTTTGCGGTGGGATGAGTTTGTGCAACTCATGAAATGTTATTCAAGGTCTGATATATTAGTGGGTCCCCCCATATGCACATTAAGAACGGCACTCAATTTTATTTTTCTCTGTTTTGAAGTCGTCAAAGATATTTGTGATGAGCACTGTACATGTCAGATTTTGTGTGCCTATATACCAACTTCTTGATATGAAACAATGCCACCATGCGAAGTTATATGTTTCCATTTTAGTGGAGAGAGGGATTTCTCTTGTAGAAAATGAAACATTCGATTCATGTAACAAGAGGAAGATTTCCCATTTGTCAGCTAGAAAGATACTTAGCCCTGAAAGGCTAATAATCTCTATTACATGGAATGCGGGTCAGCGAGGCCAAGATTTTCCATGCAATTAGTTTTCCTAGTGGATAAACTTTGCCTTATTAGGATGTGGGAAAGATTAAAGGAGATTTAGGTAATGAGACCTGGCAGTACAAAGCATTTCTCTACCATTTTCACTTCTTGTGGCTAAAAACGCCCTGTACTGCAAATAGTGGTACTGGTGCCTATAGATGATCAATTCTCTTGGGTAAGTTTCAAGGATTTGCAAGATGAAGCCAAATCATGGAAGATCTATTTTTCTAATGGGATGGACATGATAGTTAACTATCATTTTAAAAGGAAAATGATACAGTAGAGCATGCCCTATCTTAATAGGGTGAAGCTCCAATCGGAGGGCCAAGTGGAGTAAAATTGCATTTCAAAATTACTTCTGTGGCCCCCAAGAGAGTTTCGATGGTGGGCATTCATTCTACACTATTTTTGGTGGCATGGCCCACTTGAGTTTTGGATCTCCCTTATGTTTGGGACGTGTCTTGAAATGATCCCCTCCCTCAGATTCAAACCGAAACCTCCAGCAATGGAGAACTGAGGCTGTTAACCAGCATGGCAAGCACTATGATGTTACTAGGGTTTTGTTTTTATTACTTGTGCCAAAGCATGCCTGTTTGAAATGTTTATTACCCTTCTTAATAATTTTAATTTATAATAGTCAAGTCTTTGAGTCCACCCCACCCGGCTGAACATCAAGTCCAATCGAGATTTCAAGCTTTTTTGAATTATGGTACTAACGGTACTATAAGCTGAATTTACAAGGTCACTTTTAACTTGATCTACCTTTTATCAGTGCGCCACCTCTTGGAGTAAAAAAAAAGTTAGATCAAAGGTGGAGATGACTTATCAATAGGTGGCCGCATACATCAAAAGATTTACTAAAGGCCATGTCTGGATTGCACGTGGAAATGGAAAAGGAACCAAAAAAAAAAAGAAAAGTCACGAGCTAAATGATTTTTATTTTTTTGTTTTTTTTATCCAAGGGCATGTTAAATCTTTAGCAATGGCATGTCCATGAGATGACTTATCAATGTGGGTTAGATATATTAAAAAATAAAATAAAATTGCCAAGGGCATGTTTGGATTGCATGAGGAAATGAAAAAATATAATCATTAAATGATTATTTCCATAAGTAGTATTGAAACATCAATTCCTTTATTAGAGTCTTATTTTGATGGAAATTTCATTTTCTAATGATACGGCGTACATCAGGAACCTGTCTAAACAACAGCTGGCTTCAAAGCCGTTGTGGCTCAAAATGATCATGACTATTAAGTCAATGCCTCATGTAACAGGGGCTTTGAAGCTTGTTGAAAAGCAGTTGCACTTTTCAAAGGGCCCCTTAAAGGCCTAGGCCCCTCACAGAATAGCCCATTTGAGAGCGGTGTAATTTTGAGGGTGGCTCCTGTGCTGTTAAAATGGAAGGGTGTGCTAGTGCACCATTACTATTAACCGACCATCACAACCTGGAAACCTCTAAATCATTTTTCGTTATGCTATCTCCTATAGTAAAGTGGCATGTTTTAACGAGAGGGTAATGAATGGACATTCACAATAGTCATTTGGTTTCACTCTTGCTGCGAATTTGCTCTGTGAGCCTAAGTTCCTGCACACAGACTTCAGAGTTGCTCAGGATCTGCTTGTAGAACTTCTGCTAGTTCCTAAGCCAACAGCAGCTCCTCAAGGCCCAGCAATTTTGACATCCAACCAACGAACATACGCATCTGCACTTACTATAAACAAGCTTGTGCACGTATTTGGGAAGCATCTTCGCTGTGCTAGGCAGTCTTGAAACAATTGGAATGCCTTCTGCTTTTGCTATCCAAACAACACCAAACGTTAAAATAACTCTTCCTATAATTCAAACATACCCTTATCTCAGGGGTTAATGAGTAAATGCCATATGTAAGTGGACAGTTTTGATTGGTAGATAGTTCTGTCAGGTAAGGCTGTGGATGATATTCAGTTCTATCATACTCACGTTCCTCAAGTAATATCATCTCCTTCTCTTTTATAACACACCTGTTGCCGTGGCTAAGTGGTAGACTATAAAGTTTTAAAAGGAGATCATGGGTTCATGCACTCCCAGGATAGGAGTGCATGAGAGTGTGTAGGGGTGTATGTGTGTTAGTGTATGCAAATAAAGTAGCTTGGGTTAAAATGACATGAGCTGATATTTGTGCTTTCCCGTGTCTGTGTGACCTTACAAACAATTTGTTTGGAAACTAAACATTAGAAGTCTTTAATGGCAACCGTTCAATGACCACTTTTTCTTGTGGTGTGGTCCACTTGAGAGTTGGATCTACTTCATTTTTGGAACCATGTCATAAATAGATTTGGAAAAACTGATGGACGGCGTACATGCATAAAACATATATATTAAAGTGGGCCACACAGTCAGGGAAACACCCATGCGGTGTTACCGGGTAACGCCTAATGCACTCCGCGGGCGTTGAAAGCCGCGTATATACTTGTGGGTCGCGTACAAATCGTGCATAATTCCTCTTTTGAAAATCTAACGACCGCCTTCCCTCCTCTCTTTCAAACTTAAAACGGAAGAGAGAAAACAAGCGACGAAGAAAGAAAATCAAACCTTGCAAAATCTCTCTCTTCTTCCTTCCATTATTCCGAAAATACCCTTATACATTCCATTTCAAGGTTTTCTATCTTTGATTTTCTCTATCCCTAGGGTTTCAAAGATTTCGATGTCTGGAATAAACAGAGCATCATCGGCATTTTAGGGGTTCTAAAGAAATGGATATCTCCTCCGACCTTGACGAGCCCATCCACGATTCTATACAACACTCCTCTGGTCTCCCTGTCTCTTCCAAGACTTTGCAATCAAAGCTTCTCATCTCCGAAGAGGTTTGCCACCGGCTTCAAGACCAGATCTTCCTACTCCAAGATCAATTGAAGGAAAAAGAAGAAAGAATTAAGCGATCGAGGGTCTGTATTTCATCTCAATTTGTCCATTTTGTTTTCAGGAATTCTCGTAATCGGAATTGTATTTTTTTTAGGCAGAAGCGAGTTTGAGTGCACAAGCGTTGAGGAAATATGCCGATGAGAATCATAGGTTGGCGGCGGAGTGTGGGGAACTGTCGAGGCAGTGCAGGAGGTGGGAGGAGGAGTGCTTGCTCTATGACCGAGATAGAGAGGCGTTGTTGGAATTTGGGAATGATGTGGATGAACGGGCCAAGGATGCTGAAGTTCGTGCTCTTGAGGCAGAGGATGAGTCGAGGAGGCTCGTGGAAGAGATAAAGTACTATAAACATGAATGGGAGATGCTCATGGTAATTTTCTCAACATTCTTGTTTTCTTTTCTGTAATTTAGATGTTGTGGTTTTGTGTGATCTGACGTCTGAGTTCTATTTGATAATAGATCCATGAAGCAAGAGTCACAGAGGAGTTAGGTGCATTTAGGCAGCGGATTGATGAACTTGAACATAAAAGGTATGATAGGCTTTAAATTCAATTACAGTCTATTTTTTCAGGATGGAATATGTGGAAGGTTTTGAGTGCTACTCATGCCTCACTTGCCAATGTGTGTGTGAGATCCAGGCTGGTCATTAGGGGGACCCCTTCTTGTGTGTGTTGTGGCGTGTAGGAAGTAGTAGCCCGTTAGATGGTTTATATATAGTTTAATTGTGAGCAGTGTGGGCCATTTGATTGATGGTTCAGATTTGTGAGAGAAGCCATGATGCCCTACCATTGGATGGTGGAGATTTGGTTTCAAGTGCATTAACATTAGAGGCATGATGGTCCTAATAATAATGGGAAGATAGGAACCACGTTACTTGGTTAGCACCTGTTGGATGGTGGAGATTTGGTTTCAAGTGCACTGACATTAGAGACATGATGGTCCTAATAATAATGGGAAGATAGGAGCCAAGTTACTTGGTTAGCAACTGTTGGTTACACTCCATACACATTTCTTAGTGGTACTTCCATATCTAAAGCATAGTTAGCAAAACTATGCTTTAAATATCAAATTTTTGAAAAAGAAAAGAAAAGAAAAGAAAAACTTATATAATTGGCTCAACGTTTAAAACTCCATATTTTTTAGAAGACAGGCAAGGTAAGTATTTTTTTGTTGTTTTTATTTTTTTATTTTTTAAAAGCAATCCGAATTCAATATGTTAAAAATAAAGTGTAATAAAAAAAATAAATAAATAAATTTAAAAAAAAAAAAAAAGACTTTTGAAGGCAATTTGAAAACAAAGATTGGTAATGATTGTTGCCATCCATTGGTATAATCGAGTATAAAGTGAAAATTTTTAGTGGAAATGGATTGTTTATACAAGGATTTACTTGAAAAATGAAGGATTTCGGGAGGCAAAGAATGATTTTAACCCATTGTTTGACTACCTATGTACATTATTACTCAGGCATATAGAAACCTCACCATTTTAATTGTAGTTTTTGTATTTCAATCTTATTTATATACAATATCTACACATATTATGTGCATATTTAGTCTTAACCATATTAAACCCTAGCTTTTTTCTCCTATTTTTTGGTGTTTCCATTTCTGTGACCAAAGTTTTGACCGTCTTTTTTAATGATTGAAACTGAATTAAATGCAAAGATTTCCATACTGTTTTTTGCCGAAGGACATTTTGCCCTATGATTCTAAAGATGGGAAACATAAGTGTGATAAAGATGATGGGCTATGCATTTTGGTCTCTCAAATTTCAAGCTGATGAGGACATTGAGATTCCATAATAAGTTGGAGCTTTGGATTCATTGGGATTTCACATGGGCCACCCACCCCGAGTGTGTCCCCGCATCCCAAAGACTTACCCCACTCGAGCCCAGTGTGAAAATGCCCCTGCATTAATTACTCCCGGTGAGAAGTCTTGAACACGAGACCTCCCTCTCTGATACCAATTTGATGTAAGACAATTGATCACTTGCTCTAAAAGCTCAAACTGATAGAGAGTGGTGAATCAATCTATTTATCTCATAGCCCAGGCCCCACATCGCATGAGTTAAGACCTCAGCCGAACCCCCTCATGGGCCCCACTTCACATAGGTTCCGCTTCACATAGCCCACTCACCCCTAGTGTGTCCCTGCATCCCACAGGCTACCCTACTCGAGCCTGGTATGAAAATGCCCCTGCATTATATTTGCCATGAGCAATTGAGCAGTGTTTTAAATAGTGGTAGCATGTTGCGTAGCGTGTAGCGTATGCTGCAAGATACTTCTATTTTTAATTTAAAAATAGAAACAATATGAGAGAGAGAGAGAGAGAGAGAGAGAGAGGACTGTTCACCTCCGCACCAGTTCTGACAAGAACTCGTGAGAACTTTTTAAGAACTCATCTCCCATGATATGAGCCCCAAATTTGAACCGTCCATGTGTTGCAGCACCCCATGAAACCTGCAGGGCCCAACATTTACCCTGATTCAAAACTTTGGTGGGCCATGGAAAAAGGGAGAGGCAAATCAAGGGAGGAAACTGTTTTGTTTTTCCATGGGCCACTAAAGTTTTGGATCAAGGTAAAAGTTGGGCCATGGGGGTTTCATGGGGTGCTACATTACATGGACGGTTTAGATTTTGGGTTCATATCACGATAGATGAGTTCTCGTGAGAACTGGTGTGCACACGCACACATATATAATGCCTAAAAGTTGATTTGTTTTTTCAAGTATAACCATGTTCAAACAAGTTATCAATCATCATTCATTATTAATGTTTAATACATAATGTCTAATTGAAACCACATACATAAACCAAATCAAATTATTATCACATCAACGACTTCTTTAACAAACTATAATTAATAATGTCTAATTGAAACCACAAGTCACAATTATGAAAAGAAATTAAAATCCCACAAGTTGAGAGTATTAAGTACAAAATATAATTACCATCTATTAAAAAAAGGCATAGCGTACGCTAATGCTATGTAGCATCATAGCTATGCTAAGGGTGATATTCAAAACACTGTTGTTCATGAGTGTGTCGAACCACAAAAACCCTGTACCCAACAAGCGATCTTTGCCATGGATGGATGATGCTACAAAAATCACTCGTCGGATGATCCTAGCCACCTGATTGCTCTTCTGGAAATGGATGATCAATGATTGAAGGTAATGTGTAGCCAAAAGCCCATCAGTGATTGGGTGGCTGGATTTTTTTAGAGGGTATCTCAGCATGGTTTTAAGTATCGTTTGGTAAGACTCAGTATTATCCAAGTTATGTTTGTTTCGGTCTGCAACGAAATGAGTCACCAGACCAGTACAAGACTGAACTGACCATGAAGGACCAAATTGGATGAGTCAGGGCTACTTGTAGTGGTTCTGGTCCACAGGTGAGTTTCACTCTGAAACCGCCATTTAAATCCTTGATTTCAGCCTAGCTCCATCCAAAGAATGGCTCATGAGATGAATAGGGCTCATGAAATAAATGGTCTGGATCGGAAAGGTGGGGCTGGCCTGTTTGTAATGCTGGACTAAATAAAAAGCCCATTAATTTGGGCCTAGCACTGTGTACATAGTTTTTAAACTTGAAAACTTGACTCTACAGGAAAGTTTGTTGAGCGGAGTAACTTGAGGTTTTTTGTGTTTTGCATTCCAATGCTCTCAGTAATATTTAATAGTTGAAGATAACATGTGGTGTATTTTGGACAGTCAAATTGAGTTTTGACAAGCTTTGTTCTTAATTTATTTTTTTCTGAGTTTTGGCAAGTTCTATTCTTAAATATTTTTTCCTTCGTTTTGTCAAGTCAAGTCAACTAAGGCTTGACCAATTCGAGTTTTTTTTTTTTCTCTGAGTTGAGTTTTTTGGTTTTTATTTTCTTTTTTCTTCAGTTTTCAAACAGAGATATGCAACTGCTACTTTTTCATTGCAGACTTGTGTTATAGATCTATTAATTGTGTATATCAAATAGGTTGCATTTACAAGGATGTAATGACGGTCATCTTGCTTCCTGCCAATGTTCTTCACTGAAGAAGGAGAATCAAGAATTACAGTTGCAGTTGTTATCTGCTATCCATGTGAGTGTTAACCTTTGAATGATTTATGTTGTGTTGTTTATAGGAAGTGTGCTTTGATTTTTATAGAGGCACTAAAATAAAGTTTAGTATCTGCTCTCAAGAGTAGCCTTTTTCTTTGTATAATGCTGATTTATTTTATAGCTGGGTTTCTATTTGAGCACTATCATTTCACATTATGAAATGGGTGGTCCAATGCTGAGATAAAATTGAGAGAAGACTGTATATAAGGTGTTTTGATAGTTATATCAGATAAAGGGAAGTGTTTTGATAGTTCATTATTCGCATTCCGAGACTGGCGATAATCTGATGTTACATGTGTCAACATAAAAAGGATAGATTCCCAATGTACACGGCCCTATGAGGTGCTGTGTCAATATAAGTGCAACTGTAATTCGATATAGCTAAAAAGGAAATGTACTTTATTATAAACTACAAGATTTATTTGAGCTAGTCAGGACATTGCTTTATTGCTTTTGCTAATGCTGTACAGTTTTCTTGTGAAAACATTTTGAATGGATTAACAAGTTCTGTTTAAGTGTAAAATCTCACTAATAATTTTCATCAGTTAACTCACAACTAAATTTTTATTAAAAATACATTTTATTATCGGATTTCTTCACAGTTTTCTTGTGAAAACATTTTGAATGGATTAACAAGTTCTGTTTAATTATAAAATCTCACTAATAATTTTCATCAGTTAACTCACAACTAAATTTTTATTAAAAATACATTTTATTAGCGGATTTCTTCCCCTGATTTACATTTTAAATGCATCTAACTGACACGGGCAGTATGGTCATGGAAACTTTTGGTGGGTTTGTTGATGAAGGAACTTTTCTTGATGAGGAATGAAACACAAGTTTACATTCTTTGTGACTTGGCCGTGAATATGTACGCAGCACATGGAAATCAATCGAGTAGCTTCATGCTGTAGTGTGATAGTTTGTAGGGTAGCTGCAGTCTAACATGAGCATGAAGACAGCTTGGTAAATTCTTGTTGTTCTAATTTATTGTAAGTGAATATTATTTTTGGGACTTGTTGGCTAAATGCTTGCCAATGTTGGGAGTGTAAGCCATTTGCTTTACTATTGTCCCAAAATGAATTTAGTGGAACTTTCAGGCGGGGACCTTTTTCTAGAACATTTTGTAACTTATAGGACAATTTTCTGTGAAAGAGCATACCAATCAATTTGGTGCTGAAATCGTGAAGAGAACAGCAAATCATATATCACATTGTCTACCCTGGAATGACCAAAGAAGCAAATTAGAACGCATTGTAGGTAATGCATAAGTCCATGGATTGCCATTTGAGACTGAAACTTGTTCTCCTATAGAAACCTGGAATGACATGTTTGTGCCAGACATGGATATGATCTGAGAAGTCATAGTTTCTTGAATCTTAGTGGAGTCACCAATTTACTGCTTATTTCTGGTGTACACAGATAGTGTTCAAACTGCCGAAAGGTCTTTTAGCCCTAAAAATTCATTATGAATAGGATATTCATTTTTTAGGTTTTTTTTTTTTTCACAAAGTGGTCTCTTATTCCACAAGCACCTTATTTTCCTTCTTTGTCCCTGCATGATGATGGTATGTGTATTAATTATTAAATGTTGACAAATCCATGCTAATGCCTGTTAAAATTAAATAATTCATCAACTAAACAAAATGTATGGCAATGCCTTCTATATTAACTATTATCATCTGAACTGAAACATATAGAATCTTGAGAAAAGCTTACAAACTACACCTTAGAAGGCTAACGAACTTATAACTCGCACCATAAGGGCAACGAAAGCAAAACTGTGGATGGACATTTTCTTGAGTCAATGATATCTTCTATGCTTGCAAAAGCCGACGTCACAAGACATGTAAAAGATGAAGTTGCAGCAATCGGGCGCTCTTTCTTAGGGACAGAGGTGGGAGTCAAATCATGCCAGAGGCTGCTTAGACTGTGGGAAAGGTAAGGTCATATTTCCTTGAAAAATTTCAAACAATTAGCGATAGAACTTAAATGGCGTCAGTTATCTGCGACTGTTATTCAAATATTTCTCCAGAAATTACACCTTCAGTGCCTTGTCAAAATGGGTCATCCTTTAGGTTGATCCCACTGGTCCTGTGTTATGTGGACCTCATCATCTTACATTCTTATGTTTTGAGTGTGATTTCTTGCTTCCTATACTGATAGAGAAAAGGATTCTATTGGTTCTCTTGAAATATCTGGTCTAATCATTGCAGTCTAAAGCCGACAACTAAAAATATTCTAGCCTTGGTTGCTGAAGTTGGATCACTGCAGAAAGACAAGGAACATCTAAGGATTAACCTTCAGAGAGCAGAAGAGGAGGCATGGAAATGAGCTCTTCATTGTGTTTCTTTGTGCTTTTCTTTCATGCAGTTTGTAATTTACTGTTCATTTTATTTTTCAGGTGAAAGTATTGTTTGAAGAAAGTAACCTGTTGGATGAGGAAAATAAAAGGCTGTTGACACATTGTAACAGGGAAAGTTACCATCAATGATCCGGTGGCAAAGACGCAGCCAACAATTCTGCCCAGGTGTGTAAATATACCAATTCACTGAATTTTGCTGATGGTTTAACTTGTGTCTTGGGAGTTTTGGATGAGGAAAAAATTTGGTTGATGGATGATATGCAGACACTTAGAAATTGCAGACATGGCTCGGTAAGTAATTCAAATTAAATTGCAGTACAAAGCTTTGTGTTGGATTCCGGCTATAAAAAAAAAACGGCAATCATTTTCATATATGTTACTGTTGATTGCAAGTTGCAAGGTATTCTTCTTCTTCTTCTTCCTTTTTTATTTTTTTAAAAAAGTTTTTTTAAGGCGTACAGTTGATGATATTCAGCACTACATTTGTATATACTTCATATGTAATATAAGCATCAAGAAGAATTTATATATGGGAAATATCTGAAATCTGAAATTATCTTGACCATCTGTCAGGACCGTTTGGAAGCCTGTAACTTTTATTAGTTATGAAGGGCTTATAGGAGGGTCACACCATGAAAATAAACTGGTACGAAGATCAGGAGTGCCACACCATTAGAATCAATGGACGGCCTAAGAACCCAACATACAGGTGTGGTCCACTAATGAGTGAATCGGCCCTATTTTGACGCTAGATGATGATCTTCATGATGGGGGCTTTAGATGTCCTGGATTTGTAGCACCGTAAGCTTACCATATCGGGGTATTAACCAAAGTTTCCACCTTTAATAATTTTATTTCAGAATTTATTCCCAGAAATCGTCTACTCGTATTATGTTCGAACGAGCGGAAAGATCGGATGATGTGAATACTGTTGTTGCCTTCTACTATTGCGCCCTTCCGTTGGAAAAATCATGGTGGGTTTTTTGATACTGTGCCAGAGTATTGATACTTCATACTCATGCACCCAGAAATCTGGCATGTATCCTATATATAACTCAATTTAAACCTTCCAAATAGTGGGACCATTGCATGTAGATACTCAAATCCTAAAACTATATTGATTGGACGATCCAGTCTTTTAGATTCGTGGAGATTCGATTGCTGAATTCAGACCGTCCACTAGATGTCTGCTGATCGGTCAGTTAGGTCACCATTTCAGTTTAATTGTTGGTTTACGACCTGTCTAAAATGGGATACTATTTTGATCCCACGTCTCCGATTTCCGAGCCCATGCATGGGGACGCGGCTTAGGTGGATCCTTGACTGTGGAGCTCACCGTGATGTATGTCTTATATCCCCGCCGTCCATCCGTTTTTGCCAGTTCATTTTAGGGATGAGCCCAAATATGCAGTAGATCCAAATCTCTGGAGGACCACACCACAGGAAACAATGGTGATTGAACGCCCACGATTTAAAACTTTTGAGGGCCAAAAAGTTTCGGATCAAGCTGATATTTGTGTGGTCCCTTTCATCCATGTGTTTGTGACCTTATTAACAGGTTAGATGGCAAATAAACATTCTTGTGGCCCCTAAGAAGTTTTTAACGGTGCAAATTCAATCACCACTCTTTCCTGTGGTGTGGTCCACATGAGATTTGGATGTGCTTCATTTTTAGGGTCATGCCCTAAAATGAGCTATCAAAATGGATGGACGACTTGGATACAAGGTACGTACATCACAGTGGCCCCAAAGTCAGGGATCCACCAAAGCCGCGTCTGGAACCGTTAATATTCTGACAGAGTATCAAATCTATTTTTCTGGAAAACAAAACCATAGAATGAAAATTCCATTCTTCCTCTCTCCCCCCATCGAAGGAGAGAGGAGTAAGAACGCGATCTTCCATGGACAGGAGGAGTGGGCCACCTCAGCAACCCCTCTCGGCAGAGTTCCTTCCTCCATTTGCCCAAGGAATATCACTGGTTCTCTCTAGATGGCCCGCGCTTCAGCTGGCCGTAAAAAACGAATGGGGAGGAAAGAATCCTGGCCAAAGATTGGAGCAGTTGGCTTCTGTTCTGTATTCCTGGTTCGATCAATACAGGGGCCCACCTGATATTGAGGATTTGGAAAATAGGCTTGATGAATTCATGGTGCTTTCCTTCAATGCAGATATCGAGGATGGCAGCATTGAGGAGGTTGCTGAACAACTCATGATTTTGTACGAAGACTGTTTGCAGGAGAATTATGAGCTAATTGAAAGATTAAAGCGGTCTAATGATGCAGATCCTCCTCTAACCAGACGGGTAATTATAAACCTAGGCCCTTAAAAAGTTCTTATTAGGATCACATATGCGGTGAGTGATCTTGACCATTCATTAGGATGATCCTGCCGTTGATGGGCCTTACGAGTCACATTGCTGGGATGATTCTTCCTCTTTTGATCACTGTGAACTGGTGGTAATAATAGTCTGTTTGATCAATGGTTTGGATCATCTGCTTGGATCGATTTTTGGGAGGGGCTAGCAATGGGCCGTTCTTGGCCCAGGCAAAATCTATTAAGGGTGCAAATTGGTGGGTTGGCAGGATGGCTCATTGGATCCAATTAAAAAATTGGTGGGTCTGGGTCTAAAATTTATATTCAATAGGAAGGTATTTGTTCAAAAGTTCGACCCAATTTACTAAATTGGTGGTTTCAATCCTCCCAAAATCAATTTGACTCAACTGAATCCAGACCCAGACTTTAAATGGGTCCAATTTGGATAATTCTAAATGGATTGGACCCAATCCAAACCTAAGAAATCCCAAGAAAATGTAATTAACTATGTGTGTGAGTTTTTTTTTTTTTTTTCTCTTGGGTTAGATTATAGCAATAATGCACCTTCTTCCAAAAGGTAGGTTTACCTTTTGAATTTGGACAACTGGTCATTTCATTTTTATTTTATTTTTACTATTAAAATTGATAGCTACCTGTAATTGGATGGCATGGAACATTATTTTTATAAAGCCTTAATTATAATTTATATACCCATCTTAGATCGGACCCAAATCCAACTCAGGTGATCAATGGGTTGGGTCTGAGTCCGGTAAACTTCAACCTAACCCAGGTCCAACCTGAATTTTAATGAGTTGGGTCTAGGTCCAAAAGTCCAACTCCATTCTTAAATGGGTCTTATCTTGTGCCCCCCATTAACCTGACCTATCTGAACCTCTAAAATTCAATATTTTGAATAGACTTATCCTAGGCCAGATTAAAATCCGGAGATGAACTAACTCCTGGCCCACCCCTTGCCAGGCCTATGTCCCATCTGGATGGATGGTCAGGATCACCAAATGTGTGCCATATGCAGTATCCCCGCTGAAGTTACTGCTTAAAAAATCAAGCTGGTCCACTCATCGGTTGGACGATCCTATATGAAAACAATGGACGGTTTAAATTAGAGTTGCTGACGTTCAACTATGGCCATTCTGATTAGTGGACGAGCATGCTTTTATGCTGAGTCACATGCATGGACAAGGCCACCATTTGCACGACTCGGATGGTGTACAAGTATGACTCATTGGCACGTGTGCAGTAGGCACCCATGTGAACTTCAAATGCAAGTCTTTTGGCATTATAATCTTTGTTTGAGGATTTGTAGGCTCTGATGCGTCTGAAGATGTGCAGGATTCCATACATCTGAGGCCTAACGGTGCATGTGATGGGCCGAACGGAAGATGCTGCCTATAAAAGATATTACAGTATGATAATCCTACATGTGCGACGTGACTACATGTTCTTGAGAGGGTACCTTTTCCAACATGCATATGTAAGATTAACAGGGGCTGCTATGTGAGTGATTTGGATCACAGGAAGGTGGGCCCCATAGATGCTTTTTGTGGGGCTAGTTCGATTGGGTGTTGTATATTTCATCTGAATATTTTGGAGGATGAAGTTCTTTTCCTCTCTCTCTCTCTCTCTCTCTCTCTCTCTCTCTCTCTCTCTCTCTCTCTATTTCGATTCTTAATGGTGGACCCTACTCCCTTACTCCATTTGGAGCAGATGTGTGCAAGACATACCATCTCATGGCACCACATATGCCAGTGTGGCAGACAGGTGCATCATTCCATTTTAGCAGTAATGTCTGGAACTATGATTCATGTGGACCGTACCATTGGAAACAGTACACAGGACATTCCTCTCCTAATTGTTTTCATTCGTATGGCCTACCTAAATTATGGACAGGGCTGTTTTTAGGCCCTGTGGCTAAACTAGGATGATGCACTTGTCATCCAGGCGGAATTCACATAATTGTCATGGTGGGGCCTGCTAATTCTAAAATTCAACTTGGGCCATTTTCATGTAAAAAGTTATCAATTGAACACATGTTTAAAAAATTCTCACACCTGGCCATCATGATGTTTATATAGAATTCACCCCAATCACTTGGTGCATCACCTCATTTTAGCCACAAGGCCCAAAAATCAAGCTGGTTTATGATTCAAGTGGACTATACAATTAGAAACAATATATGATACATCCTTCTCCCAACCGTTTCCCTTTTTATGGTCTACCGGAATCATGGATGGGGCTGATTTTTTTCACCCTTCGGTTAAAATGGGGTAATATATCATTGATCAAGGTAGATTTGAAGTCAAATTTATGACACCCATCCATGCTTAAAAAATTCTCACATATGACTCATCGTGACATCACGTAAAATGCGTGTGTTAGCCCATTTTAGCTTTAGGATCTAAATATCAGCTTGGTCTTTAATCCAGGTGGGCCATACAAAGATAAACAGTAATGCTCACCCTCCAAATTATTTCCTTTCATGTAGTCGATCTGAATCAAGTATGGGATTGATTTTTGTGTCTCGAGGCCTCATCTAACAGTCCGAGTGGATTTCATATAATCATCATGGTGGGCCCTAAAAAAAATCAAGGGTGGAACTCTCAGGTCATTTTCCTTTGTATGTTCCACTGAATCATGAGCCGAGCAAAATTTTGGGCCCAACAGCTAAAATGGAATGATACACCTGGTGATTGGGTTAGATTTTACCTAAACATCATGGTGGGGCCCACCAATTTTAAAGTCGAATTTACTTTGATTTTCGTGCTACCAGCATCGTGGTAATTTTGTGGTAATGAGCTTGAAATCGCTTATCTGCCAATGGATTTTAAAATGTATGATTTAGTAGTAAATGGATTTTATTTACCATTGCTATACATCATTTCAAATAACCCCCGTACCTTTGCCTTTTACCACCTATTATCATTCTTTCTATGCTGCCGGACAACCTTTTAAGATAGAAAGTTCTACATAAAACGACTTAGGTGAAGGAGAAGAATTCTTTAATGTATGAAACTATAAGCATAGTTTCATGCATTCAAGCGTCCTCAAGGGGTCATTTAGCAACCTGGGAATGGATGTTGCTGGAAGTGGAAGTGGTAAATAGGAAAACTCTTATGCTTGACACCTTGAAAAATATAAGAAATAGATTCTTGTCAGAATCCAATTTTAGTAAAAGGCCAGTGTTGTTTTTTCAACTACTAGCGGGAGTTTAGCTTGCAAATTCCAGTAGATTGAATTTTTGTCAATTTTGAATTTTTTTTTCTAATTAGACCTTCCAAGGGAGTGAATTTCAAGTGCTCAAATACAACTTTTGAATTACATAGAATTTCATTCTCAATTGCTAAACATGACTTACAAAGCTTAAGCCTACTCGGATAGTGAGAAAACAAAAGAAAAGAAAAGTACAATGAATCAATGATACTCATGGATTACAAGAGAGCCATTGAAATGTGTTAGTATCTCGGTTTGTCAATAGTGTGAGACAAGAAGTCTTGAGTCGGTTGAGCCTCCATTGGAAGACATTGAAGACTGGAGATTTGAAAATTTTAAGCATTAAGGCTTGAAGACAACATGTAAATTGAAGTACCTTGATAAACCTAACATAGACCCCTTTAAGTTCCAAAGCAACCTATATCTAGATGATCCTTCTCCTATAGGTAAATCCTTGTTTGATCATTCTAAGCCTTAGCCTTAAAATCAACATGACAAGCAAGGCTCATAAAGATTCAAAGCTACCGGAAACCAGAAATCCAAACAATGATTTTTTTGAGAATTGTTGATCGAATTGACAGTCCATCGATCGAATTCGATTGATTGACACTATCCATTATAGATCTATTGGATCTTTTTCTTTATAAATCTAGCATCTGGATCTTTAAACAAATGATGGATTTTGGTTATTTAGAAGTCATAGTGTATTCCACTCTTCCCTATTACTCCTGGGCTCTATCCCAAAAAGATCACTGGCTTATTCTTAGTAATTCATCACTCTAATGAGTATTCCAAACTCCATTTGAAGAAGAATATGACATCTTATATTCTCTAAAGATTAGGCACAATCTTTATAGATAAACTCGTTGTTTATCATCCTTTGAAATACCTATCTAGGTGAATCCTTAATTTGAATCCAACGAAGTCGTTGCTTGTAGGAGATTCAACCAACCTATTTCTTACGTTACCTTGGCACTTCATAGGTACATCCTCAAGGTAGTTGATCGTTTAAAGTTGAAGAAGATGGACATTAAAGTTTAGGAGGTACATCCTCAAGGTAATTGATCGTTTAAAGTCAAAGAAGATTGACATTAAAGTTCAGGAGAATAAAAGAGAAGTTGATTTGAGTGTGGAGAAGCATTGATCAAGTATATCAAGAATGCGCATCAACGGGGCTCAATCTAAACAAGCAAGGTTTAATTAGAGTCCATTGTATATTCATTCCTTATGTAAGATTTGTTTGTGCACTGATTTGTGCACCTATTTATCAATCACGTGAGTCCATGTATCAGTGAGTCGGCTGAGTTCTTAGAAGCCGAAGACCAAAGACAGAAGAGGACAAGACACATCAAAGAGTGAAGAACAGGTAAATTGATATGCCTTGGTGACCTTAACTTTATATCTAAAACAACATAGCCTCTAGATGATCCTAACCTTAATTGATCATCCCTTAGCCTTAAAATCTTAATTGGAACATGATGAGATAGGCTAAAAGAGGTTTAAAGCTTTTATTAAATATACATTTGAAAACAACAGTTTTCGAGTTATCCTCGATTCCATCGACAGGCTCTTAATGGGTTTCGTTGAAATTAAAGGACTGCTTGATACAATCGAAGAAATAGTCCAATAACTAAATAGAAAAAACTTGGAATTTCTCTATGGGATTGAAAGTGAGCTCAATCCTATTAAAGGACCTTTAATCCTATTGAAGGGCTTTTCGATCATATCGAAAGAGCTATTAACTAGCCATTGCAACACAATTTTTATAAAATAGGCATTCAGTTCTTGGGTGTTGAGATAAGTTTTTAGTGCAAAAGAAACCTAGGTGATTCTCCACTTATATCACTCATCTTAAGCCTATAAACCAATGAGATCTAAGTCATCTTCTTGAGCTTTACCACTCTAATGAGGATTCTAACCTCCATGATGAAGATGAACTCGATCTCCACTACTTTCTAGACATTAGACACTAAGCGTATAAATATATCCATGTCTAAATACTCTAGGAAACCCATCTAATCAAATCCCCTTTGAAAATCAACTATCCATTAGTTGTACGAGATTCTACCATCCTCCCACCACATTGGTTACCTCATAGGGGCATCATATGTAAGGCGGTTGATCATAAGAGCTGAAACATTGACATGAACGATCAAGCAAGCAATTGAGAAGATGATTGAAGTACGAGAGAGCATCAATCAATCATCTCCATCAAAGCGTTACAAAGGGGCTCTATCTGACAAGTGAGTTGTTACTTGTAGAGTCCATTCTCACTCATTCCTTATATAAGATTGAGTGTAGAGTTTATGACCTAAACTCGAATAGGTTCTTGTGTAGGACTTGAGCTCTTATATATGGATAAATTCACTAGACACAGGTGTGTACATGTTAATCTCTATGAGGAGTCTTCGACGGGGGTGTACCTAGGGCCTTAGATTAAGACTGCTAGTGGTTGTTGGTTAGTCGATAGAAAACCAGTAAAGTCTCTTATGGGAGTCACTGACATGGGTGAAAAGGTATTTCTGCAACACGAAAGTATGTGCGTAGGTTAGTGGTTAGCCTAGGATAGACTATTGTAAACATAAGGGGTGAACCTATTAAAAACTCTTAAGATAGTGAATATCGGTATACTCGAGGAGTGTGCGTTCACTAAGAGTGGAGTAGAAAAATGGAACCACTATATATGCTTGTGTTTGTGATTATCATTTGAGCACAATCCTATTCATGCTTATGATTTTGATTAGTTAAATAATATGAATACTTGAATTGGGTTGTATGCTAAACACTTAACTTATAAGTATAAATAAGCTCACTAGTTTTATATACTAGTTGCTTAATTGTTGCATCTATTGTAATCTATATGATTGGACTCACTTTGGCTTGGAAGCCTAAGTATTAATTTGCCTTATTAGTTTTAATTAATAAATTATATTAATTAGGTAAAGAATTTTAAAGTGGTCCTATTCACCTCCTTCTAGGACTTAACCGTAATTCTAAGCTCTACTAAGCTTCTACACGTGTCATGGTAGACAATTCATGTAATTTTAGGATCGAGCATAGAGTTTCCAAACCAAACTCGAATAGGTTCTCATGTAGGACCGACACCGACACGGGTGTGTACATGTTCCACCAACATAGGTGTGTACATGTAGGTTCTTGTGTATGACCGCTACGAGACACGGGTGTGTACGTGCTAGTATCCATGGGAGTGTACATAGGTCCTTGGATTAAGACCACATAGGTTGTTAGTTAGCCAATAGAAAAATAATTAAGTCTTCGAAGGAGCTGCTAACACGAGTATATATGTGTTCTACCGATACAGGTTTATACGTGTTCCACCGACATGGGTGAGCATGTGTTCCACTGACATGGGTGCATACGTGTAGGTTAGCGGTGAACCTATTGAAAATCATTGTAAAGGTTTATGGTGAACTTAAAAAATACCAATGAGATAATGAAATATAGTACACTAGAGATTGAGTGCGTCCGTCGAAAGTGGAGTAGGTACTTAACCAAATCACTATATATCCTTGTGTTTGTGATTGTTTATGTGGTTGAAATTCTATTTATACTTGTAGATGATATGTGTATATGAATGCATGGAATAGATTATATGTTAGACACTTGACTTAAATCAGACACAATTGATATTTTCACAACTCACCTCTTAAACTACTTTGCACAATTAGTTAAATCTTGTGTAGTCTATGATCTTGGATCATTTAGCCTTTGAGGCTTAATTGAATTAAAATAGGTAAATATTTTAAATTGGTCCTATATGATGTATATCGACAACATCCATTTGCTGGACGTGTGGGGCCCACCTTAATGTATGTATTGTATATTCACACCGTTCATCTCTGGACAGTGCCATGTGGGGCCAACCATGATGTATGGGTCTTATCCACACTGTCTAGCACTCTGGACAGTGGGACCCACCTCTATGTATGTGTTGTATATTCACGTCGTCCATTTGCAGGGCCCACCCTGCACGTGTGGGGTTGGGGCCCACCTTGACGTATGTATTGTATATTCGCATTGTTTATCCTTGGATGATGGTGCATGGGCCCACCACATTGTACGTGTTTTACCCAAGTTGTCCATTTGGTGGGGTCGATCTGAATTGTACAGGCCCACGATGATAAATTCGTGACCCAATTGATGCATGTTTTGCCTCAGCCATCCAGCCCTCGAATGTCCAGATTGACTGACTGTTGCTGGCCCAAAAATTCCAACAGCAGACCCACCTGCTTGTATGATATACACCACTATGTTGAACAGAATTTAGGCCCCTTTGATGCCTTGTTAGGCCCACCTTTCATCTGATTGTACAAGGGCCAGATTGCCCAGATTTTCTGGATGTTAATGGGCCAGATGGACTGAATATCTAGCCTTAGAATTCTCATAGTGAGGTGTTATCCATCCATTATGGTGGACTATATGGGCTAATTTGTAAACCACTATGTTGAGTATATTGTACACTTGGCCCAGCTATATTTTTGGAGCCTATGGGTTGCCTAAAGAGGCCCACCATGTTGGATATGCTTGACATAGCCTGCCTCAGTACTTTTCTGGGCTCTAGCCTACCCCATGTGGCCCACCTTGATGTATGTGGGCTATGGGATGACCCAAGAGGCCCAATATTGATGTATGAGAAAATATGAGTGAAACTCATTTATTTTTCAGCCATTATGAGGGTTACGGGTTGTTTCATTAGGCCCTTGTGTGAGGCCCATTGTGAGGCAGTAGACACCCCACCCAGGCTAATATCTTGAGAAAACTAAGACAATCCGGAAACCATGATCATATCCTAAACCTAATCATAATCCTAACCTGAGCCATTATGAGCCATTATTTAAGCCAGACCATGTCCAAAATCGGTCCACTTCTTGGGCCATTTTCGGGTAACAATCAAGCCAATTTCGAGCCATTTTGAGCCAAATATCCAAAAACGAGCTTTGGGCCACTATCCTGGCTATAAATAGGTCCACCGGTCAAACCGCTGGAGAAACTACCGCTTTATCTCAAAAAAAATATACGAAGCCCACACGCTCGAGCCCGGCCTAGGCGGCAGTTTGACTACCGCCGACAGTACTCAAATTACCGCCACTCGCAAGGCTCATGTGTCCTCTAAGCAACAGTTGTCCCAACGTCCGAAAATCAGCTTTAACCCCCTATCCAACCTTATTTACGGTTTTACCAACTCCAAGAGCTAATGAGAGCATGCCACATAACATTCCTCTCCCCTCAACCAATCACGAGTTGCCATATCAACTTTTGCCCCTTACCTACCTACTAATTACAGCAATGTCATTGGAGAAGGTTATACATAGCCCTCTCCCCCTTCACATTTGACACACAACAAAGAGAGCCTAAAATTCAAGTGAGGGAGAGGGAGAGAGAGGAAGAGAGTGAGGGTGAAGAGGAGCTCCTAAGCCTCCAAGTTTAGATTTTTTAGCTCCCTTTGAACCTCATCTCGACCTTCCTAACCCCACAAGCCTAGCCCGGATTGATCATGGTGCAGTCCATGTCTTACCCTACTCAAGATCGAGCCAAAGATCTTTCCATTTTTATATATAAGCATTCATCATGACATCTATTTCCTTCTCGACCCCCCTGCTTCTCTAGATCTCTAGTGAACGTATGCTCTGTGACTTGCCGTAAATCGGATCTTGTCACATCACAAATTCTTAGCGATCTAGTCCACTTTTCTTTACCTTTTTTTCATTGGCATCATCACATCCGCCTTCTAGACACACCGTTGGACGTTTGCTTTGTGGCTTATCGAAATCTTCAATCTTGTCACATCATAAATTCGCGTGTATGCCTAGTCCCATCTCGATCATAACATTTATCATCTCTTGAGATTATTTTCCACACCAAGCAGAGACCGTACCTTTGTATGGGCAAAGAGGGTACCTAACACCTTCCCTTTTTGTAATTGAGGTCCCTTACCCGGAATCCTTGATCGTAGACCAGGAGTCATTCTAAGGTAGGAGAGTCTTTGAATTTCTCCAACCTTACGTATTTCGTAGGTTCTAACCGACTACGTGATTATGAGATTAATTGGCTAGTGACGACTCTAATATCCACAAATTAGCCTAATCACGCCCACCACGAAGATAAACATTTAAATTAACATGAGTGCCAATTTCTAGTGTCTACAGAATGACGAATCTACTAGGGATTTGCTAGCTCGCACTAGCTAAGACCCAACTCGAAAGTGTGTGGAACTTTAATCTCAAGGGACATCATCATTGCATTCATACAAAAAAAAAAAAAAAAAAAACTTCTTTGGCTTACACTTGTCTGGGCATCAATCCTAGCCACGACTACTCGATCCCATGCAGCTATGGTTACCCATGAAGAAGAGTTGACAGATCTGCTAGCTTCTGAAGCATCAGCATCAGCACTGGTACCGACACCTCCAATAGCTCCAACAGACTCACCAACTACTGCAGTCATGAATGAGATGACCCAAAGTTTCCGTGCACTACAAGAGATATTGCTTCGCCTAGTGTCAGGCGTCATACCAAGCATGCAGGCAACATAGCCTAGTGTGCAAAACAGCTTAATCACGAAAACTCCTTTTGCTTTCTTCCTCATTCCTCCAGTAAATCATGTTCTCCCTCTTCTTACAAAATTAGCCCAACATACAAGCGGGTGCAACCCTCCCGCACATCTTCCTTCTAATAAGAGATCCAACCAATTCCAAGGGGCAAAACCCCTCTCGACTGATCCCTTTGAAATTGAAGAGCTCCGAGAGCAATTGTACAATGTGTAGAGAAAGCTATGGAAGCAGCAAGGGGTGGATCTTCCATCCGCCAAGTTCAGGGATCTTTGCCCCTTCCCTAATGCAAAGGTACCTCAAGACTTCGAGGTACCAAAATTCAACAAATACAACAGTATAAGGTGTCCTATGGACCACTTAAAGGAATTTTGTGGAGAGCTTAATACTCTGGCAGGTAATAATGGAGCGTTGATCCATTTGTTTCAAAAATAGTTGAAAGGCAATGCGTTAGATTGGTACACATCATTAGAGTACCATTGAATTAAGACTTGGGAACAACTTTCTCAAGCTTTCATTGATCGTTTCGTGTACAATCTTAATATAATGCCCAAAACGGAGGATCTTGCTGCCTTAAGGCAGATGAATGATGAGTCATTGTCAGCTTATGTTGGATGGTGGCGGGCCATGGCCGCCAGAATGAAAACACCCATTGATGATGAGGAACAAATTTACATGATCATCCACTCGGCAAATTCGAGTATCTCAAGATATCTCGTATCATATCCATATACCAACTTTACCCAACTCATCCGTGTTGGGGAACGAGTCGAAGCCGGAATAAGGACTGGGACGATCTCCCCTTGGTGGCCTCGTTAAGCCTCCCCAGTACAACAAATAATGGAAGGAAGACCTACTAGATATGAGAATGGTAATAGAAGTGTTCTTGACCTCCATCTAATAGAAGAAGACAATCTCGTTGCCTATACCTAAGGTGCTCAATTCGCTCCTCAAGAGGGACAATGGCAACAACAACAGCAAGGGGAGATTCCTCAATACCCCAATCATGGTCAACAGATGAGGATGGCCTGAGAACCTAGGTAGTTTACACCGATAGTCCAAACTTACAGTGAGATACTAGCCATGCTAGTCCAAAGGCAAATACTTACTCTGTTATTGCCTAGGTCCCCACCAAACCCTTTGTCACCAAACTATAATAAGAATGAGTACTGTGCATACCACCAATCCTGAGGCTACACAACAGACTATTGTTTCACCCTGAAGCATGCAGTCCAAGATCTAATTGACAACCAAATGATTGTGGTTACCTCTCCTGTTGTTGCCACCACCAATTACACTCCAGAATCCCCTGCCACTGTATCAAGTAAGCATCACCTCATTGGACACCCCTGCCATTAATATCATTCAGGGAGAATCGCCTTGCCATCTAGTCCAATGTATCCATTCAATCATTTCCAGTCCAACACCAATACTTCTAGTTCTACAAGGGACATGCCCATCCAATCCAATCTCTGCACTCTTAAATATGCAAGGGGCATCTCCAGCCGGTCCAATATCTATGGCCTCATAGCCACCCCCTATCAATCCAATCCATATATTCTTTGTCTTACAAGGGGCACCACCTGCCTATCTGGCCCCTACTCTAATCCTCATAATCCAAGAAAAAACTTCCTCCCCGATCAACATACCGCATGCCCTAGCAAAATTAGGGCCTAACTTTAATCATGTAGTAACTTTTCAGGAAGGACATTCTGGTACTCAAAAGGATTTACCTACCTTTACTCAATCTACAATCCTTCAAGAGAAGAGTCTAGGACGAGTGGTTCTCACCACTAGAAGAAAATCAAGGAAGAGATTAACGTCAAGATCTTGATTAGCCCCAAAGCATCAACCATTACTTTTCAGGTCTTTGACATCACAGCTTCATTTCATCTCCTCCCTGATATGTCTTGGATCCATAGAGTCAAGGCTCTCTCTTCGACTCTTCACTAAAAGGCCAAATACATTTTCGGAGACAAGGTGCTGACCATTCTGGATGATCCCGAACAAATCTTTCTGATTAAAGTAATCAACCGTCAAGAGCTAGATATCCTGATCATAGACATACAATGCTCCGATGAGGATATCCCATACCATAGTCTCGCGTTCGAGACTGTGAATTGCATGCCTCTTGCATGTCCCATCGGATCAAACTATGTCTTCCCTTCAGTCTAGCATGAACATTTTTATTATCAGCTCAAATATCAAGAAAATGCAGGCATGACAGGACTAGGATATCAACCTCCTGAGGGTGATGTACCAAAGCACAAATGGACCGGAGGAGGGTAAAATCAGTAAGAGGAGGATGATCCCTTCATCCACACATCAATAAGATCTATCAAGGAGGGGATCATCTATCCGGTGGGAGAGCCAAGATCCACTGTGGAGGATCAGATGAGCAAAATGAGCCCAACTAGGCTATTTGGAAATGACTCGGGCAAGGGGCAAGAATTGCCCCTAATTGATTGGACCATAGTTTGGATCCCACATGAGCTGAAAGAATCCAAAGAGTCACAATACATCAAGGATGAGCTGAGGAAAGTGACATCTAACACAAACTCAGAAATCAATCTCAAACTCATCACGACATTTGGGCATGACAATGAGGGCCCACCTACTGATCTGTCTGACCCTGACTCCTAAGGGGAGGGAGTGAAGGGCAATAGCTGGTTCACAATCCCCAAGATGACACAATAAAAGAAAACAATGTTTGTCTCCTCGAACAGAATCAGGCAATCCTTAGTTCACATCACCGTCTTTCTAAAAAAATCTTTAAAAAAAATATAAAAATCAGAAAATTCTCAAAAGCCAAAAACATTAGATATTTTCAAAATGCCAAAAAAATTTAAATACTTGTCAAAATGCCAAAAAATCATATATTTGCGAAAAATTTTATAAAAAAAAAATAACAGAAATTTCTCAAAACACAAAAATAATAGAAAATCTTTCAAAACTTACAAGTAATAATGTGCCAAATACGTCTGTTACAACACCCAAGTTTAACGTCGACTCATATGATTTCAATCTAGAGTTAGACTTTGTTCACTCCCCAAGTGCAGGGTTGTGATATAATAATAACTCGGTAAGACCGAGGTCGAATCCCAAGGGACTGAAACTTGTACGTTATCTAAAACTAACTAGAACTAGAACTAGATTAATATGAATTCTAAATCAAGTAGAAATTGTAAAATAATTGTAGGTTAATTAATCTAAAACGTAGGAGATATCAGAGAAGGGTAACTAGGGATTCAGAGGATCCACTTGTAGAGATCAGGGAGATCTTACACTTGCTTCACGAATCATGGAAGTTAAACTGAACTGCCGTTGACATAGTTTTAAAGAGATGAAAGGTATATGAATTAGAATGGATTTCATCACCAAACCATGCCCAGGAGATTATGGCAAACAACAGAATTAAACTAATTACCAACCAATCAACATGCTATGAAGGTTAGGAAGGGTACCGTCATCCGACCATGCCCAGGAGACGATGGTGAACAACAGGGCTTCCTGACGTCATAAACATAAAAAGAAAAAGGAAATATTCAAAGCCATTGCAGACCCACTATAATTTCAGTCACAACAGACCATTAAAGACTAAAAATATTTCCATATTAATCAAACTAAAATCAATGTCAATTCATATATTAAAATTAAATTAAAATCTTAGAATCTCCCATCTCACTACAAGCTTCACCCCTTAGCCCTAGCTAAGGGGTTTCAGCCTGACATGGATGGACTAATCATCTTAAAAGAAGAAAAAAAACAAAAACAGAGAATAAAACTAATAAATAGGAAAACACTCTCTCCCTGTCTCTTTTTCTGCTTCACGTCTGCCAAGCTCCAGTCGTTCTTCCCCTCTTCACGTCCCAACTCTCCTCCTTTTTATAGTCAAGGACACCCTGGAGCAGGGGTTCCGCACTCCTCTTTATGCAGCCCTTTATGCAGATAAGCTTCCTGCGCAAACTCTATTTCTCGCGACAAGAAACTCACAAATGGCTCCATTTGTACTGAAGATTAGGACGCTGATTGTCCCGATTATTGCATCTACCATCATGACTAGGGTCAAGCCTGACTGGGGCTTCAATTGGACGGTTCAGATCGCTGATCCGATCTCGTTATGGGTCACATAACTCCACGGTAAATCCAGATTTTTCGAATGTGCGTACCCTTACGCAGGTTACGCTGATATGTTCGGTGGGCCCCATACTAATGTTTTTAGAGAAATCAACCCCGTTAATTGGATTTCTGGCGAAATTTCGGTCAGAAAGGAGTGGTTTTGGTCGCTTTTGGTGTGGCCCACTGTCTTAAATATTTCTGCCATTCATGCTGCGTTTGACGGTGGAAATCACATTATTGCGTGTATTGGTCAGAACAGACACCTAGGTGTGGGTTACACCCCCCCTATGGATGCAATAGACGGTCCAGATTTCTAAATTTTGAGACGTGTGGGCCCCGCTACATGAAAACGGCGGACGCTGGCGTGTCCGCTGTTTGAAACAGAGATGGAGAGTGACTTACGTCAGTCAGCTCAACGCTGACTGACTGAGGCTTTTGTGGTGCACGGCTGGCGTGGTGCATGCACAGCCCCATATGGGGTCCATCATGATGTATGTATGCAATCTGCTCCGTCCATCCATTTTGTCATATCATTTAAGCCGTCGATACCAATTTCGAAGCGTATCCAAGTCTCAGGTGGGCCCCAAATCACAGATTCATAGGCTGATTTGTCTGTTTGACCACTTTTACAGGGTTCCAATGGGTGAAAATTGACGTGTACGGTTAATTTATGGTCCCCAGGCCCTGTATAAATTTTGGAGTTGGACGGATGGCGGGAACCACGTGATCTCGCATTCCGTATCAATTTTGGGCTACTTAAGTTTCAGTTTCTCAATTTTCGCAGATCTCTGGCATGTGCATTCATCGATCTCGATCTCATAGAGTCTGTCCCTTGCCTTGGTGATCATCAGAGCGTTAAATCCAAGCTTTTAGCATTCTTTTTCAGCTCAAGCTCCTAAATTCAATCTGCAGCATAAACACGATTAAATCAGCAGTTAAACAATATTATGTTCGTAAATCCAGACAATATTTGGGGTCTAATATGTAATATTTGAGCCTCAACACAATCCACAACCAGCATTTTGCTAGTCCCAAGCAAAGTATGCGAACAATAAGTTAAGAATTACAGGACAATTTTAATAAACTCGAGTGATTTTTGAAAAATAATCCAGATACTAGAATTCTAATATTCATAAATGTTGGGCATTATTTTCTCCTGAACTCAAGTGTACGGTAAAACTTCATAGTCAATTTCAAAATATTAATCCATCAATCAGAAAAATTCTAAACATTGAGTTCCATGGGTGTATAGTTTAATCTCGACTTATCAGTATTAAGATTCGCTTCTCTATTTCAGGATGTCATTGGGAATCAACAAGAGAATTCATGATAACTAAAATTTATCTCACAAATCATTCTTTTCAGTTTTTCAGCTTTTGATTGATTTATCCATTAAAATTAACACTAAGGAGGGGAATCAAATCCTCACCTATAGGGAGCAAACCTATGGTTAAGACCGTACACCCAACCTTTTTCAACTGTCATTCTTGGAGAATTATCCCTCACTTATAGGGAGCAAACTTATGGTGAAAATTATACGCCCAACTCTTTCAAAGGTTTTTTTTTTTTTTTTTTCATATCGATCCTGTAAGGAAAATGTTCCAGGTTAGTTCCTTTTATGCTTAATGATTACCAAGTTAATCCTTCAATATCGAACTGAAATCTTAATGTGGAAGCTAGATGTGACATGTGAAATCATGATTCAATCAATGTTTACAACCTCTAATTATGGATTAACAATTCAACTTAACTATGAAATTTAACAGACACTGAATCCAAGATTCATAAATTACCAACATCACGTGTCGTGAAATTCTAAATTAGGGATATCTGTCAAAATCACTTTGAATTCATAGGAATTTTCAAAAAAATTTAAAAATTTTCACAATTTTGCTCAAGACCAAGAAAAACACTGATTAGGAAACCTGATCTCTCACCCCCAACCAAAAATCTACATTGTCCTCAATGTAAAAGATATATGAGCATGCAATGTACATGGGACAATGAAAGTAAATGAGAAGTGATGGGAGGATAGTACCTGGATAACGAATCGAGAGAGATTTTTCAAGAGATCGCTGGGAGAGAGCAGGTTAATATGAGAGAGAAAGTAAAATAAAAATAATAAAAATAAAATCCTACCTATACCACTTTCGCAGGTACTCTCGATTGCATTTAGCGTATGCAACAAGCCTTTAAACCCCTAGGTTATCCCTAGTGGACGAGTTGTAGTCTCGTAAGGGTTTGTAGTAATGTTACCCACAAACATTGAACTAGAAAAATGAAAGGGAATGAAAAGTTGGGTTGCCTCCCAGGAGCGCTAAATTTACCGTCTTTGGCCAGACAAATAAAGAAAACTACCCTAGTCTTATGAAAATGATAAATCTACCTATACCTCCATCAGACTAAGAGATCAATCCTGGTAAACAGGATCAGTCAGAGGCATGGACATGTCCTCTGAATCAAATGTCTCGACAAATGCTTTTAATCAATGTCCATTTACTTTAAACTCCTTATCATTGTCGGGATCTCTTATCTCAACAGCCCCATGAGGATAAACAGTAACAACAATGTAAGGGACGGTCCAACGAGATCGAAGCTTACCTGGAAAGACATGTAGTCGAGAGTCATACAAAAGGACTTTCTGACCTGGCATGAATGATTTTCGTAGAATATGTTGATCATGAAATGCCTTCATTCTTTCCTTGTAAATTCTCAAGTTTTCGTACGCATCGTTTCGGATTTCTTCAAGTTCATTTAATTGAAGTTTGCGTAGCGAGCCAGCGTTGTCCAGATTGAAATTTAGATTTTTGATCGCCTAGTATGCTTTATATTCCAACTCCACAGGCAAGTGACATGCCTTCCCATAGACAAGTCTAAAGGGAGACGTTCTAATAGGAGTTTTAAAAGCAGTACAGTATGCCCATAAGGCATCGGTCAATCGGGTTGACCAATCCTTACGATCAGGGTTAACCGTTTTCTCTAGAATATGTTTGATCTCCCTATTAGAAATCTCAGCTTGTCCATTGTCTGTGGATGGTATGGGGTGCTCACCTTATGAGAGATACTGTATTTCTTCATTAAGCTCTTGAATGGTCTATTATAAAAGTGTGAGCCCCCGTCACTAATGATAGCTCAAGGCATTCCGAACCGTGACAGGATGTTTTTTTTCAAAAATTTAATGACCGTGCGATGGTCATTGTTACGGCACGGAATTGCTTCAACCCATTTAGTGACATAGTCTACAGCGAGCAAAATATACAAATTTCCAAAGGATTGGGGGAAAGGTCCCATGAAATCAATGCCCCATCAATCAAATGCTTCTATAATAAGGATGGGATTCAAGGGCATCATATTTCGACGGGACAATGCTTCTAATTTTTGACAACGCTCACAAGCCTTGCAAAACTCATGAGTGTCCCTGAACATAGTGGGCCAGTAAAAGCCACACTATAGAATCTTGGTCATGGTCTTTTTAGCAGAAAAGTGACCACCACAAGCCTATGAGTGACAGAAGGAGATGACACTCTGATGCTCATCGTCTGACACACATCTCCTTAGGATTTGGTCTGGGCAATATTTAAATAAATATGGATCGTCCCAAAAAAAGTTGCGCACCTTAGTAAAGAATTTCTTCTTATCTTGTGACGTCCAGTGTGTCGGTATGGAACCTGTAGCAAGATAATTAGCAATATCAGCGAACCAAGGTGAATGGGAGACTCTGAACAGTTGTTCATCAGGGAACATGTCATTAATATGGGTCGTCTCAAGAGAATCGGAGGTATTAAGGCGAGAGAGGTGATCGGCCACTACGTTCTCTACTTCCTTTTTATCTTTAATTTCCAAATCAAATTCTTGGAGTAAAAGGATCTATCGTATCAGGCAGGGCTTAGAATCATTCTTAGAAAGAAGATACTTAAGTGCCGCATGATCTGTGTAGATAATTGTAACACCCCGTGTTTTCAGGACCAGAGTACATGACTCGTTTCCTCAAAAACCCGAGTGTTAACCTTAAAGGATGGTCAAATTCAAGTGTATTTATTTATTTATTTATTTATTTTATCAGAGTAAGCATATGAGCGTAGAATAGACAAATCAACATAAAGAAAAAATTTTATTTCATTTAGAATATACAAGTGGTTGCCCATAATGACTTATACAAACCAATGTCACAGAATTTAAACAAGTGCAAGATTTACAAGATTCAATACATGAAGAATAACAGAAAGCATATAAATGTAAGCCACAAGATCATGCAGCTCCTCCAGTCATATACGGTCGTGCATCCATGGCACCTGTGCATAGCTCCTCATCAAGTCTAAACGTATACATCATCTGGGTCACCTGTTCTACCTATACGGTTGTATATTTGATGGATGAGTGGCTAGCTCAGTGTGAATTTCTCTCAAGATTACACACCGCCGTATTAGGTAAGCATAGTTATAAAATGACAAAGCAATCAAAACAGTACATGATGCAGTCTTTTTAAATGCGTGGATGCATGAATGCACATCGGCTTGGGGATGCACATTCAGCCGGACTTGGGCTCGTCGCCCATGCAATCATCGACCTGGGAAAATCATCCAGTCGAACAGGGGTCGATAGTCGGTGGTTTGGGAGCTAGCGAAACGATACTCCAAAAATCCTAAGGGCACGTGCTACAACATCCAGAATTAGCCACTCATCATCGCCAACATGCTATGAATGCATGATTAGTCAAACCGTTATTAGTCCAGTTACAATCAGCCAATTTAGGTAAGCTCAAGGTCACTACGGGGAGCTCAGAGCCCAGCGTAGGCCGACGGCTTGGGTATAGTGTCCCATTACCACCATCCCTGGCCCATGAGACTACCATCTTAGGATGTTTAATGAAAACTCATCGACTAGTGGCCAATCATATTACAACATATAGGGCTTACCATCGCCTAGTTGCACAGTATAAAACATCGAACCCATACAGGAAAAATATCAAAACAAAATCACGTAGGGCGAGTATCAAAATATGTCACATATGACACAAACAAGCCACATAGGCAATTATCAAAATAAGCCACGTAAGGCGAGAATCAAAACCATGCGATGAAAGACCATCCTTGAAAATCATTGGATACAACAACCCTAGATGGTAGGCCCACATCAATGATCCATCTAAACCACCACTCAATAACCACTAGATCGAAGGCCCATTGTAATCACCATCAATCAAGTTACATCCCAAGTATGGGTGTACATTTATAGGTAAAAAAATTTCACTAATGTACTAGTTTAAGTTCCATAAGCAATCTATAAATAATCCACAAGCATGAATAAATACGCAGGATAAACATTAAGCATGTGATATAGCAATTCAATTACACAAGTGAACATTAGATGGAGATAGCCATTATCAATTTGTAAAACTATAACTTAAGCTAATGGAAAAAATGAAAAGTTTAAGGGGAAGAATCATCACCTTATATTTTGAACTGCCTACCCGTGTCGCTAAAGAATGCATGTTTCCTTAGAATCAAACCCTATCATGAATTGTAAAGTTATACTGTTAGATTCAAGCTTTATTTTTTGTCAAAGTCTTAACCTAGGGTTTGGATTACCTTGGTTTTAGGGTTTCTCTCATGAGTCTAGGTCTAGACTTGGACCTTGGGGTTTGGACCCTAATTAGTTGTACAATTAATTAAAGGGTTAATTTAATAGTTACAAGGTGCTTATTAACATTAATGATTCCATTAATATTAGCCAATCATAATCGTCATGATAACGACAACTAGTATAGGCCATTACCAACGGTAATATTTAAGGATGGTAATTAAAATATTTTTATTTAATAATTGTAATTATGTTTATAGTATTTACCATCGATGCAAATAGTCTACCAATGGCCTATCATGTCTATATTAAAAATTATTATAGTAATAAGGGTGGTAGTTGTAAAGGCCTGAAGTTTATCCATAGCTAAGGCCTGAATTAGGCCTCACACATGGGCCTATACTCACCACAATGGGCCTAACACAATATAATGGGCTTTGTATGTACACAAATGGGCTTCTTAAAGCAATGAGGCCCACAACACAAAAATAAATGGGCAGTGTGTGTAACACACAAACATCATGGTGGACTTAACATAAAAAGAATCAGGTCAATATGTGACTTATATGGGCCGTACCAAGCACAACAGTTAGAGTTTATTCGTCATTAAAGCATTCAACATCATTTGTTGGGCCCACCAAGTTAGGGTTCACAAATCCAACCCATCCATTATGTGTGTCCCACTAGGTTAATGGGTCAAACCAAGTTTCAGGTGCATCCGGATCTCAGATGAACCCCAGCAAGTGCTTTTATACAGTTTAGCATGTCTTCACAAGATTGCAGATGGTGTGGGACACCTGAGCTCTATGTACGGCTGATTTTTGGAGGCACCCCATATATAAAGGGGACCCATCAAATAGACGGTACTGATGTTCAACACACATCATGATAGGGCCTGTGGTGGGAGTCATAGTCCTAGCCAAAATTTCCATGCGTCCTATGGACGTTTACGTGCATGCTCCATGCATATTTTTTTTTATTTTTTTTTATAGGTGGGGCTTGTCTGAGGAGGATCTACTCCGTTGGTTGGGTTTCAGGCTCAGGATAGGTCCAATGGGTCCAATATGAATATGTCGTGACCCACCGAAATATCACAGCAGGCCCCAATGATTTACCACTACTAAGTTAGTCTTTCTGTTAGTGTGGCCTACCAGAGGGTTAGGTTGGCTTCATTTTTCAGGTCTACGCCTAAAATGAGATGGAAAATGGGATGGACGGTGGAAACATAACATACATCTAGGTGGGGTCCCACTTCAAGCAAAATGGATTGACAGTGTTAAATAACACATAACTGAGTCAGACCCATGTAACTTGGTAACGTAGCCGTCTTACTGTTGAGGCCACAGATGGACGGCATGGATGAGCTGCCACATCAAGGTGGGGCCATATATGTGGCCCACCAACTATGGTACGGTGGGGGGGGGGGGGGGGGGGGGGGGGGGTCCACCTGCTGACATTGTGTGCGGCCCGCTACATTTGTGCAGGGCCTAAAACCAAGGCAGCCCACCTGTTTTGGGTGAGGCCCACCTGCATTTGGCAAGGCCCAGTTGCATCTGGTGAAGCCCACAGGCACTTCTTCCTTGGTTTGCAACATGCACAACACCCAACCTAACGTGAAAACGATCCCTGCTTCAGCCGTTTTGGAGACCATTTCCGGCTCTGATTTTCAGCTCAACCACGACTCTTTTCCCGGCCGTTTCACACTCACGTCAATGCCCGAATGGTGGCATGGTGACTACCACATCTCTTAGCCAAAGAACAGTTCGATCAGGGCCGTTTTCATGCCGAAAAATGGCCGTTTCTCAGTCCGATTTTTAAGGTGTGCAGCAGCTCGACAGAGCTCGATTTTTAGGCTGTCCTAGAACTCAGTCTTAACTACTTCCTAAGGCCATTTATATGTCACTGCTAGGTCCAAAAACAAGGCCATACTTGGGCCGGTTTCGACCCCAAAACAGTGCCTGAACGTAGGCCACCATCGACACCAAAACAGAGCCTGTTCTTGGCCCTGTGTATGGTTCCTGCTGCGGGTGTTTTTCAGCTACGAATAGGGCTCTGTTTGGGAGTTTGTTTCAGGTGCAGGAGAGGTGTGGTGGAGCTTTAGTCCCAGTTCATTTTAGAGTTCCTAGATAAAGAAGTTTTACCTGGTGCAGTTGGGTCCGGCCCAGTCTTGGTTTGTCACGCACGCACCCACCACCCTCACCTTCTTCCTCTCTTCTCTCTCACTTTCCTTTTCTCTCTCCCACTCAAGTGGTGTGGCCGTGGGCTCACACTGACTTGGCTCGGTCCGTTCTCATGGACTGAACTGGGACAGTGAGTGCGAGGCTCACCTTCCTTCTTTCTGCTTTCTCTCTCTCTCCCTCTGTTCTCTTTATTTCCTCCCTTCCTCACCACTCTATCCGTGTGAGATTTGAGAGGGTTGGACGTCCCCATTTATAAGCAGGGAGAGGGACTTTCAATGGCTAGGATTGCTTGGGATTGAACGTCCGAGATTGAGGGTGAGGAGTGCACGCGGATCGTGCCAGCTGGAGTGGACAGTTGCCATTTTCAGTATTTTTGTGTTTTTGGGCTGTTTTACGCTGGTTCTCGTGTGCCTACATGTGATAAAATTCAATTCTGTTAGTTGGGTTTTAGTCAGCTCTACCTCCTTAATCAAATGGACGGTTTGGATCATTGAGATGACCCCTCATGGTGGGCCATTTCTTGATCAACGGGGGAGGGAAAAACACGAGCCGTGTTATAAATGGCAGCGTAGGGGGAGAATTCCCATTTTTGGGAAATGGCGGGTTTCTGACCACGCATGCCATTCGGTGTGCTGCTAGTGCACACGCACTGTGTGGACACTCTAAATCTAGAGGTGGGGACCACCGACTCCTTACCAAATCTACTTCATCCATTGAGTTCTAGAAGCTCCACCAACAGACCTTGGCCGTTGATCAGACTGATCTAAGGTCTAGGTGGGCCATACGGGTCGATTCCTAGTTCTAACGGTGGATTCTCATTAATCTAATGGTCGGATTGATCCGAGATCAAATGTCAATGGTTAAAAGAATCCAATGGACCATTCAGGCTAGAAGTTAATTGTTAGATTGTGGGTTATGTGACCTATTACAAATTAACTATCATGCTACAATACTTGTAATATCATTATTTACTTTTATTATTATTATTATCATTATTATTATATATACGTATCAGATTGTAAATTGGCTGATTGTGTGTGTGTTATGTCTTAAATATTTATATAAGTCATTAAATTGTTTGAAATATATTATTTATTATAAGCTTATCCAGTATATTTTATTTTCATGTATTACAAATTTTGTAGCTTGTAATTTATATTAATGATGTTGTAAATATATGTACATAATGTGGATTTTAGTTACATATCATTTTAATATGAAACTTGAATATTTATAAAATATATGAACAACATTTCATAACATATATATATTTAGGTTATATTATTTCTCTTTTTTTATATTATTATTAAATTAAATTAAATGGTAACACTCGAGTACTGAAAAGTACGGGGTGTTACAATAATGATTTTGGATCCGATCATTCAGGATCTAAATTTGTCCAAAGCAAACACTACGGCTAAGAGTTCCTTTTCCGTAGTCGAGTAGTTCACTTGGGCAGGATTTAGAGTCCTACTTGCGTAATGAATGATGTAAGGTCGCTTATCTTTTCTCTGGCCTAGAACCGCTCCAAGAGCATAATCAGAGGCGTCGCACATAAGTTCAAAAGGCAAGCTCCAATCGGGTGACTGCATGATAGGTGCAGTGGTTAGCATGCCCTTAAGCTTAGTGAAAGCTTCTTGGCATTGATCAGTCCACTCGTATGGTGTATCCTTTTAAAGAAGATTACATAAAGGACGAGAGAGGAGACTAAAGTCCTTTATGAATAGTCTATAAAACCCTGTGTGTCCTAAGAAGGATCGCACGTCTTTGATGTTCTTAGGTAGAGGTAGGTTAGAGATAAGATCGATCTTTGCCTTATCTACCTCGATTCCTTTGGACGAGATGATATGTCCAAGGACAATTCCCTTTTGAACCATGAAATGACACTTCTCCCAATTAAGTACCAAATTCTTTTCTTCACATCTTTTCAGCACACATTTAAGACTCTCTAAGCACTCGCTGAAAGATGAACCGAAAATAGAGAAATCATCCATGAAAACCTCTAGATATTTCCCCACCATGTCAGAAAAGATACTCATCACGCATCGTTGAAAGGTGGCAGGGGCATTACATAACCTGAACGGCATCCTTCTGTAAGCAAAGTTATCGTAGGGACATGTAAATGTGGTCTTTTTCTGCTCCTCAGGGGCGATTTCAATCTAATTATAACCTAAATACCTGTCAAGGAAACAGTAATAGGAATGACCAGCTAGCCTTTTCAAGATTTGATCAATGAAGGGAAAAGGAAAGTGGTCTTTCCTCGTGACGGTATTTAGCTTCCTGTAGTCAATGCACATTCTCTAAGCAGTAGTAACTCTGGTCGGCACGAGTTCATTATTGGCATTGGCTATGATGGTGATCCCGGACTTCTTGGGAACCACCTGAGTTGGACTCACCCATTGACTATCAGATATGGGGTATATGATACCCACATCCAATAGTTTAAGAACCTCGGCCTTAACCACTTCCTTTATGTTTGGATTTAGTCTACGTTGTAATTATCGAACAGCCTTTGTATTATCCTCAAGATATATGCGGTGAGTACAAATCGATGGGTTAATTCCTTTGAGGTCTGCTATCGTCCATCCAAGAGCTCCCTTATGCTCAATGAGAGTAGATATGAGCATACTCTCCTGTTCTGTCTTCAGGTGGGCAGAGATCACCACCGGATATGTCTCATCTTGACCTAAGTAGACATATTTTAAATCAGAGGACAAAGATTTTAGGTCAAGCTTCAGTGGCTTGAGGTTAGACGGTAGAGGCACTACATCAGTTTGGGGCAACTCTTCAAATTGTGGCCTCCACCGGTTAACTTTAAGTACCGGTGCAGTATCCAGCATGGCACACATCTCCCTAATTATATCATCATCAAGATCATGGGAGTAGGCCAGGCACGTCTCTAGAGGGTCAGAGGATAATGTAAGAGGCGTTCTATCTTTCACAAAAGAATCAATCATGTTAATATCGTGAAAATCGTCATCATCCTCTGAATTGTTGCCGTTATTGAAAAAGATATTCGATTCCAATGTCAAATTTTTAAAAGACATAGTTATAACACCATTCCAGCAATTGATAATTGCATTTGAAGTGGACAAGAATGGGCGACCAAGAATGACGGGAATCTAAGTGCTCGTGTCAATGATGGGTTCGGTGTCCAAGATGATAAAATCTACAAGGTAGTAAAATCTATCAACCTGGACCAACACATCCTCGATTATCCCTCTTGGTACATGAACAAAGCGGTCAATAAGTTGTAGAATGGTCCGGGTGGGTTTTAATTCACCCAAACCTAACTGTTGGTATACCGAGTAGGGAATTAGATTGACGTTCGCTCCTAAGTCAAGAAGTGCGTGATCAATTCGATAGTTCCCGATTACACATGATATGGTTGGGCAACCGGGATCTTTGAATTTTTGCGGCACATCTTATTTTAGGACGACACTTACTTTCTCAGTTAAGAAAATCTTCTTTTGAACACCTTGCCGTCGTTTGGTCGTGCATAAGTTCTTTAGGAATTTGACATATAAAGGTGTCTGTTTTATGACATCAAGTAGAAGAATGTTGACTTTTACTTGTTTCAACACCTCTATGACATCCTGAGAGTGAGAGAGACGTTTTAGTGCAATCAACCGTTGGGGGAACGGAGCAACTAGCTTCTCTAGAGGTTCCGATTCAAATTTTTATAGGGCATCACTAGATCCATCGTTGTTGTCCTCTTTTGGTTCTTGAGGCTTTTCGAGCCTAACCGGAAGGGTTTTATCAATAACCTTCCCACTCCTAAGAGTGGTGATGGATTTAGCGTGCCCTATTTGATTTGAAGAGCTGGGATCACCTATCTCGTAATGTGGTTTAGGATTGGGGATTGGTTGTGCAGGAAGCATCCCCTTTTCTATAGCCGTCATATGTGAATCTATCTTTTGTTTAAAATCTCACATTATCTGTGTCAGCTCTTGCACAGAATTTTGAACCGGTTCTTCTTGAGGTCTCCCCTGATTTGGATTTTAATTGAAGAAACCTTGAGGGGTAGCAATTTGTCCATTCCTCCAACTAAAATTGGGATGATTTTTCCAACCAGGATTGTACGTATTAGAGGTTGATCCATTGAAAGGTCTTTGATAGTTATTTACGGCATTAGATTGTTCATTCAATACTTTTCGAAAGGCAGGTATTGTAGGATAATTTTTAATAGTGTGAATGTTGCAATCACAGATGCCGCAAACAATTTCATTAACCTTATCCTTCTTTAATTCTATGGCCTCGACTTTTCTGGTGAGATAAGTCACCTTAGCGTTAAGATCATCATCCTCTTTCTGGATATATATTCCGCCCTTTTTCTTTGAATGAGTCAGCCTAGACGTAGTGTTCATCTTTGGAGAATAGTCTCATGATTGTATTTTTTCAGCGAAACTATCGAGGTAATCCCATACCTCGTCGATATTTTTATTAATGAATTCTCTGTTACACATTGTCTCGACCATTTGGCGCATGGAAGATGTTAGCCCATCATAGAAAAAATTCGTAATACGCCATATTTCAAATCTGTGTTGTGGGCATGAATTGACCAGATCCTTGAACCTTTCCCAACATTGGAAGAATGTTTCATCTTCCTTTTGGGCGAAGTTCATGATTGCTCTTCTGAGGGTAATCGTTTTATGGTGTGGGAAAAATTTCTTTATGAATTCCCTCTGCATATCATTCCATGTGCCAATGGATCTAGGACGCAGTGAGTGAAACCACGTCTTGGCTTTCTCTTTCAAGAAAAATGGGAAGAGTTTTAACCTAATAGTATCCTCAGTTACATTAGGAAAGTATAAGGTGGTTATAATCTCGTCGAACTCTTTCAGATGTATATACGATTCTTCAGACTCGAGCCCATGGAACTTAAGAAGGAGTTGGATAATCCCTGGCTTGATGTCCCTCTGTCCTGTATTCTTTGGAAAAATCATGCATGAGGGCATACTCACCCCCGCTGGTTGTAAATAATCTCGTAAAGTACGAGGCGGAGGTGCCTGATGCACCTCATTCTCATCATGTACTTCCTCAACCCTAGGTTAGGGTAGTGCTTGAGGTTGATTTTCAGTCATAACTTCAATTAACTCGAGGGAATTCAAGTGGTGTCTAGTCCTGCAATGGACAGTTAACCCCTCAACTATCCTAGACCTAAGAAAGGAAATAGAAATTTAGAAGGAAAGTGAGGGTTGGAGAGAAGTTACCAAATTGGAGTCCCTAAGTTAAAAACCTGCAAAACAACTAAAACAAGTTAGTTTCTGGAAATAGAAAGTCTAAGAATAGAAAATTTCTAATTAGAAGTAAACTAATTTCTAGATAAAAAGAAGAAATTCATAAAAAAGAAAGTAGAAAAAAAATTAGGAACGTCTTAAACTAGAAAGTAAAAATTAGAAAGAGTTTACTGAATTAGAAGTTTCTATCTTAAAATCGTACAAAACAAATAGGTTAGTTTCTAAAATTCAGAAAAAATTAAAACCTAATCTTAAACTAATCCCAAAACTAATTTATTTCAGAAAATCGTAGCCGTCAGTCCCCGGCAACGGCGCCAAAAACTTGTTCACTCCCCAAGCGCAGGGTTGTGATGTAGTAATAACTCGATAAGACCGAGGTCGAATCCCAAGGGACTGAAACTTGTACGTTATCTAAAACTAACTAGAACTAGAAGTAGTTTAAGATGAATTCTAAATCAAGTAGCAATTGTAAAATAATTGTAGGTTAATTAATCTAAAACGTAGGAGATATCAGAGAAGGGTAACTAGGGATTCAGAGCATCCACTTGTAGAGATCAGGGAGATCTTATACTTGCTTCACGAATCATGGAAGTTAAACTGAACTGTTGTTGACATAGTTTTAAAGAGATGAAAGGTATATGAATTAGAATGGATTCCATCACCAAACCATGCCCAGGAGACTATGACAAACAACAGAATTAAACTAATTACCAACCAATCAACATGCTATGAAGGTTAGGAAGGGTACCATCATCCGACCATGCCCAGGAGACGATGGTGAACAACAGGGCTTCCTGACGTCACAAACATAAAAAGGAAAAGGAAATATTCAAAGCCATTGCAGACCCACTGTAATTTCAGTCACAACAGACCATTAAAGATTAAAAATATTTCCATGTTAATCAAACTAAAATCAATGTCAATTCATATATTAAAATTAAATTAAAAGCTTAGAATCTCTCATTTCACTACAAGCTTCACCCCTTAGCCCTAGCTAAGGGGTTTCAGCCTGACATGGATGGACTAATCATCTTAAAAGAAGAAAAAAAATAAAAACAGAGAATAAAACTAATAAATAGGAAAACACTCTCTCCCTGTCTCTTTTTTTGCTTCACGTATGCCAAGCTCCAGCCGTTCTTCCCCTCTTCACGTCCCAACTCTCCTCCTTTTTATAGTCAAGGACACCCTGGAGCAGGGGTTCCGCACTCCTCTTTACGCAGCCCTTTACGCAAATAAGCTTCCTGCACAAACTCTGTTTCTCGCGACAAGAAACTCTCAAATGGCTCCATTTGTACTGAAGATTAGGACGCTGATTGTCCCGATTATTGCATCTACCATCATGGCTAGGGTCAAGCCTGACTGGGGCTTCAATTGGACGGTTCAGATCGCTGATCCAATCTCGTTATGGGTCACATAACTCCACGGTAAATCCGGATTTTTCGGATGCGCGTAGCCTTACGCAAGTTGCGCTGATATGTTCGGTGGGCCCCATACTAATGTTTTCGGAGAAATCAACCCCGTTAATTGGATTTCTAGCGAAATTTTGGTTAGAAAGGAGTGGTTTTGGTCGCTTTTGGTGTGGCCCACTGTCTTAAATATTTCTGCCATTCATGCTGCGTTTGACGGTGGAAATCACATTATTGCGTGTATTGGTCAGAACAGACACCTAGGTGTGGGTTACACCCCCCCTATGGATGCAATAGACGGTCCAGATTTCTAAATTTTGAGACGTGTGGGCCCCACTACATGAAAACGGCGGACGCTGGCGCGTTCGCTGTTTGAAACAGAGATGGAGAGTGACTTACGTCAGTCAGCTCAACGCTGACCGACTGAGGCTTTTGTGGTGCACGGCTGGGTGCACGCACAGCCCCATATGGGGTCCATCATGATGTATGTATGCATCTGCTCCGTCCATCCATTCTGTCATATCATTTAAGCCGTCGATACCAATTTCGAAGCGTATCCAAGTCTCAGGTGGGCCCCAAATCACAGATTCATAGGCTGATTTGTCTGTTTGACCAGTAAGACCCGTATCCTAATCCGCACTGTTCCGTTGATTCCCGCGACCCTTCTCGCCAGATTCCGGCAATCCGCGACTTATGGTTGACGTTGCGCACGACCGTAAGTCGTATCCTATTCATTTGAGCCGGCTTAATCCAAGACTTGTATCGTTGCGACCGCACCGTCGCCGCGGTTCCAACGCCGCAACTCACGCACCGATCCGATACCCAGACGATGAGATACGGACCCACGTTCAGTTCGAGCAAAAACACCGCGCGTTGCAAATCCCAAGGAATCTCTACGATATGTCCCATCAATCCCATCAATCACCCATCAATCACCTCTCATGTCAAGTACACACACACCCATGCTTCCTTTCTCCACAAGTCAAGCAACCACCCAAGTCAACTAACACATCACCTCACCCATCACTCACCTCACCCATCACTCACCTCACCCATCACTCACCTCACATCACTCCATCTCTCATTAATCACACCTCTCTCTCTCTCTCATTTCTCAACACTTCAACCCAAGCAAGGGAGAGCCCCCAACGTCCAAGCCTCCCCATGGAGAGAAGTGCATATGTGAGGCCCACTTTCCACTCCCAAATCTTCCATCCTAGCCATCTAATTCCCATCTCCACCATCTAAGTAAAGCTCTAGGAGACCGGCTATCCAACGGACCAAGAAGATCTAGAGGTGGGTGCTTTGATAGAGTAGTTTTTCATGTTTTTAAGGTGGGCCAAGTGAGGCCAACCGATCGATGGTTTGGATCTCACTTGGGACCCTAAGATGTGGCCAATGGCTCATCTAGATCATCAAGATCAATCCATGATGGGGCCATTCTCCATGGACCCCATCATGATGTTTACTTTCCTTGTATTGAGGAGGTCATCTAGACCGTCCATTTCTAGTGGAGTGGGATCTCCACCGTTGATCTTTTGTTGATGGTCCATATGCGAGGGGACCTTTGATGTATGATTGGATGATTGAAACGGAGGGCCCATAGTGCCGGGGTTCCTCCATCACGCGTGTCTCACTCTATTTCTCTCTCTCTCTCTCTTTCCATTTACGTGTATGCGATGAAATGGCCGTATGGCCCACTTGGGTGGACCCCACCTTGATGTAAGTATTTTATCAAAGTCGTCCAAGAGTGGGCCCACCTTATATGCATCGTACCCACACCACCTACTATGTGGTGGCCCACCTAGGCAAGGCCCACTTAAAAAAAAAAAAAATCCATTTTTGCCCCCAAAGGAGTCCAGTGACGTCTGGACGTCACTGGAATAAAAAGACAAATATTGGCTTGTTTAAAGCCTTTGGGAGGGGCCACTGGTATAGGCCCCACCTTGATGTATGTTCCTAATCCATGCCGTTCAATCTCTTTCCCGACACATTTTAGGCGTTGAGCCGAAATGTGGTGTCAATCTGATATTCAAGCGGGCCATAGCTTAGCAAACACCGTCCCTATCGTTAAAAATTGGCTAGGGCCCACCTTGAGTCAAAAAAACACCGTATATTAGACTCATTCGGATTGTATTGAGTCATGCAATCTAATGGCTGGAATGGATCCATCACACGCGGACCCCATACATGAAAAACTGCAAAAAAATGGTTTTTTTCAAAAAAAAAAAATAATACAAAGAAGCAGCAGCAGCTTTGCTGCTGCCGTCAGAGCCGCAGGCGCTGCCTGCGGCCATGCAGCGGACGGGCGGACAACAGCCCACGGCCCCCTGCTGTGGGCCCCACATGATGTATACTTTGTATCCACGCCGTCCAAAGGGTGGCCCACATGCTGAGGTGGGCCCTCCCCAAAAATGAGGCCCATCCAAGTCTCAGACGGCCCACACCACAAGGAGCAGTGGTGACTAAACTCTACCATTTAAAATTTCTTGGGGGTCCACAGAAGTTTTGGACCAAGCCGAAATTTATTTATTTATTTTTTTTTTTTATTCACCCAGGTCCCTATGACCTTATAAAGGGATTGGATGGATTATAAACATTTTGGTGGGCCCCACATGGGACCCACAGTGATGTATGTGGCTGAATTCCACCGTCCGTACGGACGGTGGAGCCCAATGCTATATATGTGTGTGGGCGTACGTGGGTGTGTACGCGTGTGTGTGTGCATGTGTGTATGCATGTGTGAGTGCACATGTGCGTGTGCATGTAGGTGTGTGTATATATAATATTATATATATTTCCTATAATATGGTGTATATATATATATATACATATATATACTTACCTATGTATATATACTGTATATGTATTATATAGTATATTAAAATTTTGGTGGGCCTTCATGTGACCCCCGCCACGATGCATATGTTGCATCTAAAACCGTCCATTTATTCGTCTTTATAAAATTATTTTTATGGCATGGGCCAAAATGAGACAGATCTATGGTTCAAATGGGCCACCATGACACGTGTATAGGGCCCTTTATTGATTTAACTTTGGCCATTCATTGAGGCCTACCTTGGTATATATATGAGGACTAAGTGGTCACCCATTTGGTACATATAAGGGCTACGGGATTAAGCTCATCTGGCATTATAATGCCCATGGGTTTGGGCCCATTTGACATATGCAATACCCATGGGATCCGGCCCACCTACTCTATATAAAGCCCATGGGAACAAGCCCATTTGATGTGTATGGGGCACAAAGGGAGTAGCCTAGTTGATATATTTATGTGCACAGGCCCATCTAGCATGTTTAAAGCCCAAGTTGTGAGACCACTTTAATGTATTTCAAGGCCCATGGATCATGGACCATTGCAATGTACATAAGGCTCATTGGTGAGGCCCATTAATGCAAACCATTTGGTGAATGTGAGGCCCACGTAATACGACCCATTTGAATATATCTAAGGCCCAGGAATCAACGCCTAACGGATGTCCTTAGGGTCCATTGCAATGTACGTTTCTCATGGTTCGTGAAATGATAATTATGGCAAGCCGTGCCTGGGAAACAATGTTGGTTTGACGTCCACATTGTATATACAATGTTGGTTAAATGTCCGCATTGTAACTCTCTTTAGGGCCCATTGATAGGTCCATACCCGTTGCTACTCATTGCCTTATAGCATGCGTAGTATAACCTCATGACTCATGCCCATACGCATCATATGCATGCTTGATATGAGTAATGACTGATCATAGCATACGCCATTGGGCAGACCATCTATGGGGCTCGTTGTGTGACTGAGCGCCCCACATGATCGCGCAGTACGCGCTGGATTGCTGCATGTTTTGACAGCGTGATTCATGCATCTCGCATACGTATGACTTGATCACTGCACGCCCTAGCAACATCAGGGCCGTGGCTCCACAGGTACATCGTGGATGGCCGTATTGGATACCGGAAATACTTATTCTAGCACTGTGGGCACTTAGGATGTCCTTGGGTGAGAGTCCCAGAACCTTGTTGGTACCAGGAGATGCTCCAACGTCTAGACCGAGTGGATACACGAGCGCCCGAGTGCCAAATACCAGTAGGCCGCGTCTCCCACTGTGTCGTGGTCGGTTGGAAGGGGGTGTGGCCTTATCCGCCTGAGTGAGAGGGCTATAAGCTAGGCTGAGTTTGACTAGCTCGCAAATGAGTCCGCTATCGACGAGCCGGGTAGGTATTGGCATACTACTGGTCAGGCGGATAGTGAGGTCTTATCCGCTTGCTTGACTGTGCAGCTAGGGAGGTGGCAGTCTCTGCATGTGTATTGGACCCCGGTGATATCCAGAGAGGAACTGTACTGGTATACGCATGTGAGGAATACCGACTTGCTTGGATTGCATTTCGCATATGACATTTGGCTATGTAGGCCTTGCATCGCATCGGTGTGGCCGATGACATTCATATCTTGCATCATGCCTTGCATTACACAGCCTTGGTATATTCATGGACTTACCGCATGCTTCCGCATTGTTCTGACATTGTACACTTGGCGTTTGCCTTACGCACACACTTGCACCATCCTCTAAGCTTTTGAAAGCTTATGCACGATAGTTGCGTGCAGGTAGCGTTGGACGACAGCAGCGCTGAGACAGGAGTGCACATCAGGACCTTTTTGGAGCTTTTGATCACCTTGTATTTCCCTTTCTGCATTGTACTTAAAATTGTTGTTATAGTGGATACGTGGTGATGTTGTTTTGTGACTTGGTTATGTCTGTGGTTATGCTCCTTTACAAAAAAAAATTCATTCTGAAAATCCTCCTTGTAGGATCCCAGGATCGGAATCTGGCATTAGATTATCAGAAGCCGAGAATGGGGCACTACGGAGGCTGTCGACACCGGATTCGGCAATCGGGATTCATGTGAATCCGATTTTCGGGTTTGGGGCGTGACAGTTCCAATGGGTGAAAATTGACATGTACGATTAATTTATGGTCCCCAGGCCCTGTATAAATTTTAGAGTTGGACGGATGGTGGGAACCACGTGATCTCACATTCCATATCAATTTTGGGCTACTTAAGTTTCAGTTTCTCAATTTTTGCAGATCTCTGGCATGTGCATCATCGATCTCGATCTCATAGATTCCGTCCCTTGCCTTGGTGATCATCAGAGCGTTAAATCTAAGATTTTAGCATCCTTTTTCAGTTCAAGCTCCTAAATTCAATGTGTAGCATAAACACGATTAAATCGGCCGTTAAACAATATTATGTTCATAAATCCAGACAATATTTGGGGTCCGATATGAAATATTTGACCCTCAACAGACTTTAATCTTATGGATTTGGAAAATAATGATCCAACTCTCAAGCTAGAGGATTCCCTCAGAAAGCTCAAAATAAAGGCCAATGTCATCATGGATGATTTTGAAATTGTGAACTTGGGATCCCTTGAGCTCCTTAGAACAGTACGCATCAAGAGATCCTCGCCTCCTGAATACAAGCAGAAAATGACAGAATTCTTAAGGCCCGGGGCTATCTAACTTTGGGTTCTCCTTTGGAGCCTTACTCAGATCAAATGAAGAACCAATCACACACCATTTGCTATGAAGCCTGAAGTCAAGCAGATCAAGCAAAGCTGTCAAGATGATGTCTGAAGTCCATGATGGAATCCTACTGATGAACAATAGAGATAAGCTATTGTTGCATGTCAGGAAGTGCTTTAAGTATTCGAAGCTTGCATAACGGATCCATGTGCATGCTTTGAGTCTTTATAACCTGGCAACACCCTAACCCATCTTCATTATGGGGTGTGGACATCATAGAAAGAATGAACCCAAAGGCATCCAATGGTAATGAATGCATTCTTGTGTCAGACAAAAGCGGGTGGCGACGACATCCTACATCATCGGTACGAATGAAGCAAGAAGACAATGAAAATGATTGGTAGTAAGCTTGATACGACCAACTACATCTTATAGACATAAAGCGCACGGAAATCACTAAGACCAATGATAAGCAAGTCTGAAAGAAAGGTTAGAAACATGTTAACAATGCACATCTTATCATTGCGCCTATTAGATCTAGGGGGCAAGTCCAAGTCATCCTGGGATGATTCACTGATCGTTTTTTAATATTCTTCTGGAAGGTTCCCTTCATCTCACCATCATGGGGGACAAAGATCGTCCAAGCCCATCAACACCAACAAACTGAGTATCTATCATGAGTAATCCTACCTGACTATGTTAACAACCACGATCATAAAGCTAAAGTTAAATGACAAAAGGTAGCATCCTGATGTACATTCCATCATCATTCCTTCCCTCCAATAAGTGTTCCAAAAAATAAAGGGTTAAAAAAATGATAAAAAAAGATAAAGAAATAAAAAATAGACAAATAAAACGTGCAATCCAAAAAAAAGAAAAAAAAAAAAAAAAGAGTCGAACCCAATGAGTGAGAACACAATTCACCAACCCATTTCCTCTAAGGATAGTTTAATCCAATGTCAACATTTTCACGATCATGATTGAAGACAAATTCAAGCAGCTCACTAGTCAGCCAGTAATGAGTGGAGTCTAGTCTCCTGCCTTTGTACAAGAAAAAGAGAAATAAAAAGAAAAGTAACGTGCCTAAGAAAAATGGGTGAGGTGAAAACCCGAAAGGGTGCCTCGAGTAAACCAGCGTGCATGTAGCGGACTTGGTGAAAACTTGAAAAGGCACTAAGGGTAAAAAGAGCACAGCTGCCAAAGGGCATGTAAGAGTAAAAACTCGGGACATGGTGAAAATTTGAAAGGACGTCATGGGCAAAAATGACGAAAAAGTCAATCGTAGTGAAAACCCGAAAAGGCGATACGGGCAAAAATGGCTGAAAAAGAAAAAGAAAACAAAAAGTGTAAGTACGAAAAAAGCCAAGGCAACGAGCAAAGTGAAGAAGCATAAGGAAAAGATAAGTCCTGAATCAGAATTCTATTAGACTCTACCCAAATATAAGGGGTATGATCCTAATATGCGCTACTCTCAGGGAACAGAGATCCCTGGTAAACAACTTAGAATACCAGATTCGACATGGGCTAAGTTCAATATTCTGATCTCAATCATCCAAAGCACAAATCTAAACACAACCAAACACTGACAAATTTGGCACAAAAAATTTTTCATTCCTTTAAAACATCTTTTTTATAAGTACATTATTTTTCTTCCTTTACGAGAACAGAAATAAAAACATACATGCATATACAAGACAAAAAGCCAATAAAGTCGAGGATCCACAAAGTCAAAGTCAAAGCCCCAAAGGCCCGCAAGTTTAAAGCCCCAGAGGCTCACATTTCAAAATCCCAGAGGCTCATAGTTCAAAGTCCCAAAGGCCAACATTTCAAAGCCCCAGAGGCCCACAAGTTCAAAGCCCAAAGACCCACATTTCAAAGCCCACACGGCCCACAAGTTTAAAGCCCCAAAGGCCCACATTTCAAAGCTCATAAGGCCCATAGTTCAAAGCCCTAGAGGCCCACAAGTTCAAAGCCCAAGAAGCCCACAAGTTCAAAGCCCCAGAGGCTCACATTTCAAAGCTCACAAGGCCCACATTTCAAAGCCCTAGAGGCCCACATTTTAAAGCTCACAAGGCTCATAAGTTCAAAGCAAGGCCCACTTCACAAGCCCGATTTCAAGGCTCATGGTCCTAGCCCCACATGTCCAAATCAGGCCCATGTTTTCCAATTGCCCCATTAATTTATTAGTGGAGACCATCTGGCTATTCAATCCAAACCGTACAATAAAAATTGGACGACGACGCCCTCCCGCGAGATCGGAGGTTATTTTAAAAATCTCAAAAATATCTCAAATAAAAACCGTTAGCCCCGCCAACTCATCAATGGAGGCAACACGACTGTTTACTTAACTTACGTAGATAAAAACCGAATGACGATGCTCACTCGTGAGATCGAAAGGACATTTTTTTAAAAAAAATAAAAAATATTTCTAAATAAAATCCTCAAGGAGTCTAGTTCAAACAAAGTTTTCAAAAAATGCACACGGCGTGCAGTACACTGAGGAATCTTTCATATTCTCCAGTTACGGTTAGTACAAACAGCTAAATAAGATTCGATCTCTTCCAATTTTTTCAGAGGATGTTTGAATCCGTACATGATTCATGTACGATTAACTCGATCTATATATTTAGATAGTTGTACGAATGCTAGTAGAAATGATTGGATCTATCTTGGAAAGAATAATCAAACTCAAAGTGACAATAATCCATTGTAACCAAAGTATTAGAATCAGTAGACTACATGACAAAAGATTATCTACACATACCTAGTCCGAGATGTTCGCAAAATTTGATCGAGTTTAAGTTAGCGTAGTGAGTTCCCCGTAAGGCCGCACCAACGCGTAGGGTAGCTAACCACTTTGACGATCAAATGGATCGAATACTCCTAAGGTGATTATGTAGCAAAGGAACGACAGACCAAACAAGTACTGGAATCCTCGTAAAGCGGCACCAATGCGCAGAGGCTCTACTTTTCAAACTTACCCTCTAATGCTATTTAACAATCTGACGTGAAGGGATTATGATTGGTGACTTGTAATGCTACACCAACGTGAAGGGATAATCACAACATTTTTCTCAACCCTCACATTATGTCCAAGTCATCTATTTTCCAAACAGTCAACTGACAATGATACAATGGTAGGCAACAGATTCGAATTGCTACCCTTTCTGACCAGAAGGGTGGGGTCTCCACTAGCTTTGGCACTCAGTTGCTCATAACCTCAGCCAAAGAGGGGCATCTGTAGACACCCCACCCAGGCTAATATCTTGAGAAAGCTAAGACAATCCGGGAACCATGATCATATCCTAAACCTAACCATAATCCTAACCTGAGTCATTACGAGCCATCATTCAAGCCAGACCATGTCCAAACCTGATCCATTTCTCAGGCCATTTTCGGGTAACAATCGAGCCAATTTCGAGCCATTGTGAGTCAAATATCCAAAAGCAGGATTTGGGCCACTATCCGGGCCCGAAATAGGCCCACCGGTCAAACCGCTGGAGAAACTGTACCCGAGCGATAGTTTGACTATGTATGCGAAGCCCACACGCTCGAGCCTGGCCCGAGCCTGGCTGGGGTGGTAGTTTGACTACCATCGGCGGTAATTAAATTACCGCCGCTCGTGAGGCGCATGTATCCTCTGAGTAACAGCTGTCTCAATGTTCAAAAATCAGATTTAACCCCATATTCGACCTTATTTACTGTTTTACCAACCCCAAGAGCCAATGAGAGCATGCCACATGGCATTTCTCTCTTCTTAACTAATCACAAGTTGTCATGTCAACTTTTTCCCCTTACCTACCTACCAATTACAGCATTGTCATTGGAGAAGCCTATAAATAGCCCTCTCCCCCTTCACATTTGACATACGAAGAAGAGAGCATAAAATCCAAGTGAGGGAGAGGGAGAGAGAGGAAGAGAGTGAGGGTGAGGAGGAGCTCCTAAGCCTCCAAGTTCAAATTTTTTAGCTCCCCCTTAACCTCATCCCAACCTTCCCAACCCCACAAGCCTAGTCCGAATTGATCATGGTGCAGTCCATGTCTTAGCCTACCCAAGATCAAGACAAAGATCTTTTCATTTTTACATATAAACATTCATCATGACATCTATTCCTTTCTCAACCCCCATGCTTCTTTAGATCTCTAGTGAACGTATGCTCTGTGAATTGTCGTATGTCGGATCTTATCACATCAGACATTTTTAGTGATCTAATCCACTTTTCTTTATCTTTTTTCATCAGCATCATCACATCCGCCTTCTAGACACACCATTGGACGTATGCTCTGTGGTTTGTCGAAATCTCAGATCTTACTACATCAGAAATTCGCGTGTATACCTAGTCTCATCTCGACCATAGCATCTATCATCCCTTGAGATTATTTTTCTACACTAAGTAAACACCGTACCTTTGTATGGGAGAGAGGATTTCTAACACCTTCCCTCTTTATAACCGAGGTCCCTTACTCAGAATCCCAGATCATAGACCAGGAGTCAATCTAAGGTAGGAGATTCTTTGAATTTCTCCAACCTTACGTATTTCACAGGTTCTAGTTGACTGCATGATTCTAAGATTAATTGGCTAGTGGCAATTCCAACATCCATAATTAGCCTAATCACCCCCACCACCAAAACAAACATATAAATCAGCATGAACGTCGATTTTCAGTGTCTGCAGAGGCCCATTGTGATGTATATGAGACCCTTGTGTGAGGCCACGGGCCCCACTATATGTTTGGCTGTATGTGGGCCACTCCTTGAGAGCAATGTTGGTTGAATGTCCACATTGAATGGGTAATGATAGTTAAATGTCCACATTATGATCTTCCCTTAGGCCCATTGTTAGGCCCATTCTCATCCTTCTCTAAGTGGGTTGACCCAAATCATTGGACCCTATTGATATTTGCATGATCCATCTATTCGTACTGGGCTAACCCAAAATGTCGAGTCCTCATTGGTGGCTAGTAGGATTATTTTAATCTTGAAGTCCATCTAGGACTTATTTGGGCCCCCTAGGAAATCTAGCGGGCTATATGATAGTATGAAAAAGGAAGCCCGTTACAGATCCTTAAGAATATAGGTAGGCCACCTAAGTCCAACCTTGATATGAAGAGAGTACAACATCACCGTAAACGGAGAGATCTGTGCTATCAAATTTGGTATATCTACAGTTGAGGACCGATGTTTATATTATGGTTTAGATCTACTGTCCTTCTATGGACCCCACCTTGTATAGGCCGATTATTGATGTCGACTATAAATATGTGATAACATAACATCATGATAGATGACCATACACATCATCTGCATGTTTATTACAAGGAGTAATCAATCATAGAATTATGCCATTAGGCAGGTTATTTATAGGATTCTCTGATGTGCGGAGTTATCCCACATGAGCGCACGGTACGCGCAAGATTGATGCATGACTGGATTGTATGACTCATGCATCTTTCACTGTATGTTATGATTACTGTATGCCGTGACGACATTAGGGTTATAACCTCCATAGGTATAACATGGATGACATGATTGGATACCGAAAATACTTGTTAAAGCACGGGGCGCCATAGATGATAGATCAGCCTTCAAAACCTATGAGGAATTGACCGATGGTCAAGAAGTCCAAATGGGTAATGAAGTCTGATCGAAGGTTGTTGGAAAAGGAACCATCGAACTAGTATTCACCTTTGGAAAGAAAGTGATTCTGATAAATGTCCTGCACGTCCCAGACATGAGACGAAACTTAGTTTCTGGGGATCTTCTGGGTAAACTAAGAATAAATGTGGTGTACAAGTCAGGAAAACTGATTGTCTAAGAATGAAAACTTTTTCAAAAAGGGATATGCTCGTAACGGTATGATCAAGTTTTCTCTGAATAAAAGTAGCACTTCTGTGTATATGATTAAATCCGTTGGACTGTGACATGATAGATTAGCCCATATAGGGTATAGTACCTTGAAGTTCATGACTAAGAATGATTTAATCTTATACGCAGAGAATGAAACCGATAAATGTGAAGTGTGCATACGATCCAAAATGACGAAAAAACCTTTTCCAAGTGTTGAGAGATCATATCAAGTATTGGATCTTGTGCACAGTGATATCTATGAGTTAAATGATATTCTTACTTGTGGAGGTAAAAGGTATTTCATAATCTTTATTAATGATTGCTCTAGATATGTGTATGTGTGCCTGTTAAAGAGCAAAGATGAAGCATTGAACATGTTTAAGGTATATAAAGTAGAAGTAAAGAATCAACTAAATAAGAAGATAAAAATTCTTCGTAACGATAAAGGTGGAGAATACTTCTCTAATGAATTCAATAACTTCTGTGAAGAACATCGAATGATACATCAATGTACTACACCATACACACCTCAACAAAACGGAATAGCTGAAAAAAAGAATAGAACATTAGTAAAAATGGTCAACTCAATGCTAATTAGAATAAAGTTGTCACTAAGTCTATGGGGTGAGGCACTGCTTGCAGCGTGTCATATACTAAATAGAATTCCGTCTAAAAAATATAAAATATCTTCATATGAAACATGAAAAGGTAGAAAACCTAACCTAGGTATGTAAAAGTGTAGGGGTGTCTTGCATATTATAGAACCCCTGATTCAAAAAGAAATAAGTTAGGACCCAGATCTATTAAGTGCACCTTCGTAGGGTATGTAAAAAATAGTAAAGCTTATAGACTTCTACATATAGACTCTAATACCATAATAGAATTAAAAGATGTTGAGTTCTTTGAGAACTCACTATCCTTGGAGTCAAAGGATAATGAAGTCCAAACTCTTGATAGAGAACCAAATAGTATAGCTTCACAAATAGTGGAAGCTCCTCTTGAACCTTATAGGAGTCAAAGGACAAAAATAGAGAAGAGTCTAAGAGATGACTATATAGACTCTCAGCACATTTTTTTTCATCTTGTAGAAGGAGATAAAAAAAATGTTATAAGAAAAATACCTATAGTAATGACTATAGAAGATGATCCTAAAACATATAAAGAGGCTGTATCCTCTAGAGACTCAGCTTTCTGGAAAAAAGTTATAAACGATAAAATAGAATCTATAATGTCAAATTAAAACTAGTAAGCTTACCTCAAGGTTCTAAACCCATATCTTGTAAGTGAGTATTTAGGAAGAAATATCACACTCATGGGACTATCCAAACCTTTAAAGCTCGACTAGTAGCTAAGGGTTTTAGACAAAAAGAAGAGATATATTATTTTGACACATATTCTCCTGTAACTAGGATAACATCCATTAGGATATTATTTGCGCTAGCTTCTATACATCATCTTCACATCCACCAAATGGATATAAATACTGCATTTTTGAATGGTGACCTCAATGATAAGGTATACATGAAACAACTTGAAGGATTCGTTCTACCAGAAAATGAAAATAAAGTATATAGATTAATCAAATCTTTGTATGGATTAAAATAAGCACCAAAATAATGGCATGAGAAGTTTGATTCCAAAATACAATCTCATGGTTTCATACATAATGTAGCTGATAAATGCATATATTCTAAAGTAAATGGTAGCTACATGATTATTATTTATTTATATGTTGATGACATGTTAATACTGAAAGAAAGAAGTTTTTATCTTTCATATCCAAAATGAACGATCTTGGACAAGTTGATACCATCCTAGGTATCAAAGTTAAAAAATATTGTGGGGGTTATGCTTTGTTTCAATCTCATTATATTGAGAAGATACTAAACAAGTTTAACTATCTAAATATAAAAGAAGCAAAAATCTCATTTGATCCAAGTATTAAGCTAAAAGAAAATAATGAAAAAACAGTTGCACAATTAGAATATGCGAGTGCTATAGGGAGTCTTATGTATGTTATACAATGCACTGGACCTGATATCGCATATGCTATGAGTAAACTAGTAGGTTTACTAGTAACCCCAGTACTGAACACTGGAATGCAATCATTAGAGTCCTTGGTTACTTAAAAGCAACCAAAGACTTAGGACTGTTTATTTAGAGTTTTCTACCGTATTGGAAGGATATACCAATGCAAACTGGATATCGAGTGCAGGGGACAGCAAGTCTACTACTGGGTGGATATTCATCCTAAGAGGTACAGTTGTATCCTGGGGATCCAAGAAACTAATCTGCATAACGCACTCGATTATGGAGTCTGAATTTATAGCCCTGACTGCAATAGACAAAGAGGCCGAGTGGCTAAGGGATCTTCTATTAGAAATCTCTTTCTGTATAAAGCTTATATCGGCTGTGTCACTATATTGTGATAATAAAGCCACATTAGCTAGATCTTATAGCGGCACATATAATGGTAAGTCTAGATATATAAGTCTTCAACATAATTATGTCAGATAATTGATTCAAGATGGAATCGTTACTATTTCTTATGTGAAATCAAGCAATAACCTGGCAGACCTTTTTACTAAATGCCTAATGAGAGAGGTAACAAAGGCTACATCTAAAGGAATGGGGTTGAAACTCTTCAACTAAAGTTTCACCAGTGATGGTAACCCAACCTAAAGTTAGAAAATCTCTATTTTTGAGTTTAATGAGTAAAAACAAGTCATTGATATGTGAAAAGTTTTTCAGTACTAAATTATAAAACCTCATTCATAATAGATAAGTGCTGAGCGTTACGAAAGAGGATTGAGTCTTAGAACTCTTAATGAAATTTAGTCTAAAGGATAAATTTCTTATAGTAATGAAGTCACTAGAAGGATTTTACCTATATGAACGTAGAGATGGTGCCATCTCTCAAGAGAGTTAGGAGTTTTCTCTCGAGATTGTTCACGAATTAGGATAAGCACATGGTCATTAATTGTGCTGAGCAAGATTGTGAAAACTCTACATAATACATAGCAAATATGTGTGTGGTTTCTCCGATTATGTTATTTAAGAATAACTGGTTCAATTCTTCGGCTATCAGTCATTTCGATGGAGTTTTGAGATACTTACACTAAGGGAAGACTAAAATCAAAAGATATCTTTTTTTATGCATATAAGTTTATTATTCTAGCAGAAATATTTTTCTGAGAATTATATTTTTAAAAAATCAAGTGGGGTAATGTTGTAAAATGTTGATTTTAAAAAATATATATTCTAAATATATTAAATATTATATACAAAAAGTATTTGCAAAACACTTTTTCATGGTTTTGGAAATAGTCTCACATTAGAAAAAGAGAAGGGATTTTTATGGTTTATATGAGAAGTGTGGAGTATTATAATACTTATCCATATGGTCCAAAGGAGAATGGAACTTACGTGTTCCAGAGCTACCCACGCGCGCACTCGCGCTCAGGCTCGGGCACAGGCTCGGGCTCGGTCTCAGTCTCGGTCTTAGTCTCAGTCACAGGCATATGCTCAGTGCGAGGGTGTAGGCATGTGAGGCAGTATAGCTATAAAGGTACTAGTGGTGTACTTTGCACTTTGCACGTCCGCATCGTGTCTCAGAGGGTCGCTCTTTCGTGACCTTACGTAAAACGGAGCGAGATGTGTGCGAGTCGCGGTGTGACTAAGTGACTAAGGCGAGTGGCTGGTTAGAAGAGAGACTATAGGACTGAGAGAGAAGTCCTTCAGTATATATAGAGGGGCTGAATATGATTGTTGCAGTAGATGTGTAACAGCTATGTAATTAAGTGCAGAACCATGTTATAACTACTGCGTGGCTGGCCCAACAGCTGGAAAACGGCTAGTTCTATCTCACAACAGTCAGCATGCAGCAGCTATTATGGCTCATGCACAACAGTCAGAAAATGGTCATAAATGGCTAGTTTCTCAATAGCTAGAAAATGGTTTAATGGAATTTATGTCCTAACCCCCCAGCCACCAATGCCTATATAAGAGAGCCTGGATGAGTTTCCAAACCATCACTAAACCCACTCCAACAAACCCATATGAATTGAGCCATACCTACTCCTCTCCTATATCCAGCAAGACAGCAAGGTTGAACCATTGCTTGAAGAACAGACCAGCGGTGTGGTCTAGAATAGTTCAATTGAACCAATAGCTGAAGAACAAGAAAAACAGACCAATGCAGTAGTCTTACTCACAGAAATCTTCTTCTCTCCTTTTCTTTGTAGGATTTTTTTCTTTTACTGTATTTTTGCTAGACTGTCTAACAGAGTTCCATTAGTGGGCCTTCGTATTTGTTGAACGAAGACCCACATCAGGCTCGTCGTAACCTAGAAGCGGTTTACCTGTAACCTTTTAGCATACTCAATCTACTTGAGTAGGGGCAAATAACGCTTTAAGGATAGCATACTAGACGTGCTTCAGCCTGTCCTTATTTCAGATCAACTTGAATTTTCAATTTTCATATTTTACAAAAAAATATTATTTATGTAATTTTCTCAACATCCCCTCCCAACAAAGACGCGAGTAGAAGCATTGAGAAATGGCGCACGTGAAGAATACTCCTCTTTTAACCCTTTTCTTGTTGGCTTTCCTTCTCTTTGCCTCCGGTGCCTCCCTCTCTTCTTTAATCTCTTTTCCATCTAACCTGCAAATGCGTGGGATATGAGAGTCGTACATAAGATGGGCCCTACGGTTTAGATGACCCAGATGAAAGATCATGCCAGTCCGCACGTAGAGTATGGACACCTTGGAGTGTCTTTTTAGGGGCATTGGTCTCGTTGATCTTTAGATTAGCCTACTTTTGCCTGCCATTTCATCTAAACGGTGGGGATCAACTCACAAATGGCTAAGATGTCCCAAAAAAGTGCCACATTCACCTGTATACCCCGCAGGTGCACATGGTGTCAGTAGTACTTTTACGTATTAAAAGTTGCTCGAATACATCACGACGTACTGCAATAAAATACGTGGGGACATTAGCCGTTGAATCTGGGTCATATTCCAATGATCCAAAACGTTTATGTCACGAGCCTCACCTTCCATGGTGGGAATTCAACGAATAAAAGCTGCAAGTTGGATTATTTCAACGTTTCAATAATTTTGTTCCTTTTCTTTAAACGATGGTCACCATAGCCTCTGATAATATGAGAGTTGAAATATTTAGTCTGAATTTTCAGGGTTTGGCCCATCAAAACATGTGCCACATGGACATAGGTGGAGATGCTTGCTTGATATATAAATTATTCCCTTGTTGTATTTGTATTAAGGTTGATGGGATTTTTATTATAACTCACGGCCACTATAGCAAAAAAAAAAAAAAAAAGGGAAATGATAATGGTAGTGGGGGTGGTGTGTACAGAGAAGGCGGAGGGGCATATATGCGAGACGGCAAACAAGACTTTCAAAGGAATATGTATTAGGAGCAGCAACTGTGCGAGCATATGCCAGGCTGAGAATTTCTCTGATGGAGTATGCAAAGGCATCCTTCAATGTTGCGTCTGTCACAAGCATTGCTAGACGTCTACGTCTCTGTCTCTCTCTCTCTCTCTCTCACAGGTGCTTTGTATGTGTTTGTTGCTATTGGATCTCTCTCTCTCTCCTTTGAGATTTGTATGTGTTTGTTGCTGTTGGGTCTTTTAATAAATAAAAGCTAGCTTTTGAAGCCCTACTTAGTTGGTCTCTTTACCTCATCATCTATGAAAATAGAAAAATTCAGTTGAGAAGGAATTTACATTTAAATGTGGGCTAAAATGCAATTTGCCTGATTGTTTATTCTTGAAGAGGGAGCTTTTCTAAATTTTAAATTAAATGAGTCATCCAATAAGAGCTCTATACTCATCACATTTTTAGTGGCAAAGAGTTTGTTTGGATGCTTTATAACTTTTTTTAAGTGGGTTTTCCCAAGTTGTTTACATGTTGTAGAGTAACTGAGTAACTAAGTTCCAATGCCTTATTGGTTTTAGTTGATAAATTATATTAATTAGGCAAAGAATTTTAAAGTGGTCTTGTTCACCACCCTTTACGACTTAGTTGTAATTCTAAGCTCTGCCAAGCTTCTGCACGCATTGTGGTAGGCAATTCACAAAATTTTAAGATTGAGTATAGAGTTTGCAAACCAAACTCAAATACCTTCTTATGTATGGCCATCATCAACACGAGTGTGTACGTGTTTCACCAACATGGGTGTGTATGTATAGGTTCATAATTCTAAGTTTCGCCAAGATTTCGCACGCATTGTGGTAGACAATCCACGAAATTTCAGGATTGAGTATAGAGTTTGCAAACCAAACTCGAATAGCTTCTTATATAGGACCATCACCGACATGGATGTGTACATGTTCCACCAACATGGGTGCGTATTTGTAGGTTCTTGTGTAGGACTACCACAGGACACAAGTGTGTACGTGTTAGTCTCCATAGGAGCATCCGGTGGGAGTGTACATAGGTCATTGGATTAGGACTATATATGTTATTGGTTAGCCAATAGAAAACTAAGTATTTAAGGAAGACACAAGTGTATATGTGGTCCACTGACACGGGTGTATACGTATTCTACTGACACAGGTCAGTATGTGTTCCACTGACATGCACGCGTACATTTAGATTAGTGGTGAACCTAATGAAAATCATTGTAAAGGTTTGTGGTGAACCTATTAAACAACATTGAGGTAGTGAAATCCGATACACCGGAGCTTGAGTACGTTCACCGGTAGTGGAGTAGGTACTTAACCATATCACTATACATCCTTGTGTGTGTGATTGTTTATGTGATTAAAATTCTATTTATGCTTATGGATGATTTGTATATATAAATGCATGAAATGTATTGTATGTTAGGCACTTGATTTAGATCATATAATTGATATTTTCACATCTCACCTCTTAGACTACTTTGCACAACTAGTTGAATATTGTGTAGTCTATGGTCTTAGACCATTTAACCTTTAAGGCTTAATTGAATTAAAATTGGTAGATATTTTAAATTGGTCATATTTCCCTCACTTTAGGACGTAACTATAATTGTAAGCTTCGCAAGCTTCCATGTGTCGTGGTATCATGTCTGATAATCCACATAATTTCAACACCATGTTCATAGATTCTATGATTAAGGTTCTTATTTGCATAGCAAGTGAAAATATAATATATGATATAATAGTCACTTTACATCTTAAGCTTAGGGAATAAATTGTGGGAAAATGTAATAATTGCTAAGCCTTTCATAGTTATTTTCGCTATCTAGACAGTGGAATGTCCTATCATAAAAAAGTTACTTCATTTTTTTTTTTTCATTCTAAGTAGGTCATAAATTCTAAAACACCTTTCTTAATTACAGGTTGGCAATCATCCTCTCTGAATGCAAAAAGACACTGCCTCATTAAACCTTCACCGGAATAGAACTTTTTTTTGGTGAACTAGGTTATTGGATTTTGTGGGCATTCACGTAGATTAGTCTTATCCCATAAGGCAAGGAAATTAAACCATAAACCACATGATTGTTAACTTGAGAGGGGGATGATCTTCTAGAAATAGACAATGGTCCTTGTTCACTAGGAGAACTCATAAATAAATGAATGTTAGAGTTGTTTGAAGTTTCAAATGGTGGCCCCTTAGATTACCAGTTCTCGTCGTCATTGTGAAAGATAAATGGTGAGATGATTATACACTTGGATCAATGCTTGATGGTAATGAAATGGCAAGCCCCAACATTAGAAGTAACGAGTTTGCATCGTAGATCACAAAATTGCTGACAGAGACATCATGAGGCAACGAGTTTATGCCATCAATGCATCCAGTCTTAATGACAGACTACCACATCTTAAAAGATTTATACGTTAGTTTTCATTTATGAAAAGTGGGGCCCTTTTCTGATAATTCGAGCTATTGATCTATTGTGTCTCATTGTGGATGGACAATTCTACAAAAAATGTCCTTACCAGATGGTCTTAACTTTTCGATTTGTGGCCTTCAATGGGTTCTAAATAATTAGTGGATGTGGACAAGTAGGGTGATGAAATCTTGCTGAAGGTACAATACTATGATGTGTCCATTGCCTACAATTGAACCGTATAAATAATGGGCCCATCTGAAAATTGGTATTCCCAATAAAAAGAAGAAGAAAAGATTAGACGAGCCTAACTTCTAATATGTAGAAATTTTATTTGTTGAATATGGACTTTTTACTATCCTTCATTTATTTATAATATATCATAGGCAATGGATCATTCGTGTTGGCCCACTAGATGAATGGTAGGGCTAGAGTTGTACATGAACTGAGTCAGTTCAATTAACTCACTTGACTCAGTTTGATAAAGCTCAACTTGACTCACCTCGAAACTGGGTTCAGGCCGAGTCAAGCTAATTTTTGGAAGCTCGAAAGAAACTCGACTCGGTTTGGTCCTTGGATTGAACTCGACTCGGAACAGGTTTGACTCATTTGATCGGGCATAAATGCTCATTTTTTTACAACCCTAATCTAATTTCATCTCCCCCTCTATGTCCAACAACCAGTGCCCGTCCAAAAACCCACCCTCCTTTCCCCTCTCTATCCAACGAGCAGTGCCTAGCACCAACCGGACCCTAACCCACCGGACCACCCCACCCATTTAGGCCATTTCTCTCATCCGCTCTTTGTTTGAAGTTCCGGTCTGATCCGACGAGCACTGAGGTACTCTCTCTCTCTCTCTCTATTTGTCCCTTCCCCTTGCCCAGCCAGTCACTGTCTATGTCGGCCCGGCCTGACCATTGTCAGTTAAGCTCAAACTCGGCTTAAGCTGGCCTAAGATGGACATTTAGGCTCAAGGACTGAGTTTGAGCTAGGGTTAGTTGTTGGCCAAGCCGAGCCAAGCTCAACTCGGTTCGACTTGTGTACTGCTCTAGGTAGGGCCATGTACATTAGGCCCACCACGTGCATTGTTTAGATTGAGGCCAATTTTTGGGCCATTGTGGGCACAAGATGCTTGCAAAATAAGTTAGGCCACTTTTTAATAAGACCATTGACTAGATGGATGTTCATGGCCCATGAAAAGTGGGTCCAACAATAATTAGTTTTAATCACCATCTGCTAAGATCATGTAAGGAGATAGAATACATTAGGAAAAAATGTCAAATGCAGGTGCCTTTACAACTTAGATAATCATTCTTTATTTTATTTTTATTAAAATAACTCTTCACCAAAAGTTAAAAACCTTTTCAAACTTCTGAAGACAAAATTACCCCTTAAAAGACCCTTCTACTCTTTTTAAGATGCCAAAACCTTCATCAATATTGAGAGCACACACTCTGCTTAATTCCTACCATAGCCACGTGGGCACATGTGTTAATGTAAAAAAACATGTTCAAGATTTGACATAAATTTGTAAAAGGTTTGGATTTTCTAGGAGTTAGTCTTAATAGGCTTAGTTTTGTTAAAATTTACAACTATTTTTCTTTTTTTTCATGACCATTTGATGTGTCAATTATGTGAAATATGCCTCTTTATTCGGGAGCATTTAAAACGTTGTATTAGTTTTCAATGAGAAAGTGATCCTAATATTGGCAATGATTATGATTATGATCTTTACATGTTTCTAACTTAATTAGAAAGTGATCTTATGGCATTTAAGGAGTTTATGTCCTCCCATAATACTATCTTTTGAAAAGAAGTAATTACTGATGAAAACTCCATTAAGATTAATGAAATATGCTCTTAGAGGCCATGAACTCCTCTAAGTTCATGAGCTTGGAAAATCATCCAATGAATGTAGATGATGTAGCGGGTTGGGGCCTACACAATGATGGTCCATATCGAGATGGCTTCACATGATGGACAATCCACATAAAATGTCCAACCCTAATGATGAAAGACCCACATCCAAGGCGAGCCGCACATGATGGGCAACCCACATCAAAGGTGGGCTCCACATGATGGGCAACCCACATTAAAGGTGGGCTCCACATGATGGCAATTAATAATGGTTGGTCCCATAAGATAAATGATCCACATCAAGTGGGCCCCACGTGATGGACAATCCACATCAGAGGTAGGCCTAATGATGAGTGTGGCTCATATCCAAGGCGAGCCATGCATGATGGATAGCCCACATCAGAGGTGGGCCCACATCAAAGGTGGGCTCCACATGATGAGTAGTGGATAATGAAGATGAACCCCACATGATGGGCAATAACATTTATGGTGGGCCCCACATGATAGATGACTAACAACAAAGGTGGGCCCTGCCTAATGAACTGTGCATATCAAAGATCGGCCTCTAATGATGAATGGCCCACAACCAAGGTTGGGCCTGCATGCTAAATGGCCCACACAATGAATGATCCACATCAAAGGTTAGCTCCACATGATGAATGGTATTTGGGGGACTAAACAAACTTTCGGGATAAGTAAAATGTTGGAAATCAAATATGCTTTTTGAATAGAGCTGGGCAGGACCCGACTTGATCCGACGGATCCAACTCGTCTGACTTGATCCGAGCCGAATGCCAAAGTCGGGTTCGAATCGAGTAGACCCAGCCAGATCCGAATCCCGACCGAGTCGAGTTCGGGTTACATAGTAACCCGATTCGACTCAAACTGAAACTCAATCCGGTTAAATCCGAACCGATCCGAAACCCAACTTGATTCGTGGTGGGGCCCACGTTCTACACTTTTCTGTAGTCTAGCAAACTACTGGGCATGTTTGTTTTTTGTTTTCTTATTTACAATGGTAAACGGTGGTAAATAGGTAATTATAACTTATTCCGTTGCTTGAAAGAGAGGAAATACAAAGATAATTACACCTTGATTTTTTGAATTTGCCTTTTGAAAAAATGAGAGGAAACGAGTGAAGGAAATTTGTGGGTCCCACCATGATGTATGTGATCAATCCATGCTATCTATCTATTTTATAAGATCATTTTAGGGCGTGTGCCAAAAAATTAAGCAGATTATAAGCTCAAGTGGACCACACCGCAGAAAATAAGGGGATATTGAAGTCCCTCGTTGAAATGTAAAGCCATCCGTGGGTCCCACACTAATGTGTCTCTGTAATCCAACCTGTTCATATGATTACATAGACATAGTTGAAGGGAAAAAAAATATCAACTTGATGTAAAACTCCTATGGCCCATAAGAATTTTTCAACGGTGGGTGTTTAATCCCCTGTTTCTTGTGGTGTGGTCCACTTGTACTTTGGATTTGACTCTATCTTCGGTTCATACCCTAAAATGAGCCGTTAAAATGAATGGACGGTTTGGATCATACACATATATCATGTTAGGCCTGACAAAATTTTAAAATTTTTCCTTCGTATTAGTATAAGTCAAATCAAAGGTCACTAGACATGGGCAGCTGGCATATAATTCATACGGGAGATAGAAATTAGACGGCTGGCATATATTTCTTATGGGAAATAGAAATTGGATTGTGTAATGAGTTACTCATTGCACTTTTATCGTACTAGTAAATTCAGTTGGGCCTACCATGAATGTGTGTGGGTTATCCACACCGTCCATCCGTTTTTCCATATTATTTCAGTGGTTGAATCAAAAATTGAAGCATGCCCAAAGCTCAAGTGGACCACACCACAAGAAACCATGGGAATAATGACTTCCACCGTTGAAACCTTTTTAGGGCCCACAATGATGTTTATTTGTCATCTAACCTGTTCATAAAATCACACAGACACGGATGAAGGCAAAAAACAAATAACAGATTGATCCAAAAGTTTTGTGGCCCTAAGAAATTTTCGATGGTAGAATTTCAATTCACATTGTTTCCCGTGGTGAGGACCACTTGAGATTTGGATATACTTCATTTTTGGACTAGCGCCCTCAAATTATTTATTGAAATGGATGGACGGAGTGGATAAAATATGTAAATCATGGTGCACCCCACAAAGTTTACTTAGTACGCAATCCCAAGACTTTTATTTCCAGCCGTAAATAAGAAAACAAACAGTTGTTCGAAAAGATGTGATTTACGATGTAATTTTCTTGAAAACCGTAGAAAAAATAATGGGCAGAGGGACTGAAATTATGGCAGTATAATTTGTAGGTCCCATTGCGGTCCATCAATCCTACGTGCCCATTTTAGGGCATGAGCAAAAAAATGAGGTAGATACAAGCTTCAAGACAATAAATGTTCAGTTTTTCCTATCTCATATGGAGTGGTCTACTTGAGTTTTAGATCTACCTCATTTTTGGGCTCATGCTATAAAATGAGTGGGAAAATTGGATGGATGGCAAGGATCAAACACATACATAATAGTGGACCCCATAGATTTTAACGATAAAAAGCTTTCTTTACCTCTTTCAAATCCAGAAGCTTTCCAAACAAGCTTCCTATCAACATCTGGTGACCCGATCCGAACCGTAACCAACTCGATCTGACTTGGTATCTCTGACCGAGTCAAACTCGGTTCGGATCGGCCCGGCTAAGATCCAGTTCAGATCGAGTCAAGCCCACTGGACTCGGTCCCATGTAGGATCGAGTTCGGGTCAAGGTTTTCACAGTACCAAATCGAGTCAAGTTGGACCTAACTCGGTCCGACTCGACTCGATGCCCACCTCTATTTTTGGACACGGTAATCCGTCCAGGCAAGGATTTGTGGAGCCCACCATAATGTAAGTGTTTTATCCAAGCCGTTAATCGATTTTCTCATATCATTTTAAGGTATGAGCCAAAAACTGAGCAAGGTACAGGGTTTAAGTGGACCCAAAGTGTGGATTTAATTTCCACCATTAAAAACTTCTTGGGAGCTGGAGAAGTTTCAGATCAAGATAATATTTGTTTTTTAACTTCATCCACGCCTACATGATCTTAATAATAGGTTGGATGATATAAAATAAAATAAATAAATAAACATCACAGTGACCCTTAGAAAGGTTTCAACAGTGGGTGTCATTATCACTGCAGTTTCCTCCGGTGTGGTCCATTAGAGTGATAGACCTGCTTCAATTTTACATACATACCTTAAAATTATATGAGAAAAGCGATGAACAGCGTGGATAAAATAGTTACATCATGGTGGGCCCTACAGATCCCTACCCAGACGGATTACCGTCCAGGCGAGGGTAGGACGCAATCCACATCCTCTATTTTTGAATGATAAGTTCGTTGTTTACCAAACATATTTATTGGATGATTAAGTAGAAAATAAAATGAGATAATTATGGCATAAGTAGCTTATTTAAATAGTTTCTTTAAAGTAACTTATGTTCCAAACGCCCACTAAGCAACCAGTTCACATATCTCCATTCGAACCCTTGATTATTGACATTTTTTTTTGTTGAAATTGACCACATATTCCTATCCATCTCAACCGTCCATTAGGTATCCATCAATCAACGAAACAGGATCATCAATTCAATGTAATTTTTGGATGATACATAATCTAAAGCAGGGACCATGATTTAGATGGTTTGATGTAAGTTACAGGTACGCCATGTGTATAATCTTCGAGATCCTGCATATGAAAGCATCACATTCCGTCAAAACATCAAACTTCTTAAAAACATGTAAATAGGGTGGACCAATAATATAGTCCGCTCATTTAGGTCCTACAATATGTGTTTTCAGAGGTAAGGGGCACTATAAGAAATTGTCCTTTTACCAACGAATTTATTTCTGACGAAATCAATTTTGTCGGTAAACATGGCTTTCACTGACGAAATATGATTTTGTCAGCAAAATATTCCTGCCACGACCGAATATGTTCCCTCCACCATTTACAACAACAGCCTAGAAACTTTTACCGACGAAATTATGTATGTCGGTGAAAAGTCTTTTCCCGACAATCATTTCGTTGGTAAATGTAATTTTTCACGGTGTCCCTTGGAAAGGTTTCCATGGTGGGTGTCATTATCACTGCAGCTTCCTTTAGTGTGGTCCACAGGAGCATACCTTAAAATGATTTGAGAAAAGCGATGAACAGAGTGGATAAAACAGTTACATCATGGTGGGCCCCATAACTTATTTCCAAATGAAATTGATTTCATCGATAAATATTACTTTTACCGACGAAATCATATTTCGTCGGCAAAAGATTCCCTCCCATACTAAACATATTCCCGCTGAGAGGCTATTTTTACCGACGTTATACAATATCGTCAGTAAAGGAGATTTTTACCAACGTTATACAATATCGTCACTAAAGGAGAATTTTACCGACGAAAAAAATCATTGGTAAAGGCGGACAAAATGAACGGTGGACATATTATTTCACTTTGTCTGGTTGATCATAGATGTTGATTTGTATTTTTTATTTTTGGTGTAGCTAATAAGTATATTTAAAAATATATGTACAGAATGGATGGGACTAATAGAGCACGGGTGGGCCCAAATATTTTTACAGCCTTTTACCGACGAATGGTGATAAGTATTACTGACGAAAAATTTCATCGGCAATAAGGTTATGTTTTAAGCCGAAACGACTCCAGCGCCCATTCATCTCCCTTAGTCACTCTCTCTCTCCCCTTTCCCTCTCCGCTCTCTCTCACTCTCGCTGTCGCTCTCTCACTCCAGCCCTGTTGCACATCAGGTATCTCTCTCTCTCCTCATCTATCCATTTTATTAATTTGGGCATTTTGTTTTTTGAGTTTTCGAATCCCTAATTAGGGGTTTGTAGTGTCGATTGCCTAGATGAAGGAAAACAGAAATAGCAGCTTGATCTAAACTTTGGTGGCCCACCACATGGACCACCTTGATGTGTGATTCCATCCATGTTGTCCATCTGTAAGGACGACAGCACGTTCTGTGGGCCCTGATCACGAGATATGTTTTATACCCAAACCGTTCATCCATGTGGGGCCCATACGTGATGCATATCCACACCGTCCAGTGGTTTGGACGGTGGGAACCACCATGATTTATGTGTTTTACATCTAGGCCGTCTAGGGCCTAGACGCTGGAGCTCTTTAAAAAAAAAATAATACTTATATATTATAATATATAAATCTTATGGTGGGCGCCAAGTGGGACCCACCTGATGGGAAGCTGATTGGCTAGTGTACTTCACACCAGCTATATAGCTGATGAATTGTAGTCAGCAAGTTCCGTGGGTCCCACATGATGCATGTATTTCACCCTATGTCGTCCGTCCACCTGGATTGGACCCACCGCATGATGTATGTGTTACATCCAAACCGTCTATCTATTGGACGAGCTCGTCTTGAGGCTTGAGAATAAAGATATGACAGATTTATCTATCAGATGGACCACACTATAAAAAAACTAATGGAGGATTGAACGTCTATTATTGAAACCCCTTTTTGGTCACGAAAGTTCTCAATCAATATAGAATTTATTTTTCCTCTTAATCCAGGTCTTTATGACCTTATGATCAGATTGGGTGGGAAATAAACGTTATGGAATTTATTTTTCCTCTTAATCCAGGTCTTTATGACCTTATGATCAGATTGGGTGGGAAATAAACGTTATGGTGGTCCCTGTGATTTATTTAACAGTGAAAATCATTATCTCCAATGTTATTTGTGCTATGGTCCAGATGATCTTTCGATATGATTCATTTTTAGGTACTAGCTGACTTGGCTTAGCCGACTCAGACTCAGTTGAGTCTGATCTAGTTCAGCATCACGAGTCAACCTTGGATGTGGAAAAATCTGACTCTCTCTGACTCAGTGAGTTGACTTTGGACCAAGCAAGTCGTTTGAAGTCACTTGATTCTTCAATCCATGCTCTTTCTCTGGTTAGACGATAGAACAATGTACCAGAAAGAAATGATGCAATTATTTGTATTGCATTTAGATGATTATTTGTGTGGATAACTCTATCAACTTGGTCAGTGGACCCCACACCTGATCTATTCAAGTGGATTCCACAGCTAACAACTATCTTGTCAAGGTCAGATGATCTCCCATGATGGGTCCCACCATAAAAACCAATGGTTGGACTTTCGCTCATCAAGCATTAAATTTAAGGGCCCGAGGGCCATAAATTGCAATGAAAAAGATAGTCATTTCACACACTTATATTGCTGTGGATTTTAGTTTTTTTTTTTTTTTAAATACACTCACACTCACACATTCACACCATAATGGGATTTCACCACGATGAGTACTGTAGCTCGTGACCTTGGGTTGAAACTCTTGTGAGTCTACCTCAGGACATGAGTAAAAACCCTGCCATTCATCAGGCACTCATCATTAGGATGAGCATATGCTTAAGATAGAGTGAAAACAGTATTTTTAGCATAAATTTACATTTACCTGCTAATATATAACTCAATGGTAAGCTCACGAGAGTTTCAACCCGAGGTTATGAGTGAGCACCCAGTGTGGCAAGCTAGTCTTAAGGCATGAGCCAAAATTTTTTAAATTCCTCAGTATCATCCACTTACCGTGTATCAAAGTTCTCCCTTTAAAACATGCCCCATTCACAAATTGACCTATCAAATGGGCCCTTATATGTCATGCTCAGGCTTGGGCCTGTGCCCAATATGCCCGTCCTACACATTTATACAAAGAGAAAAGCTTTGATACTCTTGTAAAGTGTAACTATTATACTTTCACTTAGTGATGCTTAATATGTATTATATTTTTTTTTCTTAAATTATTATTGTGACTTATTAGTTTATAGTTGTGACTTGTGATTGGAATTTGTAAGTTAGATAATCAGTTACCCATTTGAAGATTTCTGTGTGGCCATACATAAATATGGTGTGTTTTGGTGGCATAGAAATCACTCAAATTATCTCATTTCAGACAATTCAAGGTTAGATGGATAGTATGCTTTCATATAATTTATTTAAATTTCATGCCTGATCCGCAGTCCATCTCCTCATTTCTCTCTAGATGTGTTTCTTCCATTCCGTATCCAATGTCAAATATCTTTACATTATTTTAGATATTTGGCATCGAAATGTAATGTAAGATTAACTTATCTGGAGAGGCATAGGGAGATGCTGCTGAATTTTCAGCGTGGATGTTTAAATGAAAATATAAAAGTATTACAATCTATCCAACCTTGTATGAGTAACTAATTTAGAATTTAATTGCATTAGTTTGAAATTGAGGGAGCAGACTCGAATGTGTGTTGGAGCTATCCAGATTTTGAGCAGGGGTCCCTAGAAGGTGGGAACCACTATTATGATCATGATGAAGTTGTCCATTTCCTATAGACAGCAATATGGGTGGCCTAACCATTTGGAGAGGCCCGTGTTTATGTATTAGCTCAGAATTGTAGCAGACACGAATGTGCGTCGAAGCTATCCAGATGTTGGGTGGGGGTCCCTTGAAGGTGGGAACCGCTGTTATGACCATGATGAATTTTTTTATTTCCTATGGACAGCAATATGGGTGATCTGGCCATTTGGATAGGCCCGTATTTATGTATTAGTTCGAAATTGATGGAGCAGACCCTAGTATAACCCTAAACCTAAACCTACACCTAAAACTAAAATGTAGACACTCAATTATAGTGTAGGTTTAGGTTTAAATTTCTTGTTCCTTCAACATGGACACTCAATTATAATTTATAAGTAGCTTATATATCAATCTAGTTCAAATTGTGTCGGGCAACCCAAGACCTCAACCCCATCATGATCCATGTTTTATCGAGTTGACGTTTGTATAGCCCAAGCATGAAACCGAACCCTATACATCATGCCCTAAAATAACCTGGTGAAAAAGATGGACAACCTGGATATAAGAAAAATACATCACGGTGGGCCTTATCCACCAAAGCCGCATCCACCCAATCCAATACTCAAGTAGGCCACACCACATGGACCAATGGGGATGAGGACACCCAACATTGGAACCTTTGCAGGTCTATTTAAGATATATATATATATATATATATATATATATATATATATATATATATATATATATATATATATAATCCCTAAACCTATACCTACACCTAATCCTAATCTCAAGTCCCTAACATAAACCCAAACCTAAACTTGAAAATCCAAACCTAAATCCGATCCCAAACCCGAACCCGAATGTCAATCGCTAAACCCTAAGCCTAAACCTAAACCTAAACCTATTCGCGAATCCCTAAACCTAAACACGAACCCGAACCCAAATTTCTAAACCAAAACCTAAACCGAAACTCAAATCTCTGACATAAACCTAAACCTAAACCTAAACCCAAACCCGAATTCCTAAACCTAAACCTATTCTCAAATCCCTAAACCTAAACCTACACATAATCCTAATCTCAACTCCCTAACCTAAACTTAAACCTAAACTTAAAAACCCGATCCCAAACCCAAATCTGAATCCAAATCCCTAAACCCTAAGCCTAAGCCTAAACCTAAACCTATTCTCAAATCCCTAAACCTAAACCTATAACCCTAACCTAAACCTAAATCCAAACCCGAATTCGAATTCCTAAACCTAAACCTAAACTGAAACTCAAATCCCTAACCTAAGCCCAAACTTAAACTCAAAAACCTAAACCTAAACCTGATCCCGAACCCGAATTCTTAAACCTAAACATATTCTCAAATCCATAAACCTAAACCTACACCTAATCATAATCTTAACTCTCTAACCTAAACCTAAACCTAAACTTGAAAAATCAAAACTAAACCCGATCTCGAATCCGAATCCATAAACCCTAAGCCTAAACCTAAACCTATAACCTATAACCTAAACCTAAACCTAAACCTATAACCTAAACTTAATTCACTTAACTTAAACCTACAACTAAACCCAAACCTATAACCCTAACCCGAACCCGAACCCAAATTCCTAAACCTAAACCTAAACTTATTCTCAAATATCTCAACCTATAACCTAAATATAAAATTATAACCTATAACTTATAACCTAAACCTAAACCTATAACCATAACCTAAACCAAAACCTAAACTTAATTTACTTAACTTAAACCTACACCTAAACCCAAACCTATAACCCTAAACCGAACCCGAACCCGAATTCCTAAACCTAAACCTAAACCTATTATCAATTTCCTAAACTATAACCTAAACCTAAACCTATAACCTATAACCTTAACCTAAACCTATAACCTTAACCTAAACCTAAACTTATAACCTATAACCTAAACCTAAACCTATAACCTATAACCTAAACCTATAACCTTAACCTAAACCTAAACCTATAACCTTAACCTAAACCTAAACTTATAACCTATAACCTAAACCTAAACCTAAACCTAAACCTATAACCTAAACCTATAACCTTAACCTAAACCTAAACCTAAACCTAAATCTATAACCTATAACCTATAACCTATAACCTTAACCTAAACCTAAACCTAAACTTAATTCACTTAAGTTAAACCTACACCTAAACCCAAACTTGTAACCCAAACCCGAACCCAAACCCGAATTCCTAAACCTAAACCTATAACCCATAACCTATTACCTAAACCTAAACCTAAACCTATAACCTATAACCTTAACCTAAACCTAAACCTATAACCTATACCTAAACCTAAACCTATAACCTTAACCTAAACCTAAAACCTAAAACCTAAACCTAAACCTATAACCAATAACTAAACCTGAACCTATAACCTATAACCTATAACCTGTAACCTAAACCTAAACCTATAACCTATAACCTTAACCTAAACCTAAACCTATAACCTAACCCTAAACATATAATCTATAACCTATACCTAAACCTATAACCTACACCTACACCTAAACCTAAACCTATAACCTTAACCTAAACCTAAACCTAAACCTATAACCTAAACTTAAACCTATAACCTAAACCTAAACCTAAACCTAAACCTATAACCCATAACCCTAACCTAATTTTAAACCTATTTCTGTAAATTGACTCTAATCTTTTCATTATAGAGATGGATAAAAGTTGGATGCGAGCTAAAAACAGATTTGGCCCAGAGTATAAACAATGGGTTCAAGAGTTCATGAAATTTGTGTGAAATCGGACAAATTCAGGTAATAGGATTAGGTGTTCATGTCAAAAATGCAAGAACATGGTTTATAAGACTTTAACAAAGTAGAAGACGATTTGTTCATAATTGAGATTGACTAGGGTTACACTTGGTAGATCCATCATGGTAAAGATATCCACCAAAGAGTTGAGGCCACTGAAGTCCTTGATGACCCAATTGTGCAAGATGATAAGGATGAAGACGTTGACGAAATGCAAGATATCATAGGGGATGTGTTCGGGGGAACAATTGTCGATACTGATTTTGCAGTGACAAGTAGTATCCAAGATATTCCTCCAATGGGTGATGTCGAATCAGAAAAGTTTAGTATGTTGTTGAGGGATGCACAACGTCCACTTTATCCGGGGTGTGAGAACTTCTCCAAGTTAAATTTTCTTACAAGGTTACTTTATTTGAAGACAATAAATCGTTGGAGTAACAAATCGTTTGACATGTTGCTTGACTTGTTTAAAGAAGCATTACCAAACGGTGAGACATTGCCTAAGTTCATTATGAGGCAAAATCCTTGATGCGAGACTTGGGCCTTGGTTACATCCTCATACATGCATGTATAAATGATTGTGTATTGTATTGAAAAGAGCATGAAAATGTTGAAGAGTGTCCAGAATGTGGAGATTCTAGGTGGAAGTATGACGAAGTCAAGCATAAGAAAATCTCACAAAAGGTGTTAAGGTACTTCCCATTGAAATCCAAATTGTAAAGATTATTTACGTCTCACAAGACCGCTGAAGATATGAGGTGGCGTAAGGAGAAACGCTTTTATGATAATAGTACACTAAGGCACCTTGCGGACTCTGAAGCCTGGTGAAATTTTGACAAGCAATATGACTGGTTTACAGAGGAATCTCGCAATGTTCGAATAGATCTTGCAAGTGATGGTTTTAATCCATTTGGTAACATAAGTAGCTCGTACAGTATGTGGCAAGTAGTACTTATGCCTTATAATTTACCTCCTTAGTTGTGTATGAAGGAGTCATTTTTCATGATGTCATTGCTTATTTCTAGACCTAGGTCACCCGGGAATGACATTGATGTGTATTTGCGACCGTTAGTAGATGAGTTAAACGAATTGTGGAGTCAAGGTGTACAGACGTATGACACATTTGCATGACAAACATTTCGATTACATGCAGTGGTCTTATGGACAATAAATAACTTCGCCGCCTATAGGAATTTGTCTGGGTGGAGCACGAAGGGAAAGTTAGCGTGTCCTATATGTATTATTGAGACTTGTTCATTGTCATTGAAGCATGGTAAAAAAAATACATTATATAGGCCATCATCACTTCCTTTCAAGCGATCATAGTTGTTGCAGGAAGATGATAATCTTTGATGGCAAACAAAATCATAGACCACCACCAAAAGATGTATCTGAAAAAGATGTGATACAACAACTGAGTAACATTGAAAAGTTAGATTTGGAAAGGCACCACACTTGAAGAAGAGAAAACATACAGTATTGGAGTATAACTGGATGAAGAAGAGTATTTTTTTTTTAATTGCCCTATTGGAGTGATCTAAAATTACGATACAACTTGGATGTCATGCATATTGAGAAGAATATATATGAAAATGTCTTTGGAACATTGATAAACATAGAGGAGAAAATAAAGACAGTTTTAAGGCTCGATTAGACCTACAAGCAATGAGTTTAAGAAAAGAGTTACACTTGCAACCACATGAAAATTCATATACTATACCAGCAGCCTGCTACACATTGACAAAACTAAAGAAAAAGCGTTTATGTGAATGGTTGAGATCGATGAAGTTTCTCGATGGGTATGCGTCAAATATATTTCGGCACGTAAACATTACGGACTGTAAGGTAACGAGAATGAAATAATGATTATCACGTCCTTCTGCAATGTCTACTACTGATTGTAATTCGTGTATTCCTGAGCAAGGATATTAATACGGCGCTAATTAAGTTGGGGCTATTCTTTAAGGATTTGGGTTTGAAATCGATGAATGTAGAGGCTATTAAATGACTGGAGAGGGACATTGTTGTAATCCTTTACAAACTTGAAAGAATATTTTCACCTGTATTTTTCGATGTCATGGTACACTTACAGCACGAAGTGAAGCTTGCAGCCCCAGTACAATACCAGTGGATGTATCTGATCAAAAAGTGGTAAAACCTATTAAATTTTTTAATCATTTCATAAACTACATATATCCATGTTTTCACGCTATAGACACTGAAAAATCGGTGCCCATGTTGATTTTGTATTTCTTGTTTGATTGGGGGGTGATAAGCTGATTATGGATATTAGAGTCGCCACTAGCCAAAAAAATCTTGAAATCCCGTGGTCGGCTAGAACCACGAAATACGCAAGGTGAGAGAAATCCAGGGACTTTCCTACCTTAGATTGACTCCTGGTCTGCGATCCGAGATTCAGGGCAAGGGATCTCGGTTACAAAGAGGAAAGGTGTTAGGCACTCTCTCTGCCTGTACAAATGTACGGTCTCTACTCAGTATGATAAAATAATTTTAAGGGATAATGGATGTTGTGCCGTGATGGGACTAGGCACACACATGGATTTCTGATGTGGCAAAATCTAAGATTTTGGCAAGCCACAGAGCATACGTCCAACTGTATGTCTAGAAAGTGAATGCGATGATGCTCATGTAAAAAGGTAAAGAAAAGATAGACTAGATCACTAGGAATTTCTGATGTGACAGGATTCGGTATATGGCAAGTCACAGAGCATACGTTCACTAGAGATTTAGAGAAGCAGGGGGGTTGAGAAGGAAATAGATGTCATGATGAATGCTTGTATGTAGAATAGATCTTTGGCTTGATCTTGAGTAGGCTAAGACATGAACCGGACCATGATCAGATCTAGGCTAGGCTTATGGGTTGGAAAGGTTGAGAGGAAGGCTAGGGGGTGGCTAGAAAGATCAGATCTTTGAAGGCTTGGGAGCTCCTTCCTTTTCCTTCACTCTCTTCCTCACTCTCTCACTCTCTCTTCCTCACTTTCTCTCCCTTGGATGAGAAAGGTCCTCCTCTTCCTCCTTTTCTCTCCCTTGGATGAGAAGGTCTCCCTCTTCCTCCTTTTCAAATGTGAAGAGGAGAGGGCTATTTATAGCCTTCTCCAATGGCATTGCTGTAAATTCTGGGTTTGAGAGGGGTAAAAGGTGAGGTGGCAAGTTATAATTGGTTATGGAGAGAGGAATGCCACATGGCACTCTCTCATTAGCCATGAGGGGCAGTGAAAAGGTAAATAGTGAAATTTGAGAAGGTAATTTTGCAGAAAAGTTGACTTTTGGATGCTGGGATAGCTGTCCGCATGCGGCCCACGAGCGGCGGCACTTAAAGTACCACAAGCGGCAGTCAGACTACCGCCCGCGGTAGTCAGACTACCGCTCGGGCTCAGTTCGGGCCGATTTCACGCGTGCGAACCTTATACACTGTGCGGGTTCACTCGGAAGTCTCCTTTTGAATTTTTCATCTCAGAAAAATGGGTTTCAACTTGGATAATGATGATTTGGGCCATAGTATGGGGCATAGGCAGGGTTGCACGTGTGATGAATAGTTTGTATCGTGGTTTTGGATTACAGATTTAGATTTTAGGAGCTTTGGTTTGGTTGAGTATGATCATGGTTCCTGAACGGTCTTAATCTTTTCAAGATGTAGCCTTGGTAGGGTGTCTACAGATGCCACTCTTTGGCCGAGGTTGCAAGCAACCGAAGGTCAAAGTGAGTGGACACCCCACCCTTCTGGTTAGAAAAAGGATAGTGACTCGAATCTATTGTCTACCATTGTATCATTGTCAGTCAACTATTTGAAAAAGAGATGACTTGCACATATCATGAGGGTTGAGAAAAACGTTGTGGTTTCCTCCTGCGCATTTGTCGCGGCTTTACGGATCACCAATCACAACCCTTTCACATCTGATTGTTAATAACATTGGAGGATAAATCTGAAAAGTAAGGGCATCTGCGCATTTGTGACGGCTTTATGAGGTTTTTCGTACTGTTTGGTCTGTCGTTCCTTTGCCACGTAATCACCCTAGGAATATTCAGTCTGTTTGATCGTCAAAGTGGTTAGCTGCCCTGCACGTTGGTGCGGCCTTATGGGGAACTCACTACGCCGACTTGGACTCGATCAAATTTTTTAAACATCCCAAACTAGGTATGTGCAGGTAATCTGTTGCCATGCAGTCTGCTGATTTCGATACTTTGGTTACGATGGATTGTTTGTCACTTCAAGTTTAATGGTTCTTTCCAGAAATAGATCCACTCATTTTACTAGCATTCGTACGATTGTCCAGATATAGAGATCGGGCCAATCATACATGTATCATGTACGGATTCAATCATCCACTGGGAAAACCGGCAGAGATCGAATCTTATTTAGCTATGTGCACTGGCCGCAACTGGAGAATATGGAAGATTCCTCAGTGTACTGCGTGCCGCGTGCGGTGGGGCAAACTTTATTTGAAAGCTATTCCCTTTGGAGCTAGACTCCTTGGGAGTTTTATTTGAAAATATATTTTTAAAATTTTTTATAAAATATCCGTTCAATTTCGTGGGTGAGCGTCGTCGTTCGGTTTTTATTTGCAAGTAAATAGTCACGTTACCTCCATTGTCGAGTTAGTGGGGCTAACGGCTCTTACTTGAGGCATTTTTTAGAATTTTTGAAGCATCCGTCCGATCTCGCGAGAGGGCATCGTCGTCCAATTTTTATTGTAGAAAAATTCAGATGGCCTCCACTGATAACTTAATGGGGCTTGATAGCTTAAAAGGAACAGACCTCTTTTTGGGGGTTATACTCACTAGGGATTTATTGTGTGCTTATTTTGACAATTTTTGAGATTTTTTGGATTTTTTTTCTTGGAGATTTTTTTAAAAAAATGAGGCTGTTTTGGTATGTTTTGAAGACTTGGGGACTGTTTCGGTGACTTTTGAAGATTTTGAGGTATTTTTGTGACTTTTGACAATGCGGGACTATTTTTGAAAAACCTTGAGAGTTTAGGTTTATTTTTGAAAATATTTTGGGTATTGTCCAGCAGTTGGAGCAAAAATCGGTTATTCTCACCAGCCTTCGAGGATACTTCTCTTATCATTCTATGCGATTTCTTCGTCAGTTTGGCTTTTGGCAGGACATCCCAAAGTTTGCCTTTTCTGGATTTGGCCATGCTTCTTTTCCTTCCTACCTGATTGCCTTGTATCGACGGGTTTGGATTTCTTGGCAGGGGTCATTGGATGCGGCGATGCTAGAGCTTGAGTCTTGGGCTCCTCCTTTGGCCACAGTGCCGTATTAGATGTGGGTTGCGGAGCAATCTCTTAATCGACAGGTTCCGGGTTGGCATTTGGAGGATGAGGCTGCTGAACAGGACATGGTAGGTGATACTGCTTCATCCTCTTCAGGTGTTGTTGACTCGTTTGAGGCTTTTGAGGAGCAGCCCTTCATTGATCCTTCCTTCTTGTTGGCCACTTAATCAACAAGATTGTTGTCCTCCGACACACGTGCAAGGATATGGCTCGTCGTCTGGCAGTGGGGCGACGATATGATGAGAGTATTCTTGCTATACATCGCCTGGATAGGGATGAGGCCTTCTACCTGCGCATGGAGATAGAGAGGCTTAGGCAGAGATTGTCAATGTATGAGAGATAGTAGTTTACCTGTAATGCTTCATACTGACCCGCTGTTTTGCTTGCTTGAAACCTCTTTCTTTTTTCTCTTTTTTTTTGGCGAAGAGGAGATAAAATACTTGCAAGAAAGATTTTAAAGGAATGAAAGAAAAAAAAAATTGTGCCAAATGTCGGTGTTTCCTTGTGTTTGGATTCACGCTTTGGATGGTTAGGATTAGAGTCTGGGGCTCAGCCCATGTTGTGTGCAGTAATCTAGATTGTATCGTTAGGGTCTTGGTTCCCTGAAGGAGTATCCGAGATCGGATCCTGTGGATTTGGGCAGAGTTTGATAGAGTATTGTTCCGAAGTTATCCCTTCCTTGTATCTCGTTATGATGCTTGCTACCTCGGCTTCTTTTTGTACCTGCACTTTTATTTTTTTATTTTTTTTGTTGTTATTTTTACCCATAGCGCCCTTTCAGGTTTTCACTATGTCCAGCTTTTCTCGTCATTTTTGCCCGCAGTGTCCTTTCAGATTTTCATTACGTCTCGGGTCTTTAATCTTGCCTGCCCCTTGGCAACAATGTTGTTTTTACCCTTGGCGCCTCTTCAAATTTTTACCAAGTCCGCTACATGCCCGCTGTTTTTACTCGAGCCGCCCTTTCAGGTTTTCAACTCGCCCTTTTCGCTTAGGCATGTCCTCTCCTTTTTTTTTTCTTTTTGGTGCGTCAAGGATGTTGGAGGAGGCGGAGGGACTTCCTTCGTTGCCGGCCAACTTATTTCCATCTTATCTTTGTCTCCGAATACAATTGAAAGCTGCCCTTGGTGAGGGGGAGATTTGGGAGGGATTTTTTTTTATATTTTTTTTTTGGCGCTTATTTTCTGATTTTTTTTATCTTTTTTCTTCTTTTTCTTCTTTCTTTTTTTTGATTGGTACATTTTTTTTGACGGGGCAAGTGGATATACCCCATTTTTTTCTCTTCTTCTTTTTTTTATGGGGGAAGTGATGGGCGCAGCTTTACAATTGTAGTCGTTGACAAAAATTAGGTAGGATTACCCCTGATAGATTTTCACGTTGTCGGCGTTGATGGGCTCAAGAAGATCATCTCCCTTCAGACTGGTGAGCCGGAGGGCGCCTCCTGGGAGCACTTCTTGGATGATCAGTGGTCCTTCCCACGAGGGTTTGAACTTTCCTCCGCGATCGGGTAGGTGCGGTGGCAAAATATGCTTCATGACCATGTCGCCAAGTTTAAAGCTTCTTTTACGGACTCTTTTATTGTAGGCCCGAGCTATCCTTCTCTAATAACATTGGGAGTGACTTAGCGCCCGCATGCGCTTTTCATCTGCCAGATGCAGTTGATCGAACCTTGCTTGCTGTCACTCGCCTTCCTCGACTTCTCTTTCTAACAATATTCGCAGTGATGGGATTTCGATCTCGACTGGTAGTACCGCCTCCATTCCGTATGTAAGCTCATATGGAGTCGCGCCCGTAGCAGACCGTACAGACATCCGATAGGCCCAAAGTGCGTAGGGAAGCATCTTTGACCAATCACGATATGTTTTCACCATTTTCTCCACGATTCGAATGATAGTCTTGTTGGCTGCTTCAACCCCACCATTCATCTGAGGACGATAGGGGCTTGATCGATGGTGTTGAATCTTAAATTTGTCAAGGAAATCGCTCATCCTTTTATTGAAGAACGGAGTTCCGTTGTCAGTAATGATTGCCTGAGGGACCCCGTAGCGGCTGATGATGTTGTTCTTCATAAACCTTACCACATGAGATGTTGCGATGGTGGTGTAGGATGCTGCCTCTATCCACTTGGTGAAGTAGTCTACTGCTACCAAGATGTACTCATGCCCATTTGAAGCTCTAGGGCTGATTTTGTCGATGATATCTATCTCCCATACAGAAAAGGGCCATGAGGATGTCAGGTTATAAAGTTCTGATGTAGGGGCATGGATCTGGTTTGCATGTTCTTGACACTTGAAACATTTCCTAACATGCTTGCAGTAATTGTCTCCATTGTGAGCCAATAATAGCCAAGTCGCAAGATCTTTTTCGCCATCATGTGCCTATTCATGTGCGGGCCACATAGTCCTTCGTGGATTTCTGACATGACATGCGTAGCTTCCGTTTCATCCACACAACGAAGAAGGATTTGATTGAAGGATCACTTGTAAAGGATGCCGCCAGTAATTACGAATTGTGCTGTCAACCGTTGTATAGTGCGACGATCTGCCTGAGTTGCTCCTTCTGGGTACTTCTGGTGCTCAAGATATTCCTTGATGTCTATGTACCACGGCGGGTCGTTTGAGGGAATGTCAGCTTCATTGATCTGTAGGCAGAATGCGGGTTCCTCCTGAAGTTCGACGGTGAGTTCCCATTCAGCAACACATTTTGGAATTTCCAGCACTGAGGCTAGGGTGGCTAAAGCGTCTGCAAATTGATTCTTTACTCGGGGCATGTAAGAGAAAGTGATCTCCTCAATTAAATTCTCTAGATAGATATGATACGGGATCAGCTTCTCGTCCTTGGTCTTCCAGTCACCGTTCGTCTGATATGATAAGGCCGCTTGACAGTCGTCATTCCATTCTTTTGGCAAACTCTTCCGCAGGAGCTTGAATATGGGCTCACAGACCGGAGTGAGCTGTGCAATGAACCTGCTGATGTACTGGATCCGCCCGAGGAAGCCTCCAATTTCTTTTTCGGTCTTGGGTGGCAGCATTTCAATGATTGCCTTGGTCTTAGTTTCATCTACCCGAATACTATCCTCGCTGACAATGAAGCCCAACAGTTTGCCCCTGGTTGCCCCGAAGACACATTTTTACGGGTTGAGTCGGAGCTTGAACTTTTCTAGCCTGTCGAAAAGCTTCTTGAGATCTTCGAAGTGTCTTTCGATTGTGCGAGACTTGATGATCATGTCGTCCACATAGACTTCAATTTCCTTATTTATCATGTCGTGGAATAAGGCAGTCATGGCTCACTGATATGTAGCTCCTGCATTCTTCAATCTGAAGGGCATAACTCGGTAGCAGAAAGTTTCCCATGGTGTGATGAAGGAGGTCTTCTCGCTATCTTCGATGGCCATTTTAATCTGATTGTATCCGGAGAATCCGTCCATGAAGGAGAAGATCTTGTGTCCAGCTGTATTGTCTACCAGTGTGTCGATGTGAGGCAGAGGGAAGTCGTCCTTAGGACTTGCTTTGTTGAGATCTCTAAAATCGATACACATTCTGACTTTTCCATCCTTCTTCGGAACTGGTACGATATTTGTGAGCCATTCTGGGTAATTGGAGACTACTAGAAATCCCGCATTGTATTGCTTGATGACTTCATCACGGACCTTCAGGGCCCATTCGGGCTTCATTCTCCGCAGCTTTTGTTTGACTGGCTTCATGTCTGGCTTTATTGGTAGATGGTGCACCACCAGATCTTCATCAAGTCCAGGCATGTCCTCATACGAGAAAGCAAAGTTAGACAACCTTGGTTTCAGAAACTCCATCATTCTCTGCTTGTACTTTGGAGACAGCGATCGTCTGATGCGCACCTCTCTAGGGAGTTCCGTTGACCCTAAGTTTACAATTTCAAAATCATCTGCCACAACATTGGCTTTCATTTCGAATTTTTCAAGGGAGTCCTCAAATTCGAGAGCTGTATCATCATTTCCCTCATCCGGGGCTTCATCCAAACCCATGAGTTCGAAGTCTAACTCGAGATTGAAATCATACGAGTCGACCTCAAACTTCTGCGGTGTGTGTAAGACGTTTGGCACAGTGGCTTTTGAAAGCTTTTCTATTGTTTTTGTATTTTGAGGATTTTCTAATGTTTTGTGATTTTGAGAAATATCTGATTTTGAGAAATATGATATTTTTGTGTTTTGAAAATTTTTTAATTTTTTTATATCGTCCGGAGGTCCCTAATAGGACGGTGTTGCGAACCAAGACTGTTCCTATCCTAGTCCGGGGTACCAACTGCTATTTACATCGACATTTTTTTTTAGGTCAGCATCCACAGAGGATTCATCGACTGATTCGATTGTTAGGGGGACTTCTGTCCATGGTGATTCCTCTATTCTTCTAATCCTGCTGTCCGAATTTGTGTTTTCCTGTGGGTCACCTGCTTTGATGACCATGATGTCTGTTGGGCTAGGTTCAGAGTCAGAATCTTATTCGACTTCTTCGCCCAAGAGCTGAATTCTTCTAGTTCCTCTGATTAGTCTTGCGATGGGACCTTGATGTCTATCCAATCAAGGGCAGGCCATTTCCCCTTGTCAATCCAATGAATGGGCTGCTTCTTCCCCTTGTGCTGCTGGGCTGGTGTCAGGAACATGCTCCCTTGACTGTGTGCAGGAATGAGTTTTTCTTTGGGTTTGCCTGCATCCTTTTCAAGAGGCCTCCGCGGTTCTGGATCCCGCATGGGTGGACCTATTTTCGTGCCCCTTGCCTTTTGTGGTGGATCTAGGGGTTTTGCCCCTTGTATCAGATTTATTTTTGCTGCCTCGAGAATCTTATCCCATCTTATGGGTGGCCAGACAGACTCCGGGTCGGAATGATCTGAGGGTTTGAGTTCTTGGAGGTGGTCCTCAAGGGGAATCACCGAGTTTTCACAAACTGTCCCAGCCCTGATGAACTCGATGGGTGTGCACCTAAATGGTTGTCTCTTCTTGAACTTTTCAACTTGGCCTTCCGGTGTTAGTTGATATCCCAGTCCTTGTTTCTGTATGTTAGTACGTGCCGATTGTACTACTATACCTTTTTTATGGAACTCAGTACGGTAGTTCCAAATTAATCGTTCGGTGGGGGAAATGACATGTTCAGCAGTGAGAGGGCGAGGATTAGTAATTGAATTTACAACTTCGAATTCGAAGCTGTGATATGATACATCGTCCTCTGTATGTTGGATGTCGATCAAAGGGATGTCAGTTTCTGGGATATTAACCGTTACCGGCAGGACAGTTTCCGGCTCGGCCAATACTGAGATGATTCGATTTCCTGAAGGGAACTTGATCCTTTAATGGAGGGTTGAGGGAATGGCTCCAACAGTATGGAGCCATGGCTGCCCCAACAGAAGGTTAAACGAGGCAGGGATATCAATGACCTGAAATGTGACAAGGGTCAGGTCTGGGCCAATTTGTAGCTCAATGTCGATTTCTGCCTCAACCTGCCTTTGAGAATTATCGAAGGCTCTGATACTCATGGTGCTAGGCCTAAAAGAGGATGATTCTATCCCTAACTGTTCAGCAGTTCTTAGAGGGTAAACATTTAGACTAGATCCATTATCAATGAGCACAAGTGGGACTTTAAAATTTTTATGGCGGGTTACTATGTTCAGTGAGCGCCCGTGCTTGTGTCCCTCAGGTGGTAATTCATTATCAGAGAAAGTAATGACTCGCGGTGCGAGGAGTTGTCCAATCATACTTGTCACCATTTTGGAGGGTACGTCAGGAGAGATATGTGCATCATTCAGAATCTTTGCAAAGATTTCTTGATATGATCTTGAGGTGTATATGAGCTCCCAGATGGATATTTGGGCGAGAATAGTTTTGAGTTGGGCTGCTATGTCATAAGCAGCGTCGGTTTTGCAAGTGGTTCCCGACAAAGCTCCCCGGATTTCTTTTGGGTTTTGGTCATCCCTCCTAAAATACCTCCCATTGTTGCCCACTTTGGCACATTCTGGGTAGTGTCATGGGACTGCCTTCGGGTTGTATGATGGAACTACCCTCTTTTTCAAATATATCAGGGGTTCCTGAGGCTAAGTGACAGTTTGTGGAAGACTTGATGATTTTTCTTGAGATGTTATCGGATTTTGACAAGTTTTAACGTTGATGTCTTCCTCCACCCTTTGATGCATAGGAGAGGCCCTCTGGCCGTGCGCCAGTTGGTAAGGCATCAGGCATTTAAGGTCTTGAACCGGGGATGCCCCTTGCAAAGTCAGCGAAGATAGATCGGGGAGACCTATTGGAAGAATGACAGGTTCAGAATTCGACCTTTTTTGGATATGCAAGGTGTGCCTCTTGAGAGGCAAGATGCTACAAGTGCGACCTGTTGGGTGCGGCTTCAAGGGTCACGAGAGGCGGTGTTGATGGTGCTGCTTCTAGAAAGACAAGGGGTTGAATGGCTGGCGCTGCTTCAAGGAATATCTGTGGCCCAGGCGATGGTGCCTGTTGGTATCCCCATGCCCGGTTTGTCGTATCTGGCATGATTGCTTGTATGAAATGATGTGGGGAAGAGTACTTAGGTTGCCCTCCTTCAATGTGGTTGAGAGTAGAGGCGCCAGATGTGCTGGGTCCTGTTTGGTGCGATGGAAGAGGATTTTGGAGAATGTTAGCCTGAGCTGTATTGCTAGCTTGTGGAGTGATTGCAATCTTCTGACTTTCGATCAAATCTTACACCGCATGTTTCAGGGCGAAGCAGCGGTCCGTCAGATGGCCAGGAGCCTGGTGATATGCACAGTATTGATTTTCGTTGTAACCAGGTGGTAAGGGGTTGGGAGGAAGTCGAGGTTGGAGAGGTATCAGGAGTTGCTTTTGCATTAGCATTGTCAGAATCTGACTGTATGTTTGTACTAAAGGGGTGAACTTCCTTCCTAACATTGCCTGTTTGTATGGGCCTGGCGCATTTTTCCTAGGCTGTTATTGCTGTTGTTGAGACGACTACCCCTGATATCCATGTTGGGCTTGCTGTGATTGGTACTGCCTGTTTGGTTATAACTCCTGTTGTGGAACATATTGGCTGCCTTGAGTGTTAGCAACAATGTTGTTAACTTCTGTAGTGCGTTGCGCAGGAGCAGTGTCGTTTCCATTTTCATAACCGACAGGTTTTCCTTCTACTTTATTTCTTTTGTTTGCAGGGGTCTGATGTGGCCATGGAGAAATGGTTCCGGCTATGATCCCCGCCTCGACTTGTTCTCCAGCTCGGATGAGTTGAGAAAAGTTTACGTATGGGTACGAGATTAGATATCCTGAAATGTTAGGATTTTTCGAGTGTACAATCATGGATATCTGTTCCTCGTCATCGACGGGGTTTCTTATCCGAGCTGCCATGGCTCGCCATCGCCCTACGTATGCTGACAAGGATTCATCATTTTTCTGTCTCAAAGCAGCCAGGTCGGACCTTCTTGGAGCCATATTCAGGTTGTATGAGAACCTGTCAATGAATGCCTAAGAGAGCTTTTCCTAGGTTCTAATTTGATGGTTGTCCAAAGAGGTATACCAATCCAAAGCATCAACTTTGAGGGATTTCTGGAAGAGTCGTATCAAGGCTCCATCATTCCCCGCTATCGCGTTGAGTTCCCCGCAAAATGCTTTCAGGTGTGTTGTGGGACACCCACTACCATCATACCTTTTGAATTTTGGTACCTCAAAATTTAGAGGTACTCGGGCATTTGGGAAGGGACAGAGATCCCTGAACTTGGTGGATAGGTGATCCACTCCTTGCTGTTTTTTAAGCTGGCTTTACACCATTTGTAATTGCTCTCGTAGTTCCTCAATCTCTGACTTGCCTTGCAGTGGGTATCTTGCCCCTTTCTTTAGGGCTTGTGCTGCTTCTTCTTCATATGGATCGATGATAGGGTGTTGTTGGAAAGAGGATGGGCTCTCGTTGACGGAAAATGGCTGAAATTGAACATCGCTCCCTTTCAGAGGAGGGTGTGAAGTTCGGAAGTGGCTCCCACCTGGGGTATCTGCCAACTCCGAAATGTTACTCCCGTTAGGGGGAGTGAAATGGACTCGAAACTGGCCCCCTTCGTGGGCATCCGTCAGTTCTTATCGGTGGTTCCTGTTAGGGGGAGCCTGTGTTATAGCCTGATTATTATGATGTGTTGAGCATTGCTCCCGTTTGCTGGTTGCTGTTGTTCTGGTGTCGATTCCTCCGGAAGAGGGAGCACGGGATTTGCTGGAGGAATGAGAGAGAAGGCAAAGGGAGTTTGTGGGAGTGAACTATTCTATACACTAGGCTGAGTTACCTGTGTATTTGGAGAGGGATTCGGCACTAAGAGAAGTAGTAATTCTTGCATTGTTTGAAGGAGCAGCTCTTGGGTGGTTGCATTGGTTTGAGAATTTTCCTGGACTACTGGTGGTAATGCGGGTGTAGGTGCGGGTGCAGGTGTGGGTACTGAGGCCTCAGGAGTTGGCTGAGCTACCGGATCTTCTTCATGAAAGGTTTGAGAAGTCATGGCTACGCGAGATCGAGTAGTCATGATTTTGATATGTGCCTAAACAAGAATAAGCCAAAAGATTTTTATTTTTTTTGTTATCTTTTCGTATGAATGCAAATGATGATATCCCTCGAGATTAGAGTACCACACGTTTTCGAGTCGAATCTCGGCTAGTGTGTTCTAGCAAGGTTTCCCCAGCGGAGTCGCCATTCTGTAGACACTAAAAAATCGGCACCCACGCTGATTTTGTATTTCTTGTTTGATTGGGGGGTGATAAGCTGATTATGGATATTAGAGTCACCACTAGCCGAAAAAATCTTAAAATCCCACGGTCGGCTAGAACCACGAATACGAAAGGTGAGAAAAATTCAGGGACTTCCCTACCTTAAATTGACTCCTGGTCTGCAATCCAGGATTCAGGGCAAGGGATCTCGGTTACAAAGAAGGAAGGTGTTAGGCACCCTCTCTGCCCGTACAAATTTACGGTCTCTACTCAGTGTGATAAAATAATCTCAAGGGATGATGGATGCTGTGGCCGTGATGGGACTAGACACACACATGGATTTCTGATGTGGCAAGATCTGAGATTTCAGAAAGCCACAGAGCATACGTCCAGCTGTATGTCTAGAAAGCAAATGCGATGATACTCATGTAAAAAGGTAAAGAAAAGATGGACTAGATCACTAGAAATTTCTGATGTGACAGGATCCAGTGTATGGCAAGTCACAGAGCATACGTTCACTAGAGATCTAGAGAAGCAGGGGGGTTGAGAAGGGAATAGATGTCATGATGAATGATTGTATGTAGAATAGATCTTTGGCTTGATCTTGAGTAGGCTAAGACATGAACCGGACCATAATCAGATCTAGGCTAGGCTTATGGGTTGGAAAGGTTGAGAGGAAGGCTAGGGGGTGGCTAGAAAAATCAGATCTTTGAAGGCTTGGGAGCTACTTCCCTTTCCTTCACTCTCTTCCTCACTCTCTCACTCTCTCTTCCTCACTTTCTCTCCCTTGGATGCGAAAGGTCCTCCTCTTCCTCCTTTTCTCTCCCTTGGATGAGAAGGTCTCCCTCTTCCTCCTTTTCAAATGTGAAGAGGAGAGGGCTATTTATAGCCTTCTCCAATGGCATTGCTGTAAATTCTGGGTTTGAGAGGGGTAAAAGGTGAGGTGGCAAGTTATGATTAGTTATGAAGAGAGGAATGCCACATGGAACTCTCTCATTAGCCATGAGGGGCAGTGAAAAGGTAAATAGTGAAATTTGGGAAGATAATTTTGCAGGAAAGTTGACTTTTGGACCCTGGGACAGCTGTCCGCACGCGGCCCGCGAGCGGCGGCACTTAAAGTACGCAGGCGGCAGTCAGACTACCGCTCGGGCTCATTTCGGGCTGATTTCACGCTTGCGAACCTTGTACACTGTGCGGGTTCACTCAGAAGTCTCCTTTTGAATTTTTAAGCTCAGAAAAATGGGTTTCGACTTGGATAATGATGATCTGGGCCATTATATGGGGCAAGGTAGGGTTGCACGTGTGATAAATGGTTTGGATCGTGGTTTTGGATTACGAATTTGGGTTTTAGAGGCTTTGGTTTGGTTGAGTATGATCATGGTTCCTGAACGGTCTTAACCTTTTCAAGATGTAGCCCTGGTGGGGTGTCTACACACGCGTATAACATAGTGGTTTTGTATACGGATACCTTCACACCCTAAAAAGATTTGTGATGAATAAGGCACATCTAGAGGGATCCATTGTTGATGCGTACATTGATAATGAGTGCCTGACATTTTTCTCCCTATATCTTTATGGTATAGAGACTAGATTCAACCGAGAACGGAATGCCGACGAAGGGCAGGAGCATGAACGAAGACACATATCTATATTCATACATAACATCCGTCCTTTAGGATCCCTGACGTTTCGAAATATGGACCTTGGGGATCAAGCAAATGCATGGTGGTATGTGTTGCATAATTGTAAAGAAATAGAGTCATACTTAAAGTAAGTCAAATTCCTCAATAATTGTATCTCTACATACGATGATCTTAATGTCTCTTGCTGATGACATGCCAATTATGTGTAGCGAACACATCGAGGAGATAAAGTCTCAATACCCTATAAATTATGATCGAATGCATTAGGATCAATTTTCAGAATGGTACGTAAAATGTGTAAGATTTCACCTTGTATCTCACCACACTTAGAATTTTGTTGTATTGCACAATATTTAAACCTAAGAAAATCTATAAACAATTACATTCTGTACATGATAATATATGAAGACGTTGCATGCTATCAACTCTGCAGATTAGTCTGATGTACTCTACTCACTGGCGTGTGGCCCTGATAGACATGTATCTAGATATACAAGTTATATTGTAAATGGGATTCGGTTCCACACCGAAGAGCGTGAGAAGTATAGGACCATAAAAAATAGCAGGATGGTTGTGAAGGGAACGCATGAGGTAGAAACTGATTTTTATGGCATTTTGACAGATATTATTGAGCTGAGTTATTGTATGAGAAAGTGGGTGTACTTATTTAAATGCGATTGGTGGGACATTGGAAATAAAAAGTTGTGAATACAGATTGACGACTACTTTACGAGCGTAAATTTATCTCGGAAGTGGTTTAAGGACGACCAATTTGTACTCTCTAGCCAAGCCGAACAAGTATTTTACCTCGCTAACACCAAGTTAGGCGGCTCTTGGCACGTGGTGCAGAAAATAAAGCCCGAGAATGTATTTGACGTTCCCAAACCAGACGTTGAAGATAACGAGGATGGAGAAATGAAACATCTAGGGTTGAATAAGCGTATCAAGAAGACATGTCATCTGGGGATAGAGGGACTGATCCAAATGTTGATATTGATATGGTGCAATTATATAGAGATGATGTGCCACCTGATCATGTTGATACCTCAATAATACATGACATTGTTATAAATGATAGCAGTTTCATTGATGACGACATTGCAGATGATGAAGAGGAAATACTGATCATCGATAGTGATTGTGAAGAAGAAATAATCATAAGCGATAGTGATATAGACGACGATTATTAAATGTACACATGATTTACATGTCATTTTTTAATTCTAATAATTTGATTATTACATGTATACATGAAAATTACAAGTCATGATTTATTCCTTTAATTGACTTATTTGTAATCCACATTTACAATTAAGTCAATTTATGATCATATCCTCCTCAAATCGGAGCATAGCAGAAGCATGCAGTATACTTCATCAGCTGTTGCGGATGAACCTTATGACCCTATCTTCTTCTGGTAGGACCAAAGAGATACCCGGTCTATTCGATGAGTGTAGGGAGGAATATATCGACAATGACTCAGATGAAAGATTATACAATCTCAAAGAAATTTTAGACCTGATAGAGGAATATAACCGGGGAAAACTTTGTATGGAAGATATGGTTTTGTCACTTGCACATCTGAATGGAGTCCCGAGAGACCAAATTTCTCTTATTGTGACTGGCATGTTGGCTGTAACAATGTCGAGTGCTTCACTCAGCTTGACATATACTTCTGCAGTATAAGATAACTTACGAATGGAGTACTTCGGATAGTTGATCCGAAGTTGTTTCGTATTACAATGAAATACATATATTTAATATAGAATGACAATGTATAATGGAATTTCTAAATTTTACTAGAATGTTTACAATTTTATTACATTCTGCTTGCATTATAGTGTAATGGTCTAATCATATTTTAATCATCTCTCTAAGCATAAGCACAAATTCATTCTACTATCAACACTACTTGTATGATATTTTAATATATTCCACTTGCACAGTAAAGTTTAATGTGTTTATTACATTGATGTTCATATACTTATACTGACATTGTTTAAATTTTTAAGTTCGTAGTTCGCACATATTCGGTCATGACACCAAGTGGGAGATTAGGTCATTCGCATATTGGATCTACCCCTTCCACCCGTGATGCGACGAAGATAACATCGACGTCGCATGCTGCATCACGGGCATCTGAGCCCTCGGTTGAGCAAACACTGGGCACTATATGTAAGTCTAAACATATTTATTTAGTGACTTCTATTTATGTTTATACTTACATATTTCTTTTGCGACAACATCGTCGACCAGCCGTGACTTACACGTGTGGGTTAGTTTTAGAGTGACTTACACGTGAAGGTAGGGTGACGGTAGAGTTCCCACAGGACTGCCTTATACATATTGGGGACAATCCCAGGTTATTTACATTAGAGGTCGGTGTCCTATACTGATCTCTGATCCCCACCACCACCACCCATTGGACAGACATGACAGATGATGTGCGGCAGCTCATCCGTCAGCTCCTTCAGGTAAATATTGGTAAATTAAATTTTCTTTTGTGAAAGTTCATTTACGGTTAAATTATTTTCTTAATAAGTTTATTGTCTTAATTTATTATTTACGAAACTGTAGAATAAATTTATCTTTGATCTGACTGTTCCTTACAATTCCCATGTCGTCGATGACATGGTCAGGGAGTGGTTCAAGGAGTACCGTGGAGAGTTACACCGGTGGTACAAGCGGTGCAAGACCCACGATGAGGTCGTACTATCCACACCGCCGCACATGACCATAAACAGCTAACAGATACTCTGTCAGAGATTTTCATCTAAGGTTTTTCAGGTAATATTTACATATTTATAATATCTTAAGGTAACAATTAAATTCGTAATTAATAACAATGTATTATGAATAATGTGTTCAGAAGAGGAGCAAAATAAATTCTGCAAACAGGAAAAAGTTAAAAATGAATCATGTAGTTGGTTCGAAGTCATTTATACGACATCGTCACGACATGGTAAGAAATTAGTGGTGATTATTAAGTTGATATATTATTTTCATGTATTTATATTAACTCTATTGTCCTTTCAATTGCGTGGCAAGATTCCATCACCGGTCAGGAGCCTGGACCAGTAGACCTCTACAGAGGGACTCACTGTCGGTAGGCAATGAGATCTTAGGTTCATCTTAGAGCCAGCAAGAATTGAATAAAAGTCCTTACAATGTAAAATTTAATTGCATTGAATTATAATAATGTCATTCGCTAAGAAAATTCATATGTTTTTATTACAGGCGGCGATAGACACCATACACAGTCAGCCCACTCCCAATAGTAGTCAGTGGAGTGAGCTAGATATCCTGAGCGAGGTGCTTGGCACCCGTTCTAGATATGTGCGTGGGCTTGGCCAAGGTGCCAAGCTTATAACACTCGCTAGACCTGCCTCCAGCCTCCAGCTGATATTACAGAGAGAGATGTTCAACAACTACGGGTCATCGTCGATGAGATCAGAGAGCAGTTGGAGAGGCAGAGGGAGGAGGATGAGAGAGGAGCACGAGAGGAGGATCGAGGAGATGCGGGTGAAACATGAGCGACGGATGCAGGAGATATTTCAGGATCTCGTTGCACGCTTAGTCACCGATGCCCCACCACCTTCGCCTTCATCTAATGTCCCACCACCTCCACTTTCATCTTCATGATTTTTTATATTTTTTTATGATTTATTTTATATATGAATGTTAAACTTATGTGTATTTGTATGTGGATGAATGTGGGTTGTATATATGTGGATGTGGATAAGATTGTTTGTGTATAGATAGATGTGATTTGTGTTTGGATGAATGTAGTTTGTGTTTGGATAGATGTGGATGTGAATATGATGAAAATGTATTGTAACAGGTGTATTTACAGGTATATATTAGGAATTTTTTCTTAAATTTTGAAAAAAAAAAAAAAAAAAAAAAGACTATTACCGACGAACTATTTCGTAGGTAAAAGTTTAATCCACAATTTATACCGACTAAATATTTTATAGGTAAAATTTTAATCCATAGTTTATACCGACTAAATATTTCATAGGTAAAAGTTTAATCCACAGTTTATACTGACGAAATATTTCGTAGGTAAAAGTTTAATCCACAGTTTATACCAACGAAATATTTCGTAGGTAAAAGTTTAATCCACAGTTTATACCGACAAAATATTTCGTATGTAAAAGTTTAATCCACAGTTTATACCAGCAAAATATTTCATACGTAAAAGTTTAATCGACAGTTTATACCGACAAAATATTTCGTAGGCCAAAGTTTAATCCACAGTTTATACCGACTAAATATTTCGTAGGTAAAAGTTTAATCCATAATTTTACCGATGAAATATTTCATCACTATAAGCTGTGTTTACTGACGAAATATATTGTTTTTTCCTACTAAAAGTAACATGTTTTGCTGATAATTTTTTTTCATCGGTATTTGTTTTCCCATTGCCGACTAAGTAATATTTCGTTGAGAAAAGCTTTTAGTCAGGTCTTATCGCGACGATCTTTCTGACGACATATTTTGTCAATAATAATCATTACCAATGAAAAAATATAAAATACCAACGAATTATGTCGTTGGTAAAAAAGCAATTCCCTATTGGGGGGCTTGGATTGTGTCGTGTGGCCCACCATGATGTAAGTGTTTTATCCACACTGGCCATCCATTTTGCCAGCTCGTTTTAGGGTTTGATCCCAGAAAGTAGGCAAATCTAAACCTCAGGTGGACCACACAATAGGAAAAGTAGTGATTGAATGCCCACCGTTACAAACTTCCCAACGCCCACTGCAATATTTACTTGCCAACTGCAATAGCTGGTGAAGGGAAAACACAAATTTCAGCTTGATCCAAAAGTTTCGTAGCCTCCAAGTAGTTAACGGTAGATCTTCAATCACCACTGTTTTTATGGTGTGGTCCACCTGGGATTTGGATCTGCTCATTTTTTTTTTTGTTCAAATTCTAAAATGAGCTGAAAAAAAAAAAAAACGGATGAATGCGTGTATAAAACCACATATCATAGTGGGCCCACAGCTTTTACAGCAGCACACAGTACTGACGCCGGTGCTGTGTGCTACGCGACGCAATCCGAGTCCTACAAGGGAAGCGTGGTTTTGTTCGGTGCAGTGGACGGACGGACCGCATTGTTTACAACACGTGTTCCACGCAGCCCATTCCAAGCGGCCCACCTGAGTTTTGGATTAAGCTGATTTTATTTTATTTTTAAATTAACTTCATCTTTGTGCATCAAACCTGATGAACGGATTTGATGAAACATGCAAACCACGGTGACCCCACACAAAGCTATGGTTATTGTCCCACCTCCATTGTTCCCTGTGACGTGGCTTACCTGAGTCGTCCATCTAGCTGATTTTTAGTTCCAGGGCCTAGCATTGGGGATCTCAACTGATGGACGGACTTGATGTCGTACAGACATCATGGTGGGCTAACAGAGCTGGAGAGATTTACGCGCCGCGTAAAGCATGAGGTGTTATCCGGTCCAGAAATGCCTGCCCCTCCCTCTTACACGTGTGAGAGAAAGTGGGTGCCTAGCCGCTGCCACGCGATGGCAGAACACAAAGGTTTAACACACGTGTACACACGTGTCAAACACCCGTACCTTATAAATACAGGCTCTCCCCTGAGTGGAAAGCAGTGGGAAATGGCGCGCGTGAAGAGTACTCCTCTTTTGACCCTTCTCTTGTTGGCTTTCCTCCTATTTGCCTCTGGTGCCTCCCTCTCTTCTCTAGTCTCTTTTCCATCCAAGATGCAATTGTGTAGGATATCTGGGCCGTGCATAAGATGGGTCCTACGGTTTAGATGACCTGGATGAAATACGGACACCTTAGAGTGTCCTTTTATAGGAACTGGCCTCGTTGATGTTTAGATCAGCCTGATTTTGCGCGCCATTTCATCTGAACGGTGGGGATCAACTTACAAACGGCTCAGATGTCTCAAAAACGTGTCACGTTCGCCGGTATACCCCGCAGGTGCATGTGGTGTCAGCAGTACTTTTACGTATTAAAAGTTGCTCGAATACATTACTACGTACTGCAATAAAATACGTTGGGACTTTAGCCGTTGAATCTGGGTCATATTCGAATGATCCAAACCGTTTATGTCACGAGCCTCGCCTTGCATGGTCGGAATTCGACGAATAAAAGCTCCAAGTTAGATTATTTCAACGTTTCGATCATTTGGTTCTTTTTCTTTAAACGATGGTCACCATTATCAGAGGGTTGAAATGTGTAGTCGGAGATAATTTTTGGGGCATCCTATCCATGTAGACCTCAGTCAAATAAACGGTTTGGATCATCCTGACGTAGGTCAGGATGTATTGGAGCAGACGTATTAATCAAACTAACGAATACAAGAGTACGTAAAATCTCTTACTTGTGGCATACGTGCATGAGATCCATACCGTTCATCTGATGGAAAGTAGCATGGATGGGGTCGTATACCAAAATAATAATAATAATAAGAGCCGTCGTTGCTTATAATCGCAGCGACTGATGGAAGCAAGTTTAGAAATCCATCCAACAAAATGGCTAGGATCATGCATCCCCTGCCCATCAAGACATGTGCCACGTGGACATAGGTGGAGATGGTTGCTTGATATATAAATTATGCATTTGTTGTATTTGTATTAAGGTTGATGATGGCATTTTTATTATAACTCTTAAAAATGATAAAAATGTGTGGGGCCCAGCACAGCCCCTCCAGCCAATAAAAGGGTATTTATAATGGTAGTGGGGGGTGGTATGTACAGAGAAGGCGGAGGGGCGGATATGCGAGACGGCAAGCAAGACGTTCAATGGAATATGTATTAGGAGCAGCAACTGCGCGAGCATATGCCAGGCAGAGCATTTCTCTGATGGAGTATGCCAAGGCGTCCTTCGACGTTGCATCTGTCGCAAGCATTGCTAGACCTCTATCTCGCTCTCTCTCGTCTTCTTGGCTGCTTTGTATTTCTTTGTTGCTGTTGGCTCTCTCTCTCTCTCTCTCTCTCTCTCTCTCTCTCTCTCTCTCTCTCTCTCTCTCTCTCTCTCCGCTTTAGAGTTTTGTTCGTGTTTGTTGCTGTTGGGTCTTTTGATAAATAAAAACTAGCTTTTGAAGCTCCGCTCATTTGGTATCTCTACCTTATCATCTATGAAAATAGAAAATTTCAGTTGAGTAGGAATTTACATTTCAAAGTGGGCTAAAATGCAATTTGGCTAATCATTTATTCTTGACGATGGAGGTTTTCTAAAATTTATATGAAGTGCGTAAGAGCTTTACACTCCTCACATCTTTAGTGGCAAACAGTTCGTTTGGACGATTTATAACTCTTTTTAAGCGGGAATTCCTAAGTTGTTCATATGCCTAGGTAAACAGCTCCTATGCCTGTGGAACCTATTAAGTGTAAAGGTGGATGCTTAGTTATCCTTATAAAGTGTTTAGCTTTGAGATTTAGTGGTAAATCCTTTTAATCTTCAAATTATATGAAAAGGGCACGGCTTTGATATTATAGCCGAAATTTTCAATTTAACTACATAAAATGGATAGCCCATAGATGGAGCTTGGAAGAATGAGTGATTAATTGGTCCAAAATTACTACATTAGATGTTATCACTCTTAAAATCAAATTACATAAAAACCCCTTTTGACATTAAGATCTACCATCGAATAGGTAGAGTTTTGAGCGGTAAATCATACCCCAAAATCTTATATTTTCTCACATAAAATACGCCATCAAGGGCTATCAGCAGCTTGACATAAGATATGCAGAAGCATATGCAGAAGCACCATCCAGATAAATCCTTGGCTGAAGCCCCTTTTTTAACAAAAAAATAAAAACCAAAAAGCTAAAGTTAGGTGGGCTGTAAAAATGGGGCCATTAATACTAATGGCATATCTGACTTATGTTTTGCTGTGTGGCCTACCTTATCCGGAATGGGCACAGTAGAGGGCTCGAGTTCCATTTCCAGTGGGCTTCACAAAGCTTCAGGTGGGGTGGCTTGAATTCCCGTGTGATGGGCCTCACAATACTTATAGAAGATTTTCACCATCTTATCATGGTGGGATTACCGACTTAACATGACTTAACATGACGGGATTTGATCGGCCCACACAGATACAGGCCAGTCAAGTATCTACTCGACCCGTCCTAACAACTATCAAACATGCGGATGATCTCTGACAGGAGCGCGCAGCTTCAGACTGTGGGGCGCACCGTAATGTATGTACCTTACATCCACGCAGCAAATATGCTTTGACAGCTCAGTTTAAGGCATGATCCCAAAACTGAAGCAGATCCAAATCCGAGGTGGACCACACCACAGAAAACAGTGGTGATTGATCATTAAAAATTCCTGTGGGCCACACAAGTTTTGGATCAAGCTGATATTTAGGAGGTCCCTTCATCCAGCACATTTGACCTTATCAACAGGTTGCATGGCAAATAAACATTCCAGTGAGCCCCCAAGAAGTTTTTAGCAGTGGATATTCAATTACCACCTGAGATTTGGATCTGCTTCATTTTATAATTATTATTATTATTATTATTATTATTATTATTTTATATATATATATTATCATGCCCTAAAATGAGCTCTAAAAAATGGACGGAATGGTGGACCCAACAGCCAGGGATCGACCGAAGCCACGCCCCTGCCAGTGGCATCAAGTCACCATGCAATCCACCTCCTCCCGTCCAACAATGCCGTGTGACTTGCTTGATCAAACAATACGCTTGAGACCCTGGGAGGGCATATCATCACAAGACAAGACAAGACAAGACAAGACGGATTGCATCTTCTGCCTCCCTTGAAGTACATGAACAATATTTCTCTTCATGCAGTGCAGCTTGAATCGGATGCCACGGCCTCTGCTAAGGAAGTCAAATTGGCATATCAGTTTGTTGTTCTTGCTTGCGAATGCAACAGATCACGGATTCCAACCAGAGATGTTCAACCACAAATAAGGACGGATTGATTTTGGAAGCTTCACCATGTTTCCCAATTGATGGATGGGAGAGAAGGTATCATTTGGCTTGATTGCAAGAACAGAATGATTAAAGGTGTAGATTGATTTGTGTTCTGACGCCCTTAATCATTCTCTTGCAATCAGCTAACAATGCATTTTCTCCCATCCCTTGCATAACATGGTGCAGCTTTCCTTCTTTAAACCAATCTATTCTTATCATGGTTGAACATCTCAAATCTTCCATGCACCTGCCGGATCCCTCTCTGGTGCATTCACAGTCTAAGAATTCTTCCAAACTAATGTACCCGTTTCTGTCCACCTGCTCTCATCATCGATTCAACTTTGTCAGCAAGGCCCGTGCTGCCAAGGGACCGTAGCATCCATCCCAGCTGCCATGCCATAACCGTCCCACAGCTTTTTGAGCAGTACTTGTCAAAGGGAGGATGCAGATTGTCATAGTCTAGTGTTTTTAGAGTAGAGAAACACAAAGAAGTTGATGAATTCAAGGAGGATTTCAATTTCTTCAGAGAATTTCTTCGGGTTGAGAGAGAAAATAGAAAGAATATCACAAAAGGCTTCAAAGAAAACAAGGATTGAAAAATCTCTGAAAAACAATTTCTTTCAGTAAAGAAGACTCTTTGGGAGTGAGATATCCTTCTTATAGATTGTCATGTGCCACAAAGCACCATTCAATCAAAAGCTGCTGTTGGATACCATGAAGTTATGTCAGTAGTAGGTGGTTCGTTATTTCAGGTAAGTATACTTCTGGGCCTCTGACACTTGTACATCGAGTCGGGTAGATTTTCTTTGCTGCCCCATCTTTGCCACACGTCTCAGGTGGGCCTCGCATTAGAGGGCCCTGATTTCCACCTGGAGAAGCCCATCTGTTGGAGGACCAGGATCCAGCACAAACCTTATCTGCTGCCATGTGATGAATATCTGATCGCATGTTCCCTGCTAGTGATGTATGGTTGGGGTTATCTGATGGGAGATTAGCCGGAAGAATTGTAATATGGTAGAGCCATCTCTAGAGAGCTACACATGTGCCATGCTAACACAAGTGCAAGATCCAATCCATCAATCAGGTCGGTCTGACCTTCTACGTGTTTTCTCAAAAAATAAATAGAGTTAAATCAGCATGTGGGCCCCAATATTGGAAATAGGTGAGTGGGTTAGAAAACTTCAGCCAAGTTTTTCAGGCCCATACATTTGTTTTGCAAACTGTGGCCCACCTGACCTGTGGATCAACCTGATTCTTGGGCTAGGCATCAATATTGTGATGTCTTTCTAATGGGATTGATTGCATCTCAATATCTTCTTCTTCTTCTTTGCCCAACCACAGGGCTAATCAGTAATCACCCAACAGCCACCCCATTGCCTCCTATTAACTTTTCAAGCAGAGGTCCCTAAGAAATTAGGGAGGACAGGCGACTACCTCAACATCATAGAGACAATAGACAAGGGAAGCCATGGACAGGCTCTTGCATTCCTCTCCTTCCAAACAATGGCATAAGGAAACTTTGCCTACGACACCCTAAAAAAGGGGCCAGAGGGCCATCCAGCAATAGCATTAAAGACAGACCTCTTTAACACCCAAAGGACTCCAAAGAGCTCAAAGAAATGGCTCAAAATGCCTCTTAGCAGCCTGGCAATGCAGGAAGAGATGGTCTACTGATTCCTCATTATCCTTCTTCTCCTTCACATGATGCATATATTGGCCATATTCATCTTTTTAAGGTTGTCAATGGTAAGGATTTTGCTGGCAGTGCCAATCCCCACAAAAGCTTGGAACCCGCGGAGGAATAGTGGGGCCTGGATAAAGGTTACTAGGTTCTCAAAGCTTGGTGAAAAATGATTTGGAGGAGAAGCAACCATTGCCTACCAACTTCTGATACTTCACATCCTCACTTGAGGTATCAAGGCAAGCCTCATAAAAGATCCCCATGATAACTGCAAAATCTCTTGATTCCTCATCATTTAAATTGCTCCAGAGAAAATTTCCAGACAAAAGAAAACCAATAACTCAAAACAATCCTCCACTTTTGACTCTGTCCATCGCAAGGGAAAATAACAAAGGGAAAGAAGTAGACAAATTTGAATCCCCAATCCAAATATCCTACCAAAATCGGAAGGTAGAACGTTTACCAGCACTGGGTCTAAATCTTTGTCAATCAAGATGCCATTTTTTTTTTCCCAGAATACACCAATCAACCTGATCAAATCTCCTGCAGAAATGACTCACCACCTTCCACACAGGCCATATTCTCAATCCCACAGGGTTCACAACCCAATTCCAGTGCTGACCATATTCTCTAAAAATGACCTCTTCGTTATGCTTTCATCTCATCTTCAAACCGCAAACACCATTTGGCAAGGAAGCTCAGCTCTTTTCCTCTAATTCCTCCCACAGCAAGGCCCCCCTTCAAATTTTTGACCTCTTCCCAATTGATAACTAACGGCCCCTTCCTGCCCTTCCCAAAGGTAATCTTTGGATATTCACAATTTTCTTAGCCACCTTAGATCAACATCTTAAGGAGGGAAAATAATAAAGTAGGAGATTTTTTACCTCTAATTCCTCCCACCTCAAGGCCCCTTTCTTTGATGTTTTGACCTCTTCCTAATTGACAATACGTAATTTATGGCCCCCTTCCTGCCCTTCTCAAAGGAAATCTCTTTGGATCTACACAATTTTCTTAGACACCTTGATCAACATCTTAAAGAGGGAAACCAATAAAGTGGGAGATTCAAGAGAGCAGCTTCAATAAGGAAAATTCTACCATGCATAAGAAGGTAAGATTTCTTCCACTTGGCCAATCTATTCTCAGTTCTTTCCAACATCCGAAAGGAAGGAGCATTTGCGTTTCCCCTGATCATAGGGCAAAGATGCCTTCGTTTTTTTTTCTGGATGACAATTTATTTATAAAAAACGGCAAAGCCAGAAGAATACAAGAAAAAACAAACAAAGCAAAAGTTGACTTCATTGGAAGATGAGATGCTCTACTATCCCAGCACCTAAACTAAAGAGTTTGCATCTCCATTCTCCATAGCCATCCCCACAATAGCAATTTTTACTCACAGTTAATCCTAAGGCCCAACATCCTTTGAAGCACCACAACAAACCTTGAACGTATCTTCTTCAACTCCTTGAGGCCTTGCATCATTTGAAGGTGTCATCCACAAACTAGAGACGTGAGAAATCTTCATCTACAATCTATCCCAAACCCTCTCACCATACCTAGGACCAAAGCTTTAAAACTAAGCAAGCTTCTTAGCATGGTTGGACCAAAAGAATCCCAAATGAAAGCGGAAGTAATCTGTTAGAACCGGACTCAATCATGCATAGGGCATGACATAACTGGACCCTAGGTATGTCCGATTTGAAGAAATTCATCCCGGATATTGAAAAATTGCCATTCAAAGTTTTGTTCATAAAAGAACCGTAACTTTTGATCCAGACATCGTCATGAACGCACAATCTATCGATTCTTATGCAACAATGGTTCCAAGGTCAATTGACCTATAGAGTAGATCACGCACCTCCGCTTTACGAGAAAATGCGCCATGCTGATTCAAAATTGCGATTTTCGGGAAATTTTACGAGTTTTAGTAATTTCTATTTTTGTTGTATCTTCTTATTTTTAGAGTTTTAGGTTTATTCGTCTTTTTAGAAATTGCTTGTAATTATGCTAGGAATCCTTTGGTAAGGTTTCTTTGGACTTTCTATTTTTTACAAATTAGACTTTCGAAGAGTTTTGCTTATTTTGGATAATTTTGAATTAGGGTTTGAATTTTCTTTATTGGTGGTGTAATCGAGAAATCATACACACATTATTCAATAATATACCCAAATTTTCTCTCTTATTTTCTTGTGGATTCAAGATTTTAACTTTTAATCACCTAAGGAAGACGGTGATCTTTCTCTTATCGTTTCACACTCTTCCCTACGTCAGTCTCTTTGTTGCAAACCTCTCGAGCTAGTAAAGAAGCATGCATGGGATCCACTGATCAAAGTGGAGAGAGGTCATGCTAATGCATTCCTTGATCCAAGACACCCATCTAGAACCAAAGCCCATTATGTTCAAGACATGTAACAAAACACCCAGTCAATATGGTCATGTGCCTTATCCATGTCCACCTCACAAAGAACCCCCTTCTCCACACTACCATATTTCTTAAATCAATAGCTTCATAAGCCACCAAAATACAATCTTAAATTTCCATCTCTTTCACAAAGGCCCCATGAAAAGTACAAATCACTAATTACAAGCTTGTCTCATAGAAAGCATCTTAGCATACACCTCCAACAAAGTTTATTGGCATATGATGCATGATGTTAGATGTGCCCTCAATTTTAGAAACCAAGGTAATCAAAGTAGCATTAAGGCCCTTACTCAAGATAGCTCGGTCATGGAATTGCTTCATAAAAAACATAGGTCACCTTTTATGATCTCCCAACATTCTCAGAAGAAAAACAAAACCCGTCCTACCCAGGACCTTGTCTTCCTCCATGTCCAAAACACCTTATCTCTTCACCAAATTCTCTCTCACGCCAAGAGGCTGGTGCCTTATTTGTGGAAAAGATCAAGCTTTGTCCACAACAAATCTTCTTTAGATTAATGCCGACAATAGAATTCCCGAATTGCATCTCTTACTAGCGGCATGTCCACAAGCAATTACTTGGGAACACTTTCTGAATATGTTTCACCTTTCTTCTACCATTTTCTATCTCACAAAAGAAAATTTTATCACAATCCTTTAACCAACTCACAATTTTTGCCTCCATCAGGTGCCTTTAACCAAGTAACTCTCATTTTTTGTCTCCAGCTTGCCACATTCCTCCTGATCTCTTGATATTCAAACTTTTAAGGATTCCCTAAGCATTTATGTTTCTTCCGCAGGATTTCCCCCTCTTCCTCTCTATCAATGCCGCTAAATATCTCCTTGCTTTTGGGAGTGCATGCCATTTCTCATTTAAGCCAGCTTGCATCTGTCCACATGAGGGACTAAGACTAACATCCTCATGTAAGCTGCTGTTTACAATATGCCCATAGGTGCCACATCAGTACATCATCCACCGCTTTGTGAGACATGCCCCACAAAATAGGCAAAATCAAAAAGTCTGTAAAATTCATTCACCAAGTCTTACAATTTTGTGGGGAACCCCCTCATACAACAGACTGCAGGCTGGGGTAGGAAACCCCCTCTTATCTCCCGACAGAAAACACATCCTGGAAAATTCACCAAAGGAAGCCTAAGCTTGGATTTTCCTTTCATTACTCTGCCTCAGTTGGAAGTGAAAGCCGGATAAGAAAGAACCAGAATTGCCCATTTGGCTTCTCCAGGGCCAGGATCTTCCAATTCCTCAACAATGAAAGGTAACTGAAAATATTGAATAAACAAGTGAGGATGAGGATAGGACCACATCCTTTAAGGGCCTGTTTGGGAGCGTGGATTTGGAACCCCCTGTATTCCGAATCCCCTGGATTTGGAATCCTTCTGTTGTGTTTGGGACCCTAGATTTAGAATTCCCTGTAATCCAAAAGCACCCTAGATTTAGAATTCCCTGTAATCCAAAAGTAGCTATGCATAGTATATTTACAGTGGTTTGAATTTAATTACTAAATCAACTTTAATATCCCTAATTAGTATACTTATGTAATGTTTGACACAATGGTTGTAACAAGCCTCTTGAAATATATACTTCGCCCAAAAATGATGAAATTCCAATTCTCGGATGGGTCACAAGCACAGGATCACATCCAAGTGACAAACCAACGATTTTTTATTTTTTTTTGAATTTAAGTAACGAGATTGAATTAAGAAGCAAAGAGCTTACAGAAGGGGCCGCTGAGATAGCAGAACCAGAAAATGATTTTTAACTGTTGATTTACGTGGACAATGTTTGGACGGCGCAGATTATCCTATTAAAGTAATTATAGTGATGCAGTTGATAATCTGATTGTTTTGGGATACCATCAGTGGGCCATGTGCCCAATAGATTAGTAGCCTAGTGACACACATGTTACACATGCAACTCTTGGAAGGATTTGAGATGTAATCCAAGCTTCCACCTTGGATTTCAAACCCTCTCTTTGAAATCCCCTGGATTTGAAACCCCCAGTTACTTTATGTTGCCATTACTTTATGTTGCCAAACATACGAGGGGATTTGAAATCCCCTCAAATCCTCCCATATCCATAGTGCCAAACAACCCCTTAATCTTCACCGTTCTACAACAAAGATCCTTGGCATAAGCAAGGGCTTCACACCATTGGTTTCAACCAGATTATATCTGGTTCACCTAAAGGAAGCACAAAACCCATGAATAATAATAATAATTAATAATATTTTGTACTACATCTTCTGGTCAGCCTTCAGAATTGCCACCATTGCCAACTTGCTTTCAATGTTTGTTTCTTAAATGCAGAGGAGATTTCCACAAGGAGACATTCACGAGGAGATTCACAGGGAAGTGTGCGCAAGAACCGGGCCATTATCAGCTGGATCCCACCATGAACATAAGCCTGGCCCAAAAGTAAATAGCTGATAGACTCATACTGTGGCTGGCTCAGTGTACGTTAAATATGAACTGGTGGTCATCTTTTTCTCTAACCGTCCATTTTTCTCATACCCGATTAATGAACCGGATCTTCTACATCTGAGACATGTTAGTGTGTCTTCAATCTGCCCTCACAGGAACCCCTTAGCACTTTTCATGTTTGTTATTGCATTTTCTTTGTACAAGAACAGAGATCAATTCTGCGACAGTCCTGACAGCATTTATTGGTCAGTATTTTTGTAAATTCAAGGCAGTTCCTATGATATAGATTGATGGACGAACCTTCAGAAAATTTTCCCAGAGAACCAACACTACAAATCATGTAAACAGAAGAAGCATGTTCTTACTCAGCCAAAAATGGAACCCGTCTGCATACGGTTACATAATCCCCCTTTGAGCTCATCATCCTTAATATAACATTACCTTTCTTTTTCTTTTTTTCAAAATACACCTCATGTTGCTCCCAAACTACAAAAGCCCAACTGGACGGTTGACCTCTTCAAATGGCAACCAAGATTCAGACTTTTATTTTAAAAAATGTTTTTGAATTTGACATGCACATAAATCTCACACATGGGAAGAATGACTCACCTCAAACTTATAACTTATGCCGCTGCGGACTGCTTGTCATCATGATCTTCAAGATTCAGTGCTTGCAGTAGCTTTGGCCAGGATTCTGGGATTCCTCCTGGTAAATCAAACTCTAATAGTTTCCCTCGGCTGCGATAGAACTCCTCCACGGGTTGGCTCTGCAGAAATAAAGAAATCATTCTGATGATGAGTTGGCAATCAAAAAGATGAAAGGACAGAATGAATGTATTGACTTCCCATGTTTCAGGCAAAAGGAAATCCACCTTAGATCTTATTAGATATTTCTGAAAAATCATAGTCATTACCATAAGTTCCAGCATATGACAATTCAGTAGTCCCCCAAAAAGGAGCATTTTTCATCAGGTGTCTGTGCTTGGTTTGGTAACCTTGTGGTGATCTCTCTTGATTGCAACCAATGGCACCCACCTGTATTCAGTTGCTTAACCATGCAATACATGGGTAAGTCCCTATTGTTTCAACCAAAGGGAGTCCCACAGATCAACTATCTCAATGGCTCTGCAAGTAACAACTCTTTCCCCCTTTATACGCATTGAGGAAACTAGAAAATATTTTTAAATTTAAATAAGAGAGAAGAAAACAGCACCAATACCATGTCATTGTAGATGCGGAGACGTTCTTTTACTACTGCTTCAGTATCATCAGAGCGGGTGATGAGCTTTGATGCACAATGTGCAGGAGGAAGAAGTGGAGCCATGCAAATTCCAGGCATCCCATTCTCACCCTTAATGTTAATGGAGGCAACATTGAAGTTCCCTCCACATTGGCCGCAAATCCTCCTACCAAGGCACTTCTTAATAAGTATATCTTCTCTGAGCTTTAGGTTAATGACCAAGTCAATATCAGTCACTCCCCCCAATATCTCCTGACAATGCCAAAAAGACATGCAAATTAAGAGCAATGAACAGAGAAAGGTAATGTCTATGTTATATCATGATTGTAAAATTTCAACATGAACCATGATCAACGTTGCTAACTGACTGGTAACTGACTACTGGCTACAAGCAGCACGCAGTTTGTTTGGTTTTCTAGCATCAAGAAAGCAGAAAACTAGCAGTTACATTTGACTGCATAGAGCAGAAATAATCTTTTCTGGTAAGGTTGTATATCACGAATTGTTGTTGAACACTGACCAATGTTCGAAATATCGGTATCCCGTTAAGTATCGCACCCTTGGGATATAGATACGTATCGGTTATCACACGGGATATATCATTTGTATCAGGTAATTTATCACACTTTTTGAGAAACATGGGGAAACAGTGAGAAATTGGTTGAATTTTTCAATGAAACTTCAGGGATTGTTAAAAAAAACCTTAATACACACTTTTAAATCAACATCTTAAAAAATAAGTGGACATAATAGGTTTCTTTTGTATAGGGTCATAACTATACATTGTCTGACTGAACTAATGCAACTATCTTCAAATTGAATGGATAACCTCTAGAGTATATGTGACAATCATTTCATTAAACACTCCTAAACAATTCAAAATTAGTCTCAATTGAAAGCTGTTTGAAGGGAAATTTTAAAAAATAATAAAAAATATTTTATTAATTTTTAATTAAAAAATGTTTTTTATTTTTTGAGAATTGACAAGGGCTTAACAAATCAGTAGATCAATCCTCATAGATGCTTGATTTCATGATTGGAGTGCAACATTGCAAGCAATTTGGGAGAAATTGGGGAAATTTTGAATTTTCCCCAAATTGGACCACCTATACTCAAATTTCAAAATTAGAGTGTATATGATGATCATTCCATCAAATACTCCTAAATACTTCTAAATTAGTCTCAATTGACAGCTGGTTAAAGAAAAATTTTCAAAAAAAAAAAACATGGAGAACATGAAGAATCAAAGCTCAAACTCCATGATTTTTCATGCAAAATATGAAGAACCAATAGATTTGTAACCATTTGACATCGATTTAAAATAATTTCAACAAAAAAAAAAAAGATTGGAAATTGAAAATGCTCACCGGATTGAACATGTGGGATATATCGGCACTACCTGTGCATTTCGTATCGCATAGGTGGGATACAAGATATATCATGGGATATATTGGTCAATATCATCAATATTTAAAACATTGACACTGACCACCCGACACCTAGTATTTCCTGCAAATACCAACAACCATATATGGCTGCATTGGTCGTCCCCTGGGACCAGAGCAAGCGATTGTTTTTCTACAAAGTAATACAACATAATGTTATTTCAGGGGCAGAAAAGCTGAAAAAATGATAACCCACCCATTAGGGTTTCATTTTTCATGCAGCCTCAAATAGTAGGTTAGTTTGAAAACAAGTCAGACCTCTGATGGGTTACACAAAAAGTCAATTTTTGGGGTTTTCTAAAAATGATGCTTACACAATGTAGCGCATCAAGTGGTAATCAGACGCGCATAGTATAACTCTATCCCATTCCATGTGCAATTTCTACGTTGGAGCACCGAATCGTGGAAAAACCAGCCTTTGGTCAGCTGGAGATGGTTCAACATGTGTGAAATGTTTAAGCAAACAGATACTGTGAATGATTGGGTGGAACAGCACATATGCTATTTCATATAGGGCATGTCTGGATACCCACTAGAAATGGAAAGGAAAAGAAAATCATTATTATTTCCACCAGCTGGATAAGAAATGGATACCAGTATGTGGGGTCTTGTTCGGTGGAGAGTGAAAGCCTCAGATTTATGAGACAAGGATCATAGTTTCTTGTACTACCATTGAATATTGCTATGTGAAATTCTCCTTTTTCTTTGCTATCCAAACAACAGGACATTGTCACGTCAAAGAAAAACCTTCTCCATTTCCTTTCTTTTCCCATGGATTCCCTGTATCCAAACATGGCCTTAAGGTTACTTGGGATTGGGTTCTAATTTTGAAGAAAAAAAATGCAAACATCTTAATACTTGAGAAGAATGATGCAACACAGCAGTAGGATCCAGATTTTCGAGCTGGAACCTGGTGGAAATGCAGCAATAGGACCCAGAATTTCGAACTGGAACCTGATGGAAATGCAGCAGTAGGATCCAAATTTCCAAAATGGAACCTGGTGGAAACCTTGAAGGCTACAATATTAAACTCCATACCATTGTGACATTAATAAGTTCTGGAACACCAAGTCTCATAGATATCAGCTCCATAATAACAGGTTTTGTTTTTTTTTTTTTGAATGGTCAAATACACACACACACTCACATCCGTGCACCAGATGGGTTCTTGAACCCATTGACCTCAGAGTTGAAACACACAGCTATATAATAACAGTTGATTGATCAACAATATAAGCTCGTGTCATTTATCATCAGCATGTTTCATGAGATCAGAAAAAATAAGGACTAAATATGGATTAAGAAACAGAAATTGTTGCAGTGAAGGAAAAAGGAAAAGTTCAATAACATTTGTGCATGAGTGCGGATCGTCTGTGTTGAAGGCACAGGGAATTCATGCGCCATCGATTCTCATTGGTCTTCATCATTTCCAATGACACCAGCTCACAAAACATGCCAATTTTCTCTCCCCTGAATAGATTGTGTACTACACCACAACTTTTAATGCGTGGAACTTCTCTTAGTCCCACCATGATTTGTGTTAGGTCCACACCATCCATCAATTTTTCCAGATCATTCTATAGAGCATGAGCCCAAAAATGAGGCACATCCAAAGCCCAAGTGGACCACACCTAAAAAAAGTAGTGTTGATTGAATGAGCTACTGTTGAAACCTTCCTAGGGCCAACCGTGAGGTTTATTTGCCATCTAACCTGTTCATAAGGTCACACAGACCTGGATGAAGGGAAAACACAAATATCAGCTTGATCAAAGCCCTTCATTGCCCCATGAAGTTTCAACGGTAAGCATCCAATTCCTATTGTTTCCTACAGTGTGGTCCACTTGAGCTTTGTATTTGCCTTGGTTTTGGTCTTAGATCTTAGAATGGTCTGAAAAAATGGATGGATGGTGTGGATCAAAGAAACACATCATGGTTGGGCTCACGTAAATTTCACACGTCAAGAAATTCCATTGTTGGCTGTGTGGCACAGCACATTCCGGGGAGAGAAGAAAACCCGAAGTGTTGACATGTGGCACTTTCGTGGGGCCCATTATGATGTATGTGTCAGATCCACATCGTCCATCCATTTTTCCAAATCATTTTGGGGCATGAAACTAAAAATGAGGTATATCCAAGGCACAAGTGGGCCACACTACAGGAAACAGTGGGAATTGGACGCCTACCATTGAAAACTTCTTGGGGCCACAACAAGCTCGGATCAAGCTGATATTTGTGTCTTCCCTTCATCTAGGTTTGTGTGACCTTATGAAGAGGTTAGATGGCAAATAAATCTCATGATGGACCCTAGGAAGGTATCAATGGTACTTGTCAATCCCCACTGCTTTCTGTGGTGTGGTCCACTTGAGCTTTGGATGTGCATCATTTTTGGGCTCAAGCTCTAGAATGATATGGAAAATTTTATGGACGGTGTGGATCTAACACATAAATCATGGTGGAGCCTAGAGAAGTTCCACATGTTAAAAGTTGTGTTGTGTAGTATGCAATCTATTCGGGAGTTAGAAAATCGATGTGTTTTGTGAGCTAATGTCATTGGCGATGACATGGACAAACGAGAAGGGAAGGCCCAGGAATTCCCTGTGCCTCCAGCACAAACGGTCTGCACTCTGTGCATATACAACAAATCAAGACAAGCCAACACGTAGTAAGGGCATACCAAGTATGAAAATTAGTGAAACTAATTTTATTCTAATGTCTTGTATGAAATAAAAGGTGGATAATAATAATAATAAAAGTCATTTTTCTTCATGTTCTCCCTGCCCTTTATAGCGATACTCACAGCTTGTCTAATTGTCCGTGGAAAACCATCAAGAATGAAACCTGATTCACCCTTAGCTTCTCCACTTTCAAGACGTTTAGACAGCAGATTTATTATGATCTCATCTGAAACTAATTTGCCTTGATTTACAATTTCTGCAAGCTGCAAAATTGAAGGAAGTCAATGGACACTAATCAGTATAACTAAATCATCAATTCAAACTGATGATCAGCATTTTCTATAACTCTTAACAGGCCCCATACTGCTAGAATTCAAGCTTTTCTAAATACAATTACCATGTGGAGAAGAATAAGCAAAGTGATCTTTAAACGCCTCACATTCTGACAATATATTCACATGAAATCAATACTGAAGAAGAAATCAAATGCTTGCCACGGCAGTAAGATTGCTTGCATGCGCCACTTCAAATTTATATAATCCTCCCTCCCTCAATTTATTTTATTTTTTTTGGAGAAGTTATGCATGATTGCCTCATGAGACTAGTAGAAAGATCCACTTTCAGGCTATTTGGATTCACAGTTTAACTGAATGGCGATGACTAGTATGATAAAGTGGAGAGAATAAAACTGAAGTTACCTTAGTATTCTTATTGAGGGATTAGCCTCCAAACTGTTGGATAACTTCCAAGACCAACATGAAGAAAACATAACATGCAATTTGAGTGTTACTTCCTCATTATCAATACTAGGATGCACCACTACAATCTGATCATTTCCTGAGGGAGCTGATTGTTAACGATTCAATTCAGTTGTAAATCCAAACACAACCTGAATCTCCTTAGTGGGAATAGTTCGATAAACCTCCTACATCCTTCAAAAAATTCCTTTTTGGGTAGGCATCTAGATATTGTAGAGCTTCATGACTAAGATACTAAAACACAACACAATTGTGCTACTAATAAATGAATGGTCCAGCAGCATGAATTTAGACTTACCAAGTGGACACCTTCAACAGGTTCATTTTAATCAAGCAAAGAGAGTAACGTTAGCATGTGAAATATGCTTGGAGTCTTTATGATGACATTTTATTAATATTATGAAAAGATACTAAATACTAGGAAACCTGCTTTTACTTATAACGAAGTTGTAGAACTAGTTAGGAGGAAAAGAAGAAACCTATCCCAGACTTCCATGAATCAACTGAAAAGTAAGCATGTAACCATGAAAAACTATTGACAAAGGACTTCAAATAACTTACCAATCAATAATTAGAAAAGCAGATATAAGCTCATTGATTCTCTTGCCTAAACTTTTTCGCCAATCATTTTAATCATTCTGATGCTGTCATGAAGATGTGACACAGCAAAACACCTTCAACAGTCAACCTGGAAGCCCTGGTATTGCATGGAGATGGGAGGTATGACAGTAGGAGAAATGGGGAAGACATTAAAGGTCCCTAGGATTGCATTAACTGCAGAGGAGGTTCCATGTCGGAGAGGAGTGAAGATTAATGGAGAGCATGAGCAAGAGCAGTCACCACAACGTACACCAAATACAATATCAATATGTTGCAGCATGAGTTAGCCCTTAGTTGTTGAAGGTTGAAAGTAAGGACAAGGGAAGACTAGTGGAAAGCTTTCACCCCAAACCCAACATTGATGCGGTTAGTAAATGTCATCTTTTTGATATTGGGATGTGGGAAACAGATGTCATTATGGTAGATCTCGTTGTGTAACACATGGTTTCCTTTTTTCTTTTCAGGGGTGGGAGGAAGGGTCTCACATGATGGTAATGTTTTTGTCAAGGTATTCAAAATCAGTGCCGTAACGGCCATTATGTAATGGTTGTAACCATTATGTGTTATGGGGTTGAAATGGCCATTACAAAGAGAGAGAGAGAGAGAGAGAGAGAGAGGGATGTAATAGCCCCGTAATGACCCTGTAATGGCCCTATAATGATCTACAAACAATTTTTTCAAAAAAATAAAAGGGATCATAACGGTAACGGTGATGGCCATTACAGCTACTGTTACCGTAATGGAATGCCTTGATTTTTGTAAGTGCAAAGTTAAAACCATATTGAAGTTGATCTCTAGCATCAAATCAAGGAGGTGAAGTTAAAACCCATTAATTCAACTATGAGGGCCTTTAGATAACCAAAATTTCCAACCAAAAAAAAAAAGGGAAAACTTTATGGAAGATAGATTTGGAACACTTAAAAAAGAGTCCTATATGTTGCAATTTCCCATAACCTCAATAGGACACTTTGTCCATACTTGATGGTAACATTTTCGTCAAGGTATTCAAAATCGGTGCCATATTGGTTGTTATGTAATTGCCGTAACCGTTATCCATTACGAGGTTGAAATGGCCATTACAGGAAAAAAAAAAAGAGTTGTAATAGCCCCATAACGACCCTGTAATGGGACTGTAACCAAGGTATTCCATTTTGATAATGATGGTCATAACAGTCACCACTATCACCGATATGGGTATCGGTCGTAATGGCCGATACAGGGGTGTAACGACCGTTACAACCCTCATAACAGTTGAAAATTTTCTTTTGCCCAAAAAATTCTGAAAAAAAAAAATATCTAGAGAATCCATAATAATATAAATATTCCAAATATGTATTTGTTTTTTGTTTTGAACATGTTTATGGTAGTGTAATGGTCCACTCTTTGATGAGAGTGTTGCATCGAGCTATCTAGCGAATTTGTGAACATGATTATATATCTCCAATGTTTACACATCACAATCAAGCATTAGAACTATAAATCATAAAAATGCATTAATACTACATTTTCAATTTTTTGAAAAAAAAAATGCCCTCAGAGCTTCTATTCGCTCAAATCACTTAAATATACAATTTTAATCTTAAAAACTATAGTAAGAGTGGTCGAAATCTGTGGCAAAATTATCTAGGAAAGTTTTTGGAATGAGAAAAGTGAAAAAATTGAAGAAAATGGATTTAAATAGGGAAAAAAAAAAAAAAAAAGTGGTTTTTAGACCATTATGAAGGTAATGGTCATTATGCCCCGTAACGGCCTTTACTGCCACCATAACAGCCGATATGGTCCAAAAAAACAACTGCCCTATTTCACTCCCGTATCACATAATGGTCATAACCATTACCTATACGTATTGGCCTTTACGGGCGTATCGTAACGGATACAAAACACCTTGCTTGTAACAACCCTATAATAGTCCAGAAACAATTTTTTTTCAAAAACATAAAAAGGATCATAATGGCTATTACGGCCCGTATCATAACAGCAACGGTGGTGGCCATTACGGCTACCTTAATTGTTACGGAACACCTTGATTTTCATAAGTGCAAGGTTAAGACCATATTGAAGTTGATCACTAGCATCAAATCAAGGAGGTGAAGTTAAACCCATTAATTCAACTAGGAGTGCCTTTAGAAAATTATGTTGGTAGTAACTAGGCAAGTCACCCTTCATGCTCTTCCCGACATTGAGGGTAGTGGCAGAAATTCTCATTATTAACAGGAAAGGCATCTTGGTAATGATCACAAGCTACTTCTTGCATCTGTAGTTACCATTATAACAGGTGATGCCATTCTATAGCCATAACAAATAAGTGTGAGCTGGGAATATAGGCATAGCTTTCTTTGTGGATCCATGGAAGAGCAAGTTGCCATTTTAAATGTGTTACACGCGTGTTTAGCATTGAAAGCAACATATTTGACAAATTGATGTGCAAATACATAGTCATCCTCAAAAATACCGACAGATTAGAAATCTTAGTGGTAAAGATGAACTATCATCAAGTTAATGTGTTTTGGAATCTGACACAAATGTAGGCATCGGGAAACTTCTGCAGACAAAAAGAATTTTTAGCAAGTGAGAGATAAAATAGAATTAAAATTTCACAATAAAAACATCAAAATATGTCTCATCATCATAACCTTGGACCAGCTATTTGGGGTCAGCTTAGGATTCACAATCACAGTAGCATAGCAAAAGGTTGACAACCTGCTGCACCTTTCAATATTTAGTAAGTGGGCAAGGTATACCGTAACGGTCGGCACCGTTACGTTTACAATCCAGGGTGTAACGGCCGTTACAGTCTCTTTTTTTAATTGAAAAACTTGTATCAGGTCCCATGACGGTACATCATTTTATTTTTTTATTTTTTTTTTTGTGGGGGGGGGGGGGGGGTGGGGGTTGTAACGGCCTTTACAGGTCATTTTTTCGGTAACGGTTACAACTCCGTAACGTGTAACGGTTGCTACCGTTACCTTTGCATAATGGCTTTTACAGCACACCATGTAAGTGGGTCATGTATCTATAATGAAAATGCACTAAAAATTTAGTATAACAAGAGTCCTCATGAATAGTTTCTTTGACACCAAGATAATGAGGCAAGCTTGAGGACAAGCCGTGAAAAGTCTCTACCTTGACGAATGAAATTAACATAACCAAAAATTCATCAATAGGACACTTTGTCCACCATGGAGGTTAGATTTATGGAGGTTGGATTTGGAACACTTAAAAGAGTCCTACATGTTGCAGTTTCCCATGGCCTCAATAGGACACTTTGTCCGTACTTGAAGGGTCCATCGTGAGGAGTGTCCAAGTTTCCCCAAGTGTTTCGCCTTCTTTTCTTTTCTTTTTTTAAAGAGCCCTACGTGTTTCACTTCAACACAGGAAAAACTGAAAAGCAGAAACGTCTAGGTAAACTGGTAAAAGCAGCCTTTCCTTCTCTTATACTTCTATTGTTCTACTTGGCCTCTATATTTTGAACTCAAAATGATGCATCAGTTATCATCATCATCAACACGATCACCATCAGCATCCTAATACTCGTTTCTTTTGGGTGGGCCGTCGATGCCTTCAGTTTGTTGATGATATGTTGGTATTTTGTAAAGCTTCCATGGAAAAAATCAACAACAGGAAATTCATCTTCAGAACGAAGCAATCTTGGGGCGCAGAGTGATTTTAAGCAAAAGTTTGATGGCGGGAATTGAAGTAAACAAGCTTTGTTTCAAGCTCCTAGTGAGTCAAGTACGTTGCAATACTCAAAGCTTCCCTATCACATATTTGGGTCTCCCATTGGGATTTGGTGCCACCTCATCTTCTATATAGGACCCTCTGATCAAGATAACAAAAAAGAGACTCACCTCCTGGAAGTGGGGATACCTCTCCCTAGGAGGAAGGATAACCCTCATCAAGTTGACATTGGCTAAACTTCTTATCTACTTCTTATCAATGCTTAAAATCCAGCGTAGAAAATAAAAAGGATCCAAAGGTAGTTTCTTTAGGCGGATCCTTGGAAAAAATAAAGTTCCATTTATTTGAATGAGAGGAAGTTCAAAATGCCTAGGAAGTGGTCTAGGTATTGACAAAATCAGGGAGAAAAACAAAAGTCACCTACCTAAGTTGTGGCAGCAATTCAGTAAGGAGAAAGATGCTCTTTGGCACAGAGTTGTGCTAGAAAAATATGGCTCAGTTAACAAAGGTTGGGATCCGGGACTTTTACATGGGTCGCCAACTTCGAAGATTTGGAAGGATGGCCTCTACCTTACCTTTGCATCTACCTCACTTGAATCAATCCAATCCACATGCCCTAAGAAGGTGATTATATAACAACACCTTCATCTCTAAGAATAAATCTAGCTATAGTGACAAATATCTCATTATTTTGAAAATATGGAAGATGCCAACCATTCTACTCCAGACTGCTACTTAAACAATGGCTCAATTGAACCACACATCCAAGCATATGGGCCAATCAAGATTCATATCGACAATTTCTCTTATGTGCATGAGTAAGATTAGCATGTTTCTACAGGGCAATAGTTAATAGACATTAGCTAGTTCACATGCATGTATAGCTTAGCCCTAGACAACATCCCACTGCACCAAAATCACCACAGGGTGAACATCCAAGCCGCCCATCATGTGGACCCCACCACGTAGATCCCCAAGTGAAGAAACAGGCAGTCCAATGGCCGATCAGGTGGACCACAGTCAATGGAACACATGAACAGCTAATGTAATGGCCTTCCATTTGCTCCCTTTGCTATTGCCCACAAGATGAGAGGACCTCCCAATTTTCTCGGGCTAGGGCATCTGCGAGGTGGGCCCCAGCTGATGGAAGGATCGGATTATGTGAATAGCTTCATACAAGTCCGAATCACCACTATTTTCAACTATATTAGAGAACAAATGATGATCAGTTCAACGAACGGTATATATCAAGCGCATTGAAAGTTAAACAGAATCAAAGATTTCCGAAATTTATTTTTAAAAAAAAAAAAAAAAGCCCTACCTGGTGGGAGAGGGGCCCAGAGCTGGAGAGCTCCTCACGGACAAGATCACCAGTGGCGATGTGAGGGACGCCGAGGAGGTGAGACAGACGGCTGGCGTAGGTGCCCTTGCCGACGCCAGGGCAACCAAGGAAAACCCATTGGACGTTTCTGCCCTGGGAATCCCGGCGGAGAGGGAGGGAGGTGTGGGAGAGGGAAGAAGGGGAGCGGAGGTCAGTTTCGGAAACGAGAGCGGAGAATGTACGGACATGATGTGGTGAGAGGGTTTTGAATTTTAAGAAGCCGTTTAAGGCCGCCATGAGAGAGAGAGAGAGAGAGAGAGAGAGAGAGAGAGATTCTGGAATTTCAGGCTGTGGAGAAGAGACTGTTGCACGAAAACGGGAATAGCAGATGGGCGGTTTCTAATACCAGAGCACATAGAAAACGTGGAATTTTTTAAGAAACAAAATATGATACTCAGGCAGACGGTGATGAGTGACACGCAGGCAATTATAAATTACTTAGAAATTGCAAACGTCTCACACACACGTGTTTTCAATATGTATGTCATGGTAGATGTATTTCCGAAAGAAAACTGAGCTTATTTTATGACGTGAGTATCATCTCAGTGGACATTTATCAGACGGTTCATAATGAAAATATCCTAAGTCTTATGTTAAGAAAAAATGTCCTCAAATCAGAGGTCAGGACTGTTAAAACAATTTGATCTTCCTAATATAACTTGGGTCACGATTTATCTAACTTTAATTTGAGTTAATGTATGAAATATGGACTTTTTTAAAGTGCTTGCGTATCAAGTGTCAGAAATCATAGAGTAGTAAATAACTACCCTCTTTTTTTTAAAGCATGAGAGAGGGGGAATCGGACTGCGTGGTGACCAAGTAGCTTAGCATGAGAGAGGGGGAATCGGACTGCGTGGTGACCAAGTAGCTTAGCGGTGCTGGGACTTGATCGGGACACATGCCGAAGTTAGGCACACTACTCAACCAAGGGATCCAAGGAGACACCCTGATTGTGAGGCTTACTTTGATGTATGTACCTTACATTCATGCTGTAAAAATATTTTGCAAGCTCATTTTAGTGCGTTGTTCCAAAACTTAAGCAGCTTTAACTCTTAAGTGGATCACACCACAGGAAAGATTGGTGATTGAATCGCAACCATTAAAAATTTATTGGGAGCTACTGGAATGTTTATTTATCATCCAACGTTTTTTATAAGCTCAAAAAGACCTAGATGAAGGGCTATACAAATACTAACTTAATCCAAAACTTTAGTGGGCCATGGGAAGCTTTTAATGGTTATTTACTGTTGTTTCCTATAATCATATGGTCCAATTGCAACTTGAAACTGCTTCAATTTTTAGATCGTGCCCTAAGATGAGCTGTCAAAACAGCTGAATGGCATGGATGTAAGAACACATACATCACATCAGGCCCCAAAATTAGAGATTATACCCACCTTGGCAGACCGGGGATCCAACAAAGTCTTGCCCAATTAAATCCTAATACATTATGACAGGAGTCATCATGTAATCCACATTGAAGAGAGGGGGTGGCAGCCAACATATGATTTGGATTGCTAAGCGACCCTAACACAGCTTAGTATTGTTGGGATATGGTGGGATTGGATTAAGCCGCATGCTAATGTTAGAGTTGAGTGAGGCGGGTAAGTATTGTATCTAACAACCTTTAATATACTCCATGTGTTTCATATTCAAGAGTAGCATGTTGTCCAATCAAATCCTACCATCTCCCAACATCATGATCAAACACAATTTGAGTATGCTAACATGCACCGCGTTATGGGAAATGTTTTCATTAAAAATATTTTAAATGAAAATTTATATATAAATATATAAGTATTTGTGAAAAAAATTAGTTTTTTGCATTTAGAAATAATCCCATCTAGAGAAGAAAATTTTTTTTCTTAATAAGTTGGTTATTGAGCACCTTACTATTTGCTTGGTGAAACAGAGGAGTACCGAACACACGCGCGCACAATCACGGACTCGAGTTTGGTGCAAGGGCATGGGCATGTAAGCTAGTGTGGCGGTAGAGACGCTAGTGGCACACTTTGCACTTCGCAAGTGTACCGATGTGAAACAGGTGTGAGTCGTAGTGCCCAAAACATCCAGCCGCCCTTATTTAAACCAAGCTTGGCTACTTCATTTCAACAACACGAACCATTCGACTCATCTTCTCATATGAACTAGTATAACTCTAAGTGCTTTTCGATCAAGCCAACTAGTTTAATACGAACCTAAGCCAACAAGGTCACAGTAGTCAGACCAATGTAGTGGTCTAATCCAGCAAAGCAAAACTTTATTTTCTATCTCTCTTTCTAATTTAAGAATTTTCTTTTTAATTTTTATTTGCTAGTAAAATTGTATTTACATAATTTCACCAGTCGATCCTTCGTGCTTGTTGAATGCAGAACACACACCGACTCGTTGTATCTTGAAAGCTATTTATCTGCAACCTATCAACAATCTCAATTACTTTGAAATGTGGCAAATAATGATTTAAGGACAATGTGATCATACGCACTTCAACCTGTCCGTAATATTTTCGGTTTTTAATTTTATTTTATTTTACAGTAATTATAAATCTGTAATATGATATTATCAAATTCTCATAATACCATTGGGTAGTAGATATTGAGTCGTGGAGGTAGTGTACTTGTGCATGGTATTCTTTATTAGTCTGTACTAGTTAGGGTTGTTTCCAGTGATCCATGCCATTAATTTAATAAATCCTACGGTGGATGGCCCTTGCTATATAAACCCAGTGTCCACCATCTCGAGATTTTTCTTTTCGCATTAAATGTGCGTTGTTGCAATATTCACATTACTGACATCTATTTGCAAGACACCGATTGGATGGTTGGAGTTGTCCTATCAATGTGTATTGTATTCACCGTCCATCCATTGCGGGGAAAGATGGAGCAATGGTATGGATCAGTTAAATGTGAGCCCAGCTTAAGTAAAACAGAGGGATGATGTGTGTTTCCCAAGTTTCAAGGGACAAGATCCCCTAATTTCTCCAGTGTATTAACCCTCAGATTGGGTATCCAATTTGATTCGACACCACGAGTTACCGCAATTAGGCGATTTGAGACTCAACTCGAGAGTAGAAAAGTCAGTTGGAGTCGCCGAGACTTTAAACAGTGCTTCCATCTTCTCCCCATCACCGGATGGAAGCACCTCGTTAAACGTCAACGCGGAATTCAAGCATCCCGCATTCGCAATACTGAATAGTATCCCTCGTTTCTAGCCACGAATGGGCAGATCACTATGCGGCTCACCACGATGCACCTGTTTATCCACGATGTCTGTTGATGCGAAAAACTAGATCAACCTCATCCTCTATTTTCGCCTGCACCACAATGAAAGATAAAGAGAACCCTAGCTATAGCCGAGGAATCTCCGATGCTTAAGCCAGTAAGGATTCAGGAAGAGGAGCCTTTAAGGTTGTTCGTTTTTTCGTACCTTAATCCTTAAAGAGCCCTCTTTTTATAGGAATGAGAGGTCCCGACGTGAGAGGATTCTTTCCTGATTTTTAAGAGATTTGATTGAGTTGTCATTCGTTTGTAAATATTTTCTGATCCCAAGATTTTCGTGGTCGGGTATCTTTTTACAAAATTCTCGGATCAGTGTTTAAGTTTACACCGTCTCTCCTTTACTTGGCTCGGCCTCAATGGACTATACAGTCTCAGCTAGCTTACAAAGATGGGGCTGTTTGCCTACTGTCGGATGAAATAGAATCGGTTTAAGACTGATACCCTTTCTTAATCCGATAGTCGACACTACAACTAACCTCATATGGGTCGATTTTATAGTCGGTCAGGTGGCTTTTAGATCTAGGGCCTTTAATTGGTTCTTTCAGACATAGTGTTTCTGTAACTGAGTTAACTTCATATCTTACAAATTTCGCCTGTGGCCCTTGACTCTTTTACTCCCGGTCGGGATTAATACCCTGCAGATCCGAGCTAAGTCTCTCCTCTAGGCTTTATCTTCGGTCAGCTTCCACAATTGCCTCTGGTTTTATTGACAGAGTTAATTCATCTTACAGCTGACCCTCCAGACTTATCATATTTTTTCCCAACAGTAAGCCCCCTATTCCTTGTGTTAGTCATGTCAATATAAAGGAGTAATGAGTTGTTGGGTCGGTTTATATTGGGAACTGAGGCTATGATGGAGCATTTAATACTTCTTGTATTGTCCTTAACATACGACGGTTCGTTACTCGAGGTCACACAAGCGGACAGCCGTAAGGTCATCTCGCCTGCTTATGAGCGTCAGACACGTGTTGAGGACGTTACCCGCATCAGTCGGCGTTGCCACGCGTCGGGCGGGGGAGTCGAAGCCAGCGTTGATTCGCCTCCTCCTTAAATGCGGATGCCATGTGGCTTGACTATAAAATAGGGTGCGAGAGCACTTTTCACACTTTCGCTCTCCCGCTTGAATTTCATTCTGATTTTTCTTCCTCCTTCGCTCCGCTGTGTTTGCAGTCAATCTATCATTTTTCCTTCTTCCTCCACCTGTGTGCTCTTCGCCTTTTCGGTGAGTTTTCTCCCTCCCCTTTTTTCTATTTTTCTCCTAGCGATAATGTATCCTTCAAGTCCTCAGGAGGGGATTTCTGATGATGAGGGCAAAACGAGGCATTTCTGGAATGTCTCAGAATCACCCTCTCTTCTGGTGGAGATGACGGTGAGTGCCAATGAAGCCTTCTAACTTAGTGCTAGGCTGTCCAGTAGGGCTTCAGCGGAATGCTCCGTTCCAGTGGTTCCCTCTAGCTTGAGACATGCCCTTGGGAGGCCTACTCCTCATTTTTCTGGAGACGACTTGGAAGAAGAGGAAGAAGAAACTATTGAGGCAGCTCTTCCTGGGAGACCAGCGGGGGCTGACTTTGGGAGAACCACTGAGTCAGTTCTCCCACGGAGGTCGTCTCATTTCGTTGAATTAGCAACTGAAGAAGAAGCTGTAACAATTCAAATTTTCACTGCCAAAGTTTGTACTTGTGCCCAAGTAAACCAAGTGTTCATGATGTATAAACTGGGATGCTTTAGTAAAATCGCACTCTATTTTTTTTTCATTTGTTTAATTACATCCAGATACATTCAAGAAGGTAATCTTACACAAGAATAAAATCAACTGTATTGATTATATTTCATTGAAGTAAATAGAATCATCAAATAGCCTTATAATGGGAGGTTTATTACAACACTAGAGTTCACGACGGAAGTACAAAACTAAATAATGAAACTGTCCTCGTAATCTTTCAAGATAATCTTATATATGGAAGTAGTCCTCTAAGTCTTCAATCTATACATCACCTGCATCATCTGTATGGTTGGGAGAGGGTCAATGCCCTACTCATAGTGAAGGTTATCCTTTAAGATTAACAATAATTCGAGAGATACATAATAAGTAAAGTAAGGGTCTAATGTCTCGTGCTCTTCTAATACGAGGTATCAGCATGCACAAACAACCTACATGAGATGCATGCCTAGCAAAATATGTGGGGCTCATCATACATAGTGATCATCACATTGTGGAGTACGATTTATACATAACCGGCTCAACCCGCATCCCATACTACGGATATTTGCCGGCATGGCCAACGCTACCGTGGATTTACGAGGGGACCTCAAAACGCATAAAAACATGAGCTGAGTGAATTACGTGCAACGATTTGTTCATGAAGCAATTATTTGCGACATCCAATTTCGAAGTGATGTGATACTACAATAGAGAATTACACACATCGATTTGTGTATCACTATCTAAAGGCTCAAGGACTTACGTGCCCCAAGAGGGTCTTTACCCAGAGCGCATTACGTCCATGATTGAATATTTGATCACTAGTTGTGATACATCTTACACATCACTTGCACTTATAGAGAATACAGATGAATCATTAAGAATATAAACTGAATCATGGAGAATATAAACTGAATCATGAAGAACATAAACTGAATCATGGAGGTTCTGGAATAACAAGACACATGCCCATGCCTTTAAAGATAGACGACACAAGGCCAATATAATAAAGAGAAGAGTGACAATGGTCAACTCAACAAAAGGAGAGTGGCAGAGCCAACTCAAATAAAACGACGAGTGGCATAACCAACTCAAATATAGAGACGAGTGGCAGAGCCAACTCAATAATGGATAAGGTAGGGGCAAGGCTTATACCCATGACCTCACATAAATTCAGAGAAATTCTCTTGTATATGTCGTAATCCCAAAAGGGCCAATAAATTAATTGATAGGATAATTTTCAGAGAACATGTAAACATGAAATACAGGATAATTCATATCGTAAAAGGCACGAAAGAGGCCAATAATTGATGTGAAACATTTAATAATATGAAAGATTCAAATTGATGTATAAAAGAAATACATGTAAAGGCAATATCAAATTCATGATAGCATGTATAGAAGTCAAAATAAACTAGTATGAAGACAGATAAAATACAGGAAGGCATGTAATTGGCAGGATAAATCAACTTAAATTACTGTAAGCTTAAAGGATAAAACCCTCACCTTTCAATCACAATTTCTCTCTAATGTGGCTAGTTTTGTGTCATAGTGTTCAAATTCTAGCATATCTAATACAATGCATCAAGTTAGGCCATGATAATTCATAAGCTAATGTGATCAGGATTCATTCCTAAGCCACGATTCAGGCTAAGATAGCTTAGAAGGAAGGTAAATGAAAGAGCCCAGGAGAAGGCAACCCAACTCGTGTTTTAGGTAGACCCGGTGAGTCAGCGGGTCGTTGATCCAAAGACTCCTAGAATTGTTGGCCCCTCTCGTCTTCTCTTTCTCTTCCTCTGTTCTTTCTCTATTCTTTCCCTTTCTCTTTTCTTTCTCCTTTCTTTTCTTTCTTTTCTTTCCTTTCCTTCTCTTTTCTTTCTTGTTGGTCAGACAGAGGGTCTAGAATGACCAGACGCTCTTCCAGCCTCCTTTTCTTTCTTACCATCTTTCTCTTTCTTAATTTCTTTCTCTAATTCTCTAGGAAGAATGACCGCTGGATGGCTTCCTCCTTTTCCCGTTTCTTTCTCTCTATTTCCTTCCCACATTTCTCTCGCTTCTTGCTTTTCTTTTGCTTCCTCCACTTCGTGAATGAGAGGGAGATCTTATAGGCAGCAGTGCATCTAGACTTTTCTGCGAAGGTTCTTACGCGGCCCTGATTTCGTCCAGCGCAGCTTCTGGTAGTAGTGTATTCGCTAGCTACGGTCGAATTTCTTCCTCAATTTCCTCTCCTTTGCACCCTAGATCTAATCGGATCTGGACGTTGCTGGATTGTCCCTGGATGGGTCCACGACAGGAAATCTATGATCGGTTTCTTTGAGCGGGGAATGGTGGTAGGACAGCTCCCTACGGCTACCACTTCTTGACGAAGAAGATAGCCAACATCAATGGCAGATTTGTGTAGGCACCTCATCTCCACATTGTGGTTTTAATGAAAGGTTCAGATTGGTGGTGAGAAGCTATGGGGTGCTTCAAATCGAGCTTTAAGGCCGTTCGTTCGGTGGGTCCTGCGAAAGTTGTTTCCGCCCGATGGGATTACATTGTGTGCAAAAGAGTGGAGTATCGTGTTTCTGTTTTAATTTGTTTTCACATGTGGGAAAGCTGCCAAATCTAGTAGGAAATACATGGTTTTGGTCGGGTCCAATAGCTACATCTGGTGGACGGTTCAAATCGACAAGCTGGGCCCTTGATGGTGGGTCCAATCACGTTCGTCTGGACGTCATGTTTTAAAACGCCTAAGGCAAAAAGACGTAAGAAGAGAGGAGAGGTTCGTTCGACGGGTCAGGTGGGGCCACTTGTAGTGAGTTTTTGGGGAATCTATTCCCACCATTGGTTTTGTAGGGTGATGTTAGGCTAGTGGCCAAAATATGAGGTGAATCTGTGTTTTGGGTTGCCCACACCATTAATCAACATGGGACGGGGCTGTGTTCACCACATAACTGAGTATTCAGTTACGTGAATTCTTAGTTTTTATTTGCATGTAGTAGGTGGTGTCCACTATGACGATCTTTCGGGGAATCCGCTCCCTTCACCATCTCAAGCTTGCTATGTGGGCCCATGGGCCCAAGTTTGAAGTAGATCCGAGATGTAGGTGGACCACGTGATCGAGTAATACTTATAATGATGTTCACCGTTAAACCTTATAGTGGAACAGTGGCATGCATTTGGCATCCCTTAATTACCAATTTGCCATCTATCACACGAATATCTTCTAACATTCGTTATGTCGAAGTGTACCGTCCAAATGCCCTGAGATTTGGCGAGTACCCTTTATTTTTCATGCTCTTGCTATGGTTTAAGTTTGGGTCCCGATCTCCCCAGGATGACCATGTTGTTATTTTAATGGCTAACACGCTTCAAAATTCTAAGATAATGTTTGTACACACCTAATTGGCGAGTTACCAGGTAATTTAGGCCTATACACTGAGATCCTCATGATGATCGGTTTACCACAGTATTCGTGTGGCCCGTTTAGCGGATCCAAACACTACAGGTGGTTAGATGAGTTGCTAAAAATAAAGGAACTTAATGCTTAGCATTCTGACCATGTATGTAGGTAGATGTACGGTCATTTTCATAAACGTACGAACAAATGGTAGTTTGTTGGGATGATTAAGGATAGGACAAGTATATTGTTAGATTCGAGTGACTTTTTCACATATGTAAGTTCTTCGTATTGTAATTCTAATGGTGGGTTAAGCATATTCATATGGGGTGAACAAGATTAACGGATCAGAATCTTGATATGATAAGTGTACGGACGGCTGTAGTAGTCAAGTAGCTGATTTACTACAATCTAAGGGCTGAAATTTGACATTTATGGTTAATTTATGGTAATTAGACCTGATATAAAATTTCACATGAAACAGATCATGAGAACCATGTGAATTAGAATTCATGATATATGTCAATGGCATTTTCGTAATTATTGCTGATCTGTAAGTTTTGAAAAATCTAATTGCTCCACATGGTTATAGATATGTTTCTAAGAAATTCTTATAAGGAATGTATATCTAAATCATTATGGATATAAGATTATTCATTGTGCCCTTTGTGGGAAGGTACTTACATCAAGTCATGTGATTGATGGTCCTGCCTGGAAATCAACGGTCAGATGGCTTGATTTATGAATGAGAATCATTTCTAACTGTTAAGTTTGTGTCAGGGCAAGGATTGTAAGGCTAGGATAGTTGGATGGTTATCGTACACGTGTTAATTTCTAGGTAACGCTTGAGAACTTTCAATACTCGGGTATTGAAATGTTCGGGACGTTACATAAGCTGCCGAGAGTGAGGAGGTCGGAGACGAACAAAGGGGACCAGTTTCCTCAGTTTTAACTGAGGCGGATTTGGATAGAATCCGAGTCGAGTATCATGTTCCCGACTCTGTAATCCTTCGACTTGCACTCCCGAGTGACTTGTCAGATCATCCCCCTCCTAGGATGGTCACAATTTTTCAAGTTGCCATATAATATGGCTTGCGTCTGCCCTTGCAACCTGTTGCTTGGGATTTCCTTTCCTGACTTAGAATTGCTCCGGGGTAAATTGTTCCGAATGGATTGAGGAATTTGTTCGGTTGTGCAGTGTTGTGGGCTGAAGCAGAACAACCCCCACTGACCATGGACGAATTCCTCTATCTGTATCAAGTTCGGTCGAACACTTCGCAGCCCGGCTGGTATTTTTTGAGCGCTTGGCGGAATAAGGGTGACTCTTTGATAACCAACCCTCCTACCTCTAACAAACACTGGAGAGAGAGGTGGTTCTGGGCGTATGGTCGCTAGGAGACTGCCGAGTCTGGGCTGTTCGAACCTCGCGTTCATCGGGCCTTCTTTAAAACAGGTGACTCGACATGTCCTTTTCCTCGTCTTTTGTTATCTGGATCTTTCTGAGTCTGATTGATCGTACTTTACAGAAATCTCCAAGAAGAAGCTAAAATTAGGAGCTAACGCTTTGACTCAGATCAAAGACCTGTGGACGATAAGTCTGGAAGATCGGTCCTGAAAGTCCCTCTTGCAGCCAGAGTGTCTTCTTCTCTCGGGCTTGGATTCATTCGTGACAGGTATCTTTAGGTTACTCTGGCACATTTTTTTAGAATTTTGCTAACTCCGTATTTTATCCGACACAGATATGGCTGAAGCTCGACCCCTTCTAAAGTCATCGTCTAAGTTGAAGGCTCCTCCCAGGTCAGTACTTCTGTCGGAGCCTCGGCCTCCCAAGAAGGCGAAGGCTACCCCTTCGGTCGTGGAGTCGCCCGCCCCAGTCGCCTCTGCTCCGGCCGTCCCCACCATCGTCGTTCTCTCTGACCCCGAAGAGAGGGCAAAGAGTGTGAGCGAGTCCCGGGTTACTTCCGAGTTAGGACCTATTGCAGAGCGAGTCTTATGATGAAGAGAGAAGCAGAGAGGGGAGACGACTCAACAGGAGATGTCGCCCTTCCGTCGGGCTGTCGCCGACATGGTCTCTTAGGCCGTTTTTGCCAAGATTGAGAAAGAGTTCGCTTCCATTTTTGAAGCCCCTAGGAGTTGGATACTCTCCCACGCCGCAAAGGTCTTGCTTCGAGTAGGATTTGAACTTATCCCTTTGCTTGTTATCTTTTTCAACTTTGATCTGACTGTCCCTTTTCTATGCAGCTTGCTCCTTGCCTGCTAAGAGCCAGCAGGGATCTGTCCGAGGCTGAAAAGGCTCGGAGAGTTATGGCTGATGCTGAAGCGGCTCGGAAGCAAGCGGCAGAGGCAGAGGCTCAACTCGAGATAACCTCATCTCAGGTCGGCCGACTGACCAGAGAGCTGAGCATCGCTCGGAAGGCGACCGAGGATGCTTTAGCCGAGTGTGCTCGGTCGGCTCAGCTGTTGAGGGAAGCCCATGATGAGGGCATACAACTCCGCCTAGCTCGAGATGCCTCTGAGGAGAAGCTGGTTCGGCTAAAAGCTGATACAAAAGCGGTGCTCGAGATGGCCAGGAAAGAGGCCAGGGAGAAGGCTGTGAAAGACTTCCTCGAGTCTGCGGAGTTTGAAGATGAGAGGGATCGCTTGTATGAGAGTGGGTACTCTGCTTGCATCAAAGTGATGAAGAAGTTTTTTCCCGATCTCGATCTCTCGAGATTCGAGGATAGCCCTCCCGAGGATATGACAGCTGAAGTGGCCGAGGCTGATGACGTTGTGGCTAGTATCGAGGTCAAGTCTGATGCGGTCCCAGCTCCCGAGGTTGCCCTTAGTGATCCTTGATGGTCTCAGGCCTCGGTTTTTAGTATTATCATCAGCTCCATTTTGGAACCATCATCGGCTCCATTTTGGAATCATCATCAGCTTCGAGCAAGCTTATGGATAGTTGTTGTCGAGGGAAAAGTTCATATATATTGGCTGACCTTTCATTTGCTATTAACCCTTTTATTCAGACAATGTTATGTTGAGGCAAGATGTAACTCGATGTAACAAACATACTGATAAATGAATATACTTAGTTTTATTTCATTCATTTTTGACTCAGTTTACATACTTATCATTTTCGAGTCTTTTTCATTGCTTTTCTATGCCGATTTTAAGAGTAGTAGATTTTCAAATGTTCTACATTCCATGGGTGAGGCAGCAATTGCCCGGTCAAGTCTTTCAGTCGGTACGTTCCTGGTCAAATGATGCTTGAGACGACATAGGGCCCTTTCCAATTGGGTTCCAGTGTGCCTGCGCCAACTTCCTTAGTATTTATGAACATTTTTTGGAAGACCGTGTCCCCGACTTGAAAATGTTTAACCTTCACTCGGGCATTATAGAACCGAGCTACCTGTCGCTGTCGAGCCATCATCTGTAGCCGAGCTTTTTTCCTTTATTCGTCCTCAAGGTCGAGTCCGAGAGATAGGAGTTCTTCATTTTCTTCCTCATTAAATGAGCTGACTCGAGCAAAAGGTAACCCGATCTCAACTAGAGTGACAGCCTCCGAGCCATACGTAAGGGAGAAAGGAGTCTTTCCAGTAGCGGTCCGGGCAGTGGTTCGGTAAGCCCATAGTATCTTCGGAAGTTCCTTGGCCCATGCTCCTTTGGTTTAGTCAAGCTTGGTCCGAAGATGCTGTTTGATGATCTTATTGACCGCTTCAACTTATCCATTCATTTGAGGATAATGAGGCGACGAATACACGTTCCTGATTTCGATATTGTTGCAAATCTCGTGATAGCTTTTGTTGTCGAACTGCTTCCCATTGTCGGTTATAATAGTCCGAGGTATGCCAAACCAACAGACGATATTCTTCCATACAAAGTCTGTGATCTTTTATTCAGTAATTTTTACCAACGGTTCTACCTCGGCCCACTTCGTGAAGTAATCCACTGTCACGACTGCGAACTTGGTTTGTCCCTTCCCTATGAGGAGAGGTCCAATAATGTCGATTCCCCACTGTGCAAAGGGCCAAGGACCGGTCATAGGAGTTAGTTCTTCAGGAGGTTGTCTCGGGATAGTCGTGAATCGTTGGCACTTATCATATCTCTGGACGAGTTTACGAGCGTCATGCTGGATAGTCGGCCAGTAGTATCATCGGCGTAAGACTTTATGTGCAAGGGATTACCCTCCTTAGTGATTTTCACAGATCCCTTCATGAATTTCTCGCAACACATAGTTGACTTCATCATTATTTAGGCATCGTAGCAACGGAGCGTAATAACTCTTCTTGTACAATGTCGCATTGAGTATTGTGTAACGAGAGGCTCGAATTTTCAATCGTAGAGCCTCGGCACAATCTTTAGGCAATTCTCCACTGCCAAGATATCGGACGATTGAGTCACTTTAAGTAGGTTCCAAATCGATAGGAAGTAGGGTTGAGCTAACAGATTCCATGATACTCGGTTTAGCAATGTGCTCAATCGGAACAAACCTGGGTATATCGTCTTCGTCAGTAGAGGCGAGTTTTGCCAGTAGGTCAACTTTAACATTTTCTATTTGAGGGATCCGAGTGACAATACAACACTGAAATCCGCTGATCAGCTCTTTTACTTTTTTCATATAAGCTTTCAGCTGTTCTTTCTATGTTTGGTATACACTCGTGACCTGATTGACGACCAACTGAGAATGACTTAAAACGTTGAGATGTGTAACACCTAAGCTGACCGCAAGTTGGAGACCGAGTAATAATGCTTCTTATTTTGTTGTGTTGTTTGAGGCTTAAAATCTAAGTCGTAAGGTATACCGCATATAGGTTTGATCGGGAGTTTCTATTACCACTCCTGCCTCACTTGCCTTAGAGTTGGAGGAGTCATCGACGTACAGCTTCCAAGGGCTTGGGCTGAGAGATGACTTGGGAAAAGCGGTAGTTGGCTCTTCAACTGGCTCAGTAGCATGTGTGTCGACTTGCGGTGTGACTTCGGCGATAAAGTCTACCACAGCTTGTCCCTTGATTGCTACCCTCGGCTTATATTAAATGTCGAATTCGTTGAGTTCGACTGCCCATTTAGTAAGACGACCTGAAGATTTTAGTTTCTGTAAAATTTGGCGTAGTGGGAGGTCGATCATGACGATAATGGTATGAGTCTGGAAATATGGCCGAAGTCGATGCGAGAAAATGACTAGAACTAATGTCACTTTTTCCAAGAGTGGATATTTTTTCTTTACTGGTAGAAGTGCCTTGCTGATATAGTAAACCGGTAGTTGCTTTCTTTCATGTTCTCGTACCAAGGTCAAGCTAACCACTACCTCGGACACCGCAAGATATAGCAACAGGGCTTCTCCAAGATCGGGCTTCGATAAGAGAGGCGGAGATTCGAGATAAGACTTTAATTGCTGGAACGCAGCTTCACACTCTTCCGTCCAGTCCACTACCTATCGTCCATTTAATTGATTGAAGAATGGGAGACATTTGTCGGTAGCTCGGGATAAGAAGCGATTGAGTGCCACTACTCGTCCAGTCAGTTTTTGTATATCTCTGATTATTTTTAAGGACTCTATATCGAGCAATGCTTTTATCTTCTCTGAGTTTGCCTCGATCCCTCACTAACTGACTAGGAATTCGAGGAACTTTTTCGAGCTTACGCTAAAGGCACATTTACTCAGATTGAACTTCATTTGATACTTGCGCAAGATCAGGAACATCTCTTCTAGGTCAGCTATATGGTCGACCACGTGTACACTTTTGACGAGCATGTCATCAATGTACACTTCCATGGTTCGGCCAGTCAGCCGAGCGAATATTTTGTTCACTAATCTTTAATAAGTTGTTCCAGCATTTTTTAAACCAAAATGCATCACACGATAACAATAAAGACCCTTGTCAGTGAGAAAGGTGATTTTTTATTTATCAGATTGATGCATTACAATTTAGTTATATCCTGAATATGCATCTATAAAATTAAGGAGTTCATGCCCTGTTGTACTATCTACTAACTGATCTATTGTTGGAAGAGGAGAGCTATCATTTGGGCAAGCTTTATTCAAGTCGGTATAGTTAATACAGACTCGTCACTTTCCATTGACTTTTTTCACAAGTACGACATTAGCTACCCATTCCGAGTAGTATATCTCTTCTATGAATTTTACCTTGAGGAGCTTGCTGATCTCTTCTTCAATGATAACGTACCTTTCCGGGCCGAGTGCTCGTCGCTTCTGTCAGATTGGGCGGTAGGTCAGATCAATATTGAGTTGGTGAGTAATTACAGACGGGTCAATTCCTGGCATATCTTCATGGCTCCAAGAGAATACATCGGCATATCGTCAAAGCAGGGCTATCAGATTGTCTTTTAGGGGCAATAGCAGAGATGAGCCAATTTGCTCCGTTTTAGAGGCATCTGTCTCAGCCAAAGGTACTGAGAAGAGGTCTTCAACCAGTTGTCCTCATTCATGAGTCTCGGTCCAAGGGTCCAACGATTCAATCATTAAAGCCTCGGCTGGAGCTTTCTCGGTGGGAATCTTTACAGTAGTTGCGTAGCAGCGCCTTGTGTCTCGTTGATCTCCCTTGACAACTCCTACTCCTGACTTGGTCGGAAATTTTATGGAGAGGTGGTATGTGGATACCACTGCCTAGAGGAGACTCAGCGATGGCCGACCGAGTATAGCATTATAGACTGATGATTGATCAACTATCAAAAAATTGACCATCACAGTAGCCTGATGCGGGGGATTTCCTGCCGTGAGTGGTAGGGAGATGATTCCTTCTGGGAGCATCTGTCCTCATCAGAATCCAATTAATGGGGTACGAACCGGTTGCAATTCCGATCGTTCAACTCCCATTTTGTCGAATGCCTGAGTGAACAACACGTCGGCCGACGATCCTATGTCAACCAATATGTGGAATACCTTATGATTGTGATCACTAGTGCATCATCATGGGGGTGATAGATGCCTCGAGCATCCTCATCAGTAAAGGAGATACAATACTTCTCCCTTTTCTTCTCCTTCGAAGGGCGATCTATAACCAGGAGTTCGGACTCGAGTCGGCTGAGGCTTCTGTCGTGATTTTTCCATGCATTGTTGGAGTCACCTCCGCCTCTAGGACCTCCGACAATAGTTCAGATTTTCTCTATGGGTCGGTTGTCCACTGGGCATTCTTCCGCCGTCTCGATCTTCTTGACATGTTCTGTGAGTCGGCCTTTGTGGATGAGCCTTTCAATTTCTTCCTTCAGATGAATACAGTCGCTTGTATTGTGCCCATGATTAGGATGATAATGGCAATATTTATTTTTATTCCGTCGATTAGGGTTGCTTTGAAGCCTATCGGGCCAATTGACGAACCCTTCACTCTTGATTTCTATCAGTACCTGCTCTTGAGGCTTGTTGAGTGGAGTATATATGGAGAACTTCTAGTCGAGTCGTTTATTCGACTTACGCTCATCACGAGTTCGGTCATCCTTACGCTTTTTCCCATCAGTCGAGTCAACTTCTTTTTTGGTTGACTCTTTGGCCGAGGCTTTACGTTCTAGGCAGCTTCACGCAGGATTCTTGTTTCTTTAGCGTCTGCATATTTGTCTGACCGAGTCATGAATTCAGCCAGAGTCATCGGTGGATTCTTGTCTAGAGAAACTAGAAACGGCTTATCTCTGACACCTTGCATAAGGGAATTGAGCGATGTCACTTTTGAGTGTTTCCGAACCTGAAGTGATTTAAAGTTGAAATGCTTGCTGTAGTCTTTCAATAACTCTCCCTCCTTCTGGACTATGTTGTTCAGATGCCCAGGGGGCTTTAGTTTCTTCTTTCCGCCAATAAAATTAGTGAGGAAGGCGTTGTTGAGCTCCGCGAATGAACTGATTGATTTTGGTTTCAACTGCTTGAACCAAAGACGAGCCACGTTGGCTAACGTGAGTGAAAAATCCTGACACATCACAACATCAGATGCATCATGCAATTCTATGTAAGTTCGAAAACATTCGCGATGTTCAGTTGGGTCGGTCTTTCTGATAAAAGGGATAATCTGAGGCAGATGAAACCTTTCCGGTAACCGGGCTCGCCTTACTTCATCAATGAAAGGGGATGCTTTAGCCTTGAGCCTGGTTTAGCGTGCATCCTGACCCTGTTTCATGTTGGTCATCTCTTCCATCACTTCTTTCTTCAAGTCCTGGAGATAAGCTTTTTAGGGCTCGACGCTTTCTGCCACACCTTCATCGAGAAGCCGGCTGCGCCTCCTCCTGTCTATCTCATGTCGGAGATCCGTGGGAGGCAGTCCAGCGATTGCCGAGTGAGCATGTGCTGGCTCGGTCGGGCCGTGGGGCTGACTCAGCTGTGTAAGAGATCGCGGCATGGTTGGCTAAGGGTTAACAACTTGTGGTGAAGCGTTCATCACTTGACCCTACTGAAGCTGCTGCATTTATTGTTGATGTATCTGTTCCAATATTTGCCGCATAACATTTACGTTAGCTCTGAGCTCCTTAACCTCCCGGTCCAGCTGCCCGTTATTTCGGTTCCGCTGAGTGTTAGTTGCTGCGGAAGTGGCAAGAACAGGTGTGGAACCCTGACGGTTATCGGGTTGGTTTTGAGCCCCTTGAGCTGCGCTTATACCTGGTTGTCTGGTGGAAGCAGTTGGTCCTTCTGGACTCATTCTTCGAGTTCTTGCCATTAACACAAATTTACATCTCCGTGGGTAGAATGCAGAAAATGACTTTTTGTATCGTTTCCTATAAACGACGCCAATCTGTTGATGCGAAAAACTGGATCAACCTCGTCCTCTACTTCCGTTTACACCACAATGAAAGATAAAGAGAAACCTGGCTATAGCCGAGGAACCTCCGATGCTTAAGCCAGTAAGGATTTAGGAAGATGAGCCTTTAGGGTTATTCATTTTTTTCGTACCTTAATCCTTGAAGAGCCCTCTTTTTATAGAAATGAAAGGTCCCGGCATGAGAGGATTCTTTCTTGATTTTTAGGAGATTTGATTGAGTTACCATTCGTTTGCAGATACTTCCCGATCCCGAGATTTTTGGGGTCGGGTATCTTTTTACAAAATTTTTGGATCAGTGTTTAAGTTTACACCGTCTCTTCTTTGCTTGGCTCGAACTCAATGGACTATACGGTCTCGGTTGGCTTACAAAGATGAGGCTATTTTCTTACTGTCGGACAAAACAGGATCGGTTTCAGATGGATACCCTTTCTTAATCCGATAGCCGACACTACAATTAAACTCATATGGGTCGGTTTTATAGTCGGGCAGGTGGCTTTTAGCTCTAGGGCCTTTAATCGGTCCTTTCAGACATAGCTGTCTCTTTAACCGAGTCAACTTCATGTCTTACAAATTTCGCTTGTTGCTCTTGACTCTTTTACTCCCGGTTGGGATTAATATCCTTCAGATCCGAGCTAAGTGTCTCCTTTAGGCTTTATCTGCGGTCGGCTTCCACAGTTGCCTCTGATTTTAATGACAGACTTAATTCATCTTACAGCCGACCTTCCGGACTTGTCATATTTTTCCTTAACAGTGTCCATCCCTTTTGTAAGATCATTTTAAGGTATGGATTAAAAAATGAGGCTGCTCAAGTGGACCATACCACATATGGCTCTTACATTTTATGCTTTGTGCATTTAATGTAACCTGAGCGTACTATTTGGTGTGGTCCACTTTAGTGTTAAATATGCTCATTTTTGGGCTCATACCTTAAAATGATCTGAGAAAATTGATAGACAGCGTTGATAACATAGTAGGCCCCAACACAAATATTCCCATTTGTGTTAGAGATAGGTGGGCGTAGGACACAATCCGCTTCCTCGCAATACAAGCCCACCGTGGCCTGATTGATAAGGGTGGTAATGGGACGTATAGCCTAATCAACCAACAAGCACAACTAGGCCTTAGGCCGGTCTTGTACCTGTTAGCTTTGTACGTGACTTCATGCATGAGTTATGTCCTACAAACATGCATGAGTTATGTGGTGAATTCTTTTAAAATATATATCTATTTTTATTTTTCATGTGTGGCCAACTCAATGAATTGATAGGTTAGAAAAATTGATCAACTTGTAAATAGAGATTGATATAGAGGGGGTTGCAAATGCTTTCATGGCAAAGATGGACAAGAAAAGGCTCGATCGGAGGAAGAAATGATCTAGACAGTTAAAACCTTAAAATAATCTTATCTCATGAACTGGGATGAGTTTTTCGACATATCATATATGATTTTGGGGATAGGAGAAGCTACTTTAGCCTGCGAACTCGCTATGTCAGGTTGCCACGTTGGATTTGTGAGATTCCATCATATCAACAGTCAAAAGTCCCTTTTATTTTCATTTATACTATAAATAGTAAGTTTTAATTCGAGGATAACTTTTGGTCATTTGAGTCATAGGAGAACATAGTTAGGCCAAATTAGACACTTACTATTTTTAGTCGAAAACCATGAAGCCTAATAGGAATAGAGACCATCTATAAATAATAGGTTTACTATTTATATTAAGTCATGTATTTTAGAGTGTTTAAATTGGAGTTTGAGTCTAAAACTCCGTCCTAGGTTTGAACTCGTTATTTAAAAGATTGTGAATTTATTTATTTATTTATTTTAAAAAATATTATAAATCAATTTATTTCAAATTTATTTATACTTTTATGCCTTGCGAATTCGAGGAAGCTTTCTGAGGAGTCCAGTGAGCTCCATGGATTCGGAGTAGATATCCCCTAAGGAAGATGGTAATCGACCTCATAATGTCTCTCCCTGTAGGTCAAGCCTAGCCCCATCCAATTTTTTCAAGGCTTGGGCTACGACCTGCCGTTCAAGGCTAGGGCTGGGCTCAGGCCTTGGGTCTTAAGTGTGGAGCTAGGCTCAAACCTATCAATCGTATGAAATGGTTGGTTCATGCAAAAAGAATATATGTAACTGCGAGCTATGTGTATTACCAAGTCCAATCAGGTGAACCACAAGTTATGGTCGACCTAGACCATAACTTCCAACCGGTCAAGAGAAAGTGACGTCGAACCTTTGCAAATGGTTGACCCTGCCACGAGGACTGGCTAGTGCAAAATTAGCACTGTCTTCATCAAGTGGACCACACCATATAAAAAAATCCCAACCATTGATAAATAGCAAAACATAAGTGTGTTCCACTCAATAAGTGGTTGTTGCGCTGAGTTTTCTCTAAGGTGATCCACATGATGGGCCCTACCTATCAGACGGGTTGGATGTTGTACATCTATGAAAGGGTAGAAGTTATAATTCAAATAAATGGACTTGAGACCTCATAAGTAAGTGTGTAGAAAGGAAAATGGTCCTTACTCTTGCTCGGGTGGTAGACTCTCGGGAGTTTTAACTCCTCGGGTACCCATAGGTGGTGAAATTCTACTAGCATGAGTGTATAGGGTGTGTGCGTGTGTTAAAAAAAAGTGTGTAGGAAGCCCACTAAGGCATGATTGTGTGGGGTGTGTGTGCGTGTGTAACAAAAAAATAAAGTGTGTAGAAAGCTGGATCCTTACTCTTGCTTGGGTGGTAAACTCTCATGAGTTTCAATCAACACCCTATAAAGGGTTTGAGTAGCGTGAGTGTGTGGAGGTGTGTGTGTGTGTGTGAAACAAAACAAAAAGTGTAGAAAGCAGTGATCCCTACGGTTGCCGGTCATCCGATCCTGAGAATTATCATACCATGGTCCATCCAACTTAGGCAGTCCGCATTGACAGATATTCAAGCCATGTGAACGCGTTGACAGTATGTTAGGGACGTGACTTGCATTTAAGTCAGGGCTACAAAAATTCCACATAAATCCATACTCATTTTATTTCACGAGCTAAAAGATAATGGAGATGGGCCGCAGCGTAAGAAACAATTGAGAATGCAAATGTCTACCATTGAAACTTACTTGGCCCCACCGTTATCCCAATATACCATCCAATTCATAAGGTGATTATCAGTCGAATGAAAGGAAAACATAAATATGAACATGATCCAATTTTTTTTGTGGCCATAAGAAGGTTTCAATGGTGGGCATTCAATCTTTGATTGTTTCTTGTGGCATGGCCCCACTTGAGCTATGTTTGGTCTCAATTCCTAAATTGAGGCACGTATGAATGGATAACACAAACATCATGGTAAGCTCGGTAGAGGATGGTGTTACACGTAGTGGTGTACACGAACTGAGTTAGCTCGGTTAGCTTGCTCGACTCGACTCGACTTGAAAAAGCTCAAATCAACTCGGTTTGAAACTGAGTTCAAGCCGGGTCGAGCTGATTTTTTTAGCTCGAGAAAATTTCGAGCTAAGTTCGAGCTCGACTCAACTCGGATCGAACTTTAACTCGAATCGAACTCAGATTAGACTAATTCGGTGACTCGGTTATTTTGATATTGATGTTGCTCAGCAAGTGTTTGATGAAATGAATCAATGAAGTATTGACTGGTGGTGAAGAATGTTGAGGGTCAAATATTGCATATTAAACCTCATTTATTTCCTAAATTTATGAGCATGATATTGTTTAATGGCCTATTTTATCGTGTTTATGTTGCAAGGTGATTCTACGAGCATGAATTGCAAAAAGGTATTAAAAGTATGGATTTAATGCTCTGATGTCACCAAGGCAAAGGGAAGGACCCCAGGGAACCAAGAACGACGAAGTTACATACCAGAGATTCGAGAAACTGAAGCTCAAGTACCCTGAAAAATGTCCAGAATGCAAGATCATAGGGTTCCTACCATCCGTTTGACCTGAAACTTCATACATGGGATGAGGGCCATAAATTAACCGTACATGTAAAATTTCAGCCATTGGATCACTATAAAAGTGCCCCAACTGATAGATCAGCTCATAAACCGTTGATTTTGGGCCCACTTGATATCTGGAACCGCCTCAACTTTTGCATGGACGGTTTAAATATGAATATGAAGTGAATGGATGGATTGAATTTCTGAAAATCATCACACTAAGCCCTGTACATGCAGTGTGTATACACTGTACAAAAATCGTCCGAGCCACTTCCCTCACCTGATATGTTTGATTTAAAGGTGGAGAATGAGCCCTTTACAACCGACCCTTCTAACTCTTGTGAAACATGTTTGGACCACTCCTCTAAATCGAATGATGATGTGATTCAGGAGAAGGACAAGTTGCTCGCTACGACCTTGGAATTTGAAACCACTCGATTGAGGCCACCATCTGAGTTGTACACGTTTGAGAATTCAACGCCTCAATTGAGTAATTTCAATGAACAGAGTGATCACATCAATGTCTCACTTACTAATTTTCAATCTGCCTGTGCAGGACTAGAGCAAGAGAGCGTACCTCCATCCACTTTCAAGGACGAGGGATTCTTTGCGCGTATCATCATCAACCACAATAAATCACACTCAGCTGAACTTCCTAACTCTTGGGATTGCTTGATACACTTTGTAGTTTCAAATGATCCCATGTTAAGAGACAAAGTGAATGCCTTGCAAGACAACATCTCGGTAGTCATCACTGACCAAGAGAACCCTTACTTTGAAACCCTCTCTTCCCCTGATCCTAAACGTCTACCAATAAAGGAAGAAGAGCTGAAAATTGAACTGAAGTTTGGAGCTTCGGAATGTGTTGAAACTACATCACTTCTTAAGAATTTTTCTAAACTTTATTTACTTGTAGTCTCTGATTCACCACGCGATACTAACGTTGAAACTTCTTCTGTCTTAGGTGAATCGTATAAATTATGGATACCTCAAACAATTCAATGGAAGATTTTTTATGAGGTACATAAGTCTCTCTGGAAAGTCATGCTCCAGGGCGTCCAAGCCTATTGTAAAAAAGGCTTTTGAATGATCCTATTGAGGAACTTACTGAGAAACTTATCAAGATATTGGCCGGAAAGGAAACCTTACGGCATGATCGATTCAATGTTTGTGGGTAACATTACTGTAAACCCTCACGAGACTACAACTCGTCCACTAAGGGTAACCTAGGGGTTTAAAGGCTTGTTGCATACGCTAAATACAATTGAGAGCACCTGCGAAAATGATATATGTAGGATTTTATTTTTGTTATTTTTATTTTACTTTCTCTCTCGTACTAACTTGCTCTCTCCCAGCGATCTCTTGAAAAATCTCTCTCGATTCGTTATCCAGGTACAATCCTCCCAGCACTTCTCATTTACTTTCGTTGTCCCATGTGCATTATATACTCATATCTTTTACATTGAGGACAATGTAGATTTTAGGTTGGGGGTGAGAGATTATATTTTCTAATCAGTATTTTCTTGATTTTGAGCAAAAATTGTAAAAATTTTTAAAATTCTTGTGAATTCAAAGTGATTTTGACAGACATCCCTAATTTAGATTTTCAAGATATGTGATGTTGGTAATGTATGACTCTTGAATTTAGTTATCTGTTAGATTTCACAATTAAGATCGAATTATTAATCCATGATTAGAGATTTTAAATATTGATTGATTCATGATTCACAAAACATATCTCGCTTGCACATTAAGGTTTCGGTTTGATATTGCACTGTAATTTGGTGATCAATAAGCATGGAAGAAACCAATTTGAAAAATTTGCCTGTCATGATCAATTGAAAAAAAAAAAAGAAAAAAAAAGGATACATTGGAAAGATTTGGATGAATAATCTTCACCGTAGGTTTGCTCCCTATATGTGTAGATTTAATTCCCCATGAATGATATGTGAAAAGGGTTGGGTGTACGATCTTCATCATAGGTTTGCTCCCTATAGGTAAGGACTTGATTCCCCTTCTTGGCATTACTTTTACTGAAAAAATCAAAAGCTGAAAGAATGAAAAGATGATCTGTGAGGCAAGTTTTGGTTTAAAGTATTGGTTATCATGAATTCTCTTTTGGTTACCAATGATATCCTGAAATAAAGAAGTGATTTTTAATGATGGTAAGCCGGGTTTACACTATACACTCATGGAACTCAATGTTTAAAATTTTTCTAATTGATAGTTAAAAAAATTTAAACTTGATTATGAGTTTACCATGTGCCTGAGTTCAGCAGAAGTAATGCCCAACATTCATGAGTTTTAGAATTCTAGTATTCGAATTGCTCTTCAAAAATCACTCAAGTTCATGGAAATAATCCTATAGTTCTCAACTTATTTTTTGCATATCTTGCTCGAGACTAGTAAGATGCTGGTTGGGGGTTGTGTTGAGGGTCAAATATTGCATATTAAACCTCATTTATTTCCTGAATTTATGAGCATGATACTGTTTAATGGCCTATTTTATCGTGTTTATGTTGCAAGGTGATTCTACGAGCATGAACTACAAAAATGTATTAAAAGTGTGGATTTAATGCTCTGATGTCACCAAGGCAAAGGGAAGGACCCCAGAGAACCAAGAACGACGAAGTTACATACCAGAGATCCGAGAAATTGAAGCTCAAGTACCCTGAAAAATGTTCAGAATGCAAGATCAAAGGGTTCTTACCATCCGATTGACCTGAAACTTCAAACATGGGATGAGGGTCATAAATTAACCATACACGTAAAATTTCATCAATTGGATCACTATGGAAGTGCCCCAACTGATAGATCAGCCCATAAACTGTTGATTCTGGGCCCACTTGATATCTGGAACTGCCTCAACTTTGGCATGGACGGTTTAAATATAAATATGAAGTGAATGGATGGATTGGATTTCTGAAAATCATCACACTAAGCCCTGTAGATGCAGTGTGTATACACTGTACAAAAATCGTCCGAGCCACACCACATTGGTCAAAGCGCTGACCGCTTTCCAACCCGTGCCTGGCTGCTTTCTAAAATCAGAAACGGCAACTGCCGTTTTCGTCTCGTGTGAACGGACGCTGTCCGTTTTCATAGACGTTATTGGGCCCCACACAAGCTCCGTACGTCCGATCCACACCGTCAACCGTGTAGAGGGCTTCCAGAGCTACAAAGTCATGCTGACATTTTGCATCCATGTGTATACATGTGTGCGCTACAAGGACCACAAAAGGGCTGCCCGGCGACGTTCAAACTGATCCTTTTATGATTTCTTCTCTTTTCTGCGTCAATAGACATTCAAAACCACCCATTCTTGACTGAAATTTCGTTATGAATGCAATGGAAGGGGTGAATTTTCCTAAAAGTACCTCTGTGGGGCCCACCGATTACGACAGCAAAAGAGTGCGAAAGGTTTCTCACATCCGCGAAAACTGACTTTTACAGGCGGTTGTGGCCCACCATCTTTGATCATATGGTAGATCTGAACCGTCAATCATGTAGAGGACCCAAAAACGTCGTAAGAGACGGTGTTTCTTTAGAAATTAAGCCAGAAAAGTGGCGTGTCTCGAGGCACTGAACTTGGCTGCGAAAAGGCTTTCGCTGCGCATGTAATAGCTTTCCAAATCCGATTCAAGCCCAATTTTCACCACTCCAGCAGCTATATAAGGAGGTTTTGGACGTGGAGAGCAATTATTCAGACCTTGGGAGGAAGATCCAGATATTGGCTGGGTTGGAACGTCAGGAGAAAGAGAGAGAGAGAAGAGCTTTGGTTTTTTTCTTTCCCTTTTCTTTTCCTTTTCTTTTTCTCTTTATTTATTTGGATCTAGCCCACATCATGTCTGGCTAAACCTCTTAACTAGGGCTAAGAGGTGAAGCTTGTAGTGAGATAGGAGATTTTTATGTATGTTTTCAATTTAATTTTAATTCATGAGTTGACTTGATTTTAGTTGATTATTATGAGAATATTTTTAGTTCTTAATGGTCTGTTGTGACTGAAATTACAATGGGTCTGCAATGGCTTTGAGCATGTCTCTTCTCTTTTATGTTTATGACGTTAGAGAGCCCTGTTGTTCACCATAGTCTCCTGGGCATGGTCGGATGACGGTACTCTTCCTAACCTCCATACATGTGATTGGTTGGTAATTAGTTTAATTCTGTTGTTTACCATAGTCTCCTGGGCATGGTTTGGTGATGGAATCCATTCTAATTCATATACTTTTCATCTCTTTGAAAACTAGATCAACGGTAGTTCAGTAAATTTCATAATTCTTGAAGCAGGTATAAGATTTCCCTAATCTCTACAAGTGGATCCTCTGAATTCCTAGTTACCCTTTTCTGATATCTCCTTAGTTTTAGATTAATTAACCTATAATTATTTCACAATTGCTACTTGATTTAGAATTCATCTTATTCTAGTTCAAATCCTACTTAATTTTAGATTACGTACAGTTCAGTCCCTTGGGATTCGACCTCGGTTTTATCGAGTTATTACTACATCACAACCCTGCACTTGGGGAGTGAACAAGGAAGGTATGAATACAAAACAAATACCCTTGTATCTTGATTTTTTATGTTGCCTGCAGAGTGTTTAATGAAATACCTGTAAACCGATGTTGCTGCTTTACATTCCGTGAAAAATTAAAGGTGCACTCCATGTGTTTGAGAAAAATGTCATAGAGGCTCATTCTTGGCTTGAACTGGCCCGAGCTACTTATCGAACCAAGCCGAGTTGGCCATTCAGGCTCGAGGATTGAGCCGAGCCGAGTTCGAGCTAGAGTCCACTAGTGGTTGAGTTGAGTCGAGTTGTGCCAAGCTCGACTCGTGTACACCCCTGGTTACATGCAAGAAGCGTCCATAAATAGGCATCGTTTTCTAAACAGCGTTTGGCCTACACCGTGAGAATTTGAGTCTTATTTATTATAATAATAATAATAATAATAATAATAATAATAATAGAAGAAAAGAACCCTTAAAGAAAGGATCAAACTTTCAATATTTGTATACTTGGTGCACGCACATCAGATTGAAACATTTCATCTACCGACCCCTGCATTGGAAGTTGGATTGCATGTACTGAGAAAAGCGCATCACTTGGAAAACAGATGGACAGTCACCATATGGTCCGATTTTATTAGCTCTGTCTGCTCCTGCTCATATGCATACTCCATTCATTAGACATTGTAACACTTTCAGCCTACATCATGAACACATTTGTGGGCCATGAAGCAACTGCCATGATATGGGATGCAAATCAGCTGGAGCATTTTCTAGCTTTCCTTGGGTTGGTTTATTGTCACGTGGATGATATTTGCACCATGGCAAAGCTAGGATATTGGATCGAGAACTTTAGAAAGGCCTCACATGCCTATACATTAGACACCGCGAAGCGTGTCAGGAGAGAGATTAATGTCTTACTTAAGTAGATAAAACATTGAATATAGTTTTAGATTCATATCTTTTTTAAAAATTGATTGTAATCACGTTAGTAATGTTCCAGTAAGGTTAATTTAGGATATTTTAATTTTTATAAAACTAACTATTTCGGATAATTTTTATTTTAGTTGAATTAAGACTTTTATGAATGTTAAAATTTTGCTATTTTGGATAATTTTAAATTAGAGTTTTATTTTTTCTTTATTAATAGCATAATCTAAAAATTACATATATACATTAGATATCATTGAATAATAAAATTTTGAATTTTTCTTTTTATCTTATGAATTCAAAAATAAAGTTGTGAATGATTTAAAAGTAAGAAAATATGATAAAAACTTGATTTTGAATTGGAAGCGTATGTTTTCTTATGACACAAGCAGACATGACCTACTTTGTGGGTTGATTAACTCTAGATGGCGCATTATAGAAAGATTAATAGATTATGTGTCCTATAACATTGCTCAAATAAAAAGTTATGGCCGATTTATAATTTACACTTTGAATTGCAATTTTTCTCTATTCGAATTGGTTTTTTTTTTTTTTTTGGAGCTGGACATGCCTAGGTCCCCAATTACGTTGTGCCCTACGTGGAACCGGGTTCAAATATGGTGGACTACTGCTTTTGTTTGAACTTTTTTCAGTCCAGTTGTATAAGAATAGGTCTGCAGCCCGATGTACATCAGCATTCACATGTGCTAGAGTTGCATGCGTGTAGGACATCTGAACCATCTGGGCCTGTGGTATGGTTGGCTTGACTAAAAGATCAGACCTGTCAACTCATGTGTTATAGGTGTACAGTATACGCGCGTGGATGATTTGGAAGACTTATGAGTAGTACACGCTCAATGTACATATGGTTGTTATGATAGTAAATTGCCCTGATTTTCCACACCAACCATCCACATAGTTCGGCCCACTAGATGTAAAGATCTTGGATCTTCCCCCGTGCTAGGAAAGCACATGTGACTACACGTGGAGGTGTGTGTGAGTTGAGTATTAGACCATCTCTTTTTCTTTTCTTTTTTTTCCACACACACACCACCCAACAGTGGGAGCTCGAACTCATGACCTCATGTTGCAGGTGACCATCTTTGGATATAAAAAGACATGTAAAATTCCTACTCTAGCACAAGAGAATCTCTGGATATAAAAAGACATGTAAAACTAAGGGCATGTTTGGCTGGGCTGATTGGATGGGATTGGATGGTATTAGGATGGATTGCATGGATTTCTAGGTAATGATGGCTGTGTCAGTGGATTGGTGCAAGATCTATGGGATTGGTGTATCTTAGGATTGCTATATCGGGTCTGTTTTGCACGCCTGGCCAATCCCGGGATTAAACTTTCCAATTCATTCCAATCCATCGAACCAAACACATCCCAAGCAAATTTGAACGGATTAGGGTGGATTAGATGGGATTTAAAGGTAATGATGGTGATGCCAGTGGATTGTCTTAAGATCCATGGGATTGCTATATCCTGGGATCACAATCCGGGTGTCTGGTTGGCATGCCTGGCCAATCCCAGGATCTATCTTCCGATCCCTTCCAATCCCATCCAATCTGCCCGGCCAAACAGGCCCTAAAGATAATACACAGCTTATAAATTACCATAAATTTGATAAAATTTTATTTTCTTTATTTTGTAAATCAACACTGTATAACTACATATTATAAAACAATTATCTCAATGAAAGCAATTTAGAGATTATCTTCAATATTACTATTTCTCAAGGAGAACTTTTTAAATGGGATAAAACATAGAAAATAAGATGAATGATATTAAGAAATAAAGACTCAAGACACCACATAACAATCACAAACACACACGATACTTGTGGTCGTGAAAAATGCTTTCACCCAACTCTCTTTACCCTACAACACAACATAGTTTAAAAACATGAAAACTCCACTCAACTCAAAACTCAATCAAGTCAACTTGAAAACTCATAATTGAATTTTTTCAAGCCCTTATCTTCGGTTTTTACCCAATTGTGACCTGATCAAATTTTCCTCGAGTCTTGGTAAAATCTAGTTGAGTTGAGTTAACATAGATGAGCCGATTGTTTTCAATTTTTGTAAACCATGAGACATGCACACTTCCTATCAACAAACCAATTTGAACTTAAGTACACATTAATTGATTGACTTGCATCTCCTCCTTATCTCCCCAGAAGACCCAGTGAGAGGATCAATGTCGCCCATCTTGACCATAGCCGCAGCAAAATCAGAGTAGAAAGCAGCCTGGTCGTTGCTATACTTGGTCACGAAATTGTTAGTGGAGCTTCCACTGAAGAGAACCTGGTCTGTCTTGAGGAGACCCTTTCTCTTAATGAGGTTCTTGTAGTAGTTGTTGTCGAAGGAGTTCGGTGTTACTAGATCGATTGGAGCCAAATTGGTGTCACCACCATTGGATGGACACCCACGTCGGCGAGTACTTGCGAAGCCAGCATCAATGTTGGTCTCGTTGTAGATCCTATTTCGGAATGTCACACATTGTGCTTGGCCAATCGTATGCGAGCCTGCCATATTGATCACAACAGGGTCATTTTAGCAAATGTTGACATGTATATATGATAAATGTAATAGTTAAAGTAGAAAATCAATTAGAGAGCTACAACTGGTACCTAAAAGCATTTTTATAAAATAAAAAGTACTTTTACTTTTGAAAGATACCTTTATATGTCGCTCCATTTGATAAACTGAAAAAAAAAACAAAAAAACTTTGAAAACTTAAGAGTGCTGGATTATAAGTTTGAAATAATTTTAGGAATATTTTAATTAAAAGCGAAAAGAAATTTTAATTCACCACCACCTTCAGCATTACGTGAAGAGAGGGGAACTGAAAAATGATCCATATTTTCAGTGAAAATTAATAATTTGTATGCATTAAACGATTTGAATTATATAAGTACTAAAAATAAGTGATAAGTGTTGAAAATAAATTTTATCAAATGGTACCTAAGTATGCCTTAGCATTCTACCTTATTATAATTTTATTAGCTCTACCATATCATTTTTCATATCAGTCAACTGAATTAATGCTAGTTATAATATGACTAGTTGGTACATTAGTCTCTTCTTCAATAGCATCCATTTTCCAAGCCTAGGATGGGGTGGTCACCATCCACTAGAAGTGATTCTTGAGAGCCGTAGGCAGGCAAGGTGGGCCTACTGTGTAGATGGTTAAGGTTGATTATCAGATTTTTTGTTATAAACTAATGGAACCAGCCATTTTTTTAAGGGACATGATCACATGGAAAGGATGCTCAGCATGAGGTGATTCTTGCACAGTGGTTCATGGAGTGTAGTGTGTACTGAATGGACGGTCCAGATTAGTTAGTCTTATAATTAATACATGTCTACACATGCAAACATTTGAGGAGGGCTTCTTACCTGAGAGTGCAACCATCTCTTTTGCGTTGAGACCCTTCCTTTTGAATAAGGAAATGAGAACGCTGAGGTCGTCTGAAGCCCTAGGAATGTTACTTTCTGCTTGGCTTTTGCTCGCTGTCCTCGAGTCCCTCCTTCCCAGCTTCACTTTCCATGTTGGTCCACCTACCTGTTTATTTATTTAACAACAACCCATCTTCAATATGAAAATTTGCAAATTTTAGACTTTAAGTGGACCATAAAAGAACCGGGCCCAAATCAATCTCAACGAAATCATGCGCCCCCGTTGAGTCCTCTTATATAAACGGTTTGGATCATTGAAACACCACATGTATCCAATGAATGTTTTAAAACTATACATGTATAGTGAAAAACACCATCCACAGTGTCTTTAAACTATCCATTTCTTTTATAATGATATATAGCTCACTTGATGATCGGTGGGCCAACAGGCTGAGATATTCATCAACGGCACGGGCCCATCGAGGACATGGCCCTATAGGCAAGCCTAGGCCCAATTTCCCCAGCCATAGCCCTACGGGGCCCATTTCCATCTCTGCTTGAGCCATGAACTTATTCGGCTAATGAAAGATATATGGGCCTCGTTTTGGATCTGGCCAAGACTCAAGGTCCCTTATGGCTGGGCCTTGATTACATCATTTTGACTACAGGCCTCTCTTAGGCCCATTGAGTTCTAGCCGAACCACACGCTGTATATGTTTAAGAAAATCATGTTTTCTCTTTTCAATGAGCAAGCAAGATCCATATGTATGCACTCACAGCGACGGATGCATCACGTGCCGCGACTGCAAGTATGTCTGCGCAAGACACAACCCCTGGGCAAACATTCTCCACCCTAGACTTCACCTCGTCGACCACTTCAAAACCTCTCACTGACCCTGAATTCTGAAATGCACCCCTCTCACCCGTGAATGAAGAAGTGTCTTCGAGCAAGAGCGAACCGTCGCACCCCTGGACGAAGCAATCATGGAAATGGAGCCGAATGAGAGATCCGGCCATCCGACGCTCACGTGAGATGGCCGTCCTCACAGCAGACTGGATCGTCGAGAGCGCATTAGGGCACGCCTTGTCATAGAACGTGGATGATAGTTTTGCATGACATGACCCATTGGACACCAATGACAACATGGTAACAAGAAAACATGCAACGTAGACACAAAAAACCCTAGTGGGCTTGACTACAAGAAAGCCCATTTCTCTCTTTTTCTCTTCTTTATGTTACTCTACTAATGTAAATCTAAAGCAGTTTTAATGAGAGATGGAAGTTGCAGCCTTTTATAGACAATGGCATTCTTATATCTTGGGCTGAATTAGTCTGATTTCAACGCACGCCAGTTTACATGGTCTTAGTAAAACAGCTGTATTAGTCTCTAGGCTGCCGGTCTTCCGCAATGTACTAGGATATGGTGATGGTTTGCCACCATTTTAGATGCTGGTTACCCATCAACTGTTCTAACGGCATACACGTATCACATCCGTGCCTTGCAAAAAAGGTAGCCTTCTGTTGATGTGGTTCATCCCAAAAATCACACTGATTGAATGATCTAGACTATTGAATTGGAGATTAGAATAAAGTGGTCAGAGGTCCTCATTCGAATGGTTTGGATTGTTGGATTGGTGTACTTCATTTATACATTTGCCTTTAAATTTTGATGGTCCAGATTTATGTTCATGTATGATCATTCACGGGCATTTTAATTATGGTGGTGAACTATCACAGTAATCTGTCTTATAATAAATTGTAGAGAAATTGACCACTGTATACGCCATCTTTTCCACCGTCTTTTTAAAATGATCCCAAACTTTTCTTTTCTAAAGTAAACCATTATATACGGACACACTATTTGCAGTTAAAAATACCTTTGCATTCAATACCTATGGCTACGGATTATAACCGTATCTAAAGGTATTTAACCACCATCAATACAAGTGTATTTTTGTCTACAAATAATGTGTCTGTGCAGAATAGTTTACTTTGGAAAAGTAAAGTTTGGAAGCACTTTGAAAAGACACCGGGTAAAAGGTGGTGTTTACGAAAATGAAAATCTTATATTACTTAGCAGAGCACGATGGATAATACACATGAATTAAGTAATTGCACATGTGAGATACAAGTAAGTAAAATAAAACTGTCCAAATTATATAGTCCTGGTTTAGATGTAACATAAACTAAAAGATTATACTTATTTGATCATTTGATTGTCATGTAATGCATTTATTGTACGGTTAAAAATGAAAAATATCCACCGGTCCTATTTCAACAATCAAGTGTCCACGATTCAGAGGTTAATATTACTAAAGTAATATGATCTTGGGACCATGACTTATCACACGTGGATGAAGATTTGATTTATTAGAGTTAATACAAGCCATGTTTACAATATTTAAGTGCCTGCATATCAAGCTATGTACTCCACTAGACTATGAAATAACTATGGGCGGATGAACAAAGACATGGCACTGCAAACGCTGTTTTTTAAGGTAATTATTTTTCTTATTGGCAGGAAACTTTGCCAACTGTGGAAGATTTTTAGGATATGTACGGCTGAAAATACCTTTAAGGACTCACTGGTTCAAATAAGAAGCATGTGAAAAAGAAAGTAAATTTCATTTGAAATAGGTTCTCTGTACGAATAAGAGTCTTCTTTGGTTATTTATACTCGTGGTCGGTAATGAGGTAGGCAAAAGGTGATGCCTACGGTAAAAAATTACCCATGGAAAAATGGCTATCTAAGGAAAACAAGGGGTACGGCTCCTTGATCCATGGATGAAGTCAGAGTATTACCTAACATTGTTTGGTATGACATTTTTAATGGTGTGTACGTTACACGAGGATGACGGTGGTTAGATCGTAATTATAGTTTTTTAATGATTTTTGGTGAATTTGGATCATCCATTTTGAAGATTGACCATGCACGAAAAAATAGTAATTTCATGAAAAAATCAGGTGATGAACGAACTTCATTCATGTGAATGTGAAGCATTAATGATCTTTATTTTTAGCATCTATTTAACATAAATATATTGTACTATCAGTGTTAGTTGATGTATGAGATTTTATGGTTGTACACAATCGAATACTAGGAACACTAAATGGATGGTCTGGATTTCCCATTTGTTTATCCATGTGATGATGCCACGTAGCTACCAACACTGACGTGATTAACTGACTCAGTGACGAAGGTAATATCGAAATAGACAAGGCTTCGTAAGGGTACAGTGGTCTTTCTGGAAGCGGAGAACTAGCAGAGGCACGTGGAAATATTTGAGAGAAGTTTACCACTGTACGACCCATTTATGGCCATTTATCAGCTTAAGCAGATTTTATTTTACCTGACCAGAATAAGCCCCATATGTACGGATGACTTGCCAAAGGTCGAAAATGCCTGTGCTTTTTCCATCTTGTGGATTGAATGTGCTTGAAGGCTAGGTTCTTATGGCTACGGATTATAACCGTAGCTATAACTGTAGCTATTGGGATAATTCATCTTGGCATCAGCACTGCCGATCCAATAGTAATGCCGCCAACCTATGGACATTTATTCAATAATGCCACCTGATTTTTTTTTAAAAAAATTGGGTGGGTCCCATCGAGTGGGGCCCCACACTCAATGTTCATGATTTTGGTGGGCCCCACATCCACCTGTGCACTTTTTTTTACATGGATAACTTTATTCTACCGATATTTTTCTCTAGTACATATATATATATATATATATATATATATATATATATATATATATATATATATATATATATATATATATATATATATATAAGCATATAAAAATCTTTTCTCTCTTGTTTTCATTTCTTTTTTTATTCATTTAACAAGAATATCTTCTAAACTAAAATTAGTTACTTGATGTACCCTATATGATTTGGGGATAGAAGAAGCTACTTTAGCCAACCAACTTGTTTATTTTTCAAGATTTCATTAGGTTGATGGTCGAAAATCTATTTCATTCACTTCGTGGCCAATTTTAATTAGTTCGTGATCAATTTCATTCATTTCATTTACTTCACGATCAATTCCATGCATTTCACGGTCAATCTTGGCGATTCCGCTTCACTCCATGGTCAATTCCATGTATTTCATGGTCAATTTCCTTCACTTCGCAGTTAATTCCATGCATTTCACGGTCAATTCCCTTCACTTCACGTCATTTCCATGCATTTCAACGTCAATTCCGACGATTCCGCTTCACTTCACAGTCAATTCTATGTATTTCACGGTCAATTCCCTTCACTTCACGGTCATTTCCATGCATTTCATGACGGTCAATTCCGGCGATTCCGCTTCACTTCATGGTCAATTCTATGTAATTCACGGTCAACTCCCTTCATTTCAGTACGGTTAATTCCATGCATTTCATGGTCAATTCCGACGATTCCTCTTCACTTCATGGTCAATTCAATACATTTCACGGTCAATTCCCTTCACTTCATGGTCAATTCCATGCATTTCACAGTCAATTCCCTTCACTTCATGGTCATTTTCAAGTATTTCACGGTCAATTATGGCGATTCCACTTAACTTCACGGTCAATTCTATACAGAAATAATATCGATATCGTCGATAATATCACTGATAAATATCGATATCGTCGATAATATTGCTGATAACCGGAAATATCGATATTGCTAGAAGTTTCGCTAGCCAGGGATACAGAAATAATATCGATATCGTCGATAATATCGCTGATAACCGGAAATATCAGTATCGCTACAAGTTTCGTTGGCCAGGGATAGGAAAACAATATCGATATTGTCGATAATATCGCTGATAACCGGAAGTATCGGTATCGCTATAAGTGAAGGGGATTGACCATGAAATGAGTGGAATTGACCGTGAAATGAAGGGAATTGACTGTCAAATGCATGAAAATGACCATGAAGTGAAGGGGAATCGCTGGAATTGACCATGAAATGAAGAAAGTTGACCGTAAATTTTATAGAATTAACCGTAAAATATATAGAATTGACCGTGAAGTGAAGCGGAATCATCATAATTAACTGTGAAATGCATGAAAATGACCATGAAGTGAGGGGAATTGACAGCGAAATGCATGGACTGTTGGATTGGTGTGCTTCATTTATACATTTGCCTTTAAATTTAGATGGTTCGGATATATGTACATGCATGATCACTCACGAACATTTTAATTATGGTGGTGAACTATCACAGTATTCTATTTGATAATAAATTGTAAAGAAATTGACCACTGTGCCCGCCACCTTTTACCGAACGTCTTTTCAAAACGATTCCAAACTTTACTTTTTCAAAGTAAACTATTTTGTATGGACACTATTTGCAGACGAAAATACGCTTACATTCAATACCATGACTATGGATTATAACCATATCCGTAGTTAAATAGCCACCATGAATGCAAGGGTATTTTTTTCTGCAAATAGTATATCCTACATAATAGTTTACTTTAAAAATGTAAAGTTTGAGAGCAATTTGAAAAGACGCCAAGTAAGAGGTAGCATTTACAGCGATCAATTTAGAAAAAGGAAAATCTTATATTACTCTAGCAGAACATGATAGATAATATACCTGAATTTAGGAATTGCACACGTGGCATACAGGTAAGTAAACTAAAACTGTCCAAATTATATGGTCCTGGTTTAGATGTAACGTAGACCAAAAAATTATGTTTATCTGATTATATGATTGTCATGTAATGCATTTATTGTACAGTTAAAAACGATAAATATCAACGGTCTTATTTCAACAAACAAGTGTCCACGATTTAGAGGTTAATATAATCTTGGGACCATGACTTATCACACGTGGTTGAAGATTTGATTTATTAGAGATGATACATGCCACGTTTTCAATATTTAAGTGCCTGCGTATCAAGCTACGTACTCTACCGATCTATGAAATAACTCCACGTGGAAAAATGACTATCCAAGGAAAACAAGGCGTACGAATCTTTACACTGTGGATGAAGTCAGAGTATTACGCAAACATTGTTTACCAAGTCATTTTCAAATGGTGTACGTTACATAGGGATGATGGTGGGTGGATCGCAATTATAGTTTTTTAATGATTTTTGGTGAATTTGGATCATCCATATGGTGGCCCATTTTGAAGATTGACCATGCTCCAAAAAGATACTAATTTCATAAAAAAATCAGGTGATGAATGGACTTTATTCATGTGATTGTGAAGCATTAATGATATTTATTTTCAGCGTCTATTTAACAGAAACATATTGTACTATCGGTGTTGATTGATCTATGAGATTTTACGGTTGTACACAATTGAATACTAGGAACACTAGATGGATGGTCTGGATTCCTCGTTTGTTCATCCATGTGATGATGCCATGTAGCTACGAACATTGACGCCATTAACCGACTCAGCGATGAAGGAAATACCGGAATAGACAAGACTTCGTAAGGGTATATTAGTCTTTCTGGCAGCGGAGAAGCAGCTCGAGGCACGTGGAGATATTTGACGCTGGGAAATGATGTAGTAGAACCGAGAGTACCAAAATATGGTAAATCAATATCTTCAAAGTACATACGAGAGGGTTATATGTTAATCAGTACCGTCCATCTAGTATTATTCTTCATTTTTTGTTTTTTTTTTTTTTTTAAATAATACTATTAAAGAAACTTTTTTCCACCATCTTTCCTTACTTTCTGAGAATAAATGTAGATCACTAGTTACTTTTGCTTTTTCTGCCACTGCTGAGAAGGCCAATGGTTAGATGGGCAGGATCTCTTCCTTAAATTTACTTTCAACCATTTTCCATCAAGACAACTTGATGGACGGATGAAAATAATGTGCACTGACGTGAAAATAAGGCCAGTGCACTGAACATTGGATTCACATATGTACATCGAATGTGGACCATGTGTTATCATTTTCCTCCACCATTATCACTCTTTAATCATTTTGTGGCCTAAATTTCACCTTGAGCCTACCGAATGAACAGCCCTGACCTTGTCTACGTGTGCCATTTTGTGTAAGCCACTTCTAGATAAGAGAGAGGACGTGCATGAATTTGTGCAGAACAAATCAAAATCACTCATTTTCACTAGCCACCTCAAAATCATTAAAAATATAGAAACGGTCTTAAGCGGGCATCTTGATTGAGCAGGTGGCTGACATCATACGACTTTGCTTCTTAAGTGTACATTAAATCAATAGTCACATACTTATGGGTCCCATTTGGAGTAACGAGCGTGGGTTTACTTCAGGTTGCAGAAAAATCTGGACCCTCCATCAACCACTAAACAGTTAGATTGTCTTTTAACCTAACCTCTGGCCCAAGCTGATCTAGCATTTAAAACAAAAGACCTATGAGACATCTTTTTTGCACCTTTCATTTTTGAATTGGTTAAATATTGAAGAAAAAGTTAGACGGCTAGGATTGCCTAATAAGTTTACTTTTTGAAATATAAGCCATCAAAGGGCCGGTGCCAGGAAATGGATAGAACCGATTGATGGATAGATTATCCAAGTAATAATCAGTTCTTTTCACATAGAATATCCAAATTGCTACCGAAATTCTGATTGGAGGATAACCGAGAAACTGTACAAAGAAGATTGTATTAAGTCATATTTTTCTTCATATATGGTATGGATCACCCACTATTTACTTTTAGCTATCTAGTTTATAGGTCACTGCTTAGATGGTTAGGATTACTTGATGAGCATGCTTTTAGAGATATGGACCATCAACAGTGGGAGCCACAATTTTGGATGATCTGAATAGCTGTACATCAATGCCACCATTTTGAAAATGGTTCTAAACTAACATAGGAGTGCAGCGTCGCCCTGACCTAGAGTGATGCGTGGGTGGCACGAACGCGGGCGCTGCAGATGGCAGGTGGGCATGTAATGCAAGGGCACACAGTGAAAGATAAAGATTCCAACAGGAATATCAATTTGCCAGTTTCACCGTGCAATTGTCTTTGCACACGCGCACGCACAAGGTACTTTATCATTGCTACTCATAACTAGGGATATATTAAGTGGGGCCCACCATGATTCACATGTACTTATTTATGCTGCCCATTCCTTATGCCAGATCATTTTACATCCTAAGTAAAAAAGTGAGGCAAATCCAAATCTTAAGTGGACCGCATTATAAGAAAGATTGGAGACGGAACACCTACCTTTGAAAACTTCCCGAGGGATACTGAAGCTTTGGATCAGGCTGATATCTTAATTTTCCCTTCATCCAGGTTGGTATGACCTCATGAACATGTTTTTTTTTTTTTTATATATAATTATTATAATTATTATTTTTTAAATTTAATTTAATTTAATTTCTTTGTGAAAAAAACCAGGAATTGTATTAACCTAAAAAAGGGGACTATACGATAGAGGGATGCACATTTGAGCAGCCCAAAGGTACAAAACTACCTTAGGCTACCTATCATATACCTCTACATTAAAAGAAAAAATGGACCTAGGAGGGGGAAATGTTTTCTCTAATATGAGCTAGGTCCAAACACGTCATTGATCATATTTTCCAGAAAGGATTCTGTCTCCACGAAGGTCCAGAGATCCCAATTTGGCCATTCACGCCTTTAGGGAATTTCACGGTCGGTTTGGCATGGAGGGCTAGCAGAACCTCCTCTGATAAAAAGGACTGGGCATATTGGGTGTGGCATGCCCGTATTCCTCCAAGAATTTTGATCTTTCTTTGGAGAGTCCTTAACAATGCCCTCCTTGTGGATGCGGCGGTTCAAAATCGTGGAATTTGCTTGGCCTCCAGATGCGAATGCTGCCGACCTACTTCGCCGGGTGGTTCGTCGGTGGAGTCCCTCCCCCATTTGTTCCTATTCGGCGATGTGGCCACGCAGGCCACGCAGTAGCTGGGAGTAAAATTTGAGACTACCGTCTGTCCCGTCACTTCGGTTCTGGCCAGACTGAATCAATGGTGGAGCGCACTGTCACTAGCCGAATCTCCTCACTGGACCGCAAGCTGGCGCCAGCTTTTCTCCTTTGGGAGCTCTGGAAGGCAAGAAACTTTGCGAGATTTGAAGGGAAATCTAACCCCCTGTCTGCGTTGATGGGGCGTGTCCTCTGGTGGATGGAGTATTCTCAGAAAACCACCACCGCCCCTCATAAGATCTCCAACCCTGTCAGGGGATTGCTGCAGAATAGAACGACACCTTCTATTAATGTGCGTCCTATTACTTCCAGGCCTTCCTCCTATTATTTTGCTGTCGTGATTAAATGGATCAGACCGTGTTGTTGGAGTTGGGTTAAATTAAATGTTGATGGCTCCTCCAAATTGAATCCGGGTGTCGCGGGGGGAGGGGGTATATGCCGTGGAGATAGAGGACAGTTCTTGTTTGCCTTTTCATCAGGCTATGACGTTGCCTCAAACACGTATGCAGAGCTCCGGACTATGTATGACGGTCTCAAAGCCTGCCTGGCTAGGGGCCACAAGCAGATCATCGTTGAATCTGACTCGCTTCAGATGGTAAATTTTCTAAACGGCCTTATCCAAGTGGGCTGGAATTGGATATATTGGATCAGAAGGATCTTCTCTTTGAGAAAAGGAGGCCGAGTAGAATTTTCCCATATCTACCATGAAGGAAACGCTCCGGCTGATGCGTTGGCCCGTCTGGGTAGTGACTCACAATCCACTGTTTATTTCGACTGTCTCGTAGAGCTCCCTGCTTGGATTCGGGGTATGGTTTGTCTGGATAAGACAGGTCTACGTGCGATTAGACAGAGATAGCTTCGCTGGTCATTTTGTTCGTCGCTTCTCTCCTTTGTATAGAGATATGATAGGTTTCCCCATGCCCTTTTCTCTTGGGGTCACCCGAATTCAGGATCTTTGTATCTTTCCGGTTATCAATGAAAAGTTCTCTTTTTTTTTTTAAAAAAAAAGTTAGGTCCAAACAATCCAAAGAGAGGACTGCCTATGGGCTGAGGGAAGATCATACCAGACCTAAAAGGTCCCCCCAATTTGAGTCCACTGGCTGCCCAATCTTGCCAAGGCATCCATAACACCGTTGATTTCCACTGAAGCATACATAATGCTGACTCCAATACCCCTCCTTAACGAGTCTATATAGGCCCACCAATACCACAAGCTCAAATTTGAGGGCCTCTCTCTGTTTAGCATATCCACTATGACCTTTGAGTCACTCTCGACCAAAATTTTGGGAAACCGTGCTCTGCCTAGAGGGAAAGGCCTTCAAATAGCACTCGAGCCTCGGCACGAACATTAGAGCCCTGCCTATAGGCACTCAAGAAAGTAAAAACAATTTTAACGTTGTTTCCTTTACACACTCCACCTTTGCTAAATGGCCCTGCGCGAGTTGCCTTGTGAAGAGCCATCCATATTAATTTTGATCTAGCCATTTTTTGGCCTCTCCCAATTCAGCAGAGATAGGCATCTGCTACGAAAGAATCTCAAGACTATCTAAGGCCAATTGTTGAGAGAGGAGGCTATCCTTGAAGAAAGGAAGAGTTGGGCTAATGAAACATAACCATCTTTTGATTCGGATGATAGTCCTCTCCACGTTCACCAGAATATCTTTGAATCAGTGGCCATTTCTTTCTTTTCAAATTTCTCAAAAGATAAACCTTGGGAGTAAACCATGTAAGGACATAAAATGATCTGCGTTTGAGACAACTCGCCATCATTTGTCTCCGTGTGCTTCCTGATTAAAGATGAGGATCAGACATGTATATTGTTGAATTCTCTCCTAGTTTCATAAGAGTCATTCAATGACTTTTTGTGCACCGATAGAACGACCATTAACGTTGAGACCATTATCTCAACCCTTCAGTTGGAGGCGACCCTTTAGTCGGAGGTGATGAAAAAGAAAAATGGTGATGTAGGTGCTTCTATAGATGTATTGGTAATAAGCAAGAGAAATTTTGAGCGGGACAGTGGATCTTCACGATTGAGTTCCAAATCCAATGGTAAGGGAAAATGCAAGTTGATGTGCTGGAATTGTGGCATGTCAGGGCACATGAAGAAAGATTGTTAGAATCCTAAGTAGAGAAAGGAGAATTCAAATAGTTCTTCAAAAAAGGCCAACACTGCAGAATCTAATGTAGGTACGGCTGGTTGTAATATAGTGTCAATGTGCATGGTCAGACACTTATACAAGGAGTGTAAAGATGAGTGAATTTTGGATACGGGGACATTGTATCTAACGTAGGTATGAACATGATGAGGTCAATCACCGTCTTCCTCAAGGATAACTACTCCGAATCCACGGAGCTTCTCTGGACTCCTCACGGAGACTTCTCGAATCCACGAGGAAAGAAAACAAGAGAATAGGAATAAACTCTAATAAAATTCAAAATTAATTGCTGAATGAATAAAAATGAGTTTACACCCCTTTAAATAAGGGAACCAAGCAACAGGAAAGAAATCAAACTTAAACTACAACCAAAACTCCTAAAATCTGTGAATTACTATAAATAGTAAACTTACTATTTATAGACGGTCGTGATGTCTACTAGTGCACAAGGTTTTCGGCCAAAAATAGTAAGTGTCCTATTTGGCTTCACCAAACCATTCTCCTAATTATTCTAAGCACTTTTCATGTTGGACACAACTCCTAAAGCCCAACGGATGATGAACTATAAGCAAACTAAAACTTACTATTTATAGTAAAAACGAAATTAAAACGGGAAAACGACCGTCGATTAGGGGGTTTCTCACAAATTCGGGCTGAGAAACCCCACATAGTGGCGTTGGTTGGCTAAAGTAGCTCGTTCTACCGCAAAATCATATATTTTACGTTGGATAACTCATTCCAGATTGCGAGATACGCCCGATCTAAGGTCTGATGGTCCGGATCATTTCTGTCGTCGACCGTGCCTTTTCTGATCCATCTTGGCCATGAAATTGTCCGCGACCTGCTTTACATCAGTATCACATGTGTTCTCATCGGAATTGGTTCATCAGTTATGGTGAGTGCGATGGTGGGTAGGTGAGTAATGATAACGCCTGTAAAGTACTGGTAGCCGTTGGATCTGTGCACATCAAGATATTTGATGGCATAGAGACACGTTTCTGATTCGAGGAAGAGTAATATCTTTGAGAGCACTCAAGGTACTAGGGTGCAAATTCACCAATTTCAATTGTGTTCTTAAAGTTTCAAAGTGGGCACTCATAGTCATGAATGTGCAGAGGAATGGAAACCTTTACAGGTTAATCAAGAGTACTTCATCGAGTGAAGCTGCAACATCTGCAGTGGATTCCACGTCTATACGTATGTGGCATGCATGCTTAGGCTGCATGAGCGAGTGGGGCATGAAAGTACTTTCTGATTATTGTTTAATTCCATTTTTTAAAAGCATTAATTTAATACATATGAGCATTATATATATATATGGTAAACAATCAAGGTTATCGTTTAAGTCTACCATCCAATTTTCAAATGTTTGAATTTATAGCCTATCTTATTTGAGATTCCTATATGTTTATCAAAAACTAGCAGCGATCTGATGATGCACCAAGACCTAAGTGGGCCAAGACCCTGTCGGTTAGACAAGTGATTACTCTCTTTTTCGAATCAACCACAAGGGGAAAATGTTTGATGGCAAACAAACATCATTAGTAGGCCTTAGGAAGGTTTCAATGGTGGGTGTCATTATCACACTACAAGAAATCCCACTTTTAGCGACGAAAATTTTTGTCGCTAAAAGCCAAATTTTCGTAGCTAAAAATTTTTAGTGATGAAAATTTTCATCGCTAAAAGACCGATGTAAAAGGTTATTATCGACGAAAAATTTGAATCGTCGCCAAAGGTAAGCTTTTTAGCGACGAAAATTTTCGTCGCTAAAAATAATTACAAATCATTTTTTCGTCGCTAAAAATAAGTACAAAACTTTTAGCAACGAATATTTTCATCGCTAAAAACTAATTGTTAAACTTTTAGCAACGATAGTTCTAGTCATGAAAAATAATTATAAGACTTTTAACGATGAAAATTTTCGTCCCTTAAAAATATTCTATAGAGTTTTAGCGACGAAAATATTCGTCGTTAAAAATAATTACAAGACTTTTAGCAACGAAAATTTTCGTTGCTAAAAACTAATTGTTAAACTTTTAGTAACGATAGTTTTCGTCCCTAAAAATAATTACAAGACTTTTAACGACGAAAATTTTCGTCGCTAAAAAATATTCCATAAAGTTTTAGCAACGAAAATATTCGTCGCTAAAGATTCTTAGCGACGAAAATTTTCGTCGCTAAATACTAATTACAAAACTTTTAGCGACGAAAATTGTCATTGCTAAAAAATATTCATTAAAGTTTTAGCGACGAAAACTTTTACCCACGTAAATTTTTGTAGGTAAAAGTCTTATTTTATTTTATTTTTAAAAAAAAACTATTCCAGCACAAAATTCCTAATATATACACCTGTTATAATATATTTCATCATATTCTTCCTGATATACCCCTGTTATATAATATATTTCATCATATTTACATTCACATCCATATAAGCCCAAATTAGTAAATCCATTCAAACATAAAAGTACATTCATCCAAACACAAACAATCTTATCCACATCACATTCATTCACGCATAAATATATGTAAGTTTAACACCATAAATAAAAATATAAAAAATCACAAAGATGAAGGCGGAGGTGGTGGGGCATCGGTGGGTAAGTATGTAGCAAGAGCCTGAAACAACTTACTGTGGTAATCCTTGAACCACTCCTTGATCATGTCGTCGATAGCATGGGAGATGTGCGGAACACTCAAATACAAATCAAATTCATCCTGCAGTTTCGTAAATAATAGATTAAGGTAATAAACTTATTAAGAAAATAACTTAACTGTAAATGAACTTTTATAAAATAAATTAAAATTTATAAGTATAGGTTTAGGTTTAGATTTAGGTTAAGGTTACGGGTTAAGGTTTAGGTTACGGTTATAGGTTTTGGTTATAGGTTATAGGTTATAGCTTTAGGGAATTGAAATTAGGTTAAGGTTTAGGTTTATGAAATTGGGTTTGGGTTCAGGATCGGGTTTAGGTTTTGGTTTTCATGTTTAGGTTTAGGTTTAGGTTAGGGAGTTGAGATTAAGATTAGGTGTAGGTTTAGGTTTAGGGATTTGAGAATACATTTAAATTTTAGGTTTAGGTTTTAGCTAGTTTACAGGTTTAGGTTATAGGTTTTAGGTATAGGTTAGTGTTGAGGGTCAAATATTGCATATTAGACCCCAATTACTACCTAGATTTACGAACATGATATTGCTTAATCGTCCGATTTAATCGTGTTTATGATGCAAGGTACATTTGTGAGCTTGGACCGAAACAGGGTGCTAAAAGCTGAGATTTAACGCTTAAAATTTACCAAAGCATGGGACGGACCCCAGGAGACCAGGATCGATAGATTTGCATGCCAGAGATCCAAGAAAATCAAGAAGCTGAAGCTCAAGTGGCTTAAAATTGGTCCAGAATGTAACATCACAGGGTTCCCACCATCCATTTGGCTTGAAACTTCATACATGGCCAAGAAGACCATAAATTAACTGTACGCGTCGAATTTCGGCCATTGGATCCTTGTGGAAGTGGCCTAACGGACAGATCAGCCCTCAGAATCATGATTCTAGGCCCACCTGCTATCTAGATATGCTTCACTTTTGGTCTCAACCCATTAAATGAGCTAAAAAAGCAAATGGATGGAGAGGATTTCTCATGAGCATTAATGTGGGACCCACTTTGAGTGAGTGGGAGTGCACACTAGCTATGTACTGGACTGACAAAGGCAGTCAGCAGGCGGCTGATCGAAAAATTCAGAAGGAATTTAAATTCCTTCTTTGTCTCGGCCGCTGACGCTCAAACAGAGCCTGCGGACAGCTCTTTATGGGCCACCATCATGCTCCGAAAGTTTGATCCGGACCGTCCATCAGATCTCCATGGATCTGCTTAACACTGCCTAGGTGGCAGAATTCTAAAAGATCACGAGGACCAAAATCGAGTCGTTCAAACGGAAGATTGACGGTGAAGTGGACAGAACGGTGGACCACATTAAATCCAATTCCAAATCATCCATTTCCAATTATTTTTTGAGTGGATCACACTGAGCGGAGTGGATTTCTCAGACGTTGGAGTGTGGACCCCATAGACACCACTGACTCAAATAGTAAGTGCGTCTTCTGTCTCTGTCTGCGAAACAAAGGCCGCAGATGATCTCAGTGGGCCATTATCATGGATAAAATGATCAATCCGAGCCGTCCATCATGTAGAGGGGAGCGATATTGACAGAACCATGTTGATTTTGTGTACTCATGCACGCACATGTGCTTGTTTCAGCGGTCATAAATGGACAGCCCTGCATTGATTGTAGCATGATTACTACCTTTGGCCACGTCAATAACATTCCAAAACCACCCATCTCCGGTCGAAATTTCGAGGGGAAGCAAGTGAACGGAGTGGATCTCCCGTCTGCGCTCAAGAATCGGCCCCACCAAGATCCCAACGTAAGACCGTCTCTCTCCTGCGCGTGCGCAAGCTGTTCCACAGCCGACTAGATTCTACCGCCTCCGCTATGCACGTAACCGACTCTCCTTGGCTGTAAAGAGAGAGAACACACGAGGGAAAGAGGATCAGACCTCGGCTTGGGCTTGAACGTGAAGAGAGAGAGTGAAGGAGTTAGAGTATTTTTTCTTTTTCTTCTTCTTGTGTTTTCATTGTTTTAGAGAGATATAGTCCATCCACGATGGGCTAATCCTATTAGCTGGGGCTAAGAGGTGAAGCGTGTAGCATGATGAGAGATCTTATTTTTTGCTGTTGATTTAATTTTAATTTATGAATTACCTGGATTATAGTTTGATTAATGAGAATGTTTTTAGTTTTTAATGGTTTGTTGTGATTGAAATTACAATAGGTCTGTGATAGCATTGAGCATGTTCCTTCTATTTTTATGTTTATGACGTCAGGAAGCCCTGTTTTTCACCATCGTCTCCTGGGCATGGTCGGATGACAGTACCCTTCCTCACCTTCATAACATGTTGATTGGTTGGTAATTAGTTTAATTTTCTTGTTTGCTTTGTCTCCTGGGCATGGTTTGGTGATGGAATCCATTCTAATTCATCTACCTTTCATCTCTTGAAAATTATAATTAAGGAAGTTCAGTTTGATTTCATGGTTACACCCTTCAACTAGATGAAGATGGACTCTAAGTCCAGTTAAATTCTTGAAGCAGGCTGAAGATCTCCCTGATCATTACAAGTGGATCCTCTGAATCCCTAGTGTCCTTTCCCTGAATTCCTCAAGTTTTAGATAATTATTTCATAATTATTCTTCAATTTACATTCGAGTTAGATTTCATTTCATTCTAGTTCTAGTTCTAGTTAATTTCAGATTACGTATAGGTATTAGTCCCTTGGGATTCAACCTCGGTCTTATCGAGTTTATTACTACATCACAACCCTGCACTTGGGGAGTGAATAAGTTTTTAGCGCCGTTGCCTAGGACTAATGGTTATGATTTTCTGAAATTAATTAGCTTTAGGATTAGTTTAAGATTAGGTTTAGATTTTCCTGATTTTTAGAAACTAACCTATCTTTCCTATTTTGTAGGATTCTGAGATAGAAACTTCTAATTTGGTGATATATTTCTAATTTCTTTACTTTTTCTATTTTTAGAATTAAGGGTTTTATTTTTAAAAATTTTCTAATCTTAAACTTATTATTTTTAGAAACTAACTTGTTTTGTTTTATTTTGTTGGTTTTTAGCTTAAGGACTCCAATTTGGTAACTTTTCTCCACACCCTCTCTCTCCTTTTAGATTTTTATTTCATTTATTAGGATTAGATTTAGAATTTGATTGAGGGCTGTGAGTGTTTCATGCCTAAGTGGGCTCGTGACAACACTCGACGTCTCTTGACTGAAGGAGGATTAGTTGAGGGGTTAACTGTCCATGGTAGGACTAGACACTGCTCGAATTTCCTTGAGTTAATTGAGATTATGGCTGTAAATCAGCCTCAAGCACTACTCCTACCTAGGGTTGATGAAGTACATGATGAGAATGAGGTGTATCAAGTACCCCCACCTTGTACTTTATGAGATTATTTACAAACAGCAGGGGTGAGTACGCCCTCATGTATGATTTTTCCTGAGAATACAGGATATACAGACATCAAGTCAGGGGTTATCCAACTACTTTCTAAGTTCCATGGGCTTAATTCTGAAGAACCGTATCTATATCTAAAAGAGTTCAATGAGATTATAGCCACCTTATACTTTCTTAATGTATCTGAGGATACAATCAGGCTGAAACTCTTTCCATTTTCCTTGAAAGAGAAGGCTAAGATGTGGTTATATTCACTGCGTCTTAGATTCATTGGCACATGGAATCATATGCAGAGAAAATTCATAAAGAAAATTTTTTTTACATCATAAAACGATTACCCTCAGAAAAGTAATCATGAACTTTGCCCAAAAGAAAGATGAAACATTCTTCCGATGTTGGGAAAGGTTCAAGGATTTGGTCAGTTCATGCCCACAACATGGCTTTGAAACGTGACGCATTACAAATTTTTTCTATGATGGACTGACATCTTCCTTGAATCAAATGGTCAAGACAATATGTAATGGAGAATTCATTTATAAAAATGTTAATGAGGTATAGGATTACCTCGATAGTCTTGCTGAAAAAACATAATCATGGGACTATTATCCAAAGTCGAACACCACGTCTAAGCTGACTCAATCAAAGGAGAAAGGAGGATTGTATCTCTTGAAAGAAGAAGATGACCTTAAGTATAAAGTAACTATACTTATAAGAAAATTCGAGGCCATGGAAGGGAAGAAGGATAAGGCTAATGAAAGTGTTTGCAGCATCTGTGATTGCAACATTCATACAACTGAAAATTGTCCTACAGTACCTGCCTTTCTAGAAGTGTTGAATGAACAATCCAATGTCGTAAATAACTATCAAGGACCTTTCAATGGACCGACCTCTAACACGTATAATCCTGGTTGGAAAAATCATCCTAATTTTAATTGGAGGAATGGACAAACTGCTACCCCTCAAGGTTTTTTCAATCAAAATCTAAATCAGGAGAAACCTCAAGAAGAATCGGTTCAAAATTTCATACAAGAGCTAGCTCAGGTAATGCGAGGATTTATAGATTTTATGAAAAAAATAGATTCACGTATGACGGTTATAAAAAAGGGGATGCTTCCTGCACAACCACTCCCTAATCTTAAACCGTAATACTAGATAAGTGATCCCAGCTCTTCAAATCAAATGGAGCACGCTAAATCCATCACCACTTTTAGGAGTGGGAAGACTATTGATAAAACTCTTCCAGTTAGGCCTGAAAAGCCTCAAGAACCGGAAGAGGATAACAATGATGGATCTAGTGATACCCCATAAAAATTAGAACTGAAACTTCTAGAAAAGCCAGTTGCTCCATTTTCCCAACGATTGGTTGCATCAAAACCTCTCTGTAACTCTCAAGATATCCTAGAGGTGTTGAAACAAGTGAAAGTCAACATTTCTCTACTTGATGTCATAAAACAGATACCTTCATATGCCAAATTCCTGAAGGACTTATGCACGACCAAACGACGGTAAAGTGTGCAAAAGAAGATTTTCTTGACTGAGAAAGTGAGTGCTATCTTAAAATAAGATGTGCCGCAGAAATTCAAAGATCCCGGTAGCCCAACCATATTATGTGTAATCGGGAACTGTCGAATTGATCACGCACTTCTTGACTTAGGAGCGAGCGTCAATCTGATTCCCTACTCGGTATACAAACAATTAGGTTTAGGTGAATTAAAACCCACTTGGACCACACTACAACTTACCGATCACACTATTTGTGTACCAAGAGGGATAATCGACGATGTGTTGGTCCAGGTCGATAAATTTTACTACCCTATAGATTTTTTCATCGTGGATACCGAACTCATCAATAACATGAGCACTTAGATTTCCGTCATTCTTTGTTGCCCACTCCTTTATACTTCAAATGCAATTATCAATTGCATAAATGGTGTCATGACTATGTCCTTTGAAAATTTGACATTGGAGTCAAACATCTTTTTTAATAATGGCAGCAACTCAGAGGATAATGATAATTTTTATGACATTAACATGATTGATTCTTTCGTGAAAGATAAAATGCCTTTTACCTTATCCTCTGATCCTCTAGAGACGTGCCTGACATACTTTCATAATTTTGATGATGACATGATTAGGTAGACGTGTGCCTTACTTGATACTACACCGGTACTTGAAGTTAACCGGTGGAGGCCACAATTTAAAGAATTGTCCCAAACTGATGTAGTGCCTCTATCGTCTAACCTCAAGTCGCCGAAGCTTGACCTAAAACCTTTGCTCTTTGATTTGAAATATGTCTATTTAGGTCAAGATGAGACATACCCGGTGGTGATCTCTGCCCATCTGGAGAAAGAACATGAGAGTATGCTCATATCTACTCTCATTGAGCATAAGGGAGCTCTTGGATGGACGATAGAGGACCTCGAGAGAATCAACCCCTCGATTTGTACTCACCGCATATATCTTGAGGATAATGCAAAGACCGCTAGGCAATCAAAACGTAGATTAAATCCAAATATGAAGGAAGTGGTTAAGGCCAAGGTTCTTAAACTATTGGATGTGGGTATCATATACCCCATATCTGATAGTCAATGGGTGAGTCCAACTCAGGTGGTCCTAAGAAGTCCGGGATTACCATCGTAGCCATTGCCAATAGTGAACTTGTACCAACTAAAGTTACTATTGGTTGGAGAATGTATATTGACTATAGGAAGCTGAATACCGTCACAAGGACCACTTTCCTTTACCCTTTATAGATCAGATATTGGAAAGGTTGACCGGTCATTCCTATTACGGTTTCCTTGATGGGTATTCGGGCTATAATCAGATTGAAATCGCTCCTGAGGATGAGGAAAAGACCACATTTACATGTCCCTACGACACTTTTGCTTACAGAAGGATGCCATTTGAGTTATGTAATGCCCCTGTCACCTTTCAGCGATGTATAATGAGTATCTTTTCTGACATAGTGGGAAAATATCTAGAGGTCTCCATGGATGATTTTTCTATTTTTGGTTTATCTTTCAGCGAGTGCTTAGAGAGTCTTAAATGTTTGCTGAAAAGATGTGAAGAAAAGAATTTCGTACTTAATTGGGAGAAGTGCCATTTCATGGTTCAGAAGGGAATTGTCCTTGGGCATATCATTTCGTCCAAGGGAATCGAGGTAGATAAGGCAAAAATCGATCTTATCTTTAACCTACCTCCACCCAAAAACATCAGAGACCTGTGATCCTTCTTAGGACATGCGGGATTTTACAGAAGATTCATAAAAGGACTTTAGTCTCCTCTCTCATCCTTTATGTGATTTTCTGTAAAAGGATGCACCATTTGAGTGGACTGAGCAATGCTAGGAAGCTTTCACCAATCTTAAGGGCATGTTAACCACTGCACCTATCATGCAGCCACCTGACTGGAGCCTTCCTTTTGAGCTTATGTGCGATGCTTTTTATTATGCTTTTGGAGCAGTTCTAGGCCAGAGAAAAGATAAGAGGCCCTACGTCATTCATTACGCAAGTAGAACTTTAAATCTTGTCCAAGTGAACTACTCGACTATGAAAAAGGAATTCTTAGCAGTAGTGTTCGCCTTGGACAAATTTAGGTCCTACCTGATCGGATCCAAGATCATTATCTACAAAGATCATGCGACACTTAAGTATCTTCTTTCTAAGAATGATTCTAAGTCCCGCCAAATACGATGGATCCTTCTACTTCAAGAATTTGATTTAAAAATTAAAGATAAAAATGGAGTAGAGAACGTAGTGGCCGATCACCTTTCTCGCCTTAATACATCTAATTCCCTTGAGGTGACCCATATCAATGACATGTTCCCTGATGAATAATTGTTAAGAGTCTCCCATTCACCTTGGTTCACTGATATTGCTAATTATCTTGCTACAGATTCCATACCGACACATTGGATGACACAAGATACGAAGAAATTCTTTACCAAGGTGCATAACTTTTTCTTGGACGATTCATATTTGTTTAAATATTGCCCAGACCAAATCCTAAGGAGATGTGTGCCAGACGATGAGCATTAGAGTGTCATCTCCTTCTGTCACTCACAGGCCTGTGGTGGTCACTTTTCTGTTAAAAAGACCACGGTCAAGATTCTACAGTGTGACTTTTATTAGCCCACCATGTTGAGGGACACTTATGAGTTTTGCAAGGCTTGTGAGCGTTGTCAAAAATTGGGAGCATTGTCCCGTTAAAATATGATGCCTTTGAATCCCAGCCTTATCATTGAAGCATTTGATTACTGGAGCATCGATTTCATGGGACCATTCCCCCAATCCTTTGAGAATTTGTATATTTTTCTCGCTGTAGATTATGTCACTAAATGGGTCGAAGCAATTCCGTGCCGAAATAATGACCATCGCGCGGTCATTAAATTTTTAAAAGAGAACATCCTTTCACGGTTCGGAATGCCTCGAGTCATCATTAATGATGGGAGTTCACACTTTTGTAATAGACCATTCGAGAGCTTAATGAAGAAATACAGTATCTCTCATAAGGTGAGCACCTCATACCATCCACTGACAAGTGGACAAGCCGAGATTTATAATAGGGAGATTAAACATATCCTAGAGAAAACGGTTAACCCTGATCGTAAGGATTATTCAACTCGATTGACCGATGCCTTGTGGGCGTACCGTACTGCTTTTAAAACTACTATTGGAACCTCTCCCTTTAGACTTGTCTATGGGAAAGCTTGTCACTTACCTTTGGAGTTGGAACATAAAGCATACTGGGTAATAAAAAATCTGAATTTCAATCTGGACGATGCTGGCTCGCTATGCAAACTTCAGTTGAATGAACTTGAAGAAATCCAGAATGATGCGTACGAGAACTCGAGAATTTACAAGGACATGATGAAGGCGTTTCATGATCAACATATTCTTCAGAAATCATTCACGCTAGGTAAGAAAGTCTTTTTGTACGACTCTCGACTACATCTCTTTCCGGGTAAGCTTCAATCTCGTTGGACCGGCCCTTACATTGTTGTTACTGCTTATTCTCATGGGACCGTTGAGATAAGAGATCCTGACAATGGAAAGAAGTTTCAAGTAAATGGACATCGATTAAAACCATTTGTTGAGAAATTTGATTTAGAGGACATGTCCATGCCTCTGACTGCTCCTGTTTATCAGGATTGATCTCCTAGTCTGAGGGAGGTATAGGTAGGTTTATCGCTTTCATAGGACTAGTTTCCTTTATTTGTCTGGCTGAAGATGGTAAACTTAGCGCTCCTAGGAGGCAACTTAGCTTTTCATTCCACTCCTGGGAGGCAACTTAGCTTTTCATTCCATTTCATTTTTCTAGTTAGTTCAATGTTTGTGGGTAACATTGCAGCAAACCCTCACGAGACTACAACTCGTCCACTAGGAGCAACCTAGGGGTTTAAAGGCTTGTTGCATATGCTAAATGAAATCAAGAGCACCTGCGAAAGTAGTATAGGTAGGATTTTATTTTTGTTATTTTTATTTTTCTCTCTCTCATGTTGATCGGCTTCCATGCTACGATCTCTTGGAAAATATCTCTCTCGATTTATTATCCAGATACTATTTTCCCATCACTTTACTTTCGTTGTCTCATGTGCATTGCATGCTCATTTCTTTTACATTGAGGACAATATAGATTTTAGGTTGGGGGTGGACGATTAGTTAACCTAATTAGTATTCTCTTAGCCTTAAGCAAAAATTATGAAAAATTTTAAAAATTTTCTATGATTTCTTGTGAATTCGAGATGATTTTGACATCCATCTGTGACTTAGAATTTCAAGATAAGTGATGCTGCTAATTTATGACTCTTGGATTCAGTTATCTAGTAGATTTTACAGTTAAGTCTGAATTGTTAATTCATGATTGATGAGGGTCAAATATTGCATATTAGACCCCGACTATTACCAGATTTTATCAACATGATAATGCTTAATGCCATATTTTAATTGTGTTTTTGTTACAGGATGAAATAAAGAGCGTTGATTGAAAAAGTGTATTAAAATCATGGATTTAACGTTCCGAAGTCATCAGATCAAGGGACGCACTCCATAGGACCAAGATCAACGGATTTACATGCCATGGATCCAAGAAAATAAAGTCTTTCACCATTTAAAAAGGCCCGAAAATGGTCCAGAATGCAAGATCACATGGTTTCCGCCATCCGATTGACTCAAAACTTCATACATGCGATGTGGGCCATAAATTAACAGTACATATTAAATTTTAGCCATTAAAGATCTCGGGAAGTGGGCTAACGGACAGATCAGCCCATTAATTCATTAAGTGGGGCCCGCTGGATATCTGGATATACATCAATTTTGGTACTGACGGTTGAAATAATATGATTAAAAAGATGGACGGTGCAGATTTCTTAGAAACATCTCAGTAGACCCTATATGTGCAGCATATGCATAGAGCACACATGCACGAGCGTTACACCGGACCAGCTGTTCGGTCAGCACAGCTGCTGACCCGAGAAAAGAAATTTCTATTTTTTTTAACACGTAACGCACGGCCGGTGTCCGTTTTACAGACGGTAGTCGGCCCTACCCATTGCTCGTACGGCCGATCTGATCCGTCCATCTTGTAGAGGGCTTCGAGAGCTACAAAATCATGCTGACCTTTTGTACCCATGCGCACACACGTGTGAGATACAGAGGCCACAAAAGGGCTGCCCTGTAGCGTTCAAACCTGATCTTTTAGTGAATTCTTCTCTGAGACATGCCTATGAACGTTCAAAACCACCTATTCTTTACTGAAATTTCGTCCTGAATCCAATGGATGGGGTGAATTTTTTAGAAAATGCTTCTGTGGGGCCCACCGATCACAACAGCGAAATGGTGCGAAAGGTTTCGCACATCCGCGAAAACTGAATTTTTCAGGCGGTTTTGGCCCACCATCTTTGATCATATGGCAGATCTGAACCGTCTATCATGTAGAGGACCCAAGAAAGTCCTGAGGGACGGTGTTTCTTTAGAATTTGAGCGAGGAAAGTGGCGTGTTTCGAGGCACTGAACTTGGCTGCGAAAAAGCTTTCAATGAGCATGCATAGTTTTCCAAATCCGATTCAAATCTGATTTTCACCACTCCAGCAACTATATAAGGAGGTTTTGGACGTGGGGAGCATTCATTCAGAGCTAGGAAGGAAGATCGAGAGCCAAGGAGAAGAAAAAGAAGAGCGAGAAGAAAGAAGAAGAGAGATACGGAAGATGTTTTTAATGTTTTTATTTTATATTTTCTTTTTTCCTAATTAATTTTATGGATAGCTAATTCTTCTTAGTTAGGGCTGTGATGAAGCCCCTAATTTGATTGACTCTTGTTTATATTAAATTTATTTTAATTGGATTGATTTGTTTCTTTTTCTAGTGTGCTTTCCTGAGATTTTTATACTTCTCCATTCTATGAGCTCGACCAAAGTCTGGATATGGATGTTGTTTAGAATATTACTTTAGGTGCTTGTGTCTGACCATGAACAAGTCTCCTATAGAGGAAGAAATAGGATTTACATCTCTCCATACCTGACTATGGATGGAAAGATGTGATCCATATGCTTTAAAAGATTATCCATTCTGTGTACCCGACCAAGGACATAGAGTATACTTTGTTTATTTTGATATCAATCTGAATAAGGGTGAATCAACAGGTAAAATAAGGGTTAGGATAATTAGGGGTGGATTCGAAAGTTCTAGTCTTCTCCTGGATTGAATTTTTCTCATAGTTCTCAGTTATTTTCTATAGATTTATGTTAGTTTACTTATTAGTTTGCTAAAATATTTGTTGGATTAGTTAAGAAGAGTCTTAAATTTCAAATTGTGACAACCAGTCCTCGTGGGAACGATCTCGTAATACGTACCATATTTACATCTGATTCGTATACTTGCGAGTTAAAATAATTTAAATCAAATTGGTTTAAATTAAAACATCAATGATTAGACATTTTAAACCTTGATTGAGTCATGATTTCACATATCACATCTCGCTTTCTCGTTAAGGTTTTAGTTTGATATCGAAGGGTTAACTTGGTAATCATGTAAGGAACCAGCTTGGAAAATTTGCCCATCATGATCAATTGTAGAAAAGGAAAATACCCAATTTAAAAAAAAAACTTTGTAAAGGGTTGGGCAAATAATCTTCACCATAGGTTTGTTCCCTATAGGTGAGGATTTAATTCCCCATGGATGATATGTGAAAAAAAAGAGAGTTAGGTGTACAGTCTTCACCATAGGTTTGCTCCCTATAGGTAAGGACTTGATTCCCCTCCTTGGCGTTACTTTTAATAGAAAAATCAAAGGCTGAAAGAAAGAAAAAGAATGATTCATGAGGCACATTTAGGTTTTGGGTGTCCTAAATGCTCTTGCTGGTTACCAATGATATCATGGAATAATGAATTGAATCTTAATGTTGATAAGCCGAGATTACACTATATACATATGGAACTCAATATTTAGAATTTTTCTAATTGATAGATTAATACTTTGCACTTGATTATGAAGTTTACCGTGTGCTTGAGTCTATGAGAAAGTAATGCCTAACATTCATAAATCTTAGAATTCTGGGATCTGGATAGTTTTTCAAAAATCACTCGAGTTTATAGAAATTTTCATTTAATTCTCAACTTATTTTTTCTCATACCTTGCTCGGGACTAGCAAGATGCTGGTTAGGGGTTGTGTTGAGGGTCAAATATTACATATTAGACCCCAATTACTACCTAGATTTATGAACATGATACTGCTTAATGGTCTGATTTAATCGTGTTTGTGATGCAAGATACATTTGTGAGCTTGAACCGAAACAGGTTGTTAAAAGCTGAGATTTAACGCTCAAAATTCACCAAACCATGGGATAGACCCCAGGAGACCAGGATCGACAGATTTGCACGCTAGAGATCCAAGAAAATCAAGAAGCTGAAGCTCAAGTGGCCCGAAATTGGTCCAAAATACAAGATTACAGGATTCCCACCATCTGTTCGACTCAAACTTCATACATGACTAAGAAGACCATAAATTAACCATACATGTCAAATTTTGGCTATTGGATCTTGGTGAAAGTGGCCTAACAGACAGATCAGCCCTCAGAATCATGATTCTGGGCCCACCTACTGTTTGGATATGCTTCACTTTTGGTCTCAACCCATTAAATGAGCTAAAAAAGTAAATGGATGGAGCGGATTTCTCATGAGCATCAAAGTGAGACCACTTTGAGTGAGTGGGAGTGCACACTAGCTGTGCACTTGCAGTGCACCGGACTAACAAAGGTAGTTAGCAGGCGGCTGACCGAAAAATTCAGAAGGAATTTAAATTCCTTCTTTGTCTCGGCCGCTGACGCTCAAACAGAGCCTGTAGACAGCTCTTTGTGGGCCACCATCATGCTTCAAAAGTCTAATCCGGACCGTCCATCAGATCTTCATAGATCTGCTTAACACTGCCTAGGTGGCAGAATTTTAAAAGATCAAAAGGAGCAAAATCGAGTCGTTAGAACGGAAGATTGATGATGAAGTGGACAGAATGGTGGACCACAGCAAATCCAATTCCAAATTGTCCATTTCCAATTATTTTTCAAGTGGATCACATTGAGCGGAGTGGATTTCTTAGACGTTGGAGTGTGGACCCCACAGACACCACCGACTCAAATGGCAAGTGTGTCCTCTGTCTCTGTCTGTGAAACAGAGGCCGCAGATGATCTCAATGGGCCATTATCATGGATAAAATGATCAATCCGAGCCGTCCATCATGTAGAGGGGAGCGATATTGACAGAACCGTGTTGATTTTGTGTACTCATGCATGCACATGTGCTTGTTTCAGCGGTCATAAATGGACAGCCCTGCGTTGATGGCAGCGTGATTACTACCTTTGGCCACGTCAATAACATTCCAAAACCACCCATCTCCAGTTGAAATTTTGAGGGGAAGCAAGTGAACGGAGTGGATCTCCCGTCTGCGCTCAAGAATCGGCCACCTTAAGATCCCAACGCAAGATCGTCTCTCTCCTGCGTGTGCGCAAGCTGTTCCATAGCCGACTGGATTCTACCGCCTTCGCTATGTACGTCACCGACTCTCCTTGGCTATAAAGCGAGAACGCATGAGGGAAAGAGGATCAGACCTCGGCTTGGGCTTGAACGTGAAGAGAGAGAGAGAGAAAACGTTAAGAGTATTTTTTTTTCTTCTTCTTCTTGTGTTTTCATTATTTTAGAGAGCTATAGTCCATCCATGATGGGCTAAACCTCTTAGCTAGGGCTAAGAGGTGAAGCTTGTAGCATAATGGGGGACCTTATTTTGTGTTGTTGATTTAATTTTAATTTATGAATTACCTGGATTATAGTTTGATTAATGGGAATGTTTTTAGTTTTTAATGGTCTGGTGTGACTGAAATTACAATGGGTCTACGATAGCTTTGAGCATGTTCCTACTCTTTTTATGTTTATGACGTCAGGAAGCCCTGTTGTTCACCTTCGTCTCCTGAGCATGGTCGGATGACGCTACCCTTCCTCACCTTCTAGCATGTTGATTGGTTGGTAATTAGTTTAATTTTGTTATTTACTTTGTCTCCTAGGCATGGTTTGGTGATGGAATTCATTCTAATTCATCTACCTTTCATCTCTTGAAAACTATAATTAAGGAAGTTCAGTTTGATTTCATAGTTACACCCTTCAACTAGATGAAGATGGATTCTAAGTCCAGTTAAATTCTTGAAGCAGGCAGAAGATCTCCCTGATCTCTACAAGTGGATCCTCTGAATCCCTAGTGTCCTTTTCCTGAATTCCTCAAAATTTAGATAATTATTTCTCAATTATTCTTCAATTTATACTCGAGTTAGATTTCATCTCATTATAGTTCTAGTTCTAGTTAATTTCAGATTACGTACAGGTATTAGTCCTTTGAGATTCGACCTCAGTCTTATCGAGTTTATTACTACATCACAACCCTACACTTGGGGAGTGAACAGTTACGTTATAGGTTATAAGTTTTGGTTATATGTTTTAGGTTATAGGTTAAGGTTTTGGTTAGGGTTTAAGTTTAGGTTTAGGTTATAGGTTATATGTTACAGGTTATGGCTTTAGGGAATTGAGAATAGGTTAAGGTTTAGGTTTAGGAAATCGGGTTCGGGTTTGGGATCGGGTTTAGGTTTAGGTTTAGGTTAGGGAGTTGAGATTAGGATTAATTGTAGGTTTAGGTTTAGGGATTTGAGAATACATTTAGGTTTTAGGTTATATGTTAAGGTTAAGGTTTGGTTATAGGTTATGAGTTTAGGTTATGGGTTATAGGTTATAGGTTAAGGTTTAGGTCATAGGTTTTGGTTTAGGTTAAGGTTATTGGTTTAAGTTTAGGTTAAGGTTAAGGTTATAGGTTTAGGTTAAGGTTTAGGTTTAGGTTATAAGTTATAACTTTAGGGAATTGAGAATAGGTTAAGGTTTAGGTTTAAGAAATCAAGTTCAGGTTCGGGATCGGGTTTAGGTTTAGATTTTCAAGTTTAGGTTTAGGTTTAGGCTAAGGAGTTGAGATTAGGATTAGGTGTAGGTTTAGGTTTAGGGATTTGAGAATACATTTAGGTTTTAGGTTTAAGTTTAGGTTTTAGGTTATAGGTTATAGCTTTAAGGAATTGAGAATAGGTTAAGGTTTAGGTTTAGGAAATTGGGTTCGGGTTCGGGATCGGGTTTAGGTTTCGATTTTCAAGTTTAGGTTTGAGAGTTGAGATTATGATTAGGTGTAGGTTTAGGTTTAGGGATTTGAGAATACATTTAGGTTTTAGGTTTAGGTTTAGGTTTTAGGATTAGGTTTAGGTTTAGGTTTAGGTTATAAGTGTATGTTATAGGTTCAGGTTTAGGTTAGGTTATAGGTTAAGGTTTAGGGAATTGAGTTTAGATTATAGGTTAAGTTTATAGGTTTAGGTTATAAGTTTAGGTTTAGGAAATTGAGAATAGGTTAAGGTTTAGATTTTTAGGTTTAGAAAATCGGATTCGGGTTCGGGATCGGGTTTAGATTTAGGTTTTCAAGTTTTAGGATTAGGTTAAGGAGTTGAGATTAAGATTAGGTGTAGGTTTAGGTTAAGGTTATAGGTTTAGGTTTAGAGATTTGAGAATACATTTATGTTTTAGGTTTAAGTTTAGGTTTTACATTTAGGTTAAGGTTACAGGTTTATGTTATAAGTGTTGGTTATAGGTTTAGGTTTAGGTTAGGTTATAGGTTAAGGTTTGGGGAATTGAGAATAGGTTAAGGTTTAGGTTTAGGAAATCAGGTTTGGGTTCGGGATCGGGTTTAGGTTTGGGTTTTCAAGTTTAGGTTTAAGTTTAGGTTTGGGTACACTGTGAAGGTTTAGGTTTAGGTTAGGTTATAGGTTAAGGTTTAGGGAATTGAGTTTAGGTTACATGTTATAAGTTTAGGTTATAGGTTAAGGTTTAGGCTATAGGTTAAGGTTTAGGTTTAGGTTATAGGTTTAGGTTTAGGGAATTGAGAATGGGATTTGAGATCGGGTTTATGTTTGGATTTTAGGTTTAGGTTTAGGTTATAGGTTATAAGTGTAGGCTTAGGGTTAGGTTATAGGTTATAGGTTTAGGTTTAGGTTATAGGTTTTGGGATTTGAGAATAGGTTTAGGTTATAAGTATACGTTTAGGTTTAGGTTTTATGTTTAGGTTAAGGTTATAGGTTTAAGTTATATGTTTAGGTTTAAGTTATAAGTGTAGGTCATAGGTTTAGGTTAAGGTTAGGTTATAGGTTAAGGTTTAGGGAATTGAGTTTAGTTTTTAGGTTTAGGTTATAGGTTAAGGTTATAGGTTAAGGTTTAGGTTATAGGTTAAGGTTTAGGTTTAAGTTTAGGTTAAGGTTTAGGTTTAAGTTTAGGTTTTGGGATTTGAGAATAGGTTTAGGTGACATTTATAAGTTTAGGTTTAGAAAATTGGGTTCGGGTTCGGGATCGGGTTTAGGTTTGGGTTTTCAAGTTTAGGTTTAGGTTTAGGTTTAGGTTAGGGAGTTGAGATTAGGATTATGTGTAGGTTAAGGTTTAGGAAATTGAGAATATGTTTAGGTTAAGGTTATAAGTTTAGGTTTAGGAAATTGGGTTTGGGTTCAGGTTTAGGTTTGGGTTTTTAAGTTTAGGTTTAGGTTAGAGAGTTGAGATTAGGATTAGGTGTAGGTTAAGATTTAGAGAATTGAGAATAGGTGAAGGTTTAGGTTTAGGAAATCGGGTTCGGGTTCGAGATCAGGTTTATGTTTGGGTTTTAGGTTTAGGTTTAGGTTACAGGTTATAAGTGTTGGTTTAGGTTTAGGTTTTAGGTTTAGGTTATAGGTTATAACATTCGGTTAGAGGTTTAGGTTTAGGTTATAGGTTTTGGGATTTGAGAATAGGTTTAGGTTATAAGTATAGGTTTAGGTTTAGGTTTTATGTTTAGGTTAAGGTTATAGGTTTAAGTTATATGTTTAGGTTAGGTTATAAGTGTAAGTTATAGGTTTAGGTTTAGGTTAGGTTATAGGTTAAGGTTTAGGGAATTGAGTTTAGGATTTAGGTTTAGGTTAGAGGTTAAAGTTAAGTTTAGGTTATAGGTTTTGGGATTTTAGAATAGGTTTAGGTGAAGGTTATAAGTTTAGGTTTAGGAAATCGGGTTCGGGTTCGGGATTGGGTTTAGGTTTGGGTTTTCAAGTTTAGGTTTAGGTTTAGGTTAGGGAGTTGAGATTAGGATTAGGTATAGGTTAAGGTTTAGGGAATTGAGAATATGTTTAGGTTAAGGTTATAAGTATAGGTTTAAGAAATCGTATTCGGGTTCGAGTTTAGGCTTGGGTTTTCAAGTTTAGGTTTAGGTTAAGGAGTTGAGATTAGGATTAGGTGTAGGTTTAGGGATTTGAGAATACATTTAGGTTTAGATTAAGGTTATAGGTATAGGTTTTGGTTATAGGTTATAGTTTTATGGAATTAAGAATAGGTTATAGGTTATAGATTTATGAAATTGATAATAGGTTAAGGTTTAGGTTTAGGAAATTAGGTTTGGGTTCGGGATCGGGTTTAAGTTTGGGTTTTCAAGTTTAGTTTTAGGTTAAGGAGTTGAGATTAGGATTAGGTGTAGGTTTAGGTTTAGGGATTTGAGAATACATTTAGGTTTTAGGTTTAGGTTAAGGTTTTAGGTTTAGGTTATAGGTTATAGGTTATAGCTTTAGGGAATTGAGAATAGGTTAAGGTTTAGGTTTAGAAAATCAGGTTTGGGTTTAGAATCGGGTTTAGGTTTGGGTTTTCAAGTTTAGGTTTTATTTAAGGAGTTGAGATTAGGATTAGGTTATAAGTACAGGTTTTGGGATTTGAGAATAGGTTTAGGTTAAGGTTATAAGTTTAGGTTTAGGTTATAAGTATAGGTTTAGGTAATTAGGTTATAAGTATAGGTTTTGGGATTTGAGAATAGGTTTAGGTTAAGGTTATAAGTTTAGGTTTAGGTTATAAGTATAGGTTTAGGTTTAGGTTATAAGTATAGGTTTTGGGATTTAAGAATAGGTTTAGGTTAAGGTTATACGGTTAGGTTATAGGTTATAGGTTATAGGTTTAGGTTAAGGTTATAAGTTTAGGTTATAGGTTTAGGTTTAGGTTATAGGTTATAGCTTTAGGGAATTGAAAATAGATTAAGGTTTAGGTTTAGGAAATTGGGTTCAGGTTCAAGATCGGGTTTAGATTTAGGTTAGGGAGTTGATATTAGGATTAGGTGTAGGTTTAGGTTTAGGGATTTGAGATTAGAATTAGGTGTAGGTTTAGGTTTAGGGATTTGAGAATACATTAAGGTTTAGGTTTAGGAAATCGGGTTCGGGTTTATAATCGGGTTTACGTTAAGATGTAGGTTTAGGTCATAGGTTTAGGTTTAAGCTATAGGTTTAGGGTTTAGGTTTAGTTTTAGGTTTAGGTTTAGGTTATAGGTTTAGGTTTAGGTCATAGGTTTAGGTTTATGTTATAGGTTTAGGTCATAAGTTTAGGTTTAGGTTTAAGTTTAAGTTTAGGTTTAGGGAATCAGGTTTGATTTCGGGTTCAGATCGGGTTTAGTTATTCTCTAGTATTATCTATTATTGAACCTAGTAATATCTACTACATACTAGTAACATACAACCAATATTGGGGCACCATACCATAAGCTACAAGAATTTCATGTCCCCCTAAACAAGGTATCCTCCATTGATAACATATTATATATATATATATATATATATATATATATATATATATATATATATTATAAGTTCTTTATTTTCATTTACATTCGCAAATACATTCATCATCCATCCAAGAAAATTTATATCCTCTATTGATACAAATGAACCTTATCCTTTGACCAAGCTTCATCAATGTCTCCCATTCAATTCAAAATCTATGCATCTAGGTGATAGGGAACAAACATTTCACATACCTGTGCTCCAAGAAACTCGCACCATAATTTTCCCACTCGCTGATATCTCCCAATGCTGATACATGCAAAAAATAGGAATTGGGAATCTTGCAGATTAATAAGGCTAAAAAGAGAAAGGAAGCAGGGGAAGGAGAGTTTGCTAAAGGCTCCATTTCATGCATCACAAGTCTTCTTTCCCAAAGCACTTAATACTTTCTTCTTAACTTTAGCATAGTAAACAGGCCAATGAGATTCCAATCTTTAAAACAATAAAAGATAATAAAAAAAAATAAACAACTAATATGGGAAGCTGGCACACCTACAAGCTTCATTGTGAAGAGTCCAAAAACTTATGGGAAAATTCCTTGCAAAATGGCATTTAGTCCTACAAATAGTTTGAAGAAGCACTATTGGAACATGTAGCAAATAAAAAATTGAAAGAAAAAACATAATGAAGAAAAAAAACTGGAAGAAAATATTTTAGGATCATTTTAATGTTATGAAAAAAAAAATCTCTATTAATTAAGAGGGGGAAGGTACATGAGAGACCGGTTTTAATGGATACAACAAGAAACAATATTAGCAAAACTAGTTATTACTAGAGAGAATAAAGGAGATGCTATCTACAATGTGGATACTAATTAAATAAAATGTAAAAACCTTATATAATTAAATAATAATAATAGTAATAAAGTAATTACTTTTCTAACATTAGCTTAAAGTTAAAGTTTTCATGAACAAAGATGGGCAAGTAAAAATTTGCGTCCATAGACACCTCTCATAGCCACGCATGCCACGCATGCGAAATGTCATTTTCAAACCAAACTACACTCGCTATTTTCAAATCTCATGCGGCCACTTCATTCCCCCACTCTCTCCCTCAATTTCCCCACTCTCACCTCTCGGTCTCTCTCTCTTGAAGCAAAAAAGAAGAAGAAAAAAAAATCCTTATGTTTTTTCAATCCATCTTCCATTTTCTTCTTAATAAGAAAATTCATATTTACTAATATTCCCATTTTTCTATTTTTCAAAAGAATGAGTTCGGACTTTAGATAAGACAAGATAAGTCAATTCGAGTGGGCTGAGCCCTTATTACTCATGATTCAAACAAAATATGGTTTAACTATGAGAAGACCAGAAACTATAATGATGCTTCTAGTATTCACAATGAGAGGTAGGCACTCAAGTTGCATTGACATTCTCTTCAAGGAAGTGTATCCAAATATCTGTTGGACCACATCACATTTGGAGGTGCATCTGTGTTGTCCCCTAAAAGTACTTTGTTTATATATAGGACAAAACATAACTGCTTCCTCTCTCCATGTTATGCATTGATCAAATATTCCAGCAGAGCAAAATTAAATATATGCCTGTAAAGGTGCGTTTAGGCAAGGAATAAACTTCCTACGGCCCACTGTAATATTTTTGTAATTTTTATTTGCCATCCAACATGTTAATAAGGTTAAACAAACCTCCATGGATGGTAAAATAAATAAATAAATAAATAAATAAATAACAAAAAAATAAAAAAATAAATAAAAAATCAGCTTGATCCAAAACTTTTGAGGCTGATTAATGGTCAATCATCACCTTTTCCCATGCTATTGTCCACTTGAGAATTGGATCTTCTTATGTTAAAATGATCTGGAAAAACAAATAAAATAAATACAACAAGGTGGCCCCATGGCAAGGGCCGCACCTAATCCGGTTTAACAATTTGGAAAAACTGATGTACAAAATCACAACATATAAAAATGTGAATGCCAGAAAACGGTTAGGAAAGATCTTTCAATCTAGGAGTGTTTTCAAATATCACAGATGGATATGAGCTTCTGGATTAAACATATAACATTCTGAGATAAAAAATCACATGACTCACCTTAGAAAGGCAATCGACTGGTGATGAAGCTGGGGCTCAAAAGAGGGAAGGGAGATGAAGAAAATGGCAGTCGAAAGAGGGAAAATGAAATTTCCTCTTTTGAAATGGGATAAGAGATCAAATCTGGAAAATGTGAGTTTTTCATATTTTATAAAATATATTGTATTCACTCCCATACAATATAGGGACTATTTAGTGGATGGTTAAGATAATATTACATAAGATAATTATAATTATAAACCATCTACAACAAGACCCATTATTTGGATGGTCTAGATAGCCATATATCAAACCCACATTTTCTATGAATGAGTCACCACTATTTAACAAAAAAATGCAAAACTAACAGGTTTTCTCTATACAAATGAAAATGGTAGCTTAGCTTTGGATCTAGTAGGGCTCTACGAGCCCCACCATAATGTTTGTGATTAATCCACACTGTAGATCCATTTGTAAACAATCTTTTCAGGTTGATACCAAAAAATCAACCTGAAATAATTCTCTTGCGAACAACACCACAGGAAACAGTAGCGATTGAACGTCCACCCTTAAAAACATATCTTTTAGCTACGGATTGTAGTAGCTACGGATTTTATCCGTCGATAATTCCAGCTAAATTCATAGCCAAAACTGCCACACATCCATCGGCTGTGCCCTATTTTTTACTAGTGAACATCAAGCCTCCATACAAAGACGTCATTGTAAATTAGAATTTGTTCACAAATGACTGGCCCATCTCTAATATCTTTTGGTTAAGACTTACAAATATGTTAGACTCTCCAGCTTCAAGAATTCAGATGGAATGAAACCATTCGATCTTTGCCAAGCGCAATTCAAACAACTCCAGCTGTCCAAGCTCGGCCGAAATGCTATTAACCAGTTCATTGTTGTTCAATTGCCTGTAGAAGGAAACTATCAAAAATAATTTACACATAAATATCCCCAAAATGGAAATTTTATTTTAAAGTAAGAACCCTCATAAATAGCTTTGCTTGGACATGTTCCCCAATTCAGGTGGAATTAGCCCAGTGAGCTTGTTACTGTGTAGGTACCTGAGAAGAATAAATAGGAAACACCATGACCGATTAGCAAGAAAATCCTTGTTGCAAGAATACTCAACAATTCCAAAGCCTAACTCTCCCTAACGAAATAAAAAATGATTTCCAGAAACTCAACAATTCTGGAAAAAACACACAAAATGCAGGAAAAAAAAAGGCACAAGAATGAATTTTCTGAAACTTTTTCCCATCAATACCCACTTTAAAAACACCGCTATGAAGGATATCATTGATGGCTTAAGCTGGAAGAATGCCATCAATGATATACACACACACATAATATTTTAAAAAATATAAAAATCTATGTATATTGTAATTAAAATCAATGGTTTTTGATGCCACATGTTGTCTATTGTAATTAAATTCAATGGTTGGTGGCCACTTAAAAATGATAATTAAATAAAATGAGTTCAGCTCATTTTTAATTGGCACCCAAACGGGCTCCTAAGAGTCCAATTTCTCAATTAGTGGATAACATGGAATTCCTTATTATGCTAAAATTTTGTATATATAGGCCTAATAGTTTGCTGATCTAGACCATAGGACTTATTCCCCATCATGGATGGATCATACCCAATTTCTTAACTAGTTGATTTGAGCATTTTGGATGATCCAATCTTCGATGTGGACTTTCCATTCATTCCATACAATAATGGGCAATGCTCTTGAAAAAATCACAATGATTGGTTCATGCGAAGAAATGCCAAATATATCAGGAAATGATTAACAAAATAGCTAGTAGAAATTTACAAGTTAAATTAACTAAGTGGAAAAATAATAATAATTATTGATTTTTGTAGCTATATGTGGATACTTCAAAACCATTTTCATTTATATAATTGAAATAAGAAAATACCAACATAGCTTTTTTTTTTTTCATTTTTTTTTTAAAGTTTAAAAATAAATAAATAAAACAAAATTACCCACGAAGATCCCAATCTCCTCATATCATTTGAGATAGGAGTTTTGGGTCAGCGCATGTGGGGATGCCATTGACACGGTTGTAAGAGCACATGATGCTGCTAATGTCTCCTTCCTTCACACACATCTTGAATGGACGGAGGAACGTTTCCACTATGTCTTGCTCAGCCACATTCAGAAAAAATATTTAAAAGATACATTTATGAGGAAGATCTAGGACATTAATCAGGAATTCCACATCATGAACTTGCCCAGGCCAAGTCAGCTCATCAGTGGGCCACATTGAATTATGGTCACACAAACATGGTTTTGGGACAACACAACCATCATCTTGATCCAAAATCACTATGTGCCTGCCCCAAGAAACAGTGTTGATAGAACATCCACCACTGTGTGCCCCAAGAAACAGTGTTGATGGAACATCCACCAAGATTCGGGATATCCTTTAACATCCTAAAAGATCTCACTTAAGATCTTTCAAGGATAATATCGGATCCCGACAATCTTGAGAACCACTCATCTCGCGGACATCTCACATTATAGCCAAGATATCAGGTGAGAGTCTTCCTAAAATTGTATTCTGGTTCTCCTATAAATATAGAGGTACCTCCCACTATCCAAGGTACATTCACTGAGAAACCCTAAATACTTGACTGATATATCTTTTCTAGAGATCCTACCCTACTCTATAAGACCTTGATACTGACTTAGGCATCAGAGAGTCCCTTGTATTGGCCAGGGCCTCCTTTATTCTTCTTTCTACTTGTGCAGGTCTAGAAAAGGTCTATACAAAGGGTTTGCTGGAAAACTGCATCAACATATTTCATGTACTCCCATTCAAACACAACTAGTAAGTCATTTATTCCCAATTCATTTACCTTCATTTTCATTTTCCATTTAACTTCAATTATAGGCTACCGTATGTGCCCTATATTTGATTTACAACCAAGTATTTTTATCTTTTCAATTTTTTGATGCAAGTAGACTCCTCGAACTTCTTCTCTGTGTGGAGCCATCAAGGAGCATAGAAGTAGGTATACTGTGTAACTAAGTCATTGCAGGGCCATTGCAATGGCATTGTAAAATCCATATCACACATGTTTGCTGGTTAATGTTATGATGTGAGACGAAAAATCTCGAGTAGGCTATAACAATAGGAAATGTTCAAGCACCTACCATTGCAACCAATTACATACATCTAGATGGGCCCCATGGTAAGGGCCATCACTACCCAATTCGAGTCCTAGATCAAGCTGATGTTTGTGTTTAATCCATGTTATCCATCTATTTTTAAAGATCATCTTATGACATGAGATAAAAAATGAGGCATGTACCAATTTGAAATGGACTACATTACAAGAAATAGTGTTGAATGAGCGTCAACCATTTAAAACATTATGGGGGCCATAAAAGTTTTGGATTAAGATGATTTTTGTTTTTCCCTTTCATCTAGGCCTGTATGACCTAATAAATAGATTGGATGCCAAATAAACAGTACAGTGGGCCTTATGAGGATTTTAATGATGGATATCTAATCACTATTGTTTTCATGTGGTGTGGTCCACCTGATATTTATATACCTCTCATTTTTGGGCCCCACCATGATGTATGTTTTATATCCACACCTTCCATCCAATATTTGGAGAGATCATTTTAGGGCAATATCCATAGCTCCAGTGGACCCCAGCACAGAAAACAGTGGGGATAATGACACCCACCATTAAAAACTTCTAAAGGCCACGAAAGTTTTAGATCAAGCTGATATTTGTGTTTTACCTTATTTCATGTCTTTTTTAACTTTTGAACAAGTTGAATTTCAAATAAAAATTATGGTGGGCCTTAGGATAATTTCAATGGTGGGAATCACTCTCTCCAGTGTTTTCTGTGGTGAGGTCGACTACATGTTTTTATCTGCCTCATTCTTTGGGTCACACCCTAAAATAATATCTCAAAATGGATGGATGGTGTGGATACAACACATACATCATAGTGGCCCCCACAGCAATTGGTGACGTCACTTCAGTAGGTAACTCGCTACTCGACCTGTATCTAATCCGCGTCCAGCGTCCAGCAGAGAACCTCTGCTCTCTCTCTCTCCCTCCCTAATCCTCTCCCCCCTCTCTCTCTCTCGTCAGTAACTAATCCGCGTTCCCCTCTCCTCTCTCTCTCTCGCCCTAATCCTCTCTCTCTCTCTCTCTCTCTCTCTCTCTCTCTCTCTTTCTCTCAACCAATCAGTAGCTATCCGCATCCCCCTGTCCTCTCTCTCTCTCTCTCTCTCTCTCTCTCTCTCGCTCTCTCTCTGTCTCCCTAACCTTTCTTGTGTTTCTTTGATCTACGAATGCCCCGTCCACGCATGCCCTCGCTCCCTCTCTCTAAAGCACGGTTGAAAGGGATTTGTCGAACGTGAGGTATCTCTCTCTCTCTCTCTTAATGCCGATTTAGGAATTTAGGGATTAAGTAATTTATGGATTTTTGATTTGATGTGGACCCTCATCTTGGGATTTGGGGATTTTAGGGCTTATAGATTTGAATGTGGACCCCGAATTGGGGTTTTTCTGATTTTACAAATTAAGGATTTGAGGATTTTGGGGATATGAGGATGCAACCAGAATTAGGGATTTCTAATTTTACAAATTAGGGATTGCCAAAGGCCAGAAAATGACTAGAATAAAAAAAATAAAGATTTGGTTTTTTGCTTTTCAACTAAAAATTTCTTTGGTTGTGTTGACTATTGATTTTCCAATGTTGTTTTACTTATCTTCACCTTACAAAAGACACGATTCTTCTATTTTAGTTGCCTAATTCATGTCCTTTAGTAATATTAACTTTCTTGCTTATTATTTGTAGTTTAGTTAGTTTTAAGTTGCAAAGAATCATATGATTGCATGAGTTTCTTATACTAGTACTTACAAGAAAAAATCTTTTAGCTTTTGTTATTCTTCTTGATTCTAAGGTGCTTTCTTCTCGTCTAATTTGCTAGTGGTGTTTTCCTGTAGTTTTAATATGAAATTCTCATCTCTGTGCCTTTTGATCCATAAGCAGTCAAGTTAACCTGTTATCCTGACTTTTAATGTTCCTTGGAGCAACATTTTGTGTTATTATTGTAGGTGGACTTTCTCCTTCCAACTTAGTTCCCTAAGCAACAACCGACTTTGATGCTCCAAATTTCTCAGGCAATGACAATGTTTGAATTTTTAATTTGTCTTACATCACATGCACATGGATGTATGTCCGTCGACTTAAGTTGAGTTACAACAACTAAGGGCAAATTACAAATTTTCCAGAAAGTTGAAAGCTGCATACAAGTCATGCAGGTGCTTCTCCCATCTTGGTGATTGATCTTACAATAATCTTTCTAATCAGGACATGCTCTTCTATTTGTCAAATTCTCCCATCCAGAGATGCTTTTGTGAAGGAGATTGAGGGGTTACCTTCAACTCGATCTGTTAGTGATATTCCTCCAGAATTGCATTGCCCACTGTGTAAAGAAGTAATGAAAGATGCTGCCATGACTGGCAAGTGCTGTTTCAGGAGTTTCTACAACAAATGTAAGTTTTTTTTTATCTTTGGAACTGTCCCTTTTATGGTTCTTTTTAGAAGTAATAATTTTAATTTTGTATTATATTTGGTGATTTTTTTAAAAAAAATTTTAACTGAATTTGGCAACTTCATTACCCCTTGCTGTACTAGTTACCTACTTTCAATTGCAATAGAGCACGTTGTTAATTATGCATTACTTCATTTGTTTGCACCAAATATCATGAAATTTCATTATTATCAGTCTAAGTTGCTGCAATATTTCATTAAGTTTGGGACAACCAAACACATCCTAAACCATTTCTATAATTCTTCTTTTAAAAATAAAAGCAAAGAGTTCTTCAAAAAATAAAAAGGAGAAGAAGCAAAGACACTAGTCAATGCAAAAGAACCAATTTAATTTTATTATCTTGTTACATAATAAAAGCATGTTGCTTTTGTCTGTGCTGGGATCTAGCCACTTCCAAATTACAAACTTCACGCTGACAATGCTCGCGCCTTATGAGCTTTGAAGCCCACAATGCATCCACGCATACCATCACCGCATGACTTCTAAGATTTGTACTAGGTTGGCCATTCTTGTGTGGCAACCTGACTGAAGATCAAGGTGAACATCTCTGTATGAAAACTGCCAAAATGTTCACGTGCAGTCCCAACGGATTAGTGAACTGGCATTATATTTGGTCGATCATATATGTAGTGGGCCCACCTGATTCAAGGCTTGGATGCCCAGCAGATAGTAATGAAATTGTTGACTTTACAAAACTCAGTTTTTAGTGGAGGATCCTTGTAGAGATGTGAAACTCTGGCATAAAATAGCATCGTGATACACAATGTTGGGGTCTATTGTGCTTCACTTTTCATGGAACTTGTTTTTTGTATTTTCATTCAATGTTTGTTGATTCATTTAAAGATCTAGGCCTTAAGTTATAATATTTTTTTAGATGTGCTGTAAATTCTCAGTTATCTGTGCATTTTTAATTTGGTATCAGGGACCACATAATCTCAAATTCAATGTGTGCATGTGGGGCCACATATATCCTGACAGATAGCCTGATACCTGATAAGACGCTCAGGGAGACCATCAACCATGTCTTACAACCAGTAGTACTCTAGAAAATGCTGGAAGCTTATCAAATGTTCAAGGTTTTCATTTCATCGAAGCATGTCCCTGGAAGGTGGGAACTGCTGTTTATGTTTAGGTAAGATAAGATGCAAGATTTTCATTTTCAACTATTAGTCATAGAGTGACAGTACTTGTTTCAATTTTGTTGGATGGATGATGAATGTATTTATGAATGTAAATGAAAATAATTAACTTATTTTATATATATATATATATATATATATATATATATATATATATATATATATATATATATATATATATATATATATATATATATATATATATATATATATATATATATATATATATATGTTAACAATGGAGGATACCTTGTTTAGGGGGATAAGAAATTTTTGTAGCTTATGGTATGGTGCCCTAATATTGGTTGTATGTTGCTAGTATGTAGTAGATAATAATAGGTTCAATAGTAGATAAAACTAGAGAATACCTAAACCCGATCCAAACCCGAAACCGAACCTGATTCCCTAAACTTAGACCTAAACCTATAGCCTAAACCTAAACCTATGACCTAAACCTAAACCTAAAACCTAAACCTAAACCTATAACTTAAACATAAATCTAAACCTGAATCTGTGACCTATAACCTAAACCTAAACCTAAACCTAACTTAAACCTAAACCTAAACCTATAACCTAAACCTAAACCTATAACCTAAACCTATAACCATAACCTAAACCTAAACCTTAACCTAAACTTAAACCCGTTCCCGAACTCGAACCCGATTTCCTAAACCTAAATCATAACCTATTCTTAATTCCCTAAAACTATAACCTATAACCTATAAACTAAACTTAAACTTATAACCTTAACTTAAACCTAAAACCTAAATGTATTCTCAAATCCCTAAACCTATAACCTAAACCTATACTTATAACCTAAACCTATACTTATAACCTAAACCCGAACCCAAACCTGAACCCGAACCCGAATTCCTAAACCTAAACCTTAACCTATTCTCAATTTCCTAAAGCTATAACCTATAACCTAAACCTAAACCTAACCTAAACTCATAACATAAACCTATAACCTTAACCTAAACCTAAACCAAAACCTATAACCTAAACCTAAACCTTAACCAAAATCTATAACCTATAACCTATAACCTATAACCTAAACTTACAACTTATAACCTAAACCTAAACCTATAACCTAAACCTATAAACTAAAACCTATAACCTAAATGTATTCTCAAATCCCTAAACCTAAACCTACACCTAATCCTAATCTCAACTCCTTAGCCTAAACTTAAACTTGAAAACCCAAACCTAAACCCTATCCCGAACCTGAACACGATTTCCTAAACCTAAACCTTAAACCTTAACCTTAACCAAAACCTATAACCTAAACCTAAACCTAAACCTTAACCAAAACCTATAACCTAAACCTTAACCTATAACCTATAACCAAAAGTTATAACTTATAACCTAACCTAAACCTAAACCTAAAACCTAAAACCTAAACCCAAACCTATAACTTAAACCTAAAACCTAAAACCTAAACCTATACCTAAAACCTAAATATATTCTCAAATCCCTAAACCTAAACCTACACCTAATCTTAATCTTAACTTCCTAACCTAAACCTAAACCTAAACTTGAAAACCCAAATCTAAACCCCATCCCGAACCCGAAGCCGATTTCCTAAACCTAAACCTTAACCTATTCTCAATTCCCTAAAGCTACAACCTATAACCTAGACTTAAACCTAAACCTAAACCTATAACCTTAGCCTAAACTTAAAACATAAACCTAAACCTAAAACCTAAATGTATTCTCAAATCCCTAAACCTAAACCTTAACCTATTCTTAATTCCCTAAACCTTAACCTATAACCTAACTTAAACCTAAACCTATATCCTACACTTATAATCTAAAACCTAAATGTATTCTTAAATCCCTAAACCTAAACCTACACCTAATCCTAATCTCAACTCCTTAGCCTAAACCTAAACTTGAAAATCCAAACTTAAACCCGATCTTGAACTCGAACCTGATTTTCTAAACTTAAACCTTAACCTATTCTCAATTCCCTAAAGCTATAACCTATAACCTATAACCTAAACCTAAACCTATAAACTAAACATTGACCTATAACCTATAACCTAAACCTAAACTTATAATCTATAACCTAACCTTAACCTAAACCTAAATCCTAAACCTAAACCTATAACCTAAACTTATAAACTAAAACCTAAAACTAAACCTAAACCTAAACCCTATATGCATTCTCAAATCCCTAAACCTAAACCTACACCTAATCCTAATCTCAACTCCCTAACCTAAACTTAAACCTAAACTTGAAAACCCAGACCTAAACCCAATCACGAACCCGAACCTGATTTTCGAACCTAAACCTTAACCTATTCTCAATTCCCTAAAGCTATAACTTATAACATCTAGCCTATAACCTAAACCTAAACCTAAACCTTAATCAAAACCTATAACCTATACCTTAACTTATAACTGTTGAGGGTCAAATATTGCATATTAAACCCTATTTATTGCCTGACTTTATGAGCATGATACTGTTTAATGGCCCGATTTAATCGTGTTTGTGATGCAGAGTGTATTCACGAGCTTGGATCGAAATAAGGTCCTAAAAGCTGACATTTAACTCTCAAAATTCACCAGATCAAGGGACGGACTTCGTGGGACCAAGATCAATGAATTTACATGCTATAGATCCACGAAAATTGAGAAATTGAAGCTCAAGTGGCCTGAAAGTCAGCCAGAATACAAGATCACAGGGTTTCCACCATCTGTTCGGCTCAAAAATTCATATATGGCCTGAGGACCATAAATTAACCGTACACGTCGAATTTCATCCATTAGATCCCTGTGGAAGTGGTCCAACGGATAGATCATCCCATTAATTCATTAAGTGGTGCCCACCTACAATCTGGATATGCTCAAAAGTTGGTCTTAACCCATTTTAGAGGGAGACAAAGCAAATGGATGGATCTAATTTTTGAAAAATATCACAATGGGCCCATATGTACAGCGTGTGTACATAGTATACACATGTGCCAGCGCCACACCGAATCCATTTAAAGCGGTCAGCAGCGCTGACCCGCGCCATCTCCCACACGGAGATAGTGGACGGACAGTGTCTGTCCGTTTTTGCATTGTGGGCCCCACTGCTTATCCGGTGCGATGATCCGAACCGATAATTTGTCTCAGGAGATGGCCAAAACCAACGCCAAGATTTCTTTTTTTCTCCATGCAAGCTTCTACACGTGGATCATGATTAAACACAAGATAGATGGTGGAATGAAAAGTCTTGTGGGCCACACTGAAATCAACCTGGTCTTGATCTTCCTGAACGGTTTTTCGCCCTGAAGCTAATGGACGACATAGATTTCTTGAAAGAAAAATGAAGTGGGCCCCACCGACAGACAACACAAGAAGCGTTGGCTCTGTTTCGCAGTCCGTGAAATTCGGACGCTGTAAGCCCCTGTGTGCTTCTGATCACCATCGGATTGATGATCCAGACCATCCACATGCTTCAACAGATGGCCATAGCCCTAGCCAAGGTGTTAGAATCAACATATATGTTGATTTCGCGTCACAAAATCAAATAAAACGAAAGCTGTTTGGCTACGAAGAACAGAGATCGCGCGTTTGGTTTCTGTTGCGGAATTGGAGTCAGTTCTCCACTGACTCTCTACGCATGCCACAGACCTTGCTGCCTATGCTATAAGAAGAGAGAGACGTGGAGAGAAGAGGTCATCTTGGTCAGCTGAGAACGTCAGTAACAGAGAGAGAGAGAGAGACAGGGAGTAGTTTTGTTTGTTTTATTTATAGTTTTTTTATTTTTCTATTTTATCATGGTTCTCCTGAGATCTGAGCCAATCATGTTAGGCTAGACCTCTTAGCTAGGGCTAAGAGATGAAGCTTGTAGCGTGATGGAGACTCTTTGCTTGCCTTTTGTTTATACTGAACTGATGTTGATTTTAGTTAATTAAGGGAATATTTTTAGTTTTTAATGGTCTGTTGTGACTAAAATTACAATGGGTCTGCGATAGCTTTGAGCATATTCCTATTCCTTTTATGTTTATGACGTCAGGAAGCCCTGTTGTTCACCATCATCTCCTGGGCATGGTCGGATGACGGTACCCTTCTTAACCTTCATACATGTGATTGGTTAGTAATTAGTTCAATTATGTTGTTTACTTTGTCTCATAGGCCTGGTTGGTGATGGAATCCATTCTAATTCATATATCTTTCATCTCTTGAAAACTATATCAAGTAAGTTCAATTTAATATCCATGATTCTTAAAGCAGGCATAAGATCTCCCTGATCTCTACAAGTGGATCCTCTGAATCCCTAGTTTCTTAGCTCTGATTTCTCCAAAGTTTTAGATTAATATTTCATAATTATTCCCTAAATTCCATTCAATTTAGTTTACATCTTAGTCTAGTTCTAGTTCTATTTAATTTTAGATTACGTACAGGTTCCGTTCCCTTGGGATTCGACCTCGGTCTTAACGAGTTTATTACTACATCACAACCCTGCACTTGGGGAGTGAAAAAGTTTTTGGCGCCGTTGCCGGGGACTGACGACTACGTATTTCTGAAATTAACTAGTTTTAGGATTAGTTTAAGATTAGAATTTTTCTAACTATAGGTTTAGGTTTTTCTAATTTATAGAAACTAACATGTTTTTCTAGTTTTATAGGATTCTGACATATACCTTCTAAATTGGTAATATCCTTCTAATTTTCTAATTTTTCTAACCCTCTATTTTTAGATTAGGTTTTGTTCCAGGAATTTTCCTAAGTTGTTTCATCTTTCCTTTCTTTTGTTTTATTTTTAGAGACTTTCTTCTCTTACTTTTAGAATTTAGGTTAGTGATTTCCCTTTTTAGAAACTCTTTCTATTTTTAGAAACTCTTTCCATTTTTAGAAACTAACTTGTTTTGGTTTGTTTTGCAAGTTTTTAACTTAGGGACTCCGATCTGGTAACTTCTTTCCAAATCCTTTCTTTCTTTCTAGATTTTTATTTTTAGGTCTAAGTTTATAATCTGAATTGAGGTTATGGCTGTAAATAAACCTCAAGCACTACCTCCACCTGGGATTGAGGAAGTCCATAATGAGAATGAGGTGCATTAAGCACTTCCGCCTAGTACTTTCTAAGATTATTTACAACTGGCGGGGGTGAGCACGCCCTCATGTATGATTTTTCTAGAAAATACGAGACACATGAATATCAAGCCGGGGGTGATCCAACTCCTTCCTAAATTTCATGGGCTTGAATCTGAAGAATCGTATCTACACTTGAAAGAGTTTGATGAGATTATAACCACTTTATATTTTCCAAACGTGTCTGAGGACACAGTCAGGCTGAAACTCTTTCCCTTTTCTTTGAAAGAAAAAGCTAAGACATGGTTTCATTCACTACGTCCTAGATCTATTAGCACATGTAATGATATGCAAAGGGAGTTTATAAAGAAATTTTTTCCATATCATAAAACAAACACCCTTAGAAAATCAATCATGAACTTCACCCAAAAGGAGGATGAAACATTCTTTTAATGTTGGGAGCGGTTCAAGGATCTTGTTAGCTCTTGCCCACAACACGGTTTTGAAACGTGGCGCATTGCATACTTTTTTTATGATAGGCTAACATCTTCCATATGCCAATTGGTCGAGACAATGTGCAATGGAGAATTTATGAATAAAAATGTCGATGATGTGTGGGATTACTTGGATAAACTTGCTGAAAACGCACAATCATGGGACACATATCCAAAATTGAGTACCACTTCTAGGCCCACTCAATCAAAGGAAAGGGGCGGAGTATACCTGCTAAAAGAGGATGATGATATCAATGTTAAAGTGGCTAATCTCATAAAGAAATTCGAGGCCATGGAATCGAGGAAGGATAAGGGTAAGAAAGTTGTTTGCAGTATTTGTGGTTGTAGCAGTCACACAACTGAAAATTGTCCAACTATATCTGCCTTTCAAGAGGTTCTGACTGAGCAATCCAATGCCGTAAATAATTACTAAAGACCTTTCAATGGACCCACCTCTAATACGCACAATCCTAGTTAGGGAAATCATCCAAACTTTAGTTGGAGGAATGGACAAACTGCTACCCCTCAAGGTTTCTTCAATCAAATTCCAAATCAAGGTAAACCTCAAGAGGATCCAGTTCTAAAACACATTCAAGACCAAGAGTTATTCAACCAAGATATTAGATCAGTAATAAAATCACTTACATCATCAATTCAAAGGGTAGAGTCACACATAATGATTGGGGGAAAGGGGATGCTTCCTGCTCAACCTCTCCCTAATCCCAAATCGTAATATGAGATAAGTGATACAAGCTCTTCGGATCAGATAGAGCAGGCTAAATCTATCACCACTCTTAGGAGTGGGAAGACCATTGACAAAACTATTCCGATTAGGGTTGAAAAGCCTAAGGACCCGGAAGAGGATAACAATGATAGACCTAACATTGCTCCATAAGAATTAGAACCAGAATTTTAAAAGAAGCCAGTTGCTTCATTTCTCCAATGGTTAGTTGCACCAAAACCTCTCTCTAACTCTCAGGATATTCTAGAAGTGTTGAAATAAGTGAAAGTCAGCATTCCTCTACTTGATGCCGTAAAACAAATACCTTCATATGTCAAATTTTTGAAAGACCTATGCATGACCAAAAGACGGAAAAGTATTCAAAAGAAGATCTTCTTGAGTGAGAAAGTGAGTGCCATCCTGAAGCAAGACGTGTCGCAGAAATTTAAAGATCTCGATAGCCCAACTATATCATGTGTAATCGGGGATTATCGAATTGATCACACACTTCTTGACTTAGGAGCGAGCATCAATCTGATTCCCTACTCGGTATACAAATAGTTACGTTTGACTGAATTAAAACCCACCCTAACCACACTACAACTTGTTGATCGCTCTGTGCGTGTAGTAAGAGGGATAATCGAGGATGTGTTGGTCCAGGTCGATAGATTTTACTACCCTGTAGACTTTATCATCCTGGACACCGAACCCCTTAATAACATGAGCACTCAGATTCCCGTCATTCTTGGTCGCCCATTCCTTGCCACTTCAAATGCAATTATCAATTATAGGAATGGTGTTATGACTATGTCTTTCGAGAATATGACATTAGAGTTAAACATCTTTTTCAATAACGGCAGAAACTCAGAGGATGATGACGATTTCCACGACATTAACATGATTGATTCTTTCGTGGAAGATAGAACGCCTCTGATCTTATCCTCTGACCCTCTAGAGACATGCCTGGCACACTCCCATGACTTGGATGATGACATGATTAGGGAGAGGTGTGCCTTGCTTAATACTGTACAGATACTTGAAGTTAACCAGTGGAGGCCATAATTTGAAGAATTGCTCCAAACTGATGTCGTGCCTCTATCGTCTAACCTCAAGCCACCGAAGCTTGACCTAAAACCTTTACCCTTTGATTTTGAATATGCCCATTTAGGTCAAGAAGAGACATACCCAGTGGTGATTTCATCTCACCTTGAGAATAAACAAGAGAGTATGTTCTTTTCTACTCTCGAAGAAGATAACAGAGTTATTAGACATATCTTCACAGATCTCGATAGGATGAATGAATTCCTTTCAACTGAATGTTACAATTCTTTGGATGATTGCTAGGCACACTTTGTAGATTCAAATGATCTCATTATACAAAGAATAGTGGATGCCTCGCAAGACAATACCTCGATAATTGTCACGGATCGAGAGAGCTCTTATTCTGAAGTACCTCCTCCCTCAGATCCTGAATATTTACCATTAAAGGAGGAGGAGTTATGTAAGGCCTGTATCCTAGCCCGTACTATTCCGTATGCCTTTGCGGTCCTCCCGGTCGAATTTCAACAACCCGTGATCTATTATCAGCGTTTGCGCGTAATTTTGAATCGTGTTCCGTATATTAGAATCGGATCGACCCGATACTTGTACCTTTATGACCCCATTGTCGCCGCGATTCTGATGCCGTGTCTCATGTACTAATCCAATACCCGAGCCAGGAGATGTGGGCCCGCATTCGGTTCGAGTAAAACGTCACACGTTGCAATCTTGAGAGAATCCATCACATCAATCCCATAAATTCCATCAATCAAAGTACACATCAACTCCATCACTCAGCCATCCCCAAGTACAACCACCCCTCCCCTTAAAGTGAACTCTTTCTTACACAAGCACAAATCACACCCATCACACCCATATCTCTCTCTTACGTCTCTATCTCATCCCTCTCATTCTCCAAGAAAGCATCCCACATCCAAGCAAGCTTCCATGGGAGAGCTTGTGTGGCCCACCTTCCTACCATCAAATCCAATCCTTGGATCATCATCTCAACTGTTGAAAATGTCGTCTTGGAGCTCTAGAGTGCATAGGCGGAAGAAGGAATAGGCGATCAAAAGTGGGTGCATCTTTAAGTTAGATTTCTCCATTTTTTATAATGTGGGTGCTCTCTCTCTCTCTCTCTCTCTCTCTCTCTCTCTCTCTTTCCTTTGATTATTTGGTGGCCCACATGATGAGTGTATGTAGTGTCCTAAACGTCTGTCAAGTGGAACCATGGACGACCAAATTACGTGGGCCCTACCCTTTGATGTTGGGAAAACACAAATATCAGATTGACCTAAGCCAAGTGGGTCATGTCCAGGCGTGGGACCCACGAACCGTGATCCCCAGGCGTGGGACCTTTGATAAACAAGTTCACGTCCACCGTCCCTGACGCTGGACGTTGTGGGGATATGAACCGTCAGTGGGTGTACTGACTAGCAACAAAAAAATATATATATACATATTAAAGCTTTGTTTCTTATGGAAAGGGCTGCTCATGCAGGTCCCACCTTGATGTATGTATTTAATTCACGCCATCCATTCCATTCCCCACGTCATTTTAGGCGTTGAACCAAAAAATGAAGTCAACCTGACTCTCAGGCGGCCCATAGCATAGAAAACAATGATTTTCACTGTTTAAATTCATTTGAATTTTTTCTAAATGCCCAATATTGGGCTTGATGGATTCGTTATGGACTGTAGAGTCCATTGGGTGAGACGGATTCTGTCAATGCGGGCCCCACACTCAAAAAATCGTGACAAAACATGTTTTAAAAAAAATAATAAAAAAATCTGCCTTGTAAGATCCCATGATCGGAATCTGGCATGTGAATGCTAGGATCTAAGAATAGGGTACTACGGAGGCTGTTGTCACCGGATTCGATGATTGAGATTCTTGTGAATCCGATTTTCGGGTTTGGGACGTGACAAGCTAAAAATTGAACTAAAGAGTGAAACTTTGGCGTGTGTTGAGACTACACCACCTACGAAAATTTTTTTAAATTTTATCTACTTGTAGTCTCTGATTCATCATGGTGTACTAACTTTGAAATTTTTTCTGCCACAGGTGAATCGTAAATACTTTGGACACTCTAGACGATTAAAAGAAAACTTTATACTGAGGTTCCTTAATTTCTATGGACATTCACACTCCAGGACATCCAAGCCTACTGCAAAACGGGCTTTTGGATGATCTTGTTGAAAAACCTTCTGAGAAATTTACCAAGATACTAGCCAACAGAAGAACCTAGATGCATGATTGAGTATATTTTTTATGTTTTCACAATCGAGGATTAGAATTTACTACTTTCATAGGACTAGGGTAGTTTGCTTTATGCTATTCTAGGTTAGTCGATTTTATGCTGTTAGGTTAGTTTGCTTGATACGTTGTTTTAGGATAGTTTGCTTTCATGTCTTCACTCTCGTGCTTACCGGCTTTCATACTGATATCTCTTGGAAAGTCTCTCTCTCGATTCGTTATCTAGGTACTATCTTCCCATCACTTTTCCTTTACTTTCATTATCCCATGTGCATTGCATGTGTACATCTTTCACATTGAGGACAATGTAGATTTTAGGTTGGGGGTGGGAGATTAGGTTACCTAATTAGTGTTTTCTTGGTCTTGAGCAAAAATTATGAAAATTTTTAAAATTTTCTATGATTTCTTGTGAATTCGAGGTGATTTTGACAGATATCCTTAATTTAGATTTTCAAGATACGTGATGTTGGTAATGTATGACTCTTGAATTCAGTTATATAGTAGATTTCACAGTTAAGTTTGAATTGTTAATTCATGATTAGAAGTTTTAAACATTGATTGAGTCATGATTTCACATATTACATCTCGCTTTCACATTAAGATTTTAGTTTGATATCGAAGGGTTAACTTGGTAGTCATTAAGCATGAAAGGAACCATCTTGGAAATTTTGCTTATTATGATCAATAAAAAAGAATTGAAAAAAAAAAAGAAAATACCCAGGTTTGGGCGAATGCTCTTCACCATAGGTTTGCTCCTACAGGTAAAGGTTTGATTCACCAAGGTTGACCTTCAAATATTATTAGGCGACTGGTCTTTACCATAGGTTTGCTCCCTATAAGTAAGGACTTGATTTCCCACTGTGGCGTCACTTTTAATGAAAAAAAATTAAAAATTAAAAGCTGAAAAATTGAAAAGAATGATTTGTGAGATAAATTTTGGTTATCATGAATTCTCTTGTTGGTTACCAATGACATCCCGAAATAGAGAAATGAATTTTAATGATGATAAGCCGAGATTTCACTATACATTCATGAAACTCATTGTTTAGAATTATTCTAATTAATAAATTAATACTTTGAACTTGATTATGAAGTCTACCGAGCGCTTGAGTCCAGGAGAAAGTAATATCCAACATTCATGAATCCTAGAATTTTTTTATTTGGATTGTTTTCCAAAAATCACTCGAGTTCATAGAAATCAACCTATAATTCTCAACTTATTTTTTGCATACCTTACTTGGGACTAGCAAGATGCTGGTTGGGGATTGTGTTGAGGGTCAAATATTGCATATCAGACCCTATTTTTTGCCTAAATTTACGAGCATGATACTGTTTAATGGCCCGATTTAATCGCGTTTGTGATGCAGAGTGTATTCACGAGCTTGGATCAAAATAAGGTGCTAAAAGCTGAGATTTAACTCTTAAAATTCACCAGAGCAAGGGACGGACTCCATGGGACCAAGATCGATGAATTTACACGCTAAAAATCCATGAAAATTGAGAAATTGAAGCTTAAGTGGCCTGAAAGCAGAATGCAAGATCACAGGATTTCCACCATCCGTTCGGCTCAAAAATTCATATATGGCCTGAGGACCATAAATTAACCGTACACGTCGAATTTCATCCATTAGATCCCTGTGGAAGTGGTCCAACGGATAGATCAGCCCATTAATTAATTAAGTGGGGCCCACCTACAATCTGGATACGCTCAAAAGTTGGTCTTAACCCATTTCAGAGGGAGATAAAGCAAATGGATGGATCCAATTTTTGAAAAATATCACAATGGGCCCATATGTACAGCGTGTGTACATAGTATACACACGTACCAGCGCCGCACCGAATCCACTTAAAGTGGTCAGCAGTGCTGACCTGCGCCATCTCCCACATGGAGACAGCGGATGGACAGCGTCTGTCCGTTTTTACATTGTGGGCCCCACTACTTATCTGGTACAATGATCCGAAACCGTTAATTTGTCTCAGGAGACGGCCAAAACCAACGCCAAGCTTTCTTTTTTTTCCCCATACAAGCTTCTACACGTGGATCATGATTAAACACAAGATAGATGGTGGAATGAAAAGTCTTGTGGGCCACACTGAAATCAACCTGGTCTTGGCCTTCCCGAATTATTTTTTGCCTTGAAGCTAATGGACGACATAGATTTCTCGAAAGAAAAATGAAGTGGACCCCACCAACAGTCAGCGCAAGAAGCGCTGGCTCTGTTTCATAGTTTGTGAAATCCGGATGCTGTGGGCCCCTATGTGCTTCTGATCACCATCGGATTGATGATCTAGACCATCCACATACTTCAACAGATGGCCATAGCCCTAGCCAAGGTGTTAGAATCAACATATATGTTGATTTTGCGTCGCAAAATCAAATAAAACGAAAGCTGTTTGGCTGTGAAGAATAGAGATTGCGCGTTTAGTTTCTGCTGCGGAATTGGAGTCGGTTCTCCACTGACTCTCTACGCACGCCACTGACCTTGCTGCCTATGCTATAAGAAGAGAGAGACGTGGAGAGAAGAGGTCATCTTGGTTGGTTGGGAACGTCAGTAACAGAGAGAGAGACAGAGAGTAGTTTTGTTTATTTTATTTATAGTTTTTTTATTTTTCTATTTTATCATGGTTCTCCTGAGATCTGAGCCAATCATGTTAGGCTAGACCTCTTAGCTAGGGCTAAGAGGTGAAGCTTGCAGCGTGATGGGGACTCTTTGCTTGCCTTTTGTTTATACTAAACTGATGTTGATTTTAGCTAATTAAGGAAATGTTTTTAGTTTTTAATGGTCTGTTGTGACTGAAATTACAATGGGTTTGTGATAGCTTTGAGCATGTTCCTATTCCTTTTATGTCTATGACGTCAGGAAGCCCTGTTGTTCACCATCGTCTCCTGGGCATGGTCGGATGACGATACCCTTTGTAACCTTCATACATGTGATTGGTTGGTAATTAGTTCAATTCTGTTGTTTACTTTATCTCATAGACTTGGTTGGTGATGGAATCTATTCTAATTCATATATCTTTCATCTCTTGAAAACTATATCAAGTAAGTTCAGTTTAATGTCCATGATTCTTAAAGCAGGCATAAGATCTCCCTGATCTCTACAAGTGAATCCTCTGAATCCCTAGTTTCTTACCTCTGATTTCTCCAAAGTTTTAGATTAATATTTCACAATTATTTCCTAAATTTCATTCGATTTAGTTTATATCTTAGTCTAGTTCTAGTTCTATTTAATTTTAGATTACGTACAGGTTCCAGTCCCTTGGGATTCGACCTCGATCTTATCGAGTTTATTACTACATCACAACCCTGCACTTGGGGAGTGAACTATAACCTATAACTTATAACCGAAACTTATAACCTATAACCTAACCTAAACATAGACCTATAACCTAAACCTATAACCTGAAACCTAAACCTATACCTAAAACTTAAATGTATTTTCAAATCCCCAAATGTAAACCCACACCTAATCCTAATGTCAGCTCCCTAACCTAAACCTAAACTAAAACTTGAAAACCCAAACCTAAACCTGATCCCGAACTTGAACCCGATTTCCTAAACCTAAACCTTAACCTATTCTCAATTCCCTAAAGCTATAACCTATAACCTATAACCTAAACCTAAACCTAACTTAAACCTATAACCTAAACCTATAACCTAAACCTAAACCTAAACCAAAGCCTATAACCTTAACCTAAACCAAAACCTATAACTTAAACCTTAACCTATAACTTAAACTTATAAACTTAACCTAAATCTAAAACCAAAACCAAAACATAAAACCTAAACCTATAAACTAAAACCTAAACCTAAACCTAAACCTAAAACCTAAATGTATTCTCAGATCCCTAAACCTAAACCTACACCTAATCCTAATCTCAACTCCCTAACTTAAACCTAAACCTAAACTTGTAAACCCAAACCAAAACCCGATCCCGAACCCGAACCCGATTTTCAAAACCTAAACCTTAACCTATTCTCAATTCCCTAAAGCTATAAGCTATAAGCTATAACCTATAACCTAAACCTAAACCTTAACCAAAACCTATAACCTAAACCTAAACCTTAACCTATAACCTATAACCTATAACCTATAACCTATAACCTATAACCATAACTTATAACCTATAACCTAACCTTAACCTAAACCTAAACCTAAAACCTAAACCTAAACCTATAACCTAAACTTATAAACTAAAATCGAAACCTAAACCTAAACTTAATCTCAACTCTTTAACCTAAACTTGAAAACCCAAATCTAAACCCTATCCCGAACCCGATTTCCTAAACCTAAACCTTAACCTATTCTCAATTCCCTAAAGCTATAACCTATAACCTAAACTTAAACCGAAACCTAAACCTATAACCTTAACCTAAACCTAAAACCTAAACCTAAACCTAAACCTAAAACCTAAATGTATTCTCAAATCCCTAAACCTAAACCTACACCTAATCCTAATCTCAACTCCCTAACCTAAACCTAAATCTAAACTTGAAAATCCAAACCTAAACTCGATCCCGAACCCGATTTCCTAAACCTAAACCTTAACCTATTCTCAATTCCCTAAAGCTATAGGCTATAAGCTATAACCTATATATAACCTAAAACTAAACCTTAACCAAAACCTATGTAACACCCTAAAAATCGGGGGTCGGGTAGAAACCCAACTCTCGAGTTCCAGAACGTCACTCATGCAACATAGATAATGATAAATGTATGTTGTCTGTAGAATGATATTAAACAAGATTGAGACTAAGCCAAAACAACATATCATACTCCAGAGACAGTTAAATTAGCAAGCGGAAGAGTGATAAATACATAAAATATATAATTGATTGTAAGTCTCCAGAGTGTGAACATGTTACCAGGTTAATTAAATACATGTATACTCCAAAAATGAAAAGAAAAGAATATACATGAGTACTCCAAAAATATAAAATGACAAGTGTCAAGGCATCTACTCAACCTCCCTGTAATCCCGTCGATCAGAACACGCATAAAGGAGGGATCATCCTCATCATCATCAAGTCCAGCTCCGCTTCTCAAGCAACGCCATCATCTGCAACTAAAATAGGGACTGGTGGGTGTCCGGAACACCATCCCGTAACGTGGGAGTGAGTGATCAACTCAGTGGGATAAGAGAGCAAAGATTAGCATGTTATCAAATCAATCACGCGTTAATAGTAAAGCAAGCAATCAAACATTCCTAAATACTGTTGTTAATGTATGCATGAAATGACATGATGGATGCCCTCACCGACATACTCCCTCATGCGGCACCATCTGCGTCTGCGGCATTCTTTCTTCCCACAGTGCTTCACATCTTCCAGGCACATGCAATGCGATATGGATAATGATTACCGAGTTGTTATTAGTCTTTTTCATACAGCAGGATTAGGAAACTAGGATACCTTGCTTATATCAATCCCAACACAGATCCTGTCTAGGGTCATCATTCCTAGTAATCTCATACGATGTTATATTTATAGGTCACTGCAAGGATTGCCAGGGCTGTTGCTCGCATTCGTTGCACAGCTCCCCCATCACCTTATCAATACAAGCCTATTTATATCCTTAATACTGCATCAGGACTCGTCGTCCCCATGCGGTGTCAGGATAAACTCAAGGTCACTACAAAGGGCTGCCAGGGCTGTTGCTCGCACTCGTTTCTCCACTCCCCCATCACCTTATCAATGTAGGCCGACAGTAAAAATATAGTGTCCCATACCACCATAATCTGCTCAGAGTAGGGTGCTCACTGGTCACTACGGGAAGGTTTGTGGCCCCAACGTAGGCCGACAGCTCGACCACGGTGTCCCATACCACCATGCCCGGCTCATGAGTCTTTATGGATCAAGGTACCATAGTTAACAGGGTTTCCAATGGTAAGTTCAGTACCCTAGGTTCAAGCAGTTATGACTCATACATGATAAACATACAAAGGCCAGTCGGGTTACTTGACGGGCTCAACTAGTACGAGCGCATCACAAGTCGAACGACATGAAGTGCATGAAACACTTCGTGTGTCCTAACCACTGTCGCCAACTCAAAACACGACTCGCGTTCATCGATGCGTCCTTCGTGGTAAATATAAGCCAACCATGAATTTACTCCGTTACCGACTGCCTGGACTAAGTATAGCCCCAAACATTTGTAAGTTAACATCAGTAATCATATGAGAGTAATGGAAATGAAATACAACAATATAAGCATATTGAAACATGTTATAACATACAACTTAAGCAAATCATCCAACACATGCATTTCATATATATAATGAAATCAATACTTATAGCCAACATGATGGAAATCATTTACATCTGCATATTACTTGAGAATTCAATCTCAACACTCATTCACAACTCCATTTACTCAATACATACTAGTACAAACATTTATACAAACACTTAGTCTACACACTTTAGTCTACATAGCGTATGTTGACCCAAAGTGCGTATTAAGGCGAATCTATTCGCCAAACCGATCATGCACGCATTCCTAATATCCTAACACGACAAAAATCTATGGCAAACATTTCAACAAAATATGGATGTAAACAGTATTTCCTACAAATGACTAAAATGCCGTAAATCTCATATTTTTCATACGTTTGTAAAATAAAAAACGGACAGCATGTTGTACATGTCAAACGGCGTTGCTGTCGATAATCTACTATTAAATGACATTGAAAACTTTGAAATCAACCAATCAAAGCGTCTAAAATTCGCACCTTTCGCCTTAGACGTGTATCGGTTCGAATAGAACGCATGTGCTTCGTCAACGGCGTACAGGCGACCTAATGCACAAGATACATAAGCTACTTTGCTATTGGATCAAAGGAATCCCAAAACAGCAAGTGGTTAGGGTTTTTCTTACCTAGAAGTGCGTTGGAATCAACGAGAAAGTGATTTGAATGCGTTGCTTTGGCACGTGCAAAAGCTGGTGCAAGTGGCGAAAAATCTCTCCCACAACTCTCTCACAATCTCTCACTTTTTCTCTCTCTCTTTCTAGGGTTTAATCCAAATTCGGATGGGAGAGATATGAGGGGGTTTCAAGCCCTTATATAGGCTAAAACTTCACTGAAACAGACTTGGGACAAATGTATACTTGAGTTATAACCAAATCGGGGCTGTTCCGATCCAAAAGAGCATTTCAGGAGGTCTCCCGGCCGAACGCGGTCGGACTTAAGCTCATGTATACTGGATCTAGTACACATCAAGTTTTCAGACCGGTAGAGTTCCCAGATCGCACGTGGCGGTCCAGTTTCTGTTCAGCGGTCATCGTGCCTTAATCAGGTCTACAAGTCTCGTAATATGAAAGAGAAATTTTTCCTGATCCTAGGGTGTAATTTGGCTAAATTCTGATGGTCAGAACGCTTAATAATAACGCGCCAAGTCACATGCTAGATTTGGATTAAAATTTCCAAATCTAACCCATGTCTCACTCTCTTCACTCCAGGATTAATGAAATAGCCTCTGAACGTCAGTTGGGCTTGATTTTTGAAATGATTGTCAAGTCCAGCTAAGCAGTCGAAATGGTCTAAGATTGTAGGTATCGGACTTTCGACGCGCGGTCTAAATCCAATATGAAGTTTCAGAAGGTTCCTGAGAGCAAAAGGGGTTAGGGTTTGATCATAGGTTTCAGGGTATTATAGCGTCATTGATTCTACAAGTTTTGGGTCTTGCAGAACGTATTTAAAGTGTTCAGGGACAATTTCACAGCTACCCAACCTAAACCTAAACATAACCTATAACCCATAACCTATAACCTAAACTTATAACCTATTACCCAACCTAAACCTAAACATATAACCTAAACCTATAAGTGTAGGTTATAAGTTTAGGTTTAGGTTAAGGTTGTTTTTCTTTTCATTTGTCTAGATCACCTCTCATATATTCACTCTTTTCATTTATTTTTTTTCATAGGATTGTTTGTGTTTGGATGGATGCAGTTTATGTTTAGATGAATGTAGTTTATGTCTAGATGGATTTACGTAACTTGGGTTTAGATAGATGCGAATATGAATATGATGAAATATATTATATAACAGGTGTATATCAGGCAGAATATGATGAATTATATTATAATAGGTGTATATCAGGAAATTTGAAATGAAATATTATTTAAAAAAGAGACTTTTACCTACGAAATATTTCGTAAGTAAAAGTCTCATTAACATTTTTTAGGTACGAAAATTTTTGTGGCTAAAAGTAAACTTATCGATTTTTTCTCAAAAAAGTAAGGTCGAATTTTTTTAAAAACCTTTAGCGATGAAAGGTTTCGTAGCTAAAAGTCTCATCCACATTTTTTAGCTACGAAAATTTTTGTAGCTAAAAGCAAACCATTTGATTTTTTCAAAAACTGTTTACAGCCTTTAGCGACGAAATTTTCGTAGCTAAAAGTCTCTTCCACGTTTTTTAGCTAAGAAAATTTTCGTAGCTAAAAGCAAACCTTTCGATATATTTCAAAAATTGTTTACAGCCTTTAGCGACGAAGCTTTTTGTCGCTAAAAGTCCCATGCACGTTTTTTAGCTACGAAAAGTTTCGTAGGTAAAAGTAAACCTTTCGAATTTTTTCAAAAATTATTTATAGCCTTTAGCGACGAAACTTTTCATCGCTATAAGTCTCATTCATGCTTTTTAGTTACAAAATTTTCATCGCTATAAGTCTCATCCATACAAGTAAACCTTTAGATTTTTATTAAAAATTGTTTACAGCTTTTAGCAACGAAACTTTTCGTCGTAAAAAGTCTCATCCACGTTTTTTAGCTACGAAATTGTTTTTAGCTAAAAGTTTAAAAATTGTTTACACCCTGTAGCGACGGAAATGTTCGTCACTAAGCGTCAGATCCACGTTTTTTAGCTACGAAAAGTTTCGTAGCTAAAAGTAAATTTTCGACTTTTTTCAAATATTGTTTACAGCCTTTAGCGACGAAAATGTTCATCGCTAAAAGTCATGTTCATTGCTAAATGTCCCACGTGAAAATTTTCGTAGCTAAAAGTAAACCTTCCGATTTTTTTCAAAAATTGTTTACAGCCTTTAGCGACGAAACATTTAGTCGGTAAAAGTCTCATCCACATTTGTTTGCTACAAAAATTAGCGTAGCTAAAAGTAAACCAGCCTTTCGCGACGAACAGTTTCATTGCTAAAAGTCCTTTTAAGCTTTCCTTTCCTTGCTAAAAGTCTCATCCACGTTTTTTAACTTTCGTAGTTAAAAGTAGCGATGAAGACTTCCTTTTAGTCCCAAAAAAAGTTTTGTTGCTAAAAATCCTCTTTCTTGTAGTGCGAATCACCCCTCTTTCATATAGTGTAGTTTACTTTAGCTTTGGATTTACTTCATTTTTGAATCATGCCTTGAACTTATTTGGATACATCATGGTAGGCCTCAGAGAGTCAGATCAGTAGGGATGACCGAGCCTCCTGGCAATCCACGTGCCTAGACAGGTGGCGTCCAATGATCTGGTGAATGCAGTCTACGTCTAGGTGGCATTCGGCCGTGCATTAAAATGATTATGGAGCCACGGCCCTATGTTTTAGATCTGAAAAACAGTGAACACCCATCCTGTGCAAAAATGTAAGGCAACTATCATATAATGTCTCCTCTTCCTTACCATCATCATCATGGTCACCTAATCAGATGGTTATGAATGTCCACTTGAAATGGCATCATATGCAAGATGAACGGCTTGGAAGTTGTAAATTAATTTTCACGGTGAGGTGATAATTTGCCTTCTATATGATCTAATAAGCCCATGCTGAATGTACGCACTCGTGTACACTTCTAGTTACAGGCACGTAGCGTCCATAAATAGGCATTGGCCTACACCAAGAGAATTTGAGTCTTAATAATAATAATAATACTAATACTAATACTAATAATAATAATAATAATAGAAGATAAAGACCATTAAAGAAAGGATCAAGCTTTCAACATTTGTATACTTAGTGCAGGCACATCAGATCCAAACCTTTCATCTACCTACCCCTACATTGGAATTTGGATTGCATGTACTAAGAAAAGCAAATCACGTTGATTTGAATACAAATGGACAGTCACCATATGATCCGATTTTGTTAGCTCTATATGCTCATGCTCATGCTCATATGCATACTCCATTCATTAGACATTGTAACACTTTCAGTCTACATCATGAACACATTCGTAGGCCATGATATGATGCGAATCAGCTAGAGCATTTTCTAGCTTTCATTGTGTTGGTTTATTTTCACGTGGATGATATTTGCACCATGGAAAGACCAGGATATTGGATCCAGAGCTTTAGAAAGGCTTCATAAGCCTACACATTTTGACACAGGGAAGGGTATAAGGAGAGAGATCAATATCTTCCTAAGTAGATAAAACCTTGGATATAGTTTTAGATTCCTATCTTTTTCAGCAATTGATTGTAATCATATTAACATTGTTCCAAAAAGGTTGATTTAGGACATTTTAATTTTTATAAAACTTACTATTTCGGATAAGTTTTATTTTAGTTGAATTAAGACTTTTATTAAGGTTAGAAATTTGCTATTTTGGATAATTTTAAATTAGGGTTTTATTTTTTCTTTATTAATAACATAGTTGAAAAATTATATACATTAGATATTATTGAATAATAAAAATTTTAAATTTTTTTTTTTATCTTGTAAATTCAAAAATAACCTTGTGAATGATTTAAAAATAAAAAAATATGATAAAAACTTGATTTTGAATTGGAAGCGTATGTTTTCTTATGAAACATAAAGACATAACCCACTTTGTGGGTCGATTAACTCTGGATGCCTCGCTGCATAAAGATCAGTAGATCATGCGTCCTATAATGATACTTGAATGAAAAGTTATGGCCAGTTTATGATTTACACTTTGAATGACAATTTCTCACTCTCCAAATTGTTTTTTTGGAAACTGGACCTGTTAATTCATGCTTGAAAAAAATTTCAAACCGAGTTCGAGCTTGCCCAAGCTTAACTCGACTCAGATCGAACCCCAACTCGAATCGAACTCGAATTGAATCAGTTCGGTGACTTGGTTACTTCGATATTGACATTGCTCACCATGGTGTTTGATGAAATGACTCAACGAAGTGTCGACTAGTGGCAAGGAAGGTATGTATATGAAACAAATACCCATTTTTCTTGATTTTGATGTTGCCGATCTTGGATCCTCCCACGTGCTAGGAAGTCACATGTGACTACGCGTGGAGTTGTGTGTGAGCTGAGTATTAGACCATCTCCACTTTTTTGTTTTTTTTCATACACACACCCACGCACTCACACCACAATGGGAGCTTGAACTCATGACCTCATGTTGAAACTTATGTGAGTCTACCACTAAGCCATAGGGTCGCTGGCGACCATCTTTTGAAAAAGAAAATTCCAACTCATAGCACAAGAGAATCTCTAGATATAAAGAAAACATGTAAAACTAAAGATAATACACAACTCAAAAATTACCAGAAATCTGACAAATTTGTCTTTTCTTTATTATGTAAATCAACACTGTATAACTACAAATTATAAAACAATTATCTCAATGAAAACAATTTAGATATTATCTTCAATATTACTATTTCTCAAGGAGAACTTTTTAAATGGGATAAAACATAGAAAATGAGATGAATGATATTAAGAAATAAAGACTCAAGACACCACATAACAATCACAAACACACATGATACTTGTTGTCGTGAAAAACACTTTCACCCAACTCTCTTTACCCAACACAACATAGTTTAAAAACATGAAAACTCGACTCAACTCAAAACTCAATCAAGTCAACTTGAAAACTCATAATTGAGTTTTTTCAAGCGCTTATCGTCGGTTTTTACCCAATTGTGACCTGATCAAAATTTCCTCAAGTCTTGGTGAAATCTAGTCGACTCGAGTTGGCACAGATGAGTCAATTGTTTTCAATTTTTTTAAACCATGCAAGACACATGCACATTTACTATCAATAAACCAATTTGATCTCAAGTACACATCAATTGATTGACTTGCATCTCCTCCTTATCTCCCCAGAAGACCCAGTGAGAGGATCAATGTCGCCCATCTTGACCATAGCCGCGGCAAAATCAGAGTAGAAAGCAGCCTGGTTGTTGCTATACTTGGTCACGAAATTGTTAGTGGAGCTTCCACTGAAGAGAACCTGGTCTGTCTTGAGGAGACCCTTTCTCTTAATGAGGTTCTTGTAGTAGTTGTTGTCGAAGGAGTTCGGTGTTACGAGATCGATTGGAGCCAAATTGGTGTCACCACCATTGGATGGACACCCACGTTGGCGAGTACTTGCGAAGCCAGCATCAATGTCGGTCTCATTGTAGATCCTATTTCGGAATGTTACACATTGGGCTTGGCCAATTGTATGCGCGCCTGCCATATTGATCACAACAGGGTCATTTTAGCTAATGTAGACATGCATATATGAGAAATGTAATAGTTAAAGTAGAAAATCAATTAGAGAGCTACAACTGGTACTTAAAAGCACTTTTATAAAATAAAAACTACTTTTACTTTTTAAAGATACCTTTATATGTCGCGCCATTTGATAAACTGAAAAAAAAAAAAAAAACTCTTTGAAAACTTGTGCTGAATTATTAGTTTGAAATAATTATAGGAATATTTTAATTAAATGCGAAAAGAAATTTTAATTCACCACCACCTTCAGCATTACGTGAAGAGAGGGGAACTGAAAAATGATCCACATTTTCAGTGAAAATTAATAATTTGTATTCATTAAACGATTTGAATTATATAAATACTAAAAATAAGTGATAAGTGTTGAAAATAAGTTTCATCAAATGGTACCTAGGTATGCCTTAGCATTCTACCTTATTATAATTTTATTAGCTCTACCATATCATTTTTCATATCAGTCAACTGAATTAATGCAAGTTATAATATGACTAGTTGGTACATTAGTCTCTTCTTCAATACCATCCATTTTCCAAGCCTAGGATGGTGTGGTCACCATCCACTAGAAGTGATTCTTGAGAGCCGTAGGCAGGCAAGGTGGGCCTACTGTGTAGATGGTCAAGGTTGATTGCCAGATTTTTTGTTATAAACTAATGGAACCAGCCATTTTTTTAAGGGACATGATCACATGGATAGGATGCTCAGTATGATGTGATTCTTGCACAGTGGCTCATGGAGTGTACTGTGTACTGAATGGACGGTCCAGATTAGTTAATCTTATAAATACATGTCTACACATGCAAACATTTGAGGAGGCCTTCTTACCTGAGAGTGCAACCATCTCTTTCGCGTTGAGACCCTTCCTTTTGAATAAGGAAATGAGAACGCTAAGGTCGTTTGAAGCCCTAGGAAGGTTACTTTCTGCTTAGCTTTTGCTCGCTGTCCTCGAGTCCCTCCTTCCCAGCTTCACTTTCCATGATGGTCCACCTACCTGTTTATTTATTTAACAACAACCCTTCTTCAATATGAAAATTTGCAAATTTTAGACTTTAAGTGGACCATAAAAGAACCGGGCCCAAATCAATCTCAATGAAATCATGGGCCCACGTTGTGCACCAATGTAGGCCCATGATGAGTTCTCTTATATAAACGGTTTGGATCATGGAAACATCATGTATCCAATGAATGTTTTTAAACTACACATGTATAGTGAACAACACCATCCACAGTGTCTTTAAACCGTCCATTTCTTTTATAATGATATATAGCTCACTTGATGATTAGTGGGCCAACATGCTGAGCCATTTATAATCGGCATCCCCCCATCGCAGACACGCTAGATGTCAATACAAGGCCCAATTCCCCAAGCCATGGCCCTACAGGGCCCATTGCCATCTCTACTTGAGCCATGAATACTTAGCTCATTTGGCTAATGAAAGATATATGGGCCTTGTTTTGGACCTGGCCAAGACTCAATGTCCCTAATGGCTGGGCCTTGATTACATCATTTTAATTCAGGCCTTTCTTAGGCCCATTGAGTTCTAGCCGATCCACACGCTATACAAATCATTTTTTCTCTTTTCAATAAGTAAACAAGATCCATATGCATGCACTCACAGCAACGGACGCATCGCGTGCCGCGACTGCAAGTATGTCGGCGCAAGACACAACCCCTGGGCAAACATTCTCCACCCTAGACTTCACCTCCTCGACCACTTCAAAACCTCTCGCTGACCCTAAATTCTGAAATGCACCCCTCTCGCCTGTGAACGAAGAAGTGTCTTCGAGCAAGAGGGAACCGTCACACCCTTGGACGAAGCAATCATGGAAATGGAGCCGAATGAGAGATCCGGCCATCCGACGCTCACATGAGATGGCCGTCCTCACAGCAGACCGGATCGTCAAGAGTGCATTAGGGCACGCCTTGTCATAGAACGTGGATGATAGTTTTGCATGACATGACCCATTGGACACCAATGACAACATGGTAACAAGAAAACATGCAAGGTAGACACAAAAAACCCTAGTGGGCCTGACTACTAGAAAGCCCATTTCTCTCTTCTTCTCTTCTTTATGTTACTCTACTATTGTAAACGTAAAGAAGTTTTAATGAGAGATGGATGTTACAGCCTTTTATAGACAATGGGATTCTTATATTTTGGGCTCATGAATATGAATTAGTCTGATTTCAGCGCGCATACCAGTTTACTTGGTGTTAGTCAAAAAAGATGTATTTGTCTCTAGGCTGCTGGTCTTCGGTACAATGTACTAGGATATGGTGATGGTTTGCCACCATTTTAGATGGTGGTGACCCATCAACTGTCCTTATGGTATACACGTATCACTTCCGTGTCTTGCAAATAAGGTGGGCTTCTGTTGATGTGGTTCAGCTCAAAAATCACACTGATTGAACGATCTAGACTATTGAATTGGAGATTAGAATAAAGTGATGAGAGGTCCTCATTCTAATGGTTGAGATTGTTGGATTGGTGTGCTTCATTTATACTTTTGCCTTTAAATTTAGATGGTCCGGATTTATGTACGTGTATGGATCAGTCACAGCCATTTTGATTATGGTGGTGAACTATCACAGTAATCTGTTCTCTTGTAAGTTATATATGATAGACGATGTAATGGACGAAGTGGGAAATCTTATACTACTCTAGTAGACCATGATGGATAATACGCGTGAACTTAGGAATTGCCCACGTGGCATACAACTAAGTAAAATCAAACTGTTCAAATTTTGGTCCTGGTTTAGATGTAATTTAAACCAAAACATTATGCTTATCTGATCATATGATTGTCCCGTCATACATTTATTGTATGGTTAAAAATGAAAAAAAATAATCCAACGGTCCTCTTTCAACAATCAAGTGTTCACGAATCAGAGGTTAATATTATTAAACTAATATGATATTGGGATCATGACTTATCATAAATTGTTCACGATTTGATTGGTTAGAGTTTATACATGCCACGCTTACAATATTTGAGTGCCTGCGTATCAAGCTACGTAGTCCAGGTACTCCACTGGACTATGAAAAAACTCCAGGTGAAAAAAGGACGATCCAAGAAAAACAAGGCGTACGTCTCCTTATTCCTTAGATAAAGTCAGCATATGACCTAACATTGTTTACGTAGACATTTTCAAATGGTATGCACGTTACAGAAGGATGATGGTGGGTGGATCGCGATTATAGTTTTTGAATAATTTTTAATGAATCTGGATCATCTATCTGGTGGCCCATTTTGAAGATTGACTATACTTGAAAAAGATACTAATTTCATTAAAAAATCAGGTGGATGAACGGACTTTATTCATGTGAATGCGAAGCATTAACTATCTTTATTTTCAGCGTCTATTTAACAGAAATATATTGTATTATCAGTGTTGCTTGATCTTTGAGATTTTATGGATGTACACGATCGAATACTAGAAACACTAGATGGATGGTCTGGATTCCCTATTTGTTCGTCCATGTGTTGATGCCACGTAGCTACGAACACTGACGCGATTAACCAACTCAGTGATGAAGGAAATATCGAAATAGACAAGACTTCGTAAGGGTATATTAGTCTTTCTGGAAGCGGAGAAGTTGCTCGAGGCACGTGAAAATATGATGATACAGTAGAACCGGGCGTACCAGAGTGTAGTAAATCAATCTCTTCAAAGTACATATGGAAGGGTTATATGTTAATCAGTACCATCTAGTATTATTCATCATTTTTGCCTATTTAAAAAAAATAATGCTATTAAAAAAAAATATTTTCACCACCTTTCCTTACTTCCTAAGAATAAATGTATATCACTAGTCACTTTTGATTTTTCTGCCACTGCTTTGAAGGCCAATGGTTAGATGGACAGGATCGTCTTCCTTAAATTTACTTTCAAGCATTTTCCATCAGGACAACTTGATGGACGGACGAAAATAACGTGTACTGGCGTGAAAATAAGGCCAGCGCACTGAACATTGGAATCACATATGTACATCGAATGTCATCATTTTCCTCCGCCATCATCTGTTTTTAATCATTGTGTGATCCACCTGACGAGTGGACCAGCTTGTTTTAGTCAGGGGACTTTTACTTGAGCCCACCAAATGAACAGCCCTGACCTTGCGTACGCGTGCCATTTTCGCATGGGTAAACCACATGTAGAAAAGAGAGAGGACGTGCATGAATTTGTAAAGAACAAATCAAAATCACTCATTTTCACCAGGTCACCTCAAAATCATTGAAAATAGGGAAACGATCCTGAGCGCGTGCATCTCGATTTATCAGGTGGCCGACATCATATGACTTTTGTCCTTACGTGTTCATTAAATGAATAGTCACGTACTTATGGGTTTACTTTAGGTTGCAGACAAATCTGGAGACTCTATCAACCGCTAAACAGTTAGATTGTCTTTTAACCTAATATCGTCCCATGCTGCTTTAGCATTTAAAACAAAAGACTCATCGGACATCTCTTTTGCACCTCTCATTTTTTAATATTGGTCAATTGATGAAAAGTTAGACGGCTAGGATTGTCTAATAAGTTTACTTTTTGAAATATAAGCCATCTAAGGGCCAGTGCCAAATGGATAGAACCGATTGATAGATAGATTATCCAAGTAATAATCAGTTCTCTTCACGTGGATTATCATTTACATAGATTATCGAAATTGCTGACGAAATTCTGATTGGAGGATAACCGAGAAACTGCACCAAGAAGATTATATTAACAGTCTTATTTTTCTTCATATATGGACCACACACTCTTTACTTTTAGCTATATGTCTATTTTATAGGCTACTGTTTAGATGGTTAGGATTACTTGATCGGCATGATTTTAGAGATATGGTCTATCAACAATTTTGGATGATCTGAATAGCTGTACATCAATACCACCATTTTGAAAATGGTTCCAAACTAATATAGGAGTCCAGCCTCGCCCTGAACTGGAGTGATGCGTGGGTGGCAGCAGACGGCAGGTGAGCATGTAATGCAAGGGCACACAGTGAAAAATAAAGATTTCCTACATGATGAATATTAGTTTTATTGTAGAATTATGTCTTTTGGCACGCGCAGGGCACTTTTTCATCGCTACTCTGACTAGAGATCTCATAATTAGGGCACAAGGCACTTTTTCATTGCTTTTAGGGATATGATAAGTAGGGCCCACCATGATTCACATTTACTTATTTACGCTGTCCATCCCTTATGCTAGATCATTTTACAGCCTAAGTCAAAAAGTGAGGAAAATCCAAATATTAAGTGGACCACATTATAGGAAAGAGTGGAGACTGAACACCTACCTTTGAAAACTTTTTGAGGGGTACTGAAGCTTTGGATTAAGCTGGTATCTTAGTTTTCTCCTTCATTCAGGTCCGTGTGATCTTATGAACATGGTTTTTTTTTTTTTTTTTTTTCTTTAAAAAAAAAAAAAAACCAGAATTTTATTAACCTAAAAGAGGGGACTATACAATAGAGGGATGCACATTTGAGCAGCCCAAAGGCACAAAACTGCCTCGGGCTGCCTATCATATACCTCTACATCAAAAGAAAAAAAAAAGGACCGACGAGGGGGAAATGTTTTCTCTATTAGCCAGGTCCAAATGATCCAAAGACAGGAACTCTGCTAATGGGCTTAGGGAAGTTCAGACCAGACCTAAAAGGTTCTCCCAATTTGAGTCCGGCTGCCCAGTCTAGCCAAGGCATCCACAACACCCTTGACTTCCCTTGAAGCATACACAGTGCTGACTCCAATACCCCTCCTTAGAGAGTTTATATAAGACCACCAGTACCACAAGCGCCAATTTGAGTGCCTCTCTCTATTTAGCATATCCACTATGTCCTTAGAGTCACTCTCCACCCAAATTTTGGGAAACCATGCTTGGCGTAGAGGGAAAGGCCTTCAAATAGTACTCAAGCCTTAACACGAACGTGCAATAGTGGAGAAGATTTAGTCCAGAATCACCTCATGGCAAGTCTAGAATTTTACTATGATCCCAAGAGTGAGGCAAGTGTGAAGCTAAAGTTGACCACACAGAGAAAACAAAGGGAATTGAACGATTATATACCATTGAAAACTTATCGTGGGCCATGAAAATTTTGGACCATACTGATATTTATGTTTATCCTTCATCCATGTATATGTGACGTTATGAACAGGTTGGATGATAGCCCCACAACCCTATGAGCCCTAGGAAGGTTTTGGTTTTGAATGGTGCAAGTCATTATCCCCTTGCTTCCTCCGGTGTGGTCCAATTAAGCTTACAATGTGCCTTAGTTTTTGGTCAATCCCCTAAAATTAGATGGTAAAAAATTTGGATGGCGTGGATCAAACATATATATGATCATGGGACACATATTTTACCACCATGTATTTCCGTTCGATTTCATACATGTATGTAGGATTTTCGAGACACATTTAAGAGAGGTATTTTTTCCTTTTCAAACATGATGTAAAAGTAATCATAACTTGTTTACATTCATTTACATGTAATTCTTAAAACTAAACAGGCCTGAAAACCTTACCTATAGGCACTCAAGAAAGTAAAAACAAAGTTAACGTTGCTTCCTCTGCACACTCCACCTTTGCCAAATGGCCTCGAGTTGCCTTGCAAAGAGCCATCCATATTAATTTTGATCTAGCCATTTTTTGGCCTCTCCCAATTCTGTAGAGACAAGCATCTGCTACGAAAGAGTCTCAAGAGTATCCAAGGCCAATTGTTGAGAGAGGAGGCTATCCTTAAAGGAAGGAAGAGCTGGGCTAACGACACATAACCACCTTTTGACTTGGATGATATTCATCTCCACGTTCACCTAAATATCTTTGAATCAGTGGCCATTTCTTTATTTTAAAATTTCTCAAAAGATAAACCTTTGGAGTAAACTGTGCAATGACATAAAATGATTTGTGTTTGAGACAACTCACCATCATTTGTCTCTGTGTGCTTCCTGATGAAAGATGAGTATCAGGTATGTATATTGCTGAATTCTCTCCCAGTTTCATATGAGTCATTCAATGACTTATGCACTAGTAGAACAACCGTTAATGTTGAGACCGTTATCTCAACCCTTCAATCAAATGCGATGAAAAAGAAAAATGGTAACGTAAGTGCTTCTACAGATGCACTAGTTATAAGCGGGATAAATTTTGAGCGAGACAATGGATCTTCACGATCGTGTTCCAAATCCAAGGGTAAGGGCGAATGCAAGTTGATGTGCTGGAATTGTGGCACGTCGAGGCACATGAATAAAGATTGTTAGAATCCTAAGTCCAGAAAGGAGAATTTAGATAGTTCTTCTAGAGAGGCCAATACTACAGAATCTAATGTATGTATGACTGATTGTGATATGTTGTCAGTGTCCATGGTCGAACATTTATATCATGAACGTACACTACAAGAAAAGACACTTTTACCTACGAAAATTTTCGTAGGAAAAAGTCTTTTTTTCATAGGTAAAGACTTTTGCCGACGAAAATTTTCGTAGACAATTTCGTTGCTAAAAGACCGAAGGGAAAAACTTTTACCAATGAAAAAAAAATTTCATTGGCAAAGAGAAGACTTTTACCGACGAATTCATTTTGTAGGTAAAAGCTTTTACCAACGTTGGTTTCATAGGCAAGAATATTGACAAATCTTTTTTACCTATGATTGTTTTCGTAGCTAAAAATATTTGCAAAACTTTTACCTACGAATTTGTTCGCAGGTAAAAATTATGACAAAACTTTTACCTACGCATTGTTTCGTAGGTAAAAATTATTACAAAACTTTTGCCTACCGTTTTCGCGCTATTTACAAAATATATACCCACGAATATTTTTGTAGCTAAAAATATTTACAAAGCTTTTACCTACGAATTTTGTCGTGGGTAAAAATATTTACAAAACTTTTACCTACGAATATTCCCATGGATATAAATAAGTAAAAAACTTATACCTACGAATATTTTCGTAGCTAAAAATATTTTCCTATACCTGTACCTACAAATATTGTCGTAGGTAAAAACGTGGAGGAGACTTTTTACCTACGAAATATTTCGTAGGTAAAACTCTCTCTTTTTTTTCCCTCTTCCTACCACCCCAAAATTCCTGATATACACCTTTCATAATATATTTAATCATATTTTTCCTGATATACACCTGTTATATAATATATTTCATTATATTCACATTCACATCCATCTAAACCCAAACTAAAACATAAACTAAAAGAAAAGGAAAAGCTGAGAGAAATTAAAAAAGTGACAATGCATTGGTAGGTTAAGAGATCATAAGAAGAATACGTACAAGGAGATTCATAGCATGAACAGCTTGATGGAATAGAAGAGAATGTCATCTGTTAATCATTTTGTTAAAAACAAGAAAGATTACATTGAAGCTATAAAAAATATCCTTGGTTTTTTTTTTTTTTTTTGGAAGGATAACTAAATCCTCAGGTAGAAGTTTACATAATTATTGTTAATTAAAATGAGATCAAATCATTTTTAAGTGTCTACCAAATAAGGCCTAAGAATGTCCAGGATTTTATGATTCTCGAGTAGAAGTTTATCTCGTTGTGGTCTCTTCTTGCCCCATTTACAGTAGTATAAGCTTGAACCCAAGATGGTCACCCCTATAAATGTTATCACGCTAGCAAGGATTGCAGTTTTCATTGCTTTCCTATTGTCCCCTGTTTTAACAGTGAATTCTTTGCATTTCAATAGCAATTCTACAACCAGCCAGCTCTGCATATCAACATACACTTCCAAGTTTTCATAGGAAACCCTTTATCAAACATAAAATCTAACCATTCCCTATGAAATACTATGCCAACTCTAACATCACCCGCAAAACATAAAATCTAATCATTCACTTCTTTGAATTTATTTTTGTTATAAATAGGTACCTGCACCGTAGAATTCCTTTCAATTCTTTCCCAGTATCCAAACAAATTTTCTGGATTCAACAGAATCACATTTCCCATGCCCAAATGTGACAAAATAGAATCTTTCTCCAAGGATTTGGCTTCCTACAAAATCAAGTCTTTAGGCCCGTTGAAGAAAAAAGATTTGCATTCATACAAAAATGCCACTGAATAGTATATACAATATCGAATTTCAAGATTTATATTTTCAGGAAGCAAGTGATATTAAGATGAAATCTTTACCTGAGAATGCATATAGCCCATTCCTTGAGTAAAAGAACCCTGATGAGCAATCTAGCAAATTCATTTACCATAGAAACATTCAGAAGACATTATGATAAGCTCATGCAAATAGCAGTCAAATCTATTATAACCATGTGATGTGAACATGATAATAAATAAATAATAATAAATCATAAGGGTTTATTCAATTCCACCTGGTTGTTAGGGCCAAGCTGCACTGCGACCACATCCTTTTTGCCAAATCCATCGCCAGCCTTGGCAGGTCCTATCACCCTCTCAAAAGTTCCACTTAAAGAATTTTATATATATATATATATATATATATATATATATATATCCTAACCTAAAACATATACCCAAAACAGTGGATAACCAAAAATGAAGAAGATGTAAATTTTGGTTACCTTCAGCTGCAATGGCAAATCCATTCCCAAAAATCAATACAAAAGAAAATAAAAGAGTGCCAGTTTAAACTCCTAAAACCTCAAAATGCATGTAACTTTTACCAATTCAAAAAATGAAGACCAATATTACTGCTCTTCTCCATTAAAAAATAATGGCGGACTTCTTCCCGTTGCACGCAGGACCATTAGCTATATATTACTTGCAATCGATCATCAATAGGACAATCAACAAAAAGGAAAAAAAAATAAAAATAGAGACTAAATGTAAAAGAGTCATTGATCAAAGGGTTGTGATATTGCTATATAAAGGAAAAACTTTAGTCATGGATGAAAGGAACACATTCATATATTAATGACATGGATAACATTAAAAATGTCACAAGGAATTACGAAAGTTTTGCAACAAATCAATATAAAGAGCATTACATCTATGACCCAGATTAGATTCCCACATATAAATGGAGCTTACCTGCTTAGCTCGTTTTCCAAATACAAAGAGCATTGCATCTATGACGTTGCTTTTACCACTTCCATTCGGACCCACTACCGCTGAAAAACTCTACAGATAACAGAAAATTCAAATGAGACAATAAACACCTGAGTCAAGATGGAGTGCACCAAGCAAAATTGTGTGAAATTCTTACTCAAGTAACCAGAAAGGGACCAGATCCAGTGCCATTGGAGGCATGGGAGGTACCATGCCCCATGTCATTGTTGCACATGTGACATGCATGCACTAGATCTATAAGCTAATGATAATTTGATTGGCTTATGCATCTGAACAGTGAACTATTTGGCTTATGATAATTTTCAAAGCCTAAACCATATTTATGTAAATCTGTCAGGTGGCACCCACTTTGGGTCTTGTCTTGTACACACATGGCTTGGAATGTGACTGCATCACTTATGGGCTAACCAATTGGTATGAGGCTCCACATGCAAGGAAGAACCTGATTTCCAAATAAAGTTTTGATTTCTTGAGCATTCTCACTATAAGATGGTTTATCATGATTTTTTCAACATGCTGACACAAATTCATGAAGAGATTGCAGTTTGAAGTTTGAGGCAATACCTCAAAATTACCAGATCATGGAGTTAACCATGAAGGTGAGGTTATGGTTAATGGTTTTGCTCAATCATACATGTGTACGTTTTCTAAGTATTATGTACATCATGAATCTCAACAGAAACCAATTTTCAATCATGTTACTAGAAAGAGCCTAACACACGCATTCCGATTCCTACACATGAGATCGTGTACCAATATCTTCCACTGTCAATTGGCTGTGGACTGCAATCATATGCACGTCCAAATTTCAAATCCCATCAACTTTTCAAAAATAAGGTGGAATTTTCATAGGACTTCTCATCCACAATCAACATGAGCTGCGAAGATGTCTGCTAAAAAATCATCTTTAGCAATGGAAACATGCAATCTCTTCTCTATATAAAATGATGGTTGAAATTTTGCAATACAAAGGACTGCTGTAAAATGAAATGATCAATTTTCAGACTGGTATGTAGGCAACATGGAGACATGAGAGAGCCAACACCAACATGGATCCCAACAAGTCCATTGTTTCAGAAATAAACAAGAAAAACATTGATTCTCAGGCAGAGTCTGATCATCGATAGGCATGCAGACATCCATTCTACACACAGCATATATTTCTTCGAACCATCAAATTTGTAGGCCCTATCGTAGATGGGTTACAGCCACAGAATCAGATTGGCCAGACAAAGTAACTCTGATCAAGGGACATTTTTTCTGTAAAATTTCGCCTGTTGTCCTCTTTCTACAATACCCTTCCCATTTGATGGATTTAGAGAGTTTGGACTGACTGCTGTAGAATTTTGCCTGTTATCTTCTTTCTACAATACCCTTCCCATTTGATGGATATAGAGAGTTTGGACTCACACCTAATATTGCTAATTACAAATGATGATGTTTTGCGATATAATAATGTTATTAGAAGTGACATGAACTCAAAAAGACAAATTCCACTGCATTAAAATAAGCCAACATGCCTAAATACATTGATGGTCTTCGTCTTCTGCAGTATAGGATTTTTATATTGGTTCACATTCTGAGTTTAGAAAACCAAGTTAATAGAAATATTTTTAACCAAAGATATATTCTTACTCACTGAAGCAGAGGCTGTTGGTTCAAGATGGTTGATTGCGAGAGTCGCTCAAAGTTGTATTTCTCGTCTGCAGCATGCTGCATCAAATTCCAGATCTTAGTATGTGTTCATTTCACTATCTTAAGAATCCCACAACATCTAATTAGAAATTGATTGGTGCTAGGTTTGCAGAAGCTCGGTTTGAAAGCATTAGTGGACCACTAAAACTTGGGGCTTTCCGTGCAACACAGCTTACCCTTCTCATTTGCTGGCTGATTTTCGCCCTCCCACCTAATAACAGTAACAAACAGAAAACCTGATGCATCTCATCTTTGGAGCATATAAAATTGCCTTGACACTTGAACATGACACCAATGAAATGAAAGTAATGATAAAATAACGACAGTTCACAAACAAGAAAAGTCAAGATCATGTGTGTAGAACCTTCTACTGTATTATAACTGAATCAGTAGTGCTTTTGTTTGGCTAGTTACATCAGTCACGACATAACAAACTTCAGAGTTTCCCAGATATGACATCCAGTTTCAATAGTGAGAAGGTAAGGTAGAAGACAAGATGATTCTAGTTTTGTAATTTGCTCAATTCACAATAAAGAACATAAAATCAATCTGTTATTTCTCACTTTTAGAAGGAAAAAGTCACATTTTTAATAAAAAGGAAGAGAATGAGCTGATCCATTGGATCTTTCAGAAAAAAAAAAGGAGCTGATCCATTGGATCTTTCAGGAAAAAAGAAGAGCTGATCCAATGGAAAATGAACTGCAGAAATTAATTTTCACAATGAGCAGTCTATACACTGGACGGTCTAGTTACATCAAATGTGCACAAGTTCATAGAGGAGGAGATTAGAAATAAATGGATAATGGAATAGTACAATGAGCAAAAATTCAAAAAAGTTCTTATTTGGATAGCTATCCCATTCAAACTGCAGTGCAAAGAATGATATATATATATATATATATATATATATATATATATATATATATATAAATTGTGCATAAGATACTGATACACTAACAATATTCTGTATTTTACAGCTGGCTTTTGATAAGGAAGCCTTAGCATGGAATGGAGACATTTTATTCCAAATATCAGTTCAATCACTCAATCATTTATATCATTATTATGGACTTTCCTACTGCATAAAGTATCAGATCCACGCTAATGCAAGACAATCAGAAAGGTTCAGCTACAAACAAAACATCAATGCCGACTAATAGATGCAATAAGAAGGAAAAAGGAATATAACCTTAAAAGATCCCTGGGAATAGTCATCTATTGCTCTACATAAATGCAAGACTTCCAAAATTCACCTTCAGTTACATATCAGATGATGAGAATTTTGTCCAAATTTCATCACTTATTACATACGGAAGTACCAGTGAAGAAGCATGAAAAAAAAAAAAACAAAGGAATCATACCAAAATCCAATTTGTTCATACATTTCTCCTCATAAGGCCAATCAAAGTAGCCCAAACCCCACTCTTGTTCCCAAAAAAGCTGGTTATGGGGTTTGTGTGCTAATGTCAGCCCTAGCAAAAATATTATATTAATAATCTGAAAGGAATAACAGGCTAAATTGGGAAAGGCCATCCTAAGTACACTAGTGTAGTTGAAAAAAAAAAAAAAAAAACATGGCTAATTTTGGGTAACCCAACATTGTTAATGGGCCTATATCTGGTGGAGTGTCCAGCCTCATTTTCAGGACGCCACACATATAAAGGCCTTGGATTGCCTGCCAGATCTCACGTGAAGTGCCACAATTGGACGGATTTTGAAATCTAAATTTACCATTCTTCTCAATTCTTGAGCTTGAATGCAAGCTGCTTTAAGCACACAAGCACTGGCATCCAATGTCCTAAAAGAGGCAAGCGTTTGTTCACCTGCAAGTTGTAAGATCCGTTGCAGGCTCTTTGCAAGAACACTTGCAATCTCAGGATTACAAGCAGATTGTTCAAGTGCATCCAACAGAGCTGAACATTCTGGCTGCCATAACAAGAAGGAAGAAATTAAAGGTTCATAAATTTCAGAATGAAATTATTAAAGCCAGGATAAATGAAAAATACACAAAGAACATGCTACAATGATTTTATCAAATCCCAAATCCTTTGCAAATATAGGAAAAAACAACATCAAGAGCCTACACGAGACCATTAAATGGCCCTTCCAACAGTGAACACGTAACAAAGGTTTCACACATACATCCTTCCAGATTATTTGCTGATTCCATTGGTGAAAACAATAGGGTGAAAACTAGGGGAAAGGCCCAAGTCCCCCAAGCACTTGCAACAATGGTTACAAAAGGGCTTTGTCATTTTGTACTCATATCCAGGAATTCTCTTATTTGATCATGTTGTTTAGGATTTTTAATTCTGCAACTCCAGTCATCATAACAAAGGTAAGGTTACCACCATCAGTCTCACACAGTAGGTCATAATGCAGCCATCACTATAAAACATGACATTTCTCTAAGCAAAGCTACTCACCCGGAGTCCATTGGTCATTCTCAGCATCAGCAAACAGGTCCCTTACATTCTTTTCAGTCTCTCCAACATATTTACTTAGGACTTGAGGCCCATTAAACAAAAGGCTAATGGTTTGTTGAAAAAGGCCCATAGGATATTTTTCATTTTTAACTGTCCAAAAATATTCCACGCCTTTTCTGGAACAATCAGAACTTTAGCCTTCCTCAGAACATCAATTGCTTGCGGCGTACAGGGCATATTTGAACCTGGCACCCAGACATGTATTATTGGCAGAAAAGACAATTAAAAAAAACACACACACCGTGAGGCATTGATGGGTTTTAATGGAAAAGTCATGTACGTTTATAGATATCTGTTTTCAATCTCATTTGGAGTTTTGATGAGTTTTAGAATTTTATGATATTTAATAAAATCTGGTTTAACCAAACACACCGTAAGGCATTGAAAGGGGCACTCAGAAAATGAGTTTTGATGTTTTGAAAGGCCACACAATGGATGGAGTTGACCAACCATGCTTCAAAATTGGATGTTGTGGTAGTATAGACAAGGAAATGTTCCTAATCTGGCCAACAAAGGCATTGGATGAAAGGGGGTAGTCAATCCCGAAACTCGATTTGTTTCAAGTGTGGGAAGGTTGGACACTCGAAAAAAGACTGCACCAACTAGACAAATATGGACTTTCACATACATCCCCATAAGTAAAAAGTGGGCCACCCATGAAAATCACCTGTGGCAAATCAAGTTGGTCCCCTCAATTGTTCACTCCCCAAGTGCAGGGTTGTGATGTAGTAATAACTCGGTAAGACCGAGGTCGAATCCCAAGGGACTGAAACTTGTACGTTATCTAAAATTAAATAGAACTAGAACTAGGCTAAGATGAATTCTAAATCAATTAGCAATGGTGAAATACTTGTAGAATAATTAATCTAAAACTTATGAAACAACTCAGAGATAGGAAACTAGGGATTCAGAGGATCCACTTGTAGAGATCAGGGAGAACTTATGCTTGCATCAAAAATCAGAGAAATTACTGAACTGCCGTTGATCTAGTTTTCAAAGAGATGAAAGGTGTATGAATTAGAATGGATTCCATCACCAAACCATGCCCAGGAGACTATGATAAACAATAGAATTAAACTAATTGCCAACCAATCAACATGTATGAAGGTTAAGAAGGGTACCGTCATCCAACCATGCCCAGGAGACTATGGTGAACAACAGGGCTTCCTGACGTCATAAACATAAAAAGGAACAGGAAACATTCAAAGCCATCGCAAACCCACTGTAATTTCAGTCACAACAGACCATTAAAGACTAAAAATATTCCTATTAATAAAACAAAAATTAACGCCAATTCAATTCAAACAAAAGGCATAAGCAAATCACTCCCATCACGCTACAAGTTTCACCCCTTAGCCCTAGCTAAGGAATTTAGCCTGACAACATGAATGGCTAGCTCCAAATCAACAAAGAGAAAAAGAAAGAAAAAAAAAAAGAAAAGAAATAAAAACAAACTTTCCCTGTCTTTCTCTCTTCACTTCTTCACGTTCAAAATCTGGAAGCCCCTTTCCTTGCTCCACGTCCAGCCAAGGTCTAAATTCCCCTTTTTCAGACGTCTCAAGCCCCCTTTTATAGCTGCCAGGAAGGTCGGTGGAGTTGCTGAAATCGGTGGAAATCGGACGCAGCAGCCGTGCGTAACAACTTTTCGCAACAAAATTCGAGGCTTCATAAGTCTCTTGTTTCTGTGATTCTGTCCAAAAGAATAACGTCCCTTGGGACTGTTTTCTACGGCCAACATGATGGACGGCTTGGATCAGCCATCTGATCAAAGATGGTGGCCCACAGAATCCCGGAACGTCCGGACTTCGCGGACGTGCGAAAACAGGGGCCTGCGTAAAAGCTTTTATGCTGTGACGTTGGTGGGGCCCACTTCTTTATTATTTTAAGAAATCCACTCCGTTCATTCAACACGTGGATAAATTTCAGCTGGAGAGGGCTGATTTTGGATTGCTACTGACGTGGCCCACCTGATTGATCGTTTTCCAACGGCTGCAAAGGGGTTTCTTCTGCTTGCTGTGATCGGCACATGTGCATGCATGGATGATAATGGACAACATGGTTCTGTCCAGAATGAAGCCGTCTACATGATGGACGGTCTGGATCACCAATCCGGATGATGGATGGGGCCCACAACGCTCACCCGCAAGTTCTGTACGAAACAGAGCTTCCGCAAATCGCTGCTGGGACGTTGGTGGGGCCCAGAACCAATGCCAGACGGGAAATCCACCCCGTCCATTGCGTTCTCCTCAGAAAACCATTCAGGACAGATTGATTTTTCTCGAATTTTGATGTGGTCCCTTGAATCTCTTCTTCCACCATCCATTCCACGTTCAACGGCTAGGATTTTTCAATAGATTGCATGGTTTCAAAATATCACCTAGGTGAGGGTAATAAGGCCTTTGGGAATCGAATGGACGGCTTCGATTTCTCAACTGAGTGATAGGTGGACCCCACAACTCAATTCAGCGTCCGCACGGTGCGGACGCTGTTTTGTTCTTGGTTTGGGAAGAAAGGTCGGTCAGCGTAATCGCTGACCGACTTACTTCATTCGGCGTACCGCGAGTGCACAACTTTTGTGTACTTGCACTCTTGTAAGGTGGGTCCCACCTTGATGCACAAGTGAAATCTGCTCCGTCCATCCATTCTATCATATCATTTAAGCCGTCGATACCAATTTCGAAGAGTATCCAAGTCTCAGGTGGGCCCCAAATCATAGATTCATGGGCTGATATGTCTGTTTGGCCACTTCTACAGGGTTCCAATGAGTGAAAATTGACATGTACGGTTAATTTATGGTCCCCAGGCCCTGTATAAAGTTTCGAGTTGAACAGATAGTGGGAACCCTATGATCTTGCATTTTGGACTTCTTCGAGCCACTTTGAGCTTCAGTTCCTCAATCTTTTCGAATCTCTGTCATGTAATTCAGTCGATCTTGGTCTCCTGGGGTCCATCCCTTGCCTTTGGTGTCATCAGATCGTTAAATCTCAGTTTTTAACATCATTTTTCCATCCATGCTCATAAAATCACCTTGCAACACAAGAATGATAAAACGGGCCATTAGACAGCATTATATTCGTAAATTCAGACAATATATGGGGTCTAACATGCAATATTTGACCCTCAACACAACCCCCAACCAGCATTTTGCTAGTCCCGAGCAAAGTATGCGAAAAATAAGTTGAGAATTATAGGAGAACTTTCTATGAAATCAAGTGAGATTTTGAACAAAATACGAGAAATTTAATATTCATGAATGTTAGAAATTGTATTCTCCTGAGCTCAAGCGCGCCGTAGACTTCATAATCAAGTGTAAAGTATTAATCCTTCAATTAGAAAAATTTTAAACATTGAGATCCATGGATGTATAGTGTAATCTCAGCTAATCATATTAAGATTGAATTTGTTATTTCAGGATCTCATTAGTAACCAGCAAGAGAATTCATGATAACCAAACTTGCCTCATAAATTTCATCTTTTGATCTTTTCAACTTTTTATTTTTCCATTAATAGTCATGCCAAAAAGAGGAATCAAATCCTTACCAATAGGGAGCAAACCTATGGCAAAAGACCAATTACCTAAAATTTTTTTTTTTTTTTTTTTTTTTTTTTTTGAATGTTTAACCTTGGGGAATCAAACCTTCACCTGTAGGGAGCAAACCCATGGTGAAGATTAATTGCCCAACCCGTTCAATTTTTATACCCTGATGGCAAGATATTTCAGACTGGTTCCCTTCGTGCTTAGTGATTACCAAGTTAATCCTTCGATATGGAACTGAAATCTTAATGTGTAAGCAAGACGTGTCCTGAAATCATGATTCAATCAATGTTTACAACTTCTAATCATGGATTAATAATTCACTTAACTATGAAATCTAACAGATACGGAATTCAAGAGTCATAAATCCAACATTATTTATCTTGAACTTCTAAATCAAGGGTATCCATCAAAATCACTTTGAATTCATAAAAATTTTCAGAAAAATTTTAAAATTTTTCACAATTGTTGCTCAAGACCAAGAAAATACTGATTAGGAAACCTAATCTCCCACCCCCAACCTAAAATCTACATTGTCCTCAATGTAAAAGATATGAGCATGCAATGCACATGGGACAACGGAAGTAAATGAGAAGTGATGGGAAGATAGTACCTGAATAACGAATCAAGAGAGTTTCCAATAGATCACGGCATGGAAGCTTGTCAGCATGAGAGAGAAAGCAGAACAAAAATAAAAGAATAAAATCCTACCTATACCACTTTCGCAGGTGCTCTCGATTGCATTTAGCGTATGCAACAAGCCTTTAAACCCCTAGGTTACCCCTAGTGGACGAGTTGTAGTCTCGTGAGGGTTTGCAGTAATGTCACCCACAAACATTGAACTAACTAACCTATGAAAGCGATAAACCTACCTATACCTCCATCAGACTAGGAGATCAGTCCTGGTAAACAGGAGCAATCAGAGGCATGGACATGTCCTCTGAATCAAATGTCTCAACAAATGGCTTTAATCGATGTCCATTTACTTTAAACTCCTTGCCATTGTCGGGATCTCTTATCTCGACGGCCCCATGAGGATAAGCAGTAACAACAATGTAAGGGTCGGTCCAACGAGATCGAAGCTTACTCGGAAAGAGATGTAGTCGAGAGTCATACAAGAGGACTTTCTGACCTGGCGTGAATGATTTCCGTAGAATATGTTGATCATGAAACGCCTTCATCCTGTCCTTGTAAATTCTCGAGTTTTCGTACGCATCGTTCCGGATTTCTTCAAGTTCATTTAACTGAAGTTTGCGTAGCCAGCCAGCGTTGTCCAGATTGAAATTCAGATTTTTGATCGCCCAGTATGCTTTATGTTCCAATTCCACAGGCAAGTGACAGGCTTTCCCATAGACAAGTCTAAAGGGAGATGTTCCAATAGGAGTTTTGAAAGCTGTACGGTACGCCCATAAGGCATCGGTCAATCGGATTGACCAGTCCTTACGATCAGGGTTAACCGTTTTCTCTAGGATATGTTTGATCTCTCTATTGGAAATCTCAGCTTGTCCACTTGTTTGTGGATGGTATGGGGTGCTCACCTTATGCGAGATACCGTATTTCTTCATTAAACTCTCGAATGGTTTATTACAGAAGTGTGAGCCCCCGTCACTAATGATGGCTCGAGGTGTTCCGAACCGCGACAGGATATTATCTTTCAAAAATTTAATGACCGTGCGATGGTCATTTTTGCGGCACGGAATTGCTTCGACCCATTTAGTGACATAGTCTACGGCGAGCAAAATATACAGATTTCCAAATGATTGGGGGAATGGTCCCATGAAATCAATACCCCAACAATCAAATGCTTCTATAATAAGGATGGGATTCAAGGGCATCATATTTCGACGGGACAATGCTCCCAATTTCTGACAACGCTCACAAGCCTTGCAAAACTCATGAGTGTCCCTGAACATAGTGGGCCAGTAGAAGCCACACTGTAAAATCTTGGCCGTGGTCTTTTTAGCAGAAAAGTGACCACCACAGGCCTGTGAATGACAGAAGGAGATGACACTCTGATGCTCATCGTCTGCTACGCATCTCCTTAAGATTTGGTCTGGGCAATATTTAAACAAATATGGATCGTCCCAGAAAAAGTTACGCACCTTGGTAAAGAATTTCTTCTTATCTTGTGACGTCCAGTGTGTCGGTATGGCACCTGTAGCAAGATAATTAGCAATATCAGCGAACCAAGGTGAATGGGAGACTCTAAACAGTTGTTCATCAGGGAACATGTCATTGATATGGGTCGCCTCAAGGGAATCCGAGGTATTAAGGCGAGAAAGATGATCGGCCACTACGTTCTCTACTCCCTTTTTATCTTTAATTTCCAAATCAAATTCTTGGAGTAGAAGGATCCATCGTATTAGGCGGGGCTTAGAATCATTCTTAGAAAGAAGATACTTAAGTGCCGCGTGATCTGTGTAAATGATGATCTTGGATCCAATCAGGTAGGACCTAAATTTGTCCAAAGCGAACACTACGGGTAAGAGTTCCTTTTCCGTAGTCGAGTAGTTCACTTGGGCAGGATTTAGAGTCCTACTTGCGTAGTGAATAACGTAAGGCCGCTTATCTTTTCTCTGGCCTAGAACCGCTCCAAGAGCATAATCAGAGGCGTAGCACATAAGTTCAAAAGGAAGACTCCAGTCAGGTGGCTGCATGATAGGTGCAGTGGTTAGCATGCCCTTAAGCTTAGTGAAAGCTTCTTGGCACTGCTCAGTCCACTCGTATGGTGTATCCTTTTGAAGAAGATTACATAAAGGACGAGAGAGGAGACTAAAATCCTTTATGAATCGTCTGTAAAAGCCTGCGTGTCCTAAGAAGGATCGCACATCTCTGATGTTCTTGGGTGGAGGTAGGTTAGAGATAAGATCGATTTTTGCCTTATCTACCTCGATTCCTTTGGACGAGATGATATGCCCAAGGACAATTCCCTTTTGAACCATAAAATGGCACTTCTCCCAGTTAAGTACCAAATTTTTTTCTTCACATCTTTTCAGCACACATTTAAGACTTGCTAAGCATTCGCTGAAAGATGAACCAAAAACAGAGAAATCGTCCATGAAGACCTCTAGATATTTCCCCACCATGTCAGAAAAGATACTCGTCATGCATCGCTGAAAGGTGGCAGGGGCATTACATAACCCGAATGGCATCCTTCTGTAAGCAAAGGTGCCATAGGGACATGTAAATGTGGTCTTTTCCTGATCCTCAGGGGCGATTTCAATCTGATTATAACCTGAATACCCGTCAAGGAAACAATAATAGGAATGACCAGCTAGCCTTTTCAGGATTTGATCAATGAAGGGCAAAGGAAAGTGGTCTTTCCTTGTGACGGTATTCAGCTTTCTGTAGTCAATGCACATTCTCCAACCAGTAGTAACTCTGGTTGGCACGAGTTCATTATTGACATTGGCTACGATGGTGATCCCGGACTTCTTAGGAACCACCTGAGTTGGACTCACCCATTGACTATCGGATATAGGGTATATGATCCCCACTTCCAATAGTTTGAGAACCTCGGCCTTAACCACTTCCTTCATGTTTGGATTTAGTCTACGTTGTGATTGCCGAACAGCCTTTGCATTGTCCTCAAGATATATACGGTGAGTACAAATCGATGGGTTAATTCCCTTGAGGTCCGCTATCGTCCATCCAAGAGCTCCCTTATGCTCAATGAGAGTAGATATCAGCATACTCTCCTGTTCTTTCTCCAGGTGGGCAGAGATCACCACCGGATATGTCTCATCTTGACCTAAATAGACATATTTTAAATCAGAGGGCAAAGGTTTTAGGTCAAGCTTCGGTGGCTTGAGGTTAGACGGTAGAGGCACTACATAAGTTTGGGGCAATTCTTCAATGTGTGGCCTCCACCGGTTAACTTCAAGTACCGGTGCAGTATCAAGCATGGCACACGTCTCCCTAATTATATCATCATCAAGATCATGAGAGTGGGCCAGGCACGTCTCTAGAGGATCAGAGGATAAGGTGAGAGATGTTCTATCTTCCACAAAAGAATCAATCATGTTAACATCGTGAAAATCGTCATCATCCTCTGAGTTGCTGCCGTTATTGAAAAAGATATTCGATTTCAATGTCAAATTTCCAAAGGACATAGTCATGACACCATTCCTGCAATTGATAATTGCATTTGAAGTGGACAGGAATGGGCGACCAAGAATGACGGGAATCTGAGTGCTCGTGTCATTGATGGGTTCGGTGTCCAAGATGATAAAATCAACAGGGTAGTAGAATCTATCCACCTGGACCAACACATCCTCGATGATCCCTCTTGGTATACGAACAGAACGATCAGCAAGTTGTAGTGTGGTTCGAGTGGGTTTTAATTCACCCAACCCTAACTGTTGGTATACCGAATAGGGAATTAGATTGACGCTCGCTCCTAAGTCAAGAAGTGCGTGATCAATTCGATAGTTCCCGATTACACATGATATGGTTGGGCAACCGGGATCTTTGAATTTTTGCGGCACATCTTGTTTTAGGACGGCACTCACTTTCTCAGTCAAGGAGATTTTCTTTTGAATACTTTTCCGTCGTTTGGTAGTACATAAGTCCTTTAGAAATTTAGCATATAAAGGTATCTGTTTTACAACATCAAGCAGAGGAATATTGACTTTTACTTGTTTCAACACCTCTAGGATATCCTGAGAGTTAGATAGACGTTTTGGTTCAACCAACCGTTGGGGAAACGGAGCAACTGGCTTTTCTAGAGGTTCCGGTTCAAATTTTTGTGGGGCGCCACTAGATCCATCATTGTTGTCCTCTTCTGGTTCTTGAGGCTTTTCGGGCCTAACCGGAAGGGTTTTATCAATAACCTTCTCACTCCTAAGAGTGGTGATGGATTTAGCGTGCCCCATTTGATTCGAAGAGCTGGGATCACCTGTCTCGTATTGCGGTTTCGGATTAGGGAGTGATTGTGCAGGGAGCATCCCTTTTTCCATAGCCGTCATACGTGAATCTATTTTTTGCATAAAATCTGAAATTCCTTGCATTGTCCGAGCCAGCTCTTGTATGGAAAATTGAACCGATTCTTCTTGAGGTTTCCCCTGATTTGGATTTTGATTGAAGAAACCTTGAGGGGTAGCAGTTTGTCTGTTCCTCCAACTAAAATTCGGATGATTTTTCCAGCCAGGATTGTATGTATTAGAGGGTGGTCCATTGAAAGGTCTTTGATAGTTATTTACGGCATTAGATTGTTCATTCAATACATCTCGAAAGGCAGGTATTGAAGGACAATTTTCAGTAGTATGAATGTTGCAATCACAGATGCCGCAAACACTTTCATTAACCTTTTCCTTCCTTCCTTCCATGGCCTCAAATTTTCTGGTGAGATTGGCCACCTTAGCGTTAAGATCATTATCCTCTTTCAGGAGATATATTCCTCCTTTTTCCCTTGAATGAGTCGGCCTAGACGTAGTGTTCGTTCTTGGGTAATAGTCCCATGATTGTGTTTTTTCCGCGAGACTATCGAGGTAATCCCATACCTCGTCGACATTTTTATTAATAAAATCTCCGTTACACATTGTCTCGACCATTTGGCGCATGGAAGATGTTAGCCCATCATAGAAAAAATTCGTAATGCGCCATATTTCAAAGCCATGTTGTGGGCATGCATTAACCAGATCCTTGAACCTTTCCCAACATTGGAAGAATGTTTCATCTTCCTTTTGGGCAAAGTTCATAATTGCTCTCCTGAGGGTAATTGTCTTATGATGTGGGAAAAATTTCTTTATAAATTCCCTCTGCATATCATTCCATGTGCCAATGGATCTAGGACGCAATGAATGTAACCACGTCTTGGCTTTTTCTTTCAAGGAGAATGGAAAGAGTTTCAGCCTAATAGTATCCTCAGATACATTAGGAAAGTATAAGGTGCCTATGATTTCATCGAACTCTTTCAGATGCAAGTATGGTTCTTCAGACTCAAGCCCATGAAACTTAGGAAGGAGTTGGATAACCCCTGGCTTGATGTCCATATGTCCTGTATTCTCAGGAAAAATCATGCATGAGGGCGTACTCACCCCCGCCGGTTGTAAATAATCTCGTAAAGTACGAGGCGGGGGTGCCTGATGCACCTCATTCTCATCATGTACTTCCTCAACCCCTGGTTGGGGTAGTGCTTGAGGTTGATTTTCAGCCATAACGTCCTCTAACTCAGGAGAATTCAAGTGGTGTCTAGTCCTGCGATGGACAGTCAACCCCTCAACTAATCCTCCTTCAGTCACGAGACGTCGAGTGTTGTCGCGTGCCCAATGGGGCATAAAACACACTCAGCCCTCAAATTCTAACTAAAAAAAAAAGAAGAAGAAATCTAGAAAATAAAGGGGAAAGATGGAAAGAGGTTACCAAAGTTGGAGTCCTAGGTTAAGAATCTGCAAAACAAAACAAAATAAGTTAGTTTCTAAGAATAGAAAGTCCTAATTAAGAGTAAACTAATTTCTAGAAAAAAAAAAGAAGAAATTCTAAAGAAAGAGAAATTAGAAAGAGCTTACTAAATTAGAAGTTTCCTACAAAACAGAAAAAAAATTAGGTTAGTTCTAAAAATCAGATAGAATGAAGAATAGTAAGTTTCTAACGTTAGGAAAAATTTCTAACAAGGAAAATAACTACTTCTAAACCTAAAATTAAAAATTCTAAAGAAAATCTAATCTTAAACTAATCCCAAAACTAATTAATTTCAGAAAAACGTAGCCGACAGTCCCCGGCAACGGTGCCAAAAACTTGTTCACTCCCCAAGTGCAGGGTTGTGATGTAGTAATAACTCGGTAAGACCGAGGTCGAATCCCAAGGGACTGAAACTTGTACGTTATCTAAAATTAAATAGAACTAAAACTAGGCTAAGATGAATTCTAAATCAATTAGCAATGGTGAAATACTTGTAGAATAATTAATCTAAAACTTATGAAACAACTCAGAGATAGGAAACTAGGGATTCAGAGGATCCACTTGTATAGATCAGGGAGAACTTATGCTTGCATCAAAAATCAGAGAAATTACTGAACTGCCGTTGATCTAGTTTTCAAAGAGATGAAAGGTGTATGAATTAGAATGGATTCCATCACCAAACCATGCCCAGGAGACTATGGTGAACAACAGGGCTTCCTGACGTCATAAACATAAAAAGGAATAGGAAACATTCAAAGCCATCGCAAACCCACTGTAATTTCAGTCACAACAGACCATTAAAGACTAAAAATATTCCTATTAATAAAACAAAAATTAACGCCAATTCAATTCAAACAAAAGGCATAAGCAAATCACTCCCATCACGCTACAAGTTTCACCCCTTAGCCCTAGCTAAGGAATTTAGCCTGACAACATGAATGGCTAGCTCCAAATCAACAAAGAGAAAAAGAAAGAAAAAAAAAAAGAAAAGAAATAAAAACAAACTTTCCCTGTCTTTCTCTCTTCACTTCTTCACGTTCAAAATCTGGAAGCCCCTTTCCTTGCTCCACGTCCAGCCAAGGTCTAAATTCCCCTTTTTCAGACGTCTCAAGCCCCCTTTTATAGCTGCCAGGAAGGTCGGTGGAGTTGCTGAAATCGGTGGAAATCGGACGCAGCAGCCGTGCGTAACAACTTTTCGCAACAAAATTCGAGGCTTCATAAGTCTCTTGTTTCTGTGATTCTGTCCAAAAGAATAACGTCCCTTGGGACTGTTTTCTACGGCCAACATGATGGACGGCTTGGATCAGCCATCTGATCAAAGATGGTGGCCCACAGAATCCCGGAACGTCCGGACTTCGCGGACGTGCGAAAACAGGGGCCTGCGTAAAAGCTTTTATGCTGTGACGTTGGTGGGGCCCACTTCTTTATTATTTTAAGAAATCCACTCCGTTCATTCAACACGTGGAGAAATTTCAGCTGGAGAGGGCTGATTTTGGATTGCTGCTGACGTGGCCCACCTGATTGATCGTTTTCCAACGGCTGCAAAGGGGTTTCTTCTGCTTGCTGTGATCGGCACATGTGCATGCATGGATGATAATGGACAACATGGTTCTGTCCAGAATGAAGCCGTCTACATGATGGACGGTCTGGATCACCAATCCGGATGATGGATGGGGCCCACAACGCTCACCCGCAAGTTCTGTACGAAACAGAGCTTCCGCAAATCGCTGCTGGGACGTTGGTGGGGCCCAGAACCAATGCCAGACGGGAAATCCACCCCGTCCATTGCGTTCTCCTCAGAAAACCATTCAGGAAAGATTGATTTTTCTCGAATTTTGATGTGGTCCCTTGAATCTCTTCTTCCACCATCCATTCCACGTTCAACGGATAGGATTTTTCAATAGATTGCATGGTTTCAAAATATCACCTAGGTGAGGGTAATAAGGCCTTTGGGAATCGAATGGACGGCTTCGATTTCTCAACTGAGTGATAGGTGGACCCCACAACTCAATTCAGCGTCCGCACGGTGCGGACGCTGTTTTGTTCTTGGTTTGGGAAGAAAGGTCGGTCAGCGTAATCGCTGACCGACTTACTTCATTCGGCGTACCGCGAGTGCACAACTTTTGTGTACTTGCACTCTTGTAAGGTGGGTCCCACCTTGATGCACAAGTGAAATCTGCTCCGTCCATCCATTCTATCATATCATTTAAGCCGTCGATACCAATTTCGAAGAGTATCCAAGTCTCAGGTGGGCCCCAAATCACAGATTCATGGGCTGATATGTCTGTTTGGCCACTTCTACAGGGTTCCAATGAGTGAAAATTGACATGTACGGTTAATTTATGGTCCCCAGGCCCTGTATAAAGTTTCGAGTTGAACAGATAGTGGGAACCCTATGATCTTGCATTTTGGACTTCTTCGAGCCACTTTGAGCTTCAGTTCCTCAATCTTTTCGAATCTCTGTCATGTAATTCAGTCGATCTTGGTCTCCTGGGGTCCATCCCTTGCCTTTGGTGTCATCAGATCGTTAAATCTCAGTTTTTAACATCATTTTTCCATCCATGCTCATAAAATCACCTTGCAACACAAGAATGATAAAACGGGCCATTAGACAGCATTATATTCGTAAATTCAGACAATATATGGGGTCTAACATGCAATATTTGACCCTCAACATCAATGGATGGGACACATCGTTGAAATCAATCGAAAGCCAATGGTCCTACTCAATGCAGGTGTGTTACTCACCTAGTGAGTCAATGGACCAAATTTTGATGACATGAAATGACCATGGTGCGACCCATATTTTGTGCGGCTGGGATGTGAATTATTTACTCCAGATCCATGTGGGACTGATTTAACTTTACTAACACTTCAATTAGCATTTAAGCTCCTAATTCCTTAATGCATGTGCATTTATAAACACATCTATAATTGTGATTTGATTTTTTTTTTCCCTATGCCTCAAGCTCTCTTTTCCATTGCCTATGGCAGCTTCATGTTGGCTGCAGTTTCGTAAATAATCTAGAACATTATATATTAGTAAAGACGATGGGGCAACTTACATCTCGCAAGACAAAAAACCAGCATAAGCAATCATGTCCTAAACAACATGCCTTACCGTTTATGTTAAACAACATAAAAGCAACAACAAATTCCCAAAGTGGTGCACTGCAATGCATTCAACATAACAAGCATGTTAGCTGGGAACAGTATCAAGAAAACCTCATTGCATAATAAATACAGAAAAGGAATGCGAAGTGCAATCTCTCACATGTGGTGGATGCCACATTCTTGAGTGAGACACCTGAAATATTGACGATATTTTCTGAAGTTAAACAAAGGAAGACATTCAAGTGCAAAATCCATGACAACAAAAACTCGAAAAGAAATCCTAGCAGGTGAACCAACAAAGACAAAGAAGCAAGCTAAGAAAAATGCAGCAATGGCTGCATGGTCTTCTTTGAAACAATTGCCAAACTTGGGTTCTTTGTCTCAATCAAACAAACAGACTGGGAGCTGCTCAAAAGAAACGTTCAATGGGTTGACAAAGGCACACATCTTCTACCAGCCAATCAATAGGCAAAACCACTTGACAAAATTGCACAGCAAAAAGCAAGAAAGCCCATCTCAAGCAAAATTAGAGAAATAAAATGAATATGACCCTCCTATACATAATGGACCATTTTTTCTGTAACGGCTGTTTTGGCATGTGTTTTACAAGTGTTTTTAACAAGGGTTGCTGCCTTAGAATATCCAGTCTCCATGTCCAAGAGCTTTTCTTCTAGTCTATGACAAAAAGTAAACAATGATTTTCTGGTAGATGCCAACATATAAAAGATTTGTCCGAAACAAATTACAGGAATTTGATTTGCCTTGTTCTGCTCCAAATATATGACGGGATTTCGTCAGAAATCAAGCAATTTCTTAGTATCCTGCAGAACATGACCAAGATAGACACTTCATGAGCAAAAGAATCAAATTCCTGAAATGGAGGGAGATAAGAAACATAAGGGTACGTTCACATGCATTAAAGAGCTTCTGCAGAAATCCATTTACATGGAAACACCATATTTCTTGTACAAGTCATTAGCACAGCAATTCATGCATCTTTGTGCAACTGACTAATTGAAAAGCCACAATGGCTGGCCACCTATTGGAAGAGATTTTGTCCATGGATGGTTATCTGATATGAGAGTTGTGAAGAGTTGTGGATTCAGCTAGCCACTAATACATAGATTGACCATTAACAGTGGACATCATCTGCACTCAGCTAATTATAAATAAAAAAAATAAAAAAAAATAAAAAAAAAAACAGAAAAGAAAAGAAAGAAACCAAGTTAAAAGAAGAAATAAAGAAAGATGTTAGAAGAAGAAAGAAAGAAAGATAGGATCTCGATAAACAACAAATCAGCAAATAAACTTACAGAGATCAAGATAGGATCTCAAACATCTTTTATTAAAAGAAAGGCATAATAAAATCTAATAAATCAATTTTAGGGGCATTAATCTCAATAATAACTAAGTAAAGAAATGGTAGGACATGTCTCAAACCTATGAAAATGCATCCTCCATAAAGTTCAGTTTCAAAGTGAAGAAAAAAGACTCTAATAGCCACATATCCTCTCTTTTATATAGGATTTGCAGTTTTATTCCACAAAGCAACAATGTTAAATATAAGAATATGAAGGTCATTTCTTACTTGTTCCACTTTACTACCATTTTCACACCCAGCTCCAGCCATGACTATTTTAACTGTTGCTGCATCAACATCCGCCTTTCATATTGTGCATGAGATGGCAAACCTCGTATAAAAAAATGCCAATTATCGAAAATCCAAAAACACAATGTAATACACTATTACTCACTGTCAATGGACCATGCCCAAAAATGGTTACAGTCTCTCAATCTGGAAGAGCCTGGCTCATCCTCAATCTGCAATGGATCCCACAAGATCAATATTGTGGATCAACGATAATGAGCCCCCCATGTACGAAATGGGTACATCAAGATACTAACTACCATTTTAAATTCTATTGCATTGGGACTATCCTCCAATTTCTCACTTCCCATGAAGGATAATATGCTAAAATTTATAAAGAAATGACAAATGGACCACACATACCAATAGAAGAACCATCACATTACAGATTTGATTAAAACACGGATAAAACTGAGTTGGATACATTTAAGCCATCAAGCAAACACGTTAAATGCAGTAACCAAGGCCTACTATTGCAAAGTTATATAGAAATCGTGATCACTGTATACCTCTAGAAGATCAATCCAATCCCTTAGACGGAAAACTAGAAGATTATGGCCAAAAATCAAAACAAATCAAATCAAAATCCCTGGTGCCTCTAAAATCCTTAGGTCAAGACAAGTAGAAATCGGTAAATCAAACTGGCTCTTTGATGGAATCTTTATATGCAGACAAAACTCTAAAGAAAGAAAAAAATAAATAAATAAAAGAAAAAAAAATAAAAGAAAACCACCATCAAACACTTGCAATGCTCCTGTAAAGAGCATGATACCATCTGGTTGCTACATAATCCTGCAAATAAATACATGCATAAGACAAGGGATCATGAGCACAAGTGCATAACACACATGGCATCATAATCAAACAGGCAATCAAGTACAGAACATAATAAGAGAAATAAAATCTTATCACAATAAAATCCAAAAGGCCAGATATTAATCATGGTCAGAAGCTGCAAATAACAGGCATCAAACACAGCATGGAAGAGCAACATATAATCCAGAAAATAGCTGAAACTGGCTACCTTAATCAGAGGAGCATTTTGTAGACTGTAAGTGCATTTCATCAAATTCATCATCTGCAAGATCTCTTTTAAATGCCAGATCCCAGACCACCTGACTACCAATGATACTAGGTAGACAGATGCCAATTGAAAACAATATAAATTGAATTTATTGGGGAAACATACTAGACTATTTCATCCCATAACAAAGGAAACAAAGGAAAACATGGCATTTTCATATTAACAAGAGTTAAGGAAGCATTTCCATTCTTTATGAAGCAGATTGATGCTAATGCTGCATTGTACTCAACAAGACACTGCATGAATTAAACATCCAGTGCTCAGCCAGGAGTCCAAATAACAATCTGGTACATATTGCAGTAAGGAATATTTTTGGAGCCATATTAGTCAAGGAAATGCTAAAGAAAATTCATATGGATGTTGGACTTGGAAAACAACTAGTTGTTTTGTGGATTAGGCAGTATATTTGAAATTTTCACCATTCAAAAAATATTTTTTTTTAAATTGCAATCAGGTCAGAAAATAAACATTTCATAAATAATAAAGACATAAATAAATAGAGGACAGACTACAACCAAGACATGGGCTTCCTTGCTAGCACACGAAACTTTCTACACCAAAGCCAAGCCAAGCCATTGCGAATTAGCATGAACATGAACCAGACCCATTGCCAAGCCAAGGCAGGGGACCATAGTTCTGCCCAGGAACAAGTCCTTTGCCGTCTATCTTTTCCATGGAGCAACTGCACCAGGCTATCTAAGGATGTGGGTCAGTCCTAGATCATTAATGGTCGAACCAATGTTTAGGATCTTGAGGAAGGCCTTGAACTATGACTTACTTCCAATGAGATCAAAATAGGCAGGATCTATGCCAGGCCCATGACTAATCGAATGGAAGATCTAGGCCTCTGATTTAAGGTTAACAAGGTTGACACCTGAAACTGATATAAGATGTAAAAATCATCAACAAAGTTCCATGTACTATTCCATGGTGGGAGTGGAATTACTAACCATAGGATTTGAAGATCCATAGGCTATAGGGCATAGAATTGCCAATTTTTCATAGAAGAACACAAATTGGAAACAACCGAAAGAAGCTACAACATTAGCCATTGGAGCAAGTCCGAAGACCATTTACATGATCTTAAATGAAACTAATAAAAGAAAATGTGATTTGAAAGACATCGTGTAAATTAATTGTGTTAAAAATAAAATAAAATAAAATAATAATAATAAAGCCATGATAGAGTCAATTGCCTTAAGAAAATGGCCTCCAGAAAGGTTTTTAAAGAAAAAAAAATAGTGATTGAAAGTAAAAAATAAAAATTAACTCTTCATGACACTAAACATTTCCAAAGAAACCCAACTTCAATTCAATGAAATCGTCAATGAAAACAGAGAATTCTACATGAAAAAAAAAAACACAAAAAAATAAACCTTTTTCTATGGCACTCTTGCTTTGCACCAAGGCCTCATCTCTTTTGGTAAGCTTCCACAACAAATTAATGTGTATGATAACCATCAATCATTTTTCAGCAATGATCCACGTCAAATGTCTACTTACACACACAACACAATTAGATAATGATATTCAAACAATCACTGTGAGAATATGTCCAATTACAGCTATAAGAACATTTGTGTCTAGGTCCCATAAAGTGAGAACATCTTCTACAGCACATGTCAGTGAACATTGTTTCCTTTACTGTGGGCAAGTTGAGTGTTGAATCAGGATCATTTTTTGGCTCATGCCTTAAAATGTTATGTTAAAACTGATGAACGATTCAGATGTGTGTGTGTGTGTGTGTGTAGGTAGGCTCAAAAATTTAAACTAATTTTTTTTTACTCTATTTTCAAAATAGATATTCAAATGCATTTTCAAACCGGTAAAGTAGTAATAATTACGATTACCCACTGCACTTATATACGATTTGGAAAATCAAATGAGCTCTTAGCTTTTTCGCGCTTATTTGGATATGAATACTAATGTACTACTGTGGAAAACTTATTTCATTATTCTTTGACTGTATATAGCATGCTGTCGAACCATGATAATCCTTCCAAATCACGGCGATACCAACAAAATTTTAAGTAGTTTTCTTAGTCTCACTGTGATTTACGTGTTATATCTATATTGTCCATCAAGCTTGAGACATTATTTTATGAAATGAGATGAAAAATTGAAACAAATTCAAAGCAAAATTGGACCATACTATAAAAAGCAGCAGGGATCGAATGGACCACACCATAGAAAGCAGCAAGGATTGAACATCTGCCCTTCAAAACTTTCTGAGATTTACATTAGTGTTTTATCAAGCTGAAATTTGAATTTGTATTTTTCAAGCATGCGTGACCTGGTGAACAAGTTGGATGGCAAATAAATATCTCGTGGGCCAAGGTTTGGATGATGGGCGTCGTTATGTCATTGTAATCGAGGGTTGTAATCGCTGGTCCTATTATGTCATTGTAATGAGAGAACTACGTATAGGGAATTTATATTCTTTTCCACAGTTTTTGCATCCCAAACAAGCCATCAGTAGCTCTTAACGTGATTTGTAATTGATGGATGGACGTGATTGATGGATGGATGTGACACGGACGTAGGTCGCAGCCACATTTGAAAGAAAACACGATAATAACCATTTTCTAAAATTCAACCTCTAATGGATGATCATAACCAAAATTTATACACCAAGGTGTATTTTGAACATGAATTCTCAATAGACGACTCAAAAAAGAAGAAACTCGTGAGCATAATACAAATCCTAAAAATGAGTATCAACCTAACAGAAATATCATGATAAGCATAGTTTCCTACTAAAGTTAACTAAATAAAGAAGTAGCACCATTAACCAACCTGATCAAGTCCTAAAAGTTAGCAAGCAACCACCAGCAAAACAACACGAAACTGAGAAAAACAAAAAGCACCTACAATACACCACCTGTAAGAGAACAACAAAACTGTGTTGTCCAAATATAAGCATACTTTATGCAAAATCAAAGAAATTACATCATGTGCCTAGCAGGTGGTCAAGAAGGATTATCTGATTATCAGACAGCCAAATCAAGGATAAGAAGAAAGCTGCAATATTAAATCAACTTGGTTGTACATGAGAAAAAAAGAAGCTAATTGGATCCTCTTTTATGGAATATGCATATTACCTACAACAAAACCTTAATGTAGATCAGCCCGAGTTTGGCCCATTCAAGTCATTGGGTCTAAAAGCACATAGGGCCTTTGATTTCAGGCCCAAGCTTGCACATTAACATTATACAAGGGCCTATAATCCTCCGCTTGAGCATCAGTATAAACATTTTACAAAACATGAGAATGGCCATTTGATTGGTGCCCATGGATTGACTTACATTTCTCATTTATTTTTGGAAAGCATTACACGCTGCACATCTGGTGTAAATTTAGGCATATGCAATTACAAACAAAAGAGAAGTGCAATTAGAAAATCCTCTGGATGCAATTCTACACAATCAGCAAAATCAGCATCTACAACCAACTCCTCTGCATTCCGAGGTCGTACTCTTACAGCCACTCGAACTCTTCCAAGAACTGTCCCAAGCATCCAATAGACTACAAAACAGATAAAACAAAAACTATGATATTGGAATCATAGTTTAAAAACCAGAAAAGTCAAACTAGAGTTGAGTCAAAGAGTAGGTTAAGTTCTATTGAGTCTTGAAGACCATGAATTTTTTGAGTCATCAAAGTATGATGGACCAAAACTCCCAATATTCAGATGCTAATGAGACACACCCTTTTTCCAGGCAGGTCAACCAATTAGCCTTCTAAGGAACATAAAGAAAAGATGCACACAGCAATCTTTTCTTCTTTTCTTTTTTTTCTTTTTTTCCTTCTTTTTATCAAGAATCCTGACAATATGATGAGATATAACAAGAGATTTTTATTAAGAGATAATCGAGGAGGAAATAATTCCAAAATAGAGCATCATGGATACCACCTTCATTAACAGTAACATCTGCAGCAGATCCATTTCAGTTTATGGTTTTTAATGGTGTAAACAATATACAAATTTTATGGCACAGGCCAAAAGATGAACTATGTACAAATTTCAGGTGGACCACAACATACAAAACAGTGGTGGAAGACCATTATAAACATATTTTTTTTTGGTGGGTCACAAAAGTTTTGGATCTAATTTTATCAAAACAGGTTGGATACCAGCAGATGGCAAGTCAAAAATGATAGTATTGGAAATATGCAAATACCCATGAAAATGCTAGACAAAAGGAAAGTGTAACATGGCCATAAAGATATCTGCACCAAGAAAGCTTCAAATTGATTAATTTAAAAATAGAAAATGATATTTGCATAATGTTTACTGCAAACAAACAATATCAACTCACCTAAGGCCCTATTTGGCTGTTTGGTAGACACCTAAAAAATGAGTTGATCTCATTTTGGTTAACAGAAACTATGCATTAATCATAATCTCTAATAGATAATGAGTTCATGTTAAAAGTGATTATGTGATACAGATAACAATCTCTAATACATAATTATTGTTAGCTAAAATGAGATGAACATATTTTTGGATCTACCAAACAGGTACTAAATGTGTCAAATAAAATTGCAGATTCGACAATGCAAATCCCTAAAAAGGGATTCGACAATGCAAATCCCTATTTCAGGATTCGACAATGCAAATCCTTAAAAAGGGATTCGACAATGTAAAAGACCTTCCTAGGAAACGAACCTAGACGTTATAAAAAAATAAAATCAGCAAACAGATGAAAGATTTGATGATTAATTAATGCTCACTCAATAAAACAGAAGTAGCATCATCAGTTTACTGAGGCCTACATATATGCATCTCACTCAGTAAAACACAAGAGAAAACAGGTACATGGTCTAGAGATAGAGAGATTAATGGATATGAGGGTATCAATGTGATACAGACTGTTCTAAATTGTATTGAAATTTTCTGCAAGCATGAAAAGAAGTAGAAATTGATTCAGCTGCTGAGACAAGAAAGCGCTATTTCAAAATGTAAGTATAAACAGCTAGGAAGCGGGCCCAATGCACCAGTCCAAAGCACAATTGGAAGTGGGAGTGACACATGGTTAAAGGATCGTGCAATCAATTTCCATGCACTTTTCCTGATATTGTATTTTCTTTATTATGGTAACAGAGCAGGATGCCAACAGTTTCTGGTGTTCTCTTTGTGAGATTTGTTTGAAGAAATGTAAGTTTTTGAGTGTAATAGTTGAAAATCAGATCCAAGAACTTTCTTTTTATTCTAATATCCACAGTTTGAGGTCCTGCATTTTTAAAACAGATCTTAGGTAGATTAGATCCTGGAGCTTTCTAGACATCCAGAGTTTAAATCAAGTATCATTCTGAGCACATTCAGAGTCCTAGAGGAATTAAATTCGCAATCAATTTTACAAATCAGATTCAGTAAACTTTATCATGTCTGTTTGGGCAGTTTCATATCCACTTTTCGATTAAATGCGGTTTCAGATCTAGTGGAGTTTCAGTTTCAATTGCTTACCTAGAACGAACTCATGAACACTTTCAGATCAAGCACCAGCCTCAACTCAGTAAATCTGATTTAACAATTCATTTCAAATCTATTATCAGATTTGAAAATCTCTGACGCAGCTTAAACACGAGATCATGGCATGGAAACTACAGTTTTCATTTGGAGAAACAATTTCTGAGAAACATGAAAGAAATATCATATACTTCCTATCTTTATGAAAGAAATTCTTGGCTCATATGTGATGCCAGAAGATAAGTATCTTACACATATGATCAGAAATTTGGCAGGTTCACCAAGTTAAATGCAAATCCCTAAGGGCCTGTTTGGATGCCTGTAAGTTGGGTAAGTGGGAAGTCACTTACAGGGAAGTCACTTACAGGTTGTGTTTGGGGGAGAAAAATCGCCTGTAAGTAACTTACAACCTGTAAGTCACTTACAGGCAAATCTACCAAAAAACTGCAGGGCGAGGGGGGTGGGAAGTCACTTCCCTGTAAGTCACTTACAGGCTCAACGGTCATATTTTTAAAAAGAGGGGAAGAGGGAGAAATGCACCAACCCACCAACCACCATTACAGCCATGAAGCTCCAGCCAATGAAGAGGAAGTAGCAGCCATTGAAGGAACTCCAGCAAGCCTTGCAGCAGTTCAGCCAATCCACATCCTACAACACTATTACCGCAGCAAAGCTTCATCATTACCGCACCAACAACTGTCATTTACCACACCAACAACCACTATTGATAAGCTTCTATAAAAAGGGGATTGCAGGTTTCGTCTCTCCATCCCAATCTCTCTCCCTCTGCCTCTCTGCAATCTCTCTCCCCCTCCCCCTCTGCAATCTCTCTCCGTCGTTGGTAACCTTGCTGTAGACGGTAGGTTTCATCCACGCTTTTTTTTTCCCTTTGAAAACGGGATTGGTTTTGACATCTTTTTTTTCCCTTTGAAAACGGAGAGTGGTTAACGTTATTAAATAACGCACGCTGGCACACCTGCACACATGTGCATTTTTTCACACCCGTTATAGACCTCTAATCCAAACGGAACATGTGATGCAGCATCCCATGAAAAAATTTAGAGACCAATTTTCACCCTGAATTAAAACTCTGGTGGGCAATAGAAAAGAGAGATGCAAATCAAGGTAGGAAAATGTTTTCTTTTTTCATGGCCCATCGATATTTTAGATCAAAGTATAAGTTAGTTAATGGGGGTTTCATGGGGTTCTGCATAACGTAGACCGTTCAGATTTTAGACTCAAATCACGTATTATGAGTTCTCAAAAAGTTCTCAAAAGAACTCTTGCCAAATGGTGCACGACTGAGTATTATGCTGAGTAATGCGTAAACTCTGTGGGATCCACCATGATATAAGTATTTGATCCACACTGTCCATCCATTTCAATACTTAATTTTAGACGAAGAAATAGATGGACGGATTGGATAAACCAGTCCTAATTTGGGATTGCATTGAAATTGGACATAAACATCACTGTATCTCTTGGTTTCTTCCTTTTCTATTTGCATTATTTTTTAGTTTCTGTTCTTATGAATTGGAACATCAGTTGTTGCTGGAACATCAGTTGTTGCAGTTCTCTAACTGGAACATCTTATTTTCTTGGTTTTTCATTAGTTGCTGTTTGCAGGTTCCTATTTTCTTGATTTCTGGTTTCTGTTCATGGTTTCTCAGGCTTCCTTGAATTTTTATTATTTTCATTATGTGCATTGGTTTCTGTTTACAACTTCTCTTATTTCTTGATTTCTTGCATTGGGCTTCTCTTGGCTGTCAATGGGACAGTTACCTGTACTTGGGGTTGTTGCTGGAAAAGCATCTGCTCCGTTCTGTTACAAATTGCGAGAACACACAAAAAAATTCATACCTTTTGAAATTTTATGGTTTTGGATGATAGCTTCTTTGTATGATGATGGAAAGTCACAAGGTTTTTCTTCTATTACATGAATTACAGCTTTTGATATTCAGTTTTTGATGCATCCAGCCCACTAATGAAGCATGTGACCACATATGCTACCAGATTAAAATATGTGGCCCAGATAGGCTACCAGCAAATGCACATCTCTGTTCTGCCCATATAAACTCTCATCTACTCAGTTTGTATAACTGGGTCCAGACCTTTGATAACATGGTCCTAATTGTGGATGACCCATACACCAAAAATCCCAGATTGGATGATCCTATTGGCATTTCTTCCATTGAACGTGAGTCAGTGCTTTGTATTTTCTTTCTTATCTCTGTGGGGAGTTTTTAGCAGATGGAAATCCACAGTGGTGGCCATAATATCAAAGGTCTGGATCTCACTAAACAATTGGCCCCACCTGTCTTGATATGTAGAGAGGCCTATTTGAATTAGAAGTCTTTATTGTCAGTTTCTTTAGTTAAGAAACTTTCTTTTTTGTAGCTTGAGTAGGGTTAGAACAGTATCATGTAACACCCCTCCTGGATACTACCCCATTCCTGAAAATCACAGAAAAGGGCAATCACAGAACAGGAATGGATTATAGATGCTCACTGTATATTTATATTTTCTTTGGCACCAAGCCCACTTGAATTACAATCATCTAATTGCAGCAATAGAAGCTATTTTAATGCCATTTTTGCTTCTCTTTTTAATGGAGGACTGTTTAATTCTGTCTTGATTTATGCTTGAACTTCAGTTTATCCTGATGGGTGGGTTTGCATATCAATTCTTCAAGGTTTACTATAGTGTTGTACCATGACAGTAAATGTTCCACAAATCCACATATTTGTAGTTTGATATCCAAACAGTGGACTTTGAAATTTGAAAAATCCAGATCCAACGCAAATCCATGCATTTGACAAGTTCATGAATTACCAAATTCGCATTCTCATTTTTTGATCCCAAACAGAAACAGGCCCTAAGCAATTGGAGCTTGAACATAAGTATGTAGTCTGCCCATCCTTCCACATTAATGCCGGTGACTAGTCTTTGACCTTGGAGATAAAATCACAGAAAAGGGCAATCACAGAACAGGAATGGATACTACCCCATTCCTGAAAGTCACAAAAAATCTTCTTGATGACATATCTCACCCAGAAATGGCTCAAATTTTAGCCCAGCAATATGTTTCATAAATTTGTATGCCGTGCCCAACACAATGTCAATTACAAATTTATGTGTCAGTCAATAAGTTTCAATTTCAAATCATTTGGATCTGACTGATACATGCTCCAAGAGAGGAATTTTTGCTCCTCTTGACAACACATATAGATACTACAACCGTAACAGTTGTATCCAACACCATCAAACTCATCGGTCTCTCTGCTATAGCCAAGAGAGAACTTAGCATCTCCATGTTCATCAAGCTCCGTCAGAGCAACTCTGACAGGCAGAACACCCAAGATTGCCATGAACCCCATGGAGTGTATCATCATGGACCTAGCCAAGTCCACAGTGTGAACATGAACCCATGGAATATCCCTATGTTTAATCAAAACTTTGTTGGCATGGTGCCTCTAGTTCAGTTTTCTTCATGTTTTCTTCATGTATCAATTGACTATATATTTATTCTTTGATTTTTAGATCTATTTGCGAAATGGATTCGGATTCTGAGATGGATTTTCATATGATGTATACAATGACCACTGCTTGTGCATTAATGACCATTTGGCTTAATGACCATTTGGATTTTCATATGATGTCTACAATGACCACTACTTGTGCATTAATGACCACTGCTTTTTCTTCATGTTTTCATATGATGTCTACTTGATGATTTGTTTAGCTTAATAATTATCTCGAATATTCATCTTGATGGGCTTAACAAAATAACATTTTGATCCTTTTTTTTTATATATAATTATAACATTTTAGAACGATTCCCCAATCCAAGCTCTGCTCGATGTGAATATACAGCTTTTTGCCTGTAAGTAACTTACAGGCTATCCAAACAGAAAAACTAACTTACCTGTAAGTGACTTACAACTTGCATCCAAACAGGTTACCTGTAAGTAACTTTCACCTAAGTCACTTACAACTTAAAAGAATTTACAGGCATCCAAACAGGCCCTAAAAAGGGATTCGACAATGCAAATCCCTATTTCAGGATTCGACAATGCAAATCCCCAATTCGGGATTCAACAATGCAAATCCCCAATTCGGGATTCGACAATGCAAATCCCTAATCAAGTATTCTAAATTGCAGAAAACAATAGCAAGAAGGGAAAAGGTTTACATCATACTTGAGAATCGGAGATTCACGAGCAGCGGAAGGCCGAACTGCAGCTGAGGACCAAGGAGAGAGAGAGAGAGAGAGAGAGAGAGAGAGAGAGAGAGAGAGAGAGAGAGATAAGGAGAGGGAGAGGGAGAGGGATAGGGAGAGCGAGCGGAGAGGGAGAGCGAGATGGAGAGGCAGAGAGAGGGAGGGAGAGGGAGAGCTTGAGGGACTGGAGAGGGAGGATCGGTGCGCAGCCGGAGATGAGGGGATGGAAATGAAGTTAGGTTTTTTTTTTCGGACCTTACCCGCAGTTGTTAAAACCGGACGCCAGCAAACGGTAGCCCAATCAGTCGGCTAAGCTACACTTTCTTGTAGTGAGTCTAGATGGTCTAGATTATAATATCAATGGTCCAGATGGTCCACATGATAAGAATGACGTCCTAGATGGTGTGCATCATACTTGATGGTTTTGATTGTTTGAGTGGTAGTATTGATGGTGTGGATGGTCTCATAATATGAACTATTTGGATCATCTAGATGATAGTATTGACATTTTGAATAGTGTGGATCATAATATCGGGGTCAGGATGGTCCTTGGATCATAACATTGTCGGTCTAAATGCTCTAGATTATAAAATAGATTGTATGAATGGTACAGACCATAATATAAATGTTTTGGATGGACTGTATCATAATATCAATAGTTTGGATGGTCTCGATCATAATATCCACAGATTACAGTTTAGATCATAAAATCGATGGTTTGGATTGTCTTGATCATAATATCAATTTTTCGGATGGTCTAGACCAGAATATTGATGGTTTGAATGGTTTGGATCATACAATCAATGGTCTAGATGGTTTGGATCACATTATTGATGGTCAAGATGGTTTGGATCATAATACCCACGGTTTTGATGGCCTGAATCATAATATCAGTTGTGCTCTGGATCATACTATTCATGGTCGAGATGATCTCGGTCATAGGATCAACAATCTAGATGGTATGGATAATTGTATTGATGGTCGGAATGGTCTAGATCATAATATCCGTGGTGGTTTAGTTGATCTGGATCATATAATATCGATGATCTAGATAATGGTATTGACGATCATCCGTTATGAAACTCAGGTAGGCCATACCATCTAAAATTATGTGAAGACATCTAAAAAATATATCTTCACATAGTTTTAGATGGTATGGCCCACCTGAGTTTCGTAATAGATGATTTTTTAGATATCTTATAAGCTAAAGCGGAGACATCAAATGCACGATGTTGATGATCGACACACATCATGATAGGCCCATTTTACATGTCTGGTCCATTCACTCTATTCTACTGATCATTACCCTCAATTTGATTAATTACTCGCCTCGATCATACTGCATATAAGAAAGATATTGGGCAAACAAGATTGATCAACAATTTGAGTGAATTTTGATTTAAACATCCGAAGTTATTTACTCTTCAATCTGGACTGATCAGATTGTCCAAAAATGGATAAAGGTTATTCATAATATCAAAAATATATGAATGAATAGAAAACACAAACATCAGCTTGATCCAAAACTTCTATGGCCTCCAAGAAATTTTAAATGGTATATGTTCAATCACACTATTTCTTGTGGTGTGGTCCACTTGAGCTTTGGATATGCTTCATTTTTGTTCTTTAGACCTCAAATTATCTGTTAACATAGATGAATGGAGTGGATAAAAAAAAAAAATAATGGTGGACCCCACAAAGTTTACTCTGGTAAAGGTAACGAGTAACTCAAATGTAGTGGAGAAAGGTTTCCTTACAACATTTGTAATCATATATTGAGCCTGCCTAAATGTGATTCACATATCCAACCCACTCATTATGTGTGTCCCACTTGGATGAGGGGTCAGACCAAGTTTCAACCGCATTCAAAACTCATGTGGGCCCCACCAAGTGCTTTTATATTTTTTAGGATGTCTTCACATAGTTTTAAATGGTATGGCCTACTTGAGTTTCATTTACCGATGATTTTTAAGATATCTCATAACCTAGAGGGGAGACATCAAATCCACGGTGTTGATGTTCGACAAACATCATGATGGGGCCCACAAAACTTAGTAACATCAATTCTTAAGTTCTCATGAGGTCAGTAAGTTGGGTCACAATTTTAACCAGAATATTTGGCCCATTTTACATGTCTGGTGCATTCACTCTATTTTACTGATCAATACTCTCAATTTGACTAGTTACTCGCCTCAATCAGGCTACATATGAGAAAGATATTGGGCATACAAGATTGATCAACAATTTCAGTAAAATTTGATTTAAACATTTGAAGTTATTTACTCTTTAATTTAAACTGATTAGATTGTCCAAAAATGATTAAAGGTTCAATTAGTGGATGTGCCTAATAATTTAGTAAATTTATTTTTCACAAATAAATTTAACATTTTTTTTTCAAAAGGTATATTTTTTTTACTCTTTTAAATAAATATCATTTTTATTATAAAATATTTCAAAAATATTTAAAATACAAATTTTGAATTTTTATTTACAAAATCTCACAAAATTTCTCATATTTTAATTTTCTCTCAAAAATTTCAAAATGCCAATTTTTCTCTTCGAAAGCATTATTTTGTTCTCACGATTTTTCTTAAAAATATTTAAAATTTCTAAACTTTTCAATATTCTTTTTCATGTGATATTACAAATTATTTAAATATTACCTTTTAATTTATATATATATATATATATATATATATATATATATATATATATATATATATATATATATATATTAAGGTTATAGGTAAAAAAAAATTAAAATTAAAACATTTTTACATTATTACCGTTGGTATTTAGCCGTTGGGAAATTTTTTTAGGAAAAACACTTTTACCGACAAATCTTTTCGTCGGTAAAAGTCTTACCGCCACCATTTTCATCACCTCGCGAAAATTTGCTTTTCGATATTTTGGAAAAAAATTCAAAAGATCCTTTAGCTATGAAAATTTTCGTAGGTAAATATGGGTTTTACCTACGAAATTGCATTTCGTAGGCAAACGTATTGTTTGACCCCTTCAGCTACGAATAATTTCGTAGGTTAAAATGAGTTTTACCTACAAAAATACATTTCGTAGGCAAAAGTAAGGTACTCGATTTTTTGTTGGTTGAAAATTTTAAAAACTCCTTCAGCTACGAATAATTTCGTAGGTAAAAACAAGTTTTACCTACGAAAATACATTTCGTAGGCAAAAGTAAATACAAAAACCCCTTCAGCTACGAATAATTTCGTAGGAAAAGATGGGTTTTACCTACAAAAATACATTTCCTTGGTAAAGGTAAGGTATTCGATTTTTTGTTGTTTTAAAAAAATTCAAAAACCCCTTCAGCTAGGAATAATTTTGTAGGTAAACATTTGTTTTACTTACGAAATTACATTTCGTATGTAAAAGTAAGGTTTTTGATTTTTGGTTTTTTAAAATATTCGAAAGACCCTTCAGCTACGAATATTTTCGTAGGTAAAATCAAAGTTTTTCATTTTTTATTTGTTTAAAAATTTAAAGCACCCTTTAGCTACGAAGAGTTTCGTAGGTAAAGAATTCTTTTACCATAAAAGTAAAGTTTTCCAATTTATAATTTTAAAAAAAACAAAGCACCCTTTAGCTACGAATAGTTTCGTAGGTAACGGTTCTTTTTAGCTACAAATATTTATTTCGTAGGTAAAAGTAAAGTTTTCCATTTTTTGTTTTTATAAATTCAAAGGACTCCCTTTAGCTACGAATATTCTCATACATAAATATAACTTTTAGCTACGAAATTAGATTTCGTAGGTAAACGTTGTGGATGAAGAATTCAAACGACCCTTTAGCTACAAATATTTTCGTAGGTAAATATGGGTTGTACCTACGAAATATGATTTCGTAGGTAAAAGTACATTCATAACACCCTATGTGAAAATACCCTTTACCTACGTAAAGTTTCGTAGGTAAAGATAGATTTTGGCTACAAAATTAAATTTCGTAGGTAAAAGCAAAGTTTTGGTTTTTGGTGAAAAATTTGAAAAGACCCTTTAGCTACGAATGTTGTCGTAAGTAAAGGTGGGTTTTTCCGACGAAATCATATTTCGTAGGTAAAAGCAATGTTTTTTATTTTTGTTTTGGTTGAAAAATTCGCTACGAATATTTTCGTAGGTAAAATAAGAGTTTTACCTACGAAATTTAAATTTGTAAATAATAGTAAATTTTAAGATTTTTTATTTTTTTGAAAAATTCAAAACACAATCTAGCTACGAATATTTTCGTAGGTAAATATGGGTTTTACCTACGAAATTATATTTCGTAAGTAAAAGTAAACTCATCGATCTTTTGTAGTCAAAAGACCCTTTACCTACGAAAATTATATTTCGTAAGTAAAAGTAAACTCATCGATCTTTTGTAGTCAAAAGACCCTTTACCTACGAAAATTTTCGTAGGTAAATATGGTTTTTACGGTAAAAGTCATCTTTACCTACGAAAAATATTTTCGTACATAAAAGTTTCGTAGGTAAAAACCATATTTCTTGTAGTGGTAAGGATGAGTGAATTTTGGATACAGGGGTATTGTATATATCACACGTGTCCTCATCGGAGTTGGTTCACCAGTTACGGTCAGTGCGATGGTGGGCAAGTGAATAATGATAATGCTTGTAAAGTGGTAAGCGTTGGATCAGTACACATCAAGATGTTTGATGGCATGGAGCGTATCTTGATAGAGGTAAGACGCGTTCCTGATTTGAGGAATGGACCATTGATATCTTTGAGAATACTTGAAGCATTGGGGTGTAAATTCACCAGTTTCAATCGTGTCCTTAAGGTTTCAAAGTGGGCACTTATAGTCATGAATGTGCAGATGAATGGAAACTTTTACAGGTCGATTAAGAGTACTTCATCGAGTGGAGGTACAACATTTGCAGTGGATTCCACGTTTGCACGTATGCGACATGCACGCTTAAGCCCTATGAACAAGTGGGGCACGAAGGTACTTTCTAACCGTTTTTTAATTATAGTTTTTGAAAGCATTAATTTTAATATATGCGAGCATTATATATATGATAAATAGTAAAGGTGGTCATTTAAGTCTATTATTTAATTTTGAAATGTTTGAATTTATAATCTATCTTATTTGAGATTCCTATGTATAGCAGGTGAGCCTTGTGATTCAAAGTGTAATTAGAAAATATAATTTATATCTAACTTGTATGTTTATCAGAGACCAGCAGGGATCCGATGATGCACCAACACCTGAGAGGGCCAACACCCCGCCCCTTAGACAAGAGATTGCTCTCTTTTTCCAACCAGCCACCGAAGGGAATACGTTTGATGGCAAACAAACATCATTGGTAGGCCTTAGGAAGGTTTCAACAGTGGGAGTCATTATCACCCCTTTTTCATATAGTGTGGTCCACTTGAGCTTTGGATTTGCCTTATTTTTGAATCATGTGTCCTAAACTGATTTGGGTACATCATGGCGGGCCTCATATATAGAGTCAGATCACTAGGGATGACCGGGTCTCCTGGGAATCCGCGTGCTGGACAGGCTGCGTCCAAAATGCTCTTCTGGATGCAGTCTACGTCTGGGTGGCATCCAGCCGTGCATTAAAATGATTATGGAGCCACAGCCCTACGTTTTAGTTAAATCTGAAAAACAGTGGACACCCATCCCGTGCAAAGACGTGAGGCAACTATCATATAATGTCTCCTTTTCATTACCATAATCATCATGGTCACCTAATCGGATGGTGATGAATGTCCACCTGATATGACATGATATGCAAGATCAACGGCTTGGAAGTTGTAAATTTTCACAGTGGGGCGATAATGTACGCACTCGTGGGATGGATGGATGTGCAAGATGGGAAATTCGTAAGGTGTAGCCATCTGGTCTGTGGCCTAGAGAACAGGCCGTCCCCTCATCAGGTGAGGCCCACATGTATGTTGAATATGGACAGTTAATTCCTATATCCCTTCTGTGTGGTGTGGCCGACCTATGATTGGAAGTACTAGATGATCAGCATGGATTTCTCATATGCAACATTCACTACGTGAAAAATGGAAAAACATGACGGATTTAGAGACGGTTCTAGGCCGTCTCTCAAATTGCTTGGTTTAAAGGCACTCTAGAGACGGCCGTAAACCGTCTCTAAAATTAGGGACCGCTCCTGACCATCCCAAATATTGTCTTTAAATGTTCTACGTCTACAAATAATTTGAGACAGTCTTTGACCATCTTATATACCTTATTTGAGACGGTCAAAGACCATCCGCATTAGAGACGGCCTTCGACCGTCTTATATGCAGTCATCTGAGACGGTCACTGGCCGTTCGTATTAGAGACGGTCATTGGCCGTCTTTTACTTGTAATCTGAGACTGTCAAAGACTGTATCTATTAGAGACGGTCCTTAGCGGTCTTATTGCCCTGTCAAAAACCATCTCTATTAGAGACTGTCAAAGACCGTCTCTATTAGAGACTGTCATAGACCGTCTCTATTAAGGACTGTCAATGACTGTATCTATTAGAGACGGTCCTTAACTGTCTTATTGCCATGTTAAAAACTCTCTATTAGAGACTGTCAAAGACCGTCTCTATTAGAGACTGTTACTGACCGTCTCTATTAGAGACGGTCCTTAGCCGTCTTCTAGGGCCGTGGAAGACTGTCTGTATTAGAGACGGTCCTTAACCGTCTCTAATGCTCAGGTATGACTTCCAATACATAATAGTTAAAGAGCTTAGAACAAATAATTAACAATATTTTTAAAAAAAAAAAAAACTGTGATTTTATAAAAATTTACATTTTGAAAAAAAAATTAAGAACTTTGAATAATGTTAATAACTTTGAAAAAAAAAATTTCAATAAAAAAATGATATTTTGAAAAAGAAAATATAAAAAATTGAACAAAATTGTGAAAAAATTGACAAATTGTAAAAAAATATATATTTTTTTAAAAAGAAAACTAGATTTTGTATTTTGACAAAAAAATTAAAAAGTTACATAATAAGATTTCGATAAAAAAATGATATTTTGAAAAAGAAAATTTTAAAAATTAAACAAATTGTGAAAAATTTGAGAAAATGAAAAAAAATATATATTTTTTAAAAAGGAAAACTAGATTTTGTATTTTGACTAGAAAAATTGAAAAGTTATATAACTAAAGTGATATTTTAAAAATGATATTTTGAAAAAAAAAATTTAAGAAATTATACAAAATTGTGAAAAAATTGATAAATTGTATATATATATATATATATATATATATATATATATATATATATATATATTAAGAAAGAAAACTAGATTTTGTATTTTGACAAGAAAAACTGAAAAGTTTGATAACAAAAGTGAGATTTTGATGATGTGTTGTATATCCTTGCCGCCCCTATGTTTCTCCAACCCATTTTTGGACCGCGTATAAAAAATTGTGTAAATTTAAATCTTAAGTGGGCCACACCACTAGAAAGAAAGATAATATAGTACCTCGACATTAAAAATTATAAAGAGCCCATCATAAGGTTTTAGTAGTGTTTATTTGCAATCCAACTTGTTGATAATGTAAAGAAGGTCTAAATGAAAGTAAACTACAAAGATCAAATTCATCCAAAACTTTTGTGGCCTTCAAAAGGTTTTTAATAGTTATTCATCATTGTTTTGATTGGTATGGCCCACTTGAGATTATTTTCTTATGATTTCAAATTACATCCTAAATATATGATGAAAAAATATATGGATGGTATCGATATACATAAAATATATCAAGGTGGGCCCTACACGGTTAGAGTAACACCCACGGAGGAGTTACCTAAATAGTGAAATGGTATTATATGGTCACTTCATGGGAACTTCCCATGAGGTTAATCTGTGTAGACCCCACCATGATGTGTGAAGAACATCAACACCATGCATTTGATGTGTCCGCTTTAAGTCCAAAAATCAGTCGTATACGAAACTCAGGTGGGCCATAGCATCTAAAACTATGCGAAGACATCCCTAAAACATATAAAAGCATTTAATTGGTGGGGCCCACATGAGTTTTGGATGTGTATGAAACTTGGTGTGACTCCTCATCCAAGTGGGACACACATAATGAATGGGTTGGATCTATGAATCACATCTAGGTGGGCCCAATAAATGATTATGAATGTTTTAATGGGAGGGTAATCCTCTCAACTATAGTATGTGGTGTGGCCCACCCATGACAAGTCATGGATTGACTTTATTTTTTAAGGTCGTGGCCCACCATGGAATGGTGCATCTGACTGACGGGGCAGATCCAAAGTTCAAGTGGACCCACCATAGAAAAGAGTGGGATAGTGACACCCACTATTGAAACCTTCTTAAGGCCCACCGCAATGTTTATTTGAGATCCAACCTGTTTATAAGTTAATGCAGACATGGAATAAGGTGGGACATGATACACATAGTTTTGTTGTGTCCCCTTTAGCTTATGAGATATCTCAAAAATCATTCGTATACGAAACTTAGGTTGGCCATAACATCTAAAACTATGTGAAGACATCTAAAAAAATATAAAAGCACTTGGTGGGGCCAACATGAGTTTTGATTAATGTGGCTGAAACTGGGTTTGACCCCTCATCCAAGTGGGACCACATAATGAGCTTGATCCGAAACTTCTCCAGTTGCCAAGAAGTTTTTAATGGTGGAAGTGCAATGCCCAATTTGTAGTCTACCCAAGCCTTGTTCCTACCTAATGTTTTGCATGATACTTTATAATGATCTCAGAAAAAAAGATTAGGTTATAGGGCTCTATAGGGCCTACAAATATATATGTTTTATATCGAAACCGTACATCTATTTTGAAATATTATTATAGGGCTCTATAGGGCCTACAAAAATATATGTTTTATATCTAAGCCGTCCATCTATTTTGAAATATTATTATAGGTCAGGAAACTAAGACCGTGTTTGTTAACATTGAATTTTTGCACTTAACGCAGAATAGGGAAAATTTTTCGTGTTAGTGGTGTTTGTTAATGCATTATTAACGCGGAAGACAAAAAACGCTAAGTGGTTTTTCACTGAATTCTTTCCGTGATAGGAGTCTGGCTTAATGGTGAATGCGGAATGCGCTCCATGATTTTTCATTAAACAAAAATTTTTTGCTTCTTAAAGTACCCTTTTTCAAATAACTACGACAATTTTTTTTCTTTTAAATTATTTGTGAAATACAAAATCAACCTTTGACCTGTGAAACTTTTTTATGCCCTACCATGATTTATGTGTTTGATCCACACCGTCCATCAACTTTTTCAGATCATTTAAGGTGTGAGCTAATAAAAAAAACGGGTCCAATGATTAATTGGACCACAAGGTGGGGATTGAACGTCCACCATTAAAAACTTCTTAGGAGCTGGAGAAGTTTCAAATCAAGTTGATATTTGTATTTTCACTTCATCCACATCTACCCGACCTAATGAATAAATGGACGGTAAAAAAAACATCACACTGGCCCTTAGAAAGGTTTCAACGGTAGATGTCATTATCACTGTAGTATCCTTTGGTGTGGTTCATTGGAGCTTTGGACCTGCTTCATCTTTAGAATCACATATTGAAATAATATGAGAAAAATGATCAACGGCTTAGATAAGATACTTACATCATGGTAGGCCCCACAGAGGCCTTCCGTTCAGGCGGGGATAGAACGCAATCCGCGTTTGAAGCGGATGGGCGGGGGAGGCGGATTAGATACTGCCAGGTTGGGTAGCGGGTCAGGTACTGAAGTGACATCACCAAGTTATATGGGCCCCACTGTGATGTATGTGTTTTATCCACACCGTCAATCCATTTTGAGATATCATTTTAGGGCATGATCTAAGGAATGAGGCACATAAAAAGTTGTAGTGGACCTCACCACATAAAATAGTGGGGAGAGTGATTCTCACAGTTGAAACTATCCTAAGGCCCACCATAATGTTTATTTGAAATCCAACCTGTTCAAAAGTTTAAAAAAGACATGAAAGAAGGAAAACACAAATATCAGGTTGGTCTAAAACTTTTGTGGCTTTTAGAAGTTTTTAATGGTGTGCGTCACTGCCCCCACTGTTTTCTGTGCTGGGGCCCACTGAGGCTTTGGATTTAACTCATTCTTTAGATCTTGCCCTAAAATGATCTCTCCAAATGGATGGACGACGTGGATACAAAACATACATCATGGTGGGGCCCAATAAACTTTTTGACATTACTTCAGTAGCCAGTCTTGTAAATGGGCCATAAATGGATCGTACAGTCATAAATTTCTCAAACTTCATTGGAGTTCCAATTTTTGTTTTTACTCAATAAATACCATCACTCATGAGGTCCATCTTATGAACGGTTTGGATTACCTAACACGACACCAGGTACACAGATATAACACCGAAGTGGCCTGTTGTAATACATCTGGAAGTTTTCTAGTGCAGTGGGGATTGAGTTTTGCAACACAGTGTTCCGACTATTAAGTCGGGAGTGTAAACGTTGGACATGGATCGTGTTGGGCACGAATTCGGTACTACCTCCGCTGCGACCTAACTAGAGATGGACGGTCATGTCAGGAGCATTGTAGGGCCACCGTGATCTATATATTTTATTCACACCGTCCATTTATTTTTGACGGATCGCATGAGCCCAAAAAAAAAAAAGGTATGCCAAAGGCTCAAGTATAATATATCTGTGTCGTCCATCTGTTTTATTAGAATATTTTGAGGCTTGATCCAAAAAAATTAGGAAGATCTAATGTTCAATTGGCCCACATGAAAGGAAACAATGGACTTAAATTGTCCACCGTTGAAAGTTAATTCTTTTATTGGGCCCACGTTGAGGTTTATTCACCATCTAACCCGTTCGTAGGGTCACATGGACATGGATAAGTGAAAATATAAATATAAGCCTGATCTAAAATTTCTAAGGGCCTCAACATGTTATTAATGGTAGGCATTTAATTCTCATAATTTCATGTGGTGTGGTCCACTTGACCTTTAGATTTGCCTAATTTTTGGGCTCATGCCTTAAACTCATTTGGCATAATGAATGGGTGGTGTGGATAAGCCACACACATTATGGTGGGCCCCATATTTATTTTACAAATTCCTCGATTTAAGTGCTTAAAAAGTAAATGGTTAATTCAGCATCGAGAAAGATGAAGGTAGATGAAGGTAATTACCTTGGTAAATAATAATTACTCATTTACAACGTAATTACACTTGAGCCTGAAAACCAAATAGGCCCTAAATCTCAAGTGGACCACACCATATGAAAACAATAGTGATTGGATATCCACCATTAAAATCCTCCTAAGGCCCACTGTACTGTTTATTTGACATCCAACATATTGATTAGGTCATACATGCCCAGATGATGGGAAAAAACAAAAATCAGCTTGATCCAAAACTTTTATGGCCCCCAAAATATTTTCAATGGTCGACGCTCATTCAATACTGTTTCCTGTAATGTGGTCCACTTGAGATTGAGATATACCCCATTTTTGGTCTCATACCGTAAAATGATCTGTAAAAATAGATGGACGGCATGGATGCAACACATACATCACGGTGGGTCCCACAGAGCACTGACCACTGTTTCCCAAAATCAGGCGCGCGCTCAAAACAGAGCCGCGCCCGAAGTTTTTTCTTCATTCTCTCTCTCTCTCTCTCTCTCTCTCTCTCTCTCTCTCTCCGTTTTGCACCACCACAGCCACCGCCATCACCACCACCACCGCAGCCATCGCCACCACCATCGCCACGACCACCATCTCTCCCCGTTTTGCACCACCACCACAGCCATCACCACCCCTTTTGCAATCCCTTCTAAGCCTCGGCCCTATGGCAACGATGACAAGGAAGAGGGCGAGATTCTCGACGAGGAAGAAGAGGAGCAACGAGGAACATGGTCTGATAGAGACCACCGTGACTTACTTAAGGAGAAACTGGAGTCCGACGTCGAATCTCGCAAGATCAAGCTGACGAAGCTGCTGCCGTCCAATCGCCTGAGAATAATCCACAGCTGCTGCCGTCCAATCGCCTAAGAATAGGTATCTCTCTCCCTCTCTCTCTCTCTCTCTCAATCTTTCTCAATCTCAATACCGATTGAAACAATTTGGGGATTTAGGGATTTAGGGATTTAGGGATTTGGGAATTTAGGGATTAAGGTGGGCTCTACTGAGTTTACTCAGTACAATAAGAGTGTACTGAGTAAATCAGCATGCAATCTGATTTCCTCTGCAGCACCACCATGATCTATGGCCCTATATGATCTATGGCCCTACCATGATGTATATATTTTATTCATGCCATTCATCCATTTTTACAGATCATTTTAAGGCTTTATCCCAAAAATTAGAGGGATGTAAAAATGGTATCTTATGTATATATTTTATTCATGCCATTCATCCATTTTGACAGATCATTTGCAAGTTTGCTGCAATACAAGGATACATCATCTTCATTATACTAACTTCATAACTTTTTTCAGCTCTATATTACAGAACCTGATAGCCATGTACTAAATTGATATAGCCTAAAACACCTGCAACTCCTAGTGTCCTGACTTCTGGATCAAAAAATCACACTGATCAGAAAATAATAGCCAATCCCATTAGTGCATGTTTGACATCTTAAAAATCAGGATAGCACTCCTTAGGCAGGAATCACATATGCACATACATGCAGACAACTTTTATCATTTTCTTAACTGTCCACTTCGCGTATGTGTGGCCCACCTGCTAAATGGACCAACTGGCTTTTTGGCTGAGCATTCACCATATGGACCACCCTATGGACAACCTGGATCTGACATGTGCCAATTTGGTACATGTAAGGCACTTGTGTTGTTTGTTAGGAGATAAAGAGTGTCAGAAGATAGCATTCATGTGTAGTTTTTAAGGAGAGGGAAAGATCCATGGAGATGCAGGTTGGTTGGTTAGAGAAAGATGGTCCACACTTGACCACTAGATAGTCACAAGGAGATTGCTAGAATGTCCTTTTAAAATGCCTTCGTTGGGTGGAAGCCTCGAATCTCTTCCCTCCTAGTCTGTTAATGTGTTAGCTCTATAATGGCCGTCAGGCTTTTCTATTTGAGAAAAACATTTCTTACCGATAAAAAATGGTTGAAGATTGTTGCTTAGAATTTTCATTGGCTTGAATGTTTAATTGTTTAGGGTTCTTTTTCCCTGCAATTGCTATTAGATTATCACAGAGATTAGCTGCGATTTCTTATCAAATATTAGAAACTGACTGCATGCTGTACATTTGCTTCCCCATTATCAAGTACCTTTTATTGTCTTGACTAAGCTACTGATTTTCTCCTTGCTTGGGCTGACTTCCACTTGGTATTCCATAGACCAATTTCTGAGTCAAGTATGAACTTTTGGGCATTGGTTTACATTGCAGGTTCGGGTATTACCTTAGTTGAAATGATTGGTTAATAGTTAATACGCAATACAAGATTTTAGAATAAGTATACTTCAAATGCATATGGTTTTTCCATATATATATATATATATATATATATATATATATATATATATATATATATATATATATATATATAAAATAGGTGGTTTATTACTGCAGCTTCAATGTTGCCAACTTAAACAAAAATAAAATTGGTTCCGTGCTCCTGCGCTGTCTTCAAGAGGAGCATCTACATCAGCTCTTTCTACATCCTCAGAGGATTTATCTTCTAGAAGCTCCTGGAAAGCCTATGCAAATGGGGAACTATCTCAAAAGCTTGTTCTCGATGATACTTCAAGCTTCGGGGTTGCGACGCCCTTGTTGAAGTCATGGATGACTCAGGTACACCTCTTGTTGTCTTTCCTTCATTGGTTTTCTCAAGTTTAAAGTATCTTGTTTAATGTAACCTAATGACAGTTTAAAATCAAATAATGCTCAAAAATCAAAATCGCTATTAGAATAGCAAGGTATTCTAATGGGCTTTAAGGCCCAATCCAGCATTGAGCTGGATCTGGATCTGCAAAGACTATTTTGTTCATGCTTTATCAGTAATGGGGCTCACTTTGGGGCCTACATTAAATATGGGGTTAAAAGCAATGCCCACGGTACTTTCTAAAAAATAGACGTAATAGGAATTGCACAAGCTTTTTCCTTTTAAAAAAAATATGGAGTTTAAAATCAGAATTTTACAATAGTCTGACCAGCTGGACCGGTGGTTTAAAACATTACATTTGAATGTTATTGAGAAATTATCTTTTTCTCATTTTGTTTAAATGATAATGGATCGTTTCTTTCCTTGCTCATATTAGAGACCACTAGTGAAGCACATGGATTTCTAGCTTATGTTTGAAAATTGCAATGAAAGACCTCTGTTTGTGGTTAGGGCATGTTTGGATATAACCAATTCTATGAAAGTCAGCAGATATGGAAAAGGTTTTCCATTGATGTGACAGTTTGAGATGTTTGGATGGCAAAGAAAATGAAGGATTCCACAAAACAATCATGGAACTTTTCCATAGGTGATCGTTTTCTCACAAATATCATGGGATTTCCACTTGAATCCCTGTTTCAAAAGTGCTCATTGAAATGATCATTGCCCAATCATTAACTTTTCATTCCTATTCTTATGGAATAAATACATCCAAACATGGCGTTGGTAACTTCTTCGTTCTTAGCAAGAAGACTGATTCGTTGTGTAATAGTTTAAAGTAAATTTTTGTTGTATGAGAAGTTGAGAGAACTTGACGACTATCTGATTTTGGCTTCTTGCTGGGGTAGCTTACCCCATGCCCGGTAGTTTCCTAGTGGGGTTCTCATTGTGGTCACAAATCCAAACCGCTTGATCAAATATCATATGGTGTTTACATAATCACTTTTTGTGAAAATTTTGGTGAAAAGCGAATGCTTTTCTCTTAGTGATTCATGATAAGATGCCCTGGTTCTAATTGATATTGCTGGAGACTGAATGGGTTTACATGTCCAAACCCAAAAGGCCCTAAGCTAAGAATCAAACACATAAATGGGTTTTGATTTCAGGCTCCAGACAATCTATTGAATGTGGGGGCCTGCTGGATTTCTTTACTTTACCATATCTATCTGCAGGCTACCAATTGAAGGGTTATGATTGTCCCATTTAGGAAAATTATGGGGCATGGTATTTTCACTGTGGGGCCCATCAGATTAATGTTCTGAATCACAGAACTGGGCACCACTTGTACAAACTAAACACCGATGATACCATGCATATGGTCTCTAGATGCATGGTCTCTAGGATTAGGATCAATCTGATAATCCTTCAACACGAGGATTAGGTCTTCAGTTTATATCAGTTCACCTCGTGGTTTGGGTTCCAAGCATTGATCTGATGGGCCCTGCTATGTATGGTCCATGCCTCCAAAATCTCCGTGTTGAGACAATCCCATTTTCTTGACAATTGTCCTACAAATAGGTGGTTAAGAAAAATGCAATCACAGTCAAGGTTAACAAGTAAAATGTCAAAGATCGGATGACTAGGCTATTCAGGTGGCGGTCCATACTAGCAATGATCATCAAATCAATGGTCTAGATCACCGAATGATGGAGCCTCCTTGTACAAAACTGAAGAACTGATCCGATATTCATGTAAATTTCGCATAATTGATAATACTTGGAAGAATTATTTACATGAGAAGTACTAAGATTAGTAGGATATGCTGCTACCATGTATTGTTGGTGTACATATTTGAAGTTTTAACTCAGCAATGATCTCATCATTCTTGTTAGATTCCATCAGTTATTATTTTAAAAATGCATTGCTCTAAGCGTGTATTAGTCAGTTTGGTTTTGTTTTTGGCAGTGCATTGCCCTCATTCACATCAAAGAAAGGGAAAACTAGTGTAGTGATGTTTGTCGGTCTACAAGGTACAAGTGCATGAAAAACTTTCCACATATCAACTTGCATTTGGATCGGTTGGCCTCCACATCACCCATCTGGACCGTACATTAGGAAAACATTACAAGAAAAACATCTCCACAACATCAATCCAACTTAGGCATGTATGAGAATATGAAAGTATTACAGCACAAGAAATCTCAAGTGGACCACAACACATGAAACCGTTTGATTGAACATCTACCATTGAAATTTTTTTGGAGGCCAAAGAAGTTTTGGATCAAGCTAATGTTTGTGCTTTCTCTTCATCCATGTCTTTGTGATCATATTAACAGGTTGGATGACAAATAAAAATTACTTTAGACCCTAGTAAGGTTTCAACATTGGGAATCTGGATTTTCTTATTAGTAAATTTTAATCGAACTCATTCTTTTGAAAAATAGAAAAATGGGAATATTAGTAAATATGGATTTTCTTATTAAGAAGAAAATGGAAGATGGATTGAAAAAACATAAAAGAGTTTTCATTATAAATAGATTTTCATTATAAATAGATTAAGAGCCAATGATAATTATAAGTAGACTTGTAGCCAAAAATAAAGAATTTGATTTTTTTCAAAACATGGAAAGACTAATCAGTCCTACTTCTTGTAACTTCAGCCACTACTTCAAATGGAGGGAGTGCACAAAGATTTGTTTAGGGAGACTACTGATGGTGAACTAGCAACTGCAACAAATATGAGAGTTACAAAGGTGAAAATAAACATAAGGTGGTCGGTAAGATAAGATGCATGATTTTCCTTTTCAATTGTTAGTCATAGATTGACAGTACTTGTTTTAATTTTCTTGGATGGATGATGAATGTATTTAGGAATATAAATGAAAATAAAAAACTTATAATATATATATATATATATATATATATATATATATATATATATATATATATATATATATATGTTAACAATGGAGGATACCTTGTTTAGGGGGACATGAAATTCTTGTAGCTTATGGTATGGTACCCCATATTGGTTGTATGTTACTAGTATATAGTAAATAATACTAGGTTCAATAGTAGATAATACTAGAGAATCCCTAAACTTAAACCTACACCTAATCCTAATCTGCTCCTTAACCCGAATCCAAACCTAAACCTATACTTATAACCTAAAACTATTCTCAAATCCCAAAACCTATAACCTAAACCCGAATCCAAACCCGAACCCGAATTCCTAAACCTTAACCTAAACCTATAATCTTAACCTAAACATAAAACCAAAACCTAAACTTAAACCTATACTTATAACCTAAACCTATAACCTAAACCTGAACCTAAACCTATAACCCTAAACCCTAAACCCTAAACCTAAACCTACACCTAATCCTAATCATAACTCCCTAACCTAAACCTAAACCAAAACTTGAAAACCAAAAACTAAACGCGAACCCGATCCCGATTTCCTAAACCTAAACTTATGACCTTAACATAAATCTATTCTCAAATCCCAAAACCTATAACTTTAACCTAAACCTATAACCTATAACCTAAACCAAAACCACAACCTATAACCTAAACCCGAACCCATTCTCAAATCCCAAAACCTATAACCTAAACCAAAACCTATAACCTAAACGAAAATCAAAACCTATAACCTTAACCCGAACCCAAACCCGAACCCGAACCTGAATTCCTAAACCTTAACCTCAACATATAACCTATAACTTATAACTTAAGCCTATAACCAAATATAAAACCTTACTTATAACCTAAAACTATTCTTAAATCCTTAAACCTTAACCTATAACCTAACCTAAACCTATACTTATAACCTAAAACTATTCTCAAATCCAAAAACCTATAACCTTAACCTAACCTTTTCCTAAACCTATAACCTAAACTCAAGTCCCTAAACCTAAACCTATAACCTGAACCTAAACCTATAAGCTTAACTCAAATCCCTAAACCTAAACCTAAACCTAAACCTAAACCTTAACCTAAACCTATAACCTTAACTTAAACCAAAACCTATGACCTAAAACCTAAATGTATTCTCAAATCTCTAAACCTAAACCTACACCTAATCCTAATCTCAACTCCCTAACCTAAACCTAAACCTAAACTTGAAAACCCAAACCTAAACCCGATCCTGAACCTGAACCCGATTTCCTAAACCTAAACCTTAACCTATTTTCAATTCCCTAAACCTATAGCTTTTAACCTAAACCTAACCTAAACCTTAACCTAAACCTATAACCTTAACCTAAACCAAAACCTATGACCTAAAACCTAAATGTATTCTCAAATCTCTAAACCTAAACTTACGCCTAATCCTAATCTCAACTCTCTAACCTAAAGCTAAACCTAAAGTTGAAAACCCAAAAATAAACCTATAACCTACACTTATAACCTAAACCTAAACCTATAACCTACACTTATAACCTAAATCTAAACCTATAATCTAAACCTAAGCCTAAAACCTAAAACTATGACCTAAAACCTAAATGTATTCTCAAATCCCTAAACCTAAACCTATACCTAATCCTAATCTCAACTCCCTAACCTAAACCTAAACCTAAACTTGAAAACCCAAACCTAAACCTATAACCTACACTTATAACCTAAACTTAAACCTATAACCTACACTTTTAACCTAAACACAAACCTATAACCTAAACCTAAGCCTATGACCTAAAACCTAAATGTATTCTCAAATCCCTAAACTTAAACCTACACATAATCCTAATCTCAACTCCCTAACCTAAACTTAAACTTGAAAACCCAAACCTAAACCCAATTCCGAACCCGAACCCAATTTCCTAAACCTAAACCTTAAACTATTCTCAAATCCCTAAACCTAAACCTACACCTAATCCTAATCTCAACTCCCTAATCTAAACCTAAACCTAAACCCAATCCTGAACCCGAACCCGATTTCCTAAACCTAAACCTTAACCTATTCTCAATTCCCTAAACCTATAGCTTATAACCTAAACCTAAACCTTAACCTTAACCTAAACCTAAACCTATAAACTTAACCTAAACGAAAACTTATGACCTAAAACCTTAACATATAACCTATAACCTAACCTTAACCTATAAGCTAAAACCTAAACCTAAACCTAAAACCTAAATGTATTCTCCACTCCCTAAACATAAACCTATAACCTAACCTAAACCTAAACCTAGAACCTACACTTATAACCTAAACTTAAGCATAAGCCCAAAACCTAAACCTATGATCTAAAACCTAAATGTATTCTCAAATCTCTAAACCTAAACTTACACCTAATCCTAACTCAACTCCCTAACCTAAACTTAAACCTAGACTTGAAAACCCAAACCTAAACCTGATCCCGAACTCGAACCCGATTTCCTAAACCTAAACCTTAAACTATTTTCAATTCCCTAAACCTTAACCTAAACCTAAACTTAAACCTATAAACTTAACCTAAACCAAAACTTAAACCTATAAACTTAACCTAAACCAAAACCTATGACCTAAAACCTTAACCTATAACCTATAACCTAAAACCTATTCTCCAGGTATCCAGATGCTTTTAGATATATTTATGGTATCCAGATGCTTTTAGATATATTTATGTTGTTTTTAAATGTATTAGCTCGAAATTAATAGAGCAAACCCGGATGTGCGTCGGAGCTATCTGGATGAGTTGGTCCTTCTGGACTCATTCTTCGAGTTCTTGCCATTAACAGGAATTTACAGCTCCGTGGGTAGAATGCAGAAAATGACTTTTTGTATCGTTTCCCATAGACGACGCCAATTTGTTGATGCAAAAACCTGGATCAACCTCGTCCTTTACTTCCGCTTACACCACAATGAAAGATAAAGAGAAACCTGACTATAGCCGAGGAACCTCCGATGCTTAAGCCAGTAAGGATTTAGGAAGATGAGCCTTTAGGGTTGTTCGTTTTTTCCTACCTTAATCCTTGAAGAGCCCTCTTTTTATGGGAATGAGAGGTCCCGGCATGAGAGGATTCTTTCCTGATTTTTAGGAGATTTGATTGAGTTACCATTCGTTTGCAGATACTTCCCGATCCCGAGATTTTCGGGGTCAGGTATCTTTTTACAAAATTCTCGAATCAGTGTTTAAGTTTACACCGTTTCTTCTTTGCTTGGCTCGACCTCAATGGACTATACAGTCTCGGCTGGCTTACAAAGATGAGGCTATTTTCTTACTGTCGGACGAAACATGATCGGTTTCAGACGGATACCCTTTCTTAATCCGATAGCCGACACTACAACTAAACTCATATGGGTCAGTTTTATAGTCGGGCAGGTGGCTTTTAGCTCTAGGGCCTTTAATTGGTCGTTTCAGACATAACTGTCTCTTTAACCGAGTCAACTTCATGTCTTACAAATTTCGCTTGTCGCTCTTGACTCTTTTACTCCTGGTCGGGATTAATACCCTTCAGATCCGAGTTAAGTCTCTCCTTTAGGATTTATCTTCAGTCGGCTTCTACAGTTGCCTCTGATTTTATTGACAGAGTTAATTCATCTTACAACCGACCCTCCGGACTTGTCATAGTTTTCCTTAACAGTGTCCATCCCTTTTGTAAGATCATTTTAAGGTATGAATTCAAAAATGAGGCTACTCAAGTGGACCATACCACATATGGCTCTTACATTTTATGCTTTGTGCATTTAATGTAACCTGAGCGTACTATTTGGTGTGGTCCACTTTAGTGTTAAATATGCTCATTTTTGGGCTCATACCTTAAAATGATTCGAGAAAATTGATAAACAGCGTTGATAACACAGTAGGCCCCAACACAAATATTCCCATTTGTGCTAGAGATAGGTGGGCGTAGGACACAATCCGCTTCCTCGCAATACAAGCCCACCGTGGTTTGATTGATAAGGGTGGAAATGGGACGCATAGCCTAATCAACCAACAAGCACGACTAGGCCTTAGGCCGGTCTTGTACCTGTTAGCTTCGTACGTGGCTTCATGCATGAGTTATGTCCTACAAACATGCATGAGTTATGTGGCCAATTCTTTTAAAATATATATCTATTTTTATTTTTCATGTGTGGCCAACTCAATGAATTGATAGGTTAGAAAAATTGATCAACTTGTAAATAGAAATTGATATAGAGGGGGTTGCAGACGCTTTCATGGCAAAGATGGACAAGAAAAGGCCCGATCGGAGGAAGAAATGATCTAGACAGTTAAAACCTTAAAATAATCTTATCTCATAAACTGGGATGAGTGTTTCGACATATCATGTATGATTTTGGGATAGGAGAAGCTACTTTAGCCTGCGAACTTGCTATGTCAGGTTACCACGTTGGATTTGTGAGATTCCATCATATCAACGATCAAAAGTCCATTTTATTTTCATTTATACTATAAATAGTAAGTTTTAGTTCGAGGATAACTTTTGATCATTTGAGTCATAGGAGCCGTGCCTAAAACGAAAAGGACTTAGAAAAATTACGATAACATAGTTAGGCCAAATTGGACACTTACTATTTTTAGTCGAAAACCATGAAGCCTAATAGGAATAGAGACCATCTATAAATAATAGATTTACTATTTATATTAAGTCATGTTTTTTAGAGTGTTTAAATTGGAGTTTGAGTCTAAAACTCCGTCCTAGGTTTGAACTCGTTATTTAAATGATTATGAATTTATTTATTTATTTTTTTTAAAAAAAAAATCATAAATCAATTTATTTCAAATTTATTAGAATTTATTTATACTTTTATGCCTTGCGAATTCGAGGAAGCTCTCTGAGGAGTCCAGTGAGCTCCATGGATTCAGAGTAGATATCCCCTAAGGAAGATGGTAATCGACCTCATAATGTCCCTCCCTTTAGGTCAAGCCTAGTCCCATCCAATTTTTTCAAGGCTTGGGCTTGGACCTGCTGTTGAGGCTAGGGCTGGGCTCAGGCCTTGGGTCTTAAGTGTGGAGCTAGGCTCAAACCTATCAATCGTATGAAATGGTTGGTTCATGCAAAAAGAATATATGTAACTGCGAGCTATGTGTATTACCAAGTCCAACCAGGTGAACCACAAGTTATGGTCGACCTAGACCATAACTTCCAACCGGTCAAGAGAAAGTGACGTCGAACGTTTGCAAATGGTTGACCCTGCCACGAAGACTGGCTAGTGCAAAATCAGCACTGTCTTCATCAAGTGGACCACACCATATAATAAAATCCCAACCATTGATAAATAGCAAAACATAAGTGTGTTCCACTCAATAAGTGGTTGTTGCGCTGAGTTTTCTCTAAGGTGATCCTCATGATGGGCCCTACCTATCAGACGGGTTGGATGTTGTACATCTATGAAAGGGTAGAAGTTATAATTCAAATAATTGGACTTGAGACCTCATAAGTAAGTGTGTAGAAAGGAAAAGGGTCCTTACTCTTGCTCGGGTGGTAGACTCTCATGAGTTTTAACTCCTCGGGTTCAAGTACCCATAGGTGGTGAAATTCCACTAGCATGAGTGTATGGGGTGTGTGCGTGTGTTAAAAAAAAAGTGTGCAGGAAGCCCACTAAGGTATGATTGTGTGGGGGTGTGTGTGCGTGTGTAACAAAAAAATAAAGTGCGTGTAGAAAGCTGGATCCTTACTCTTGCTTGGGTGGTAAACTCTCAGGAGTTTCAACCAACACCCTATAAAGGGTTCGAGTAGCGTGAGTGTGTGGGGGTGTGTGTGCGTGTGTGAAACAAAAAAAAAAGTGTAGAAAGCAGTGATCCCTACGGTTGTTGGTCATCCGACCCTGAGAATTATCATACCATGGTCCATCCAACTTAGGCAGTCTGCATTGACAGATATTCAAGCCATGTGAACGCGTTGACAGTATGTTAGGGACGTGACTTGCATTTAACTCAGGGCTACAAAAATTCCACATAAATCCATACTCATTTTATTTCACGAGCTAAAAGATAATGGAGATGGGCGCAGCGTAAGAAACAATTGAGAATGCAAATGTCTACCATTGAAACTTACTTGGCCCCACCGTTATCCCAATATACCATCCAATTCATAAGGTGATTATCAGTCGAATGAAAGTAAAACATAAATATCAACATGATCCAATTTTTTTTGTGGCCATAAGAAGGTTTCAATGGTGGGCATTCAATCTTTGATTGTTTCTTGTGGCATGGCCCCACTTGAGCTATGTTTGGTCTCAATTCCTAAATTGAGGCACGTATGAATGGATAACACAAACATCATGGTAAGCCCGGTAGAGGATGGTGTTACATGTAGCAGTGTACACGAACTGAGTTAGCTCGGTTAGCTTGCTCGACTCGACTCGACTTGAAAAAGCTCGATTCAACTCGGTTTGAAACTGAGTTCAAGCCGGGTCGAGCTGATTTTTTTAGCTCGAGTTCGAGCTCGACTCAACTCGGATCGAACCTTAACTCGAATCGAACTCAGATTAGACCAGTTCGGTGACTCGGTTATTTTGATATTGATGTTGCTGAGCAAGTGTTTGATGAAATGACTCAATGAAGTATCGATTGGTGGTGAGGAAGGTATGAATATAAAACAAATACCCTTGTATCTTGATTTTTTATGTTGCCTGCGGAGTGTTTAATGAAATACCCGTAAACCGATGTTGCTGCTTTACATTCCGTGAAAAATTAAAGGTGCACTCCATGTGTTTGAGAAAAATGCCGCAGAGGCTCATTCTTGGCTTGAACTGGCCCGAGCTACTTACCGAACTAAGCCGAGTTGGCCATTCAGGCTCGAGGATTGAGCCGAGTCGAGTTCGAGCTAGGGTCCACTAGTGGTTGAGTTGAGTCGAGTTGTGCCAAGCTCGACTCGTGTACACCCCTAGTTACATGCAAGAAGCATCCATAAATAGGCATTGTTTTCTAAACAGCGTTTGGCCTACACCATGAGAATTTGAGTCTTATTTATAATAATAATAATAATAATAGAAGAAAAGAACCCTTAAAGAAAGGATCAAACTTTCAATATTTGTATACTTGGTGCACGCACATCAGATTGAAACATTTTATCTACCGACCCCTGCATTGGAAGTTGGATTGCATGTACTAAGAAAAGCACATCACTTGGAAGACAGATGGACAGTCACCATATGGTCCGATTTTATTAGCTCTGTCTGCTCATGCTCATATGCATACTCCATTCATTAGACATTGTAACACTTTCAGCCTACATCATCATGAACACATTTGTGGGCCATGAAGCAACTGCCATGATATGGGATGCAAATCAGCTGGAGCATTTTCTAGCTTTCCTTGGTTTGGTTTATTGTCACGTGGATGATATTTGCACCATGGCAGAGCTAGGATATTAGATCGAGAACTTTAGAAAGGCCTCACATGCCTATACATTAGACACCGCGAAGGGTGTCAGGAGAGAGATCAATGTCTTACTTAAGTAGATAAAACCTTGAATATAGTTTTAGATTCATATCTTTTTTAAAAATTGATTGTAATCACGTTAGTAATGTTCCAGTAAGGTTAATTTAGGATATTTTAATTTTTATAAAACTAACTATTTCGGATAATTTTTATTGTAGTTGAATTAAGACTTTTATTAATGTTAAAATTTTACTATTTTGAATAATTTTAAATTAGAGTTTTATTTTTTCTTTATTAATAGCATAATCAAAAATTACATATATACATTAGATATCATTGAATAATAAAATTTTGAATTTTTCTTTTTATCTTGTGAATTCAAAAATAAAGTTGTGAATGATTTAAAAATAAGAAAATATGATAAAAACTTGATTTTGAATTGGAAGCGCGTGTTTTCTTATGAAACAGGCAGACATGACCTACTTTGTAGGTCAATTAACTCTAGATGGCACACTACATAAAGATTAATAGATTATGCGTCCTATAACAATGCTCAGATAAAAAGTTATGGCCGATTTATAATTTACACTTTGAATTACAATTTTTCTCTACTCGAATTGATTTATTTTTTTTTGGAACTGGACATGCATAGGTCCCCAATTACGTGGAACTGGGTTCAAATATGGTGGACTACTTCTGGTTTTGTTTGAACTTTTTTCAGTCCAGTTGTATAAGAATAGGTTTGCAGCCCGATGTACATCAACATTCACATGTGCTAGAGTTGCATGCGTGTAGGACATCTGAACCATTTGGGCCTGTGGTATGGTTGGCTTGACTAAAAGATCAGACCTGTCAACTCATGTGTTGTAGGTGTACAGTATACGCGCGTGGATGATTTGGAAGACTTATGAGTAGTACACGCTCAATGTACATATGGTTGTTATGATATTAAATTGCCCTGATTTTCCACACCAACCATCCACATAGTTCGGCCCACTAGAGGTAAAGATCTTGGATCTTCCCACGTGCTAGGAAAGCACATGTGATTACACGTGGAGGTGCGTGTGAGTTGAGTATTAGACCATCTCTTTTTTCTTTTTTCGTTTTTTTTTTTCCACACACACACCCGTGTACTCACCCCACAGTGGGAGCTCGAACTCATGACCTCATGTTGCAGGTGACCATCTTTGGATATAAAAAGACATGTAAAATTCCAACTCTAGCACAGGAGAATCTCTGGATATAAAAAGACATGTAAAACTAAGGGCATGTTTGGCTGGGCTGATTGGATGGGATTGGATGGTATTAAGATGGATTGCACGGATTTCAAGGTAATGATGGCTGTGTCAATGGATTGGTGCAAGATCTATGGGATTGGTGTATCATAGGATTACTATATCGGGTCTGTTTAGCATGCCTGGCCAATCCCGGGATTAAACTTTCCAATCCATCGAACCAAACACATCCCAAGTAAATTTGAACGGATTAGGGTGGATTGGATGGGATTTAAAGGTAATGATGGTGATGTCAGTGGATTGTCTTAAGATCCATGGGATTGCTATATCCCGGGATCACAATCCGGGTGTCTGGTTGGCATGCCTGGCCAATCCCAGGATCTATCTTCCAATCCCTTCCAATCCCATCCAATCTGCCCGGCCAAACAGGCCCTAAAGATAATACACAGCTTATAAATTACCATAAATCTGACAAAATTTTCTTTTCTTTATTTTGTAAATCAACACTGTATAACTACATATTATAAAACAATTATCTCAGTGAAAGCAATTTAGAGATTATCTTCAATATTACTATTTCTCAAGGAGAACTTTTTAAATGGGATAAAACATAGAAAATGAGATGAATGATATTAAGAAATAAAGACTCAAGACACCACATAACAATCACAAACACACATGATACTTGTGGTCGTGAAAAATACTTTCACCCAACTCTCTTTACCCTACAACACAACATAGTTTAAAAACATGAAAACTCCACTCAACTCAAAACTCAATCAAGTCAACTTGAAAACTCATAATTGAGTTTTTTCAAGCCCTTATCTTCGGTTTTTACCCAATTGTGACCTGATCAAATTTTCCTTGAGTCTTGGTAAAATCTAGTTGAGTTGAGTTAACATAGATGAGTCGATTGTTTTCAATTTTTGTAAACCATGAGACATGCACACTTCCTATCAACAAACCAATTTGAACTTAAGTACACATTAATTGATTGACTTGCATCTCCTCCTTATCTCCCCAGAAGACCCAGTGAGAGGATCAATGTTGCCCATCTTGACCATAGCCGCGGCAAAATCAGAGTAGAAAGCAGCCTGGTCGCTGCTATACTTGGTCACGAAATTGTTAGTGGAGCTTCCACTGAAGAGAACCTGGTCTGTCTTGAGGAGACCCTTTCTCTTAATGAGGTTCTTGTAGTAGTTGTTGTCGAAGGAGTTCGGTGTTACTAGATCGATTGGAGCCAAATTGGTGTCACCACCATTGGATGGACACCCACGTCGGCGAGTACTTGCGAAGCCAGCATCAATGTTGGTCTCGTTGTAGATCCTATTTCGGAATGTCACACATTGTGCTTGGCCAATCGTATGCGAGCCTGCCATATGGATCACAACAGGGTCATTTTAGCAAATGTTGACATGCATATATGAGAAATGTAATAGTTAAAGTAGAAAATCAATTAGAGAGCTACAACTGGTACCTAAAAGCACTTTTATAAAATAAAAACTACTTTTACTTTTGAAAGATACCTTTATATGTCGCTCCATTTGATAAACTGTAAAAAAAAATAAAAAAACTTCGAAAACTTAAGAGTGCTGAATTATAAGTTTGAAATAATTTTAGGAATATTTTAATTAAAAGCGAAAAGAAATTTTAATTCACCACCACCTTCAGCATTACGTGAAGAGAGGGGAACTGAAAAATGATCCATATTTTCAGTGAAAATTAATAATTTGTATTCATTAAACGATTTGAATTATATAAGTACTAAAAATAAGTGATAAGTGTTGAAAATAAGTTTTATCAAATGGTACCTAAGTATGCCTTAGCATTCTACCTTATTATAATTTTATTAGCTCTACCATATCATTTTTCATATCAGTCAACTGAATTAATGCAAGTTATAATATGACTAGTTGGTACATTAGTCTCTTCTTCAATAGCATCCATTTTCCAAGCCTAGGATGGGGTGGTCACCATCCACTAGAAGTGATTCTTGAGAGCCGTAGGCAGGCAAGGTGGGCCTACTGTGTAGATGGTTAAGGTTGATTATCAGATTTTTTGTTATAAACTAATGGAACCAGCCATTTTTTTAAGGGACATGATCACATGGAAAGGATGCTCAGCATGAGGTGATTCTTGCACAGTGGTTCATGGAGTGTAGTGTGTACTGAATGGACGGTCCAGATTAGTTAATCTTATAATTAATACATGTCTACACATGCAAACATTTGAGGAGGGCTTCTTACCTGAGAGTGCAACCATCTCTTTTGCGTTGAGACCCTTCCTTTTGAATAAGGAAATGAGAACGCTGAGGTCGTCTGAAGCCCTAGGAATGTTACTTTCTGCTTGGCTTTTGCTCGCTGTCCTCGAGTCCCTCCTTCCCAGCTTCACTTTCCATGTTGGTCCACCTACCTGTTTATTTATTTAACAACAACCCATCTTCAATATGAAAATTTGCAAATTTTAGACTTTAAGTGGACCATAAAAGAACCGGGCCCAAATCAATCTCAATGAAATCATGGGCCCCCCTTGAGTCCTCTTATATAAACGGTTTGGATCATTGAAACACCACATGTATCCAATGAATGTTTTAAAACTATACATGTATAGTCAAAAACACCATCCACAGTGTCTTTAAACTATCCATTTCTTTTATAATGATATATAGCTCACTTGATGATCGGTGGGCCAACAGGCTGAGATATTCATCAACGGCACGGGGCCATCGAGGACATGGGCCTATAGGCAAGCCTAGGCCCAATTTCCCCAGCCATAGCCCTACGGGGCCCATTTCCATCTCTGCTTGAGCCATGAACTTATTCGGCTAATGAAAGATATATGGGCCTCGTTTTGGATCTGGCCAAGACTCAAGGTCCCTTATGGCTGGGCCTTGATTACATCATTTTGACTACAGGCCTCTCTTAGGCCCATTGAGTTCTAGCCGAACCACACGCTGTATATGTTTAAGAAAATCATGTTTTCTCTTTTCAATGAGCAAGCAAGATCCATATGTATGCACTCACAGCGACGGATGCATCACGTGCCGCGACTGCAAGTATGTCTGCGCAAGACACAACCCCTGGGCAAACACTCTCCACCCTAGACTTCACCTCGTCGACCACTTCAAAACCTCTCACTGACCCTGAATTCTGAAATGCACCCCTCTCACCCGTGAATGAAGAAGTGTCTTCGAGCAAGAGCGAACCGTCGCACCCCTGGACGAAGCAATCATGGAAATGGAGCCGAATGAGAGATCCGGCCATCCGACGCTCACGTGAGATGGCCGTCCTCACAGCAGACTGGATCGTCGAGAGCGCATTAGGGCACGCCTTGTCATAGAACGTGGATGATAGTTTTGCATGACATGACCCATTGGACACCAATGACAACATGGTAACAAGAAAACATGCAACGTAGACACAAAAAACCCTAGTGGGCTTGACTACAAGAAAACCCATTTCTCTCTTTTTCTCTTCTTTATGTTACTCTACTAATGTAAATCTAAAGCAGTTTTAATGAGAGATGGAAGTTGCAGCCTTTTATAGACAATGGGATTCTTATATCTTGGGCTGAATTAGTCTGATTTCAACGCACGCCAGTTTACATGGTCTTAGTAAAACAGCTGTATTAGTCTCTAGGCTGCCGGTCTTCCGCAGTGTACCAGGATATGGTGATGGTTTGCCACCATTTTAGATGCTGGTTACCCATTAACTGTTCTAACGGCATACACGTATCACATCCGTGCCTTGCAAAAAAGGTAGCCTTCTGTTGATGTGGTTCATCCCAAAAATCACACTGATTGAATGATCTAGACTATTGAATTGGAGATTAGAATAAAGTGGTCAGAGGTCCTCATTCGAATGGTTTGGATTGTTGGATTGGTGTACTTCATTTATACATTTGCATTTAAATTTTGATGGTCCAGATTTATGTACATGTATGATCATTCACGGGCATTTTAATTATGGTGGTGAACTATCACAGTAATCTGTCTTATAATAAATTGTAGAGAAATTGACCACTGTATACGCCATCTTTTCCACCGTCTTTTTAAAATGATCCCAAACTTTTCTTTTTTAAAGTAAACCATTATATACGGACATACTATTTGCAGTCAAAAATACCCTTGCTTTCAATACCTATGGCTACGGATTATAACCGTATCTAAAGGTATTTAACCACCATCCATACAAGGGTATTTTTTGTCCACAAATAATATGTCTGTGCAGAATAGTTTACTTTGAAAAAGTAAAGTTTGGAAGCACTTTGAAAAGACGCCGGATAATAGGTGGTGTTTACGTTGATCAATTTCTCATTGTATGACAGACGAAAATGAAAATCTTATATTACTTAGCAGAGCACGATGGATAATACACATGAATTAAGTAATTGCACATGTGAGATACCGGTAAGTAAAATAAAACTGTCCAAATTATATAGTCCTGGTTTAGATGTAACATAAACTAAAAGATTATACTTATTTGATCATTTGATTGTCATGTAATGCATTTATTGTACGGTTAAAAATGAAAAAGATTTGATTTAAGTGTGATTTGATTTATTAGAGTTAATATTACTAAAGTAATATGATCAAGTGTCCACGATTCAGAGGTTAATATTACTAAAGTAATATGATCTTGAGACCATGACTTATCACACGTGGATGAAGATTTGATTTATTAGAGTTAATACAAGCCATGTTTACATTATTTGAGTGCCTACATATCAAGCTATGTACTCCACTAGACTATGAAATAACTATGGGCGTATGAACAAAGACGTAACACTGCAAACGCTGTCTTTTAAAGTAATTATTTTTCTCATTGGTAGGAAACTTTGCCAACTGTAGAAGATCTTTAGGGTACGTACGGATGAAAATACCTTTAAGGACTCTATGGTTCAAATAAGAAGCATGTGAAAAAGAAAGTTAATTTCATTTGAAATATGTTCTCTGTACGGATAAGAGTTTCTTTGGTTATTTATATTCGTGGTCGGTAATGAGGTAGGCAAAAGGTGATGCCTACAGTAAAAAATTACCCGTGGTAAAATGGCTATCCAAGGAACACAAGGGTTACGGCTCCTTGATCCGTGGATGAAGTCAGAGTATCACCTAACATTGTTTGGTATGACATTTTTAATGGTGTGTACGTTACACAAGGATGACGGTGGTTAGATCGTAATTATAGTTTTTTAATGATTTTTGGTGAATTTGGATCATCCATTTTGAAGATTGACCATGCTCGAAAAAATAGTAATTTCATGAAAAAATCAGGTGATCAACGAACTTCATTCATGTGAATGTGAAGCATTAATGATCTTTATTTTTAGCATCTATTTAACATAAATATATTGTACTATCAGTGTTGGTTGATCTATGAGATTTTATGGTTGTACACAATCGAATACTAGGAACACTAAATGGATGATCGGGATTTCCCATTTGTTTATCCATATGATGATGCCACGTAGCTACGAACACTGACGTGATTAACCGACTCAGCGACGAAGGTAATACCGAAATAGACAAGGCTTCGTAAGGGTACAGTGGTCTTTCTGAAAGCGGAGAACTAGAAGAGGCACGTGGAAATATTTGAGAGAAGTTTACCACTGTACGACCCATTTATGGCCATTTACCAGCTTAAGCAGACTCTATTTTACCTGACCTGAATAAGCCCCATATGTACGGACGACTAGCTAAAGGTTGAAAATGCCCGTGCTTTTTCCATCTTGTGGATTGAATGTGCTTGAAGGCTAGGTTCTTATGGCTACGGATTATAACCGTAGCTATAATCGCAGCTATTGGGATAATTTATCTTGGCAGCAGCACCGCTGATCCAATGGTAATGCCGCCAACCTCTGGACATATATTCAGTAATGCCGCCTGATTTTTTTTAAAAAAAAATTAGGTGGGTCCCATCGAGTGGGGCCCCACACTCAATATTCATGATTTTGGTGGGCCCCAGATCCACCTTTGCACTTTTTTTAAAAATTTTTTTTTTACATGGATAACTTTATTCTACCTGTATTTTTCTCTAGTACATATTTATATAAATATATATATGTAAGCATATAAAAATCTTTTGTCTCTTGTTTTCATTTCTTTTTTTTATTCATTTAACAAGAATATCTTCTAAACCAAAATTAGTTACTTGATGTACCCTATATGATTTTGGGATAGAAGAAGCTACTTTAGCCAACCAACCTGTTTATTTTTCAAGATTCCATTAGGTTGATGGTCGAAAATCTATTTCATTCACTTCGTGGCCAATTTCAATTAGTTCGCGATCAATTTCATTCATTTCATTTACTTCACGATCAATTCCATGCATTTCACGGTCAATCTTGTCGATTCTACTTCACTCCACGGTCAATTCCATGTATTTCATGGTCAATTTCCTTCACTTCGCAGTCAATTCCATACATTTCACGATAAATTCCCTTCACTTCACGGTCATTTCCATGCATTTCAACGTCAATTCCGACGATTCCGCTTCAGTTCACAGTCAATTATATGTATTTCACGGTCAATTCCCTTCACTTCACGGTCATTTCCATGCATTTCATGACAGTCAATTCCGGCGATTCCGCTTCACTTCACGGTCAATTCTATGTAATTCACGGTCAACTCCCTTCATTTCAGTACGATTAATTCCATGCATTTCATGGTCAATTCCGACGATTCCTCTTCACTTCATGGTCAACTCAATACATTTCACGGTCAATTCCCCTCACTTCATGGTCATTTTCATGTATTTCACGGTCAATTATGGCGATTCTACTTCACTTCACGGTCAATTCTATATAGAAATAATATCGATATCGTCGATAATATCACTGATAAATATCGATATCGTCGATAATATTGCTGATAACTGGAAATATCGATATTGCCAGAAGTTTCGCTAGCCAGGGATACAGAAATAATATCGATATCGTCGATAATATCGCTGATAACCGAAAATATCAGTATCACTACAAGTTTCGTTGGCCAGGGATAGGAAAACAATATCGATATTGTCGATAATATCGCTGATAACCGGAAGTATCGGTATCGCTACAAGTGAAGGGGATTGACCATGAAATGAGTGGAATTGACCGTGAAATGAAGGGAATTGACTGTCAAATGCATGGAAATGATCGTGAAGTGAAGGGGAATCGCTGGAATTGACCATAAAATGCATGGAATTGACCATGAAATGAAGAGAGTTGACCGTAAAATATATAGAATTGACCGTGAAGTGAAGCGGAATCATCAGAATTAACTGTGAAATGCATGAAAATGACCATGAAGTGAAGGGAATAGACAGTGAAATGCACGAACTGTTGGATTGGTGTGCTTCATTTATACATTTGCCTTTCAATTTAGATGGTTCGGATATATGTACATGCATGATCACTCATGAACATTTTAATTATGGTGGTGAACTATCACAGTATTCTATTTGATAATAAATTGTAAAGAAATTGACCACTGTGCCCGCCATCTTTTACCAAGTGTCTTTTCAAAACGATCTCAAACTTTACTTTTTCAAAGTAAACTATTTTGTATGGACACACTATTTGCAGATGAAAATATCCTTACATTCAATACCATGACTATGGATTATAACTGTAGCCGTAGGTAAATAGCCACCATGAATGCAAGGGTATTTTTGCCGGCAAATAGTGTGTCCTACGTAATGGTTTCCTTTAAAAAAGTAAAGTTTGAGGGTAATTTGAAAAGACGCTAGGTAAGAGGCAGCATTTACAGTGATCAATTTAGAAAAAGGAAAATCTTATATTACTCTAGCAGAACACGATGGATAATATACTTGAATTTAGGAATTGCACACGTGGCATACAAGTAAGTAAACTAAAACTGTCCAAATTATATGGTCCGGGTTTAGATGTAACGTAGACCAAAAGATTATGTTTATCTGATCATATGATTATCATGTAATGCATTTATTGTACAGTTAAAAATGATAAATATCCCACGGTCTTATTTCAACAAACAAGTGTCCACGATTCAGAGGTTAATATGATCTTGGGACCATGACTTATCACACGTGGTTGAAGATTTGATTTATTAGAGATAATACATGCCACGTTTTCAATATTTGAGTGCCTGCGTATCAAGCGACGTACTCCACCGAACTATGAAATAACTCCACGTAGAAAAATGACTATCTAAGGAAAACAAGGCGTACGACTCTTCACACTGTGGATGAAGTCAGATTATTACGTAAACATTGTTTACCAAGTCATTTTCAAATGGTGTGTACGTTACATAGGGATGATGGTGGGTGGATCGCGATTATAGTTTTTCAATGATTTTTGGTGAATTTGGATCATCCATATAGTGCCCCATTTTGAAGATTGACCATGCTCGAAAACGATACTAATTTCATAAAAATATAAGGTGATGAACGGACTTTATTCATGTGATTGTGAGGCATTAATGATCTTTATTTTCAGCGTCTATTTAACAGAAACATATTGTACTATCGGTGTTAATTGATTACGGTTGTACACAATTGAATACTAGGAACACTAGATGGATGGTCTGGATCCTTCGTTTGTTCATCCATGTGATGATGCCATGTAGCTACGAACATTGACGCCATAAACCGACTCAGCGACGGAGGAAATACCGAAATAGACAGGACTTCGTAAGGGTACATTAGTCTTTCTGGCAGCGGAGAAGTAGCTCGAGGCACGTGGAAATATTTGACGCCGGTAAATGATACAGTAGAATCGGGAGTACCAGAATATGGTAAATCAATATCTTCAAAGTACATATGGGAGGGTTATATGTTAATCAGTACCGTCCATCTAGTATTATTCTTCATTTTTTGCTCTTTTTTTAAAAATAATACTATTAAAGAAAATTTTCCACCACCTTTCCTTACTTTCTGAGAATAAATGTAGATCACTAGTTGCTTTTGCTTTTTCTGCCACTGCTGGGAAGGCCAATGGTTAGATGGACAGGATATCTTCCTTAAATTTACTTTCAACCATTTTCCATCAAGACAACTTGATGGACGGATGAAAATAACGTGCACTGACGCGAAAATAAGGCCAGTGCACTGAACATTGGTATCACATATGTACATCGAATGTGTACCATGTGTTATCATTTTCCTCCACCATTATCTCTCTTTAATCATTACGTGGCCTAAATTTCACCTTGAGCCTACCGAATGAACAGCCCTGACCTTGCCTACGTGTGCCAGTTTGTGTAAGCCACTTCTAGATAAGAGAGAGGACGTGCATGAATTTGTGCAGAACAAATCAAAATCACTCATTTTCACTAGCCACCTCAAAATCATTAAAAATATAGAAACGGTCTTAAGCGTGCATCTTGATTGAGCAGGTGGCTGACATCATACGACTTTGCTCCTTAAGTGTACATTAAATCAATAGTCACATACTTATGGGTCCCATTTGGAGTAACGAGCGTAGGTTTACTTCAGGTTGCAGAAAAATCTGGACCCTCCATCAACCACTAAACAGTTAGATTGTCTTTTAACCTAACCTCTGGCCCAAGCTGATCTAGCATTTAAAACAAAAGACCTATCAGACATCTTTTTTGCACCTTTCATTTTTGAATTGGTCGAATATTGAAGAAAAAGTTAGACGGCTAGGATTGCCTAATAAGTTTACTTTTTGAAATATAAGCCATCAAAGGGCCAGTGCCTGGAAATGGATAGAACCGATTGATGGATAGATTATCCAAGTAATAATCAGTTCTTTTCCCATAGATTATCCAAATTGCTATTGAAATTCTGATTGGAGGATAACCGAGAAACTGTACAAAGAAGATCATATTAAGTCTTATTTTTCTTCGTATATGGTATGGACCACACACTATTTACTTTTAGCTATCTATTTTATAGGTCACTGTTTAGATGGTTAGGATTACTTTATGAGCATGATTTTAGAGATATAGTCCATCAACAGTGGAATTTCGGATTATCTGAATAGCTGTATATCAATGCCACCATTTTGAAAATGGTTCTAAACTAACATAGGAGTGCAGCGTCGCCCTGACCTAGAGTGATGCGTGGGTGGCACGAACGCGGGCGCTGCAGATGGCAGGTGGGCATGTAATGCAAGGGCACACAGTGAAAAATACAGATTCCTACAGGAATATCAATTTGCCAGTTTCACCGTGCAATTGTCTTTGCACACGCGCAGGCACAAGGTACTTTATCATTGCTACTCGTAACTAGGGATATATTAAGTGGGGCCACCATGAATCACATGTACTTATTTATGCTGTCCATTCCTCATGCGAGATCATTTTACAGCCCAAGTGAAAAAGTGAGGTAAATCCAAATCTTAAGTGAACCTCATTATAGGAAAGAGTGGAGACGGAACACGTACCTTTGAATACTTCTCGAGGGATACTGAAGCTTTGGATCAAGCTGATACTCTTAATTTTCCCTTGGTTCAACCTTATGAACATGTTTTTTTAATTTTTTTAATTTAATTTTAATTTTTTTTTTTTTTAAAAGATTTTTGTGAAAAAAAAAAACCAGGAATTGTATTAACCTAAAAAAGGGGACCATACAATAAAGGTATGCAAATTTGAGCAGCCCAAAGGTACAAAACTGCCTTAGGCTACCTATCATATACCTCTACATTAAAAGAAAAAATGGATCTAGGAGGGGGAAATGTTTTCTCTAATACGAGCCAGGTCCAAACGATCCGAAGAGAGGACTCTGCCTATGGGCTGAGGGAAGATCATACCAGACCTAAAAGGTCCCAGTTTGATTCTGCTGGCTGCCCAATCTAGCCAAGGCATCCACAACACCGTTGACTTCCATTGAAGCATACACAATGCTGACTCCAATACCCCTCCTTAAACAGTCTATACAGGCCCACCAATACCACAAGCTTAAATTTGAGGACCTCTCTCTGTTTAGCATATCCCCTATGATCTTAGAGTCACTCTCGACCAAAATTTTGGGAAACCGTGCTCCGCCGAGAGGGAAAGGCCTTCAAATAGCACTCAAGCCTTGGCACGAACATTAGAGCCCTGCCTATAGGCACTCAAGAAAGCAAAAACAAAGTTAACATTGCTTCCTTTGCACACTCCACTTTGCTAAATGGCCTCGCATGAGTTGCCTTGTGAAGAGCCATTCATATTAATTTTGATCTAGCCATTTTTTGGCATCTCCCAATTTAGCAGAGAAAGGCATCTGCTGCGAAAGAGTCTCGAGACTATCTAAGGCCAATTGTTGAGAAAGGAGGCTATCCTTGAAGAAAGGAAGAGTTGGCTAATGACACATAACCACCTTTTGATTCGAATGATAGTCCTCTTCACGTTCACCTGATTATCTTCGAATCGGTGGCCATTTCTTTCTTTCCAAATTTTTCAAAAGATAAACCTTGGGATTAAACCATGTAAGGACATAAAATGATTTGCGTTTGAGACAACTCGCCATCATTTGTCTTTGTGTGCTTCCTGATGAAAGATAAAGATCAGGCATGTATATTGTTGAATTCTCTCCTAGTTTCATATGAATCATTCAATGACTCTTTGTGCACCGGTAGAACGACTATTAACGTTGAGACCGTTATCTCAACCCTTCAGTTGGAGGTGACCATTTAGTCAGAGATGATGAAAAAGAAAAATAGTGATGTAGGTGCTTCTACAGATGCATTGGTTACAAGCGGGAGAAATTTTGAGCGGGACAGTGGATATTCACGATTGAGTTCCAAATCCAATGGTAAAGGAAAATGCAAGTTGATGTGTTGAAATTGTGGCATGTCAAGGCATATAAAGAAAGATTGTTAGAATCTTAAGTAGAAAAAGGAGAATTCAAATAATTTTTTGAGAAAGGTCAACACTGCAGAATCTAATTTAGGTATGACTAGTTGTGATATGTTATCAGTATCCATGGTCAGACACTTATATAAAAAGTGTAAAGATGAGTGAATTTTGGATCACTACAAGAAATATGACTATTAGAAGCATTTTTAGCACAGGCGGCCACAAAAAACCGCCACTGTAGATAAAATGAGGGGCGTTTTTATGTGGCCGCCCGTGGACAAAACGGACCACCACCGCTGTTTTTTTTTTTTCTAAAAAATAAAAAACCTACATTAAACCCTATTCCCCGCGGTGCCCGATTCCTAAATATCCAAAACCCTTACGCGCGCCTATCCCAAATCCATCCCGCCTCTTCTTCTCCCACCTCTTTTCTACCAAAACCCATCCCCAAAACCCTTTTCTCCCTCTCACTCTTCACATCTCCCTCTCCCTGTAAGTGCACCCCAAAACCCTCCTCTCCCTCTATCTCTCTTGATCTCCTTGTCTCTATCGATCTGCATCTCTGTCTCCCTCTCGATCTCCTTATCTCTCTCGATTTATCTCTCCCTCTACAACAATGATGCATCATCTCCAACAACGACGCATCCTCTCTAGCATCATCTTCACCACTCTAAGTGCGGCCAGCAGCCCCCGCCCTTCACCTCGTCCCCGGCCATTTCTGGTAAACAATGGGACCAATGATCTAGATGGTCTGGGTTTTTATAGATGTATGCCATTTATACAATGAATGTAGATATAGAATAGTCTTGCCATTCATCGTTTGTTGTGAATGTTTAACGTGTGCACAACATGTGTTTGATGAAATGTCTCCGTTTTAACAATTTTTATGTTTTTTTTTTTCTCACAACGATCTTCAACTTGAGGCCAACCTTTTCAATAGCCAAGATGGCATACACACATGATAAGTTGGCCATGAGCAACTAAACGGATAACAACCTTTTCGTCCATTGAGGTTGATCAAAATAGCTCCATCTCTGGTCCTTACTCATGATAGGACAAATGAACTTAAATAAAAATTCCAAGTAAGAAAATTAGGACCGAAGGATTCTTGTTTTAAATGTAGGTGTCACTCTTCTTGTTTGGAAATTGTTTGATATTTTCAGGATCAGTTAAAGAGAACTTCTATTGTATGAGTTAGGAAAATAAGAGATTTTGAAAAGATGTTCTGCTTTAAGGGTGTAAGCTTCTAAGTGAAGCTAACTCTATTGCTAACAAGAAGCCATCTCTTGGAATAGCCTGTCTATTTTGTTATCCATGGGCCAAATTTGGAATAGGGTCTGTTTGGATTGGTGGAAAATGGGATACAACAACAGAGGAAAGAATATTGTCACCTGATGTGATGGTTATAGTGGTTTTCGAAAATCAGTTTTCTTTTCTTACGACTTCCTCAGCAAGGGATCATTTCCTTTTCCTCTCCATGGTAATGTGAAATGGAATTTTTTGAATTTTTTATCTTTTGCCAATAAAACAGTCTTTATGTAATAAAAAAGATGAAGTTAGTAGATGAGTTCTCTTAAGTTCTCTTCATCTCTATGTATCATGCTTAGTGTGTATTAACAAGTATAAAAATGACAGTACATTCATATCACTACAACAAAAAGGGGATCGGTCGGCACTTTCAGAGTCGCATTGTACCGGCATTGAGCAAAACAGGGCGCTGCTAAATGAGGTGTATAAATACAAAAAAAAGGGGTGCGTTTGAGTAGTTTTGTTCTATGATTTAAGTGTTAATCATAGTCAGTTTCAAAGCATTATTGGTAGCTAATTTTTGTTTTGCTGCTACTCAGCGGTTAATTGATTATATAGCTTCATGGTTGTTTGAATAGTTTTGTTCTATGATTAACTCATCTGAATATTCTAGATTTATAGTTTTAACGGTTAATTGATTTGTGATGTGCATTTGTTTATTCATGTTTAGGAATGTCTTTTTATTGCAGAACAAAAATACTATTCAAAACTAGATAGCGACATGAACTTGTTGGGTTTATGATTCTATATGATGACTTCATGCTATCAATCTTTCTTTTGCCATTGCCAACTTCGCAATTGTTGAGTTTTCATCATTTTATATCGAGACTAATACTCTAGTCATTCATATTTGAATTAGTAATGTTCCATCAGTTTCTGTTCTTCATTGAAATGCCAATGTTTGTGTAAGAGAAACAAGAAGTTGTCATCGAAAAGGTTGTTCGAAATAAACACAAATGTGTCACAATTGTGAAAGGCTTTGAACTCTTTGGTGAGCAATGTCCATTGTCCACTGCAATTCTTTTTCATTTTTAGTTCAAAAGTTTAATGGAATCCCTTTGTTTGCTAGAAGTTTCTAATTTTGTTTTATAACTCCGCAAGATGCATGGCTTATTGTTTCAAGTGTTAAACTGAGCGAGGCTTCCAAGAAGCTTGGAAAAAAATTCACAAGAGTGGGTTTGTTGCAACCTTTCTGTGAAAAAAATAAAATAATTAACATTACTTGATGATGATGATTTGTGATTTCTCTCCATTTCCTCCTGTAATATAATGGATTGGGTCTTGTACCAATTGTGCCATGCTGACACTTGTACATGAGCTTTACTACACACACATGTGGCTTAGCAAATCTATGTTTTTCATTTTATTTTTTTTTATTTTTGGCTTAGAATGACATGTTCAAAAACATCAGTGTAGTAGAATCTATGCCTGTAACTTAGCTATTTTCTCTTTATGTGCTTTGCTCAGGTACTTACACTTGACATTCTTACCTCCTATTGCACATGGTATCATAAAGGCCGAGGCCCCTCACTTACATTAAGGTATTTTTTTCTTATTCCCTAGTTTTAAGCTGTTTTTTTTTCCCTCTTGGGATTGCCAGCTTGGGAGAACACCTGACCATGGATTGTATGGCCCACCTGGAACTATCATTTACAATGAGAAAATTTACAAAGATCTCATACTTGGAACTATCATTTAGTGTTGTTTATGCAATATATGAGGAAATTGACAAAGACCTTTGGAGTCTATGCTTTGGTTTTTATGGTTTGATTCATTTTTGGTTTCAGGACATCAATTTTCACTATTAGGTGAATTTTTGTAGAAATATTTGCCTTTTGTGATTTTTGATGCTCATATAATGGTAGTGGAGTAAAATTCTTCCAAGAAACATTCCACTGATGTGCAAGACTTATCTTGGTTATGGTGTTCTTGAAGTAATTCAACAAGAGAGGTACCTGTGTTCTCAGTACTTTTAGTTGTGCAGATTAAACATTTCTCCAGTTATTTTGGCTAGGGTTACTTAATATATCTTGGCTAAAACCATTCTGTGTGGATTGAAGAGGTGATGGGATGTCGTGTTTCCCCTTTCCAAGCACATTTATTTAAGAGAAATTCGTAGATGGCTTCTTGCTAATAAAAGTATTGACTCTCAATTGAAATGATGAGCCAAACCTCATCACTACAAGAAAAATGGCTATTAGGTGTGTTTTTAGCACAGGCGGCCACAAAAAACCGCCACTGTAGATGAAATGAGGGGCGTTTTTATGTGGCCGCCTGTGTACAAAATGGGCCACCGCTGCTGTCTTTGGATTATTGCAAAAGAAGGCTGCAAAACAGAGGTTTATTTTATTTTTTAATTTTTATTTTCAAGTGGTTTGATTTGGGTTTTCTCTAAAATAGAGGCCCGTTGTCTATTTTATCAGTTAAATGATTGTTAGGCCATGCTATATCCATGATAGGTCTGCAATTTAACCACTATGCATAAGACTATGCAGTTCATGATTCTCCACTATAGAAACAGTCATGTTTTCCATGCCAACCTGGAAATTGTAAAACAGACTTGCTATCTGGTGGAACACATGTATACATCAAATGTGCTATGAATCAAGTTTTCTTAACTATCTATTCTTGTCTACATGTGAGGAGCACATGATTAACCCATAGATCCGACTTTTGGGCCAACACATCTAAGTCGTGGCTCCACCCGATGAACAGTCAGGATCTCAATCATGTGTGGATCAAGAGTCCCGTTGGAAAATTCTGAAACAGATTGGTTATATATAAGTCCATGAATACATTTCTTTTTTTTCACTATTTGGAGTACTTCATCTAGCTTTTCCTTGTTTGACTGTAGGTTTGTATTCTTGAGTTGGGAGCTTTATGTATCATGTCTTGACATCTTCACAAGTTCACATTTTCTTTTTCCTTTTTGTTCTGTTTTCCTTGTGCGGATTCATATTTTTACAGATGAATGTGAAGTTTCCTATTAATTGTTGTGGGTGTTTTTTGTGTATGGGTTGTTGTCCATCACAAAGTATACTGAAGCATGGACATTTTTCGGATGTAGTACTAAGTGTAGGAAATTCTATATCATGCTCAAGACCAAAAAAAAAAAAAAACTATGGACCTAGCTTGTATAATAGGAAGTAGCTTGATTTTTCTGTAGAATATTGATGTCATGTTTGGATGAACCCGTTTGAAAATGATTAAACCATTGAGTGAAGGGCATATTATCCCTTGATCCCATTATCTAGATGTTAACATCCAATCCCCACATAAAAATAGCTTGGCTATTGCGTTCAGTGAATTGGTTTTCTCTTTAGGTAGACTTTTGCACTAATAACTTCATATATGTTTTTCTGTATCCTTATCAGATTTTACAAGTTTTAAAGAATTATCTAACATTTAAGTGGGAGCATAAAATCAGTTGATTTTGTTGTCCTGATGTACTTTAAAAAGGAAAAAAAAAAGGTTGGACTGTCAAAAAGAAATGGGTCATCTGATGTGTATTGTAATCTGCCTGTAGTACCGGATTTATGTAGATCTTTATTGAATAATAATAATAATCTATTTTTCCATCATGAGTAGGGATTTTGATGTCTGCATTTGACATGAAGGATGAATCCAAGGTCCCTCTCATTTCAAAAGCATGGTTGATTATTTCTGCAGTTCCTTTTACTCTATTCTTCTTTTGGCATGGTCACATCCACATAATCCATGCCCATGTTGTGAAAAATACTTCTACTCAATAATTTTTGATGGACTATTTTATGAACCTGCAGGAAGTGATTTGGCAAGGTGAGATTGGAGTAGATGTGGCTTTGGATACATTGAAGGCTAAAAAGGCATTTCCTATGTGCAAACTCACACGTTTGTTGCGTGATTCATTGGGTGGGAGGACTAAGACATGTATAATCGGTGGGCCTGTCAAACTTGGACTGGGCCTATCCTGTTCATTTGGTGGACTTAAAAATAGGCCCGTGTTTGACTTGCAGGCCTAAAATTAGATCAAGTTGGGACCATGGGGGCCAGGTTCGTACAGGACTTGTCTCTTTGGGAACTGCACCAAAATGTATGAATTTAGTTTTCCTTTTTTTTTAAAAAAAAAAAATATATATTTTCTTGGTGATTTTTATTTTATCAGTTCTCATTTATTGGATATGTTCATTTGAATCCTTTTCTTACGTATATAAGTGTTTCCATGTTTATGGTGGAGATTGTTGGAGACTAGCAAGCCTTAATCTCTAAGGAGACTCGTGGGGCTTCCAACCTTTTCTCGACAAACCTTCTTTTACTACTGTAAAATTCATGCTACTTGGTTAGAGCTGAAGATCACCTTACTCTTTTTTTTTTTTGATCGACGATTGCATCATATTGCATTTGCACCATCAGGTTTGTTCATTCAGAACTTGCACTATGCTGATCAGCTACTGAAATGATCTCTTTTTGATTATTTTTACCATTGTCATATTTCCAAGTTTTACGTCCTTGATTTAATTTCATATGATCAGATGTTAGTAGTGGGAGGAATACTAATACTGGAAAGGATAATGGGGTCAATCAAAGCACCGATAGAGGCCTTACATCCACCTCTTCACCAGTTTTGCAGGAAAGAGAAAATAAGGCAACCATTCCAACCATGAGGTAAACTTCATTTATAGATTTTTCTGATCATGGGATCGCCAGCCTATGAGGATTTTCAGCCTTTGAATTTGAGGACTTTTAGGGAAAATTACAACAGATCAACCTATGCTCCTCTCACTATCTTTTTTTCCCCTAAAGGAGGTGCTCGAGTCCAAGGGCTGGAAATGTCCAATCAGGGCTCACCTAATTATCAATTCAGATGAACTACACCTTACATGCGTGTGGAAATAATGAGTTGTTAATGTGCTATGCAAAAAGAAAAACAAATCCTCTGTGTAATATAGTTTCTGTTTGAACTATTGAGTATCTGATTGTTGTGTCATTTAATGTTTATTAAGCCACTGAAATTCGATTATTGAATGTTGTCATATTGCTTTGTGTTTGTTGATGTGGTTCAAGGTGCTAATCTGGTGGAAAAATCTGATCAAGCACATGTGTGGCTAAGTGTGTATGGACAGGGACAGCAGTCTCCACGTGTGGAATTAGCAAACCTCCTGAATGCATATAGTTTTCATACTACAGATGATCAAGCACATTTTAGCAGTCATTTTTTTATTTTTTTAAAAAGGAATTTTCTTAATGCGATTCGAACAGTTCATTTGCAGCGACTCCAATCGGCCCTGTTGTTTTCCTTGTGATCACGTTCGGGAACTCGGCAGTGATTATAAACTTATGGCCATGCCATGCCGTTTGGACATACTACTGCATTGCAAAGTAATAATTTCAGATAAGTTTTGATTTTTTGTTTTATTATTTATTTCTTCCAAATTTATTTGGCTATTTTGGGTTGGAAAATGGTAAGGCGGGTTTTTAAATTTGGACAGAATGAAGAAGTTTGGCTATCAAGTATATAGTTTTCATACTAAGCTCTGGTTGCTAGTCTCTGATAATATTTACCAATGGTAGGGTTGTTCTCATGCTGATGGTTAGGTGTTCTTTTGCCCCCCATATAGTGACACTTGCTGCCAACAAGAGAGGAAGACAATGACTAAAACAAGTAGCTGTGTTCCAACCTAGGATGTAACCTGAACTTCCCACCACAACTAAACTGTATGGGGAAATCTGTCGGTGGTGACCCTTGTGGGGAGGATTAGAAGGGAATATCATGCTCTGGAACTTCAGTTCAATCCATGTATTGCAACTATTACTTTCTTTTTTAATCCAAGGAGCCATTTGGATTACACACACTCCTCTTTGTAAGTACCTTCTTTCTGAACAGATCCACTAATATGTCAGTCTACTAGAATATTAAGGATAAAGATAATGAACCTGCAGTGTTGAAGTTTACCAATCTCTTGTTCATCTCATTCACTACCAAACTTGTAAGTTTGTTCTTGATGAATCCTGGCTTGAGCCTTGCCAGGGATCTTACATTAATTTATGTGCCAAATAAATGTCCTGTGCTAGTATTTGCCATATCCATGTATCAATTTCACATGTAACTTTTAGCGTTTCATGTGTTAGTGGTACCCCTGCAACTCAGTTTAATGGTACTTACTGGTTGCCTTCAATATAGGTTAATGATACAGTTGGAACACTGGTTGGAAGTAGATACTGCAATAATGATGTTGTTGTTGCTGTAATCTTGGGTACTGGAACAACTGCTGCATATATAGAGCGTGCACATGCAATTCCTAAGTGGCATGGTCTTCTACCTAGATCAGGTGAGATGGTGAGCTTTCTTATTGTGGCTATTGTTTTCTTTCTTTTGGATTGTTTATTATTCTTGTTTTGAGGAATAAAAGAGAGAACTCAATAATAAAAAAATGCCCATAGGCCTGAAAATACAGGAAAAAAAAAGGAATTCCAGAGATAAATGCATCACGGCATGTAAGATGAATGTGAACCACAAGCTATTTTGTTTCCCTGTTTCATAAATTTGTGCCCTGACTAATGTAATCACTATATAAGTGTAACAAAAAATGGATGTTCTGATAGCACCTTTCTTCTCATATGTTCTATCAGGTGAGTTCACTCTCCATGCTTTTCTCAATGGACGCTTAGATCTTTCTCAAGCTGAAAATGTTGAAAAACTCATTTCAGCTAAATCTGTTATTGCTGCAGATGCTTCATTGGCAGGGATCCAGGTATCTGCTTGATCTCGTAACCCAGTTCTGGTGTGCTATATTTTGGTTGGAAGAAGTCGAGCTTTGTACTCTGTTCTCACTCATGAAATTTGTTTTTGGGAGACTCTTTTTACTAGCCAACTAACCGATATCTTCTCCCTGTCAACCATTTCTGTTGTGCTTTTGATCTTTTGCTTATGTAATTCTTAGTAGAGAGTCTGATGAGCAGGCTTTGTATCATATTCTATGATAGGGTGGGTTTTCTACTTTAGTCAAATCATATTGAGAACACAGTGCATCGAGTTTCTTGCAGAAAAATAGCTTCTTGTGGTTTTCGGTTATATTGATGACCTATGTGTACTAAAGAAACACATTCATGCAGGTTATGGGGCATATCTGCTATCACATTCTAGCAACCGGTTTGAATGGTTACATGGCAATTGTAACCAACTTGAAAAAATTTGTCTCATATAGTTTTTCTATTTGTATTCTGATTTTAAGAACTTATTATGGTCGTAACTGCCATTTTTATTTATACTTTAGGTATATCGACATGATGATAATAACATGGAAAACATGGGAACTCATGGATTGTTGGCTACATTGAAGGCTTTTGGGTAAGTAGTTTCAGACCTTTTCTGTGTTCTTTTCTTGCTCATCTATGAAAAATGAGGGCTGGTTGTGTTTGAATGATAATTTAAGCTTGTAATGGTCTTTTGATTTAGAAGATTCAGCCTAGCAGAATTTTTAATTGTTTCTTTTTTCTTCTTTTATATTGTAAATAATTTAACGGCGTTTTTCCATTCGCGTAATTGCACTTGTTGGAGCTTTAACGGCGCCGGTTTCAAATTTAGCAGCGTTTTTAAGCTTTTAGCGGCGTTTATTACAGCTTTTCACCGGCGTTTATTATATATTTTATGGGCATTCTTACAGTTTTTAGCGGCAGTCACCAGAATCACCGATGAAGGTATAAGAGCTGGTAAACTTTGACTTTAGCGGCAGCCATAAAAACGCCGATAAAAAGATGCGACCGCTGGTAAAAGATACAGCGATGCCCCTTTAGCGGCACGGGAATAACCGCCGGTAATTCTTATACCGGTGGTTTTTGGGCCTTTTAGGGGCGGTTTTGGCCGCTGATAAAGGCTGTTTTTCTTGTAGTGAAAGTCCATCCGTTTTTCTAAATCATTTTAGGGCATGAGCCCAAAAATGAGACAGATCCAAATCTCAGGTGGGCCGCTCCATTGAAAGTAGTGTGATTTAATGGCCACCACTAAAAACTTTCTAGTGCCCACCTTAAAGCCCATGATAATGTTTATTTCTCATACAACATGTTGATTACGTTACAATGACCTAGATGAAAGCAAAAGACAAATATTAGCTTTATCCAAAACTTTTATATCCCATAAGAAGTTTTTAATGGCAGGCGTTCATCACACCCAAATCCATAGCTCAAGTGATAGATTGAGTGAAAGATAACTCGTTTCAACACTGAGGTCGTGGTATCGATTTCCTGATCACTACAAAAAATATGGCTATTAGGGGTGTTTTTAGCACAGGCGCATTTTCACTTGGCCGTCCGTGTACAAAACGGGTCACCGCCGCATTTTTTTTTTTTTTTGAAAACCCCAAATTAGAGCCCCGCGGTGCCTTATCCCTAAAATTTCCAAAACCGCGTATACGCGCGCCCATCCCAAATCCATCGCGCCTCTTCTTCTCCCATTTCTACCGAAACCCATCTCAAGTCTCTCTCTCTCTATCTCTCTCTCCCTCGTTTTCTTCAATGTGTTGTTCCTTCTTCGATCTCTCTCCAACAATCGAAGAAAATTGAAGAAAGAAGAGAAAATCAAAGGTACTCTCTCGATCTCTCTCCCTTCATCTCTCTCTCTCTCTCTCACTCACACTCTCTCTCTCTCACTCTCGACCTCTGTCCATCTCGATCTTTGTAGCTGCAGAAGATTATAGATCAATCGACCTTCGCCCCATCCACTTGCTTCCGAGTAGATTTTCTATTGTTCGACTGCTTTTGAGGCGATGAATCTTCGATCTCAGATTCCATTTTCATGAAATAGGGTTTCTATTCTTGATCTTGGATCCCATTTTGGAGGTTAGTTTTGCTGAGATTTATTTTCTGGATTGGTTTGGTGATTTTCGTATTAATGTCTGCATGTCTAGTGTTCTAATCTGCCATGAGTATCAAATAACTTCTCAAATGCATGTGTAGAGAGAGGGTTAACATTTTCTATCTTGGAAGGAAGAATTTGATGTGATCAGCCAATCAAAAACTGACATCATCTACTCTCCAAACCCATCTCTCTCTCTCTCTCTCTCTCTGCAAAACCCAAACGAAATACATTAACAGCAACAGCGATAGCAGCAACAATGGTGAGCTTCAACACCCTCTTCTCTTCCCCTCCTACTAACATGCACCCCGGGTGCATTGATGTTTCGGTTATCTCTCATTTTTCTCTTGGCAAGGTATTTCCTTCTTCTTTTTTTTTTTTTGTTTTTGCATTTTTTTTTTAAATTTTTTTTTCACAAGGATAGAGTTATTTTGGGTTTCTGTTATTTTGTCATGGGTGTGCAAGTAATGGCCATTTTTGCTTTGCCTTGTTATTATTATTTTAAAAAAATTTGGAGGTATAAAGGTAGAGTTGTTTTGGGTGTGTCTTAATTTGTCTTGGTTTGGCTTGTTTTGGTTTGAATTTGATTCATACAGGTTGTTGTATGTTGTCATCAATGTTTTGGTATCTCTCATATTTTTCTTTTGGTAAGTTATTTTCCTTTTTTTTTTTTTTTTTGAATTTTTAAATTTTTAAAAGGATAGAGCTGTTTTGGCCTTTTGGGTTCTGTTATTTTTGTGGAAATCTTAGGCATTTTTGCTTTGCCATTTTTAAAAAATGTTGTTGGAAGTTTTGATGGTGGATCTGTTTTGTGTGTGTTAATTCATCACATGCATCTATATTTCTATGCACTCTGTAATGGATTGTTGCTATTTTCGTTTGCAAGCATTTCAGCAACTCACAAGAATCAACACTGTAATGTACTACAGTCCCACAATTGTGCAGATGGCTGGATTTGCCATTTTCATGTACTACCTAAAATATAGCTTATTTTCTGCTTTCGTTGCTTCCATCTATATTACACATCAAAATAAGTCGAAGTTGATGATGTTATGTATATGAGTGTTAATTGGGTTTTGAACAATGCTTAAGAGATCAAATATATGGAAAAACCTTGTTTTTTATGGATTAAAATGACTCTAAATAGACATGGCTCTGTTTTCTTAGATCCTTACAACGAATTTGATTTTTCTTTCTTGGCAGAACTAGTTCACAAAGCATTTAAGTGGCTTGGGAAATAGCAATTATATTAGGCAAGTTCCCATTTTCTCACTTTTTCACCTTAAAATGCAAGTGAATAAGAGCCATTCTTATCTCACGTTATTACATTCAGAAGATTTGGGAGTTTGTGGGTTACCCTTTTGAGTTGGATTTGCAACCTTTCGTTAGCAGCCCAAATGATGATGACAATGTGAGTTGAAAGTTCTGCCTCAACCATTGAATTAACAACTGTATGTTTGGTTTTCATTTGACTGATTTTTTTTATTTTTTATTTTTTATTATTTTTTTTAAATTTGATATCTTTCTTAATTTTTTGGATATTAGGTGAATCTCTAAAATACCCACTGTTCAACAAAATTTCTTTCATGCCAACCTTGTATTGCTACAATTGAGTTTGTGGCAAGATCAGCAGCATGGCTTGGAAGAAGCCTTTCTTGTGTTTGTGCTCCGAGAAGAGAGAATGGTGCTCGTTCATCATTTGAACTTACCCCTTTAATGGTAATTTCCTACCTTTGATTTCACTACATTTAATTTTTGGTTTGCTGTTCAGCTTGTGGATTCCATTCTAATTGCAATACTTGCTTAAAGCTTCAAAAAATGGGATGAGTTCCTTGCCCAAAAACATATCTCCCCCAGTTAACCAACAAGTGCATAATATGCATTACATATATTATTTTTTATCCCCTGGTTCATGAAGAGAACATTTTGCCCACATTATTTTATGCAAACTCAAAAAAATCTATATTTGGTACTTCTTAACTATGTAGTTTCATCTAGAAAAGAAAAAGAAAGCTTATGAGCTTGATTTGCATAATTGTTGAGCTCATGCCTTAGAATGAGTTGGAAAAACGGATAGACGACATGGATAAAATGGATAAAACACATACATCATAATAGGCCTCATAGAGCTTGGGCCACGTTGTGGTGGATGCTGTAGGCAATCTGCTTCCATGACATCCACCCTGTACATTAGTTTCACCATCTCATGTTAGGGCCACGTTGTGGCGGGTGCTGCAAGCAATCTGCTTCCATGACATCCACCCTGCACATCAGTTTCACCACCTCGTGTTAGGATATGAGCCCAAAAATGACTGGATCCAAAATTCAAGTAGGCCATGCCAAATTAAACAATGGAGATTGAACACCCACCATTGAAACCTTCATTGGCGAAAACTGATGGACAGGGTAGATGTCATGTGGACATGTTGGTGGGACTATTATGTTCCCAAGGGTTTAAAGAGCCTAACTTTAGGCATTCCATTAGTCCTGTGGTTTATGGCTTAAGATTAGCGAAAAGTTGTGTTTCATCAATAATCACATACCTGATTGGTGTATGAGACTTTGTTGTGTTTCATCAGTAATCAAATACCTGATTGGTCAAAAGCTTCTCAATCACCATCTATCAGCATTGCCTGCAATTTTCATATTCTTATGCAATCAGGTGGTCTTTTTTTTTTTAAAAAAATAAAAATAAAAAAATAAAAATCTTTTTGTATGTTGCAGGTTGCATTGTTGGACAAGGGGCTATGATATTGACATTTTCAAACTTTCTATAGTCTCTTTCAATTATTCTAGTTTCTAGTGATCGCATTCACATGCTCAGCACGAAGTCTTATTGATACAAAATCTGGAATTGCAAGTGGGGGTTTGGTTGTCCCACCCCACTCTGGGCATTTCCTGTTTGGTGAATTAAGTGAATCGCTGTTCAATTCAGCTAAGCATCCAAATAGACCCGAATAGATATTATGGGTCTTGTTGATTCATGCAGACTTTCTTCGTATCTCATGTATTTGGTTTTTATTATTATTACAATAATCTCTGTTAATCCAAAAGTATCTTGTTTAATCGACATGCAGTACAATTGCTTTCGAAATGGCTAGCCGGACCGAGATTACCAGAAACTCCATTGGCAGCCAAACGGATCTTCCTCATTCCATGTTGCAAGATTCATGTTGTTGAGTGTGCACCTTTTCTGCTAGCATCCAGCCATGACTTGTATAAATTTCTACTCATAGGCTCTTCGATGGTTCTGATTCTAGCACTTGCAAACTGGTTTATGTATCAGGAGTGGATGTTCTGATGTTTTGAGTTTCGGCTAGTGTTTTTTGTTGGCTAGGTTTCTGTATAACTTCTGTTTGATAGCAGCTGAACTATTTTAGTTAATTCTAATTTGAATTGCAGTCACTTGTATGAAGAATTCGTCTTTGACTATTCTTGGACTGATGCTTACTACAACTATGACGCTCAACATGCCTAATTTGAATTGCAGTCACTCGTAGTTCTAGTTTTCATCATCAGATATTCGTACACTGCATTTGTGGCTTGAATTTGTACTTTATCCATTTTCTTTTCTCTCTCTCCCTTTACTTTTTCATATTGCTTCTTAAAGATTAGTTTTTGGTTCTATAATATTTAAAATTTTGTTTGTTGCTTTAACAGTTCGACTGGAAAGGCTTCTAGTTTCTTGAACATCGCTATTGGTGGTAGCAATGCCATGGGAATCGAAAACCCATCCAACCTTTTCATGCAGATGAGAAGATAGAAAGTCTCTGACAAGATTTGCAGTTGAAAACCAGGTAACCAGATGTTGCTTTTACTTGGAATCAATGATACTGGTACCCATATTGATGTGGGAAGTGTCTGTTTTTATTTTTATGAAACCGAAGCTGCAGTGTTCTTCTAAACATCAAATCTTCTTGTTTGGACAATGATACTGTTTCATTTATTCATTTTGAGCCTGGAATGATGAAAAGGTCCAAGCCAAAATCTCCATCTCATACGCTGCTTGCATTTTGCTTCTGGTGCATACACCTCTTGTGTTTGGTGGAGAGATGCAAAGCTAAAGATGCAGCTAATGCTACAACAGACCCAGATGAAGGTATGCATCCTTAGCATTCAATCTCTATTATGAAAATTTAGAGTTTCATCTTAACATGAACTCTATTTTCTCTTGTTTTGAATCATTTGATTGAAACCAAGTGACGTTTGTTTTGATATATTTTCTCTTACTTAATGAAGTAGAAATGTGAATTATCTGAGAACTCAGCCACTGGGAGCCTTGGCACTTGCTGCTGGTCTCAAACCTAGAAAATGGACGAGGTTTCTCTTAGGTTGGCTGCTGGCATTTCTTATGAATCCTGTGCTGAACAGTATACGTACGTAGCCAACGCCAATTAATTGGAATATGGCTTCGATGACATGAAGGCAATCACTTTGAAATTGAAATTTTTTTTTACCCATGCGTCAGTGCATCAGATGGAGCAAAATGCAATCATGACCATCCATCTTCTGGTCTGTACTATATATGGGCCATGGACCAAAAGTTGTCTCAATTGGACAACTGTAAGTATCTGGGGATTGCACTTTTACCCAGTTACCTATCATTTTTCATCAGTTTTTGCCTGTGACCATTTGTTTGTAGATCAAGAGGGTGGTGCAATTTCTTGGGCTGAGACCCATCGATGCTATGGGCCACCAGATAGATAAATTTTTTGTATCTTCTATACACCACATGCATAGCGGTGGAATCTAAAATATCTTTTTCATATTTTCTTTTTTTAATACGAAAATAATGCTTACGGAATTTTTGTTAAATCTGAAGTTTGAAATTTGAATTTAAAGTATGAAAACCTATTTGGTAACTACCCAAAAGAGAGGCTAAAGTCTAAAAATTAAGTAGTGAATTTGAAACAATCTGTTTATTAACAATGTCTGAAATATATTAAATTGATACATTTGCTAATTCTCTAACTGTGGACCCACTATAATTTATTTTCTTTACATTCACACTGTTAATCCATTTTGACAACTCATTTTATGGCATGACCCCAAAAATGAAGTAGACCCAAATCTTAAGTGGACTAAACCACATGAAATAGTGGTGATTAACCATTAAAAACTTCTTAGGGTCATGAAAGTTTTGGATCAAGCTGATATTTGTGCAGTCCCTTCCTCCAAGTCTTTGTGACCTTACAGGTTGGATGGAAAATAAACATTACTTCCCAAGATGTTCTTAATGGTGGGTATTCAATCACCATTTTCTCCCTAATGTGGTCCACATGTGATTATTATATATATATTTTTTTTGGTCCACAATTGTATTTACTTCATTTGTTGGATCTTGATATAAAATTCCTGTGGTGTGGTCCACGAAATATTAGCTCCTTGCAACTTCATAGGTGGGTCCATTGTTTCATACCAATTCCAGCTCTTGGTGACCCCATAACTTGGTGACGCCAAGACATCACCGAGGTGGTATCTGGCACACCACAAAATCTGCTTCAACTAAAATTAGATGCCGACTTGGCTTCAACTTGAATTTCGTGATGTCACGGTCCAAAAATCAGGCAAGTCCACTCCATGTAAGGATCACCAAAAGCAAGGGCCCTACACCCTTGACTTGTTATTATTATCATTATTTTTCTTACCAATCTTCATTGCTTCAATATAATGAAGGGTTTCCATAATGTTTAACTTGTATTATGTATTTATCTTTGGTTGTAAGATGCTTAATTATTCAAAGTGGAAGTAACTATATAGAGTGTAGGCTCAGGGGTCCACAATGCTTACATGGATGCATGATCAAAGCTGCTCATTAGGTACAAGCCACTATATGGCTTTCCTTGTGCTGAATTCAGGTCCATCCATATTGAGTTACATGCTAGTTAATGCTTCGGTAAAAAGGCTCATATTGAGTTGCATGCTATGATGCTTATGATGTAGTTTTATCCTTGAAGAAAAAGAAAGAAAAATCTGTCCACATATATATATATATATATATATATATATATATATATATATATATATATATATATATATATATATATAATTCTATAGCTATTCTCCTCCATTTGCTAGTTACAAGTATTTATTGGTTTATTTTATTTCATATCGAATTTGTTTTTTGGTTATTTTATTTTGTTTTGTAAACTTTTGTCTTTGCATTGGTAACTGAAGGTGGAGCATTGAGGGCTTTGCTGCTTCATATGGGGATGGATATGGACTTCATTCGGTATGGTTGTTTTTGCAGGAAATATTTATGACTGAAAATTTAATTTTAGATAGTGTAACTTAGATTATGAGTGTATATACTGTTTTATTACTTGACCTCTATGCATGGCAGGGTGGTGCTGACAAATGTCCTCTATATGGCATGAGTTCTGGTTCTTGGGGTGCATTTGAGAAGTCTCGCCTTGGGCGTCGCTGAAGTCTATTGATTTTTATTTTTTTCTGCTGCTTTTCCTTGTGTCTCAATCTGTAAATTTTCTGTCCATTATGTAACATTTCATTCTCAGGCCCCCTGTAAATGAGGTTGTTTGTAAATGATTTATAGGTTGTGTTTGAATGCTAATTTAATCTTGTAAAGGTCTTTTGATTTAGAAGATTCAGCCTAGTAGAAATTTTAATTGTTTCTATTATTTTTTCTTTTACACTGTAAAAGACTTATTGGCGTTTTTTTTATTTTTTTAAATTTTTTTATCTCTCATTAGCATTGTTACAGCTTTCTACCGATGTTTGTTGCAAAATTTACCTACGTTCCTCATATCTTTCACGGCGTTTTTAAAGTTTTTAGCGGCGTTTCGTACAGTTTTTTCGGTGCTTCATATCTTTTAGCGGCGCTTTTGCAGTTTTTACTCGCACTTTTATAGTTTTTACCGGCAGTCAGTAGAGTCGTCGGTAATTGATAATAAGCACTGGTAAAGGTTGCCTTTAGCGGCAGCCGCTAAAAATGCCGGTAAAAACGGACGAACGCGCGGCGGTCGTCCGACCGTCGATAATTCTTATTCCGATAGTTTTTTAGACTTTTAGGGGTAGTTTTGGTCACCGGTAATGCCTATTTTTCTTGTAGAGAATATGGGGGCATCATATCACATGTGTCCTCATCGGAGTTGGTTCATCAGTTACCAGTGAGTGCGATAGTGGGTAGGTGAGTAATGATAACGCTTGTAAAGTACTGGTAGGTGTTAGATCAGTGCACATCAAGATATTTGATAGCATAGAGTGTATCTTGACCGAGGTAAGACATGTTTATGATTCGAGGAATAGTCTAATATCTTTGAGAGCACTCGAGGCACTAGGGTGCAAATTCACCAGTTTCAATTGTGTTCTTAAAGTTTGAAAGTGGGCACTCATAATCATGAATGTGCAAAGGAATTGAAACCTTTATAGGTTGATCAAGAGTACTTCATCGAGTGAAGCTACAACATCTACAGTGGATTCCATATCTACACATATGTGGCATGCACGCTTAGGTCGCATGAGCGAATGGGGCATAAAGGTACTTTCTGAGTATTGTTTAATTCCATTTTTTAAAAGCATTAATTTTAATACATGCGAGCATTATATATATATATATATATATATATATATATATATATATATATATATATATATATATATAGAGTAAACAATCAAGGTTATCTTTTAAGTTTACCATCTAATTTTCAAATGTTTGAATTTATAACCTATCTTATTTGAGATTCCTATATGTTTATCGAAAACTAGCAGCGATCTGATGATGCACCAAGACCTGAGTGGGCCAAGACCCCGTTCGTTAGACAAGAGATTACTCTCTTCTTCGAATCAGCCACAAGGGGAAAACGTTTGATGGCAAACAAACATCATTGGTAGGCCTTAGGAAGGTTTCAACGGTGGGTGTCATTATCACCCCTCTTTCATATAGTATGGTCCACTTTAGCTTTGGATTTGCTTTATTTTTGAATCATGCCTTGAACTTATTTGGATACATCATGGTAGGCCTCATAGAGTCAGATCACTAGGGATGACCGGGTCTCCTGGCAATCCACGTGCTCGGACAGGCTGCGTCCAATGATCTGCTGGATGCAGTCTACGTCTGGGTGGCATTCAGCCATGCATTAAAATGATTATGGAGTCATGGCCCTAGGTTTTAGATCTGAAAAACAGTGAACACCCATCTTGTGCAAAAATGTGAGGCAACTATCATATAATGTCTCCTCTTCCTTACCATCATCATCATATCACCTAATCGGATGGTTATGGATGTCCACTTGAAATGACATCATATGCAAGATGAACGGCTTGGAAGTTGTACATTAATTTTCACGGTGGGGTGATAATTTGCCTTCTATATGATCTAATAGACCCATGCTGAATGTACGCACTCGTGTACACCCCTAGTTACCGGCACGTAGCGTCCATAAATAGGCATTGGCCTACACCAAGAGAATTTAAGTCTTAATAATAATAATAATAATAATAATAATAATAATAATAGAAGATAAAGACCATTAAAGAAAGGATCAAGCTTTCAACATTTGTATACTTAGTGCAGGCACATCAGATCCAAACCTTTCATCTATCTACCCCTACATTGGAATTTGGATTGCATGTACTAGGAAAAGCAAATCACTTTAATTTGAATACAAATGGGTAGTCACCATATGATCCGATTTTATTAGCTCGGTATGCTCATGCTCATGCTCAAATGCATACTCCATTCATTAGACATTGTAAGACTTTCAGTCTACATCATGAACACATTCGTAGGCCATGATATGGGATGCGAATCAGCTAGAGCATTTTCTAGCTTTCATTGTGTTGGTTTATTTTCACGTCGATGATATTTACACCATGGCAAGACCAGGATATTGGATCCAGAGCTTTAGAAAGGCTTCATACACCTACACATTTTGACACAGGAAAGGGTATAAGAAGAGAGATCAATATCTTCCCAAGTAGATAAAACCTTGAATATAGTTTTAGATTCCTATCTTTTTCAAAAATTGATTGTAATCATATTAACATTGTTCAAATAAGGTTAATTTAGGACATTTTAATTTTTATAAAACTTACTATTTCGGAAAAGTTTTATTTTAGTTGAATTACGACTTTTATTAAGGTTAGAAATTTATTATTTTGGATAATTTTAAATTAGGGTTTTATTTTTTCTTTATTAATAGCATAATTGAAAAATTATATACATTTGATATTATTGAATAATAAAATTTTCTTTTTATCTTGTAAATTTAAAAATAACCTTGTGAATGATTTAAAAATAAGAAAATATGATAAAAACTGGATTTTGAATTGGAAGCGTATGTTTTCTTATGAAATAGACATACATGACCCACTTTGTGGGTTGATTAACTCTTGATGACTCGCTACATAAAGATCAATAGATCATGCATCCTATAACGATACTTGAATGAAAAGTTATGGCTAGTTTATGATTTACACTTTGAATGACAATTTCTCACTATCCAAATTATTTTTTTGGGAACCGGACCTCTTAACTCATGCTCGAAAAAATTTCGAACCAAGTTTGAGCTTGCCCAAGCTCAACTCGACTTAGATCGAACCCCAACTCGAATCGAACTAGGATTGAATCAGTTCGGTGACTCGGTTACTTTGATATTGACGTTGCTCACCATGGTGTTTGATGAAATGACTCAATGAAGTATTGGCTAGTGGCAAGAAAGGTATGTATATGAAACAAATACCCATTTTTCTTGATTTTGATGTTACCGATCTTGGATCCCCACACGGGCTAGGAAGTCACATGTGAGTACATGTGGAGGTGTGTGTGAGATGAGTATTAGACCATCTCCACTTCTTTTTTTTTTTATTTTTCATATACACCCGCGCACTCACACCACAATGGGAGCTTGAACTCATGACCTCATTTTGAAACTCTTGTGAGTCTACCACTAAACCATAGGGTCGCTGGCGACCATCTTTTGAAAAAGAAAATTCCAAAGCATAGCACAAGGGAATCTCTAGATATAAAGAAAACATGTAAAACTAAAGATAATACACAACTCAAAAATTACCAGAAATCTGACAAATTTGTCTTTTCTTTATTATGTAAATCAACACTGTATAACTACAAATTATAAAACAATTATCTCAATGAAAGCAATTTAGAGATTATCTTCAATATTACTATTTCTCAAGGAGAACTTTTTAAATGGGATAAAACATAGAAAATGAGATGAATGATATTAAGAAATAAAGACTCAAGACACCACATAACAATCGCAAACACACACGATGCTTGTGGCCGTGAAAAACACTTTCACCCAATTCTCTTTACCCTACAATACAACATAGTTTAAAAACATGAAAACTCAACTCAACTCAAAACTCAATCAAGTCAACTTGAAAACTCATAATTGAGTTTTTTTCAAGCGCTTATCTTCGGTTTTTACCCAATTGTGACCTGATCAAAATTTCCTCGAGTCTTGGTGAAATCTAGTCGAGTCGAGTTGACACAGATGAGTCGATTGTTTTCAATTTTTTTAAACCATGCAAGACACATGCACACTTACTATCAATAAACCAATTTGAACTTAAGTACACATCAATTGATTGACTTGCATCTCCTCCTTATCTCCCCAGAAGACCCAGTGAGAGGATCAATGTTGCCCATCTTGACCATAGCCGCCGCAAAATCAGAGTAGAAAGCAGCCTGGTTGTTGCTATACTTGGTCACGAAATTGTTAGTGGAGCTTCCACTGAAGAGAACCTGGTCTGTCTTGAGGAGACCCTTTCTCTTAATGAGGTTCTTGTAGTAGTTGTTGTCGAAGGAGTTCGGTGTTACTAGATCGATTGGAGCCAAATTAGCGTCACCACCATTGGATGGACACCCACGTTGGCGAGTGCTTGCGAAGCCAGCATCAATGTCGGTCTCGTTGTAGATCCTATTTCGGAATGTTACACATTGTGCTTGGCCAATCGTATGCGATCCTGCCATATTGATCACAACAGGGTCATTTTAGCTAATGTAGACATGCATATATATATGAGAAATGTAATAGTTAAAGTAGAAAATCAATTAGAGAGCTACAACTGGTACCTAAAAGCACTTTTATAAAATAAAAACTACTTTTACTTTTTAAAGATACCTTTATATGTCGCGCCATTTGATAAACTGAAAAAACAAAAAAAAACTTTGAAAACTTAAAGTGCCGTATTATAATTTTGAAATAATTTTAGGAATATTTTAATTAAAAGCGGAAAGAAATTTTAATTCACCACCACCTTCAGCATGTGAAGAGAGGGGAACTGAAAATGATCCATATTTTCAGTGAAAATTAATAATTTGTATTCATTAAACGATTTGAATTATATAAGTACTAAAAATAAGTGATAAATGTTGAAAATAAGTTTCATCAAATGGTACCTAAGTATGCCTAAGCATTCTACCTAATTATAATTTTATTAGCTCCACCATATCAATTTTCATATCAGTCAACTGAATTAATGCAAGTTATAATATGACTAGTTGGTACATTAGTCTCTTCTTCAATACCATCCATTTTCCAAGCCTAGGATGGGGTGGTCACCATCCACTAGAAGTGATTCTTGAGAGCCGTAGGCAGGCAAGGTGGGCCTACTGTGTAGATGGTTAAGGTTGATTACCAGATTTTTTGTTATAAACTAATGGAACCAGCCATTTGTTTAAGGGACATGATCACATGGATAGGATGCTCGGTATGATGTGATTCTTGCACAGTGGCTCATGGAGTGTACTGTTTACTGAATCGACGGTCCAGATTAGTTAATCTTATAAATACATGTCTACACATGCAAACATTTGAGGAGGCCTTCTTACCTGAGAGTGCAACCATCTCTTTCGCGTTGAGACCCTTCCTTTTGAATAAGGAAATGAGAACACTGAGGTCGTCCGAAGCCCTAGGAAGGTTACTTTCTGCTTGGCTTTTGCTCGCTGTCCTCGAGTCCCTCCTTCCCAGCTTCACTTTCCATGTTGGTCCACCTACCTGTTTATTTATTGAACAACAACCCATCTTCAATATGAAAATTTGCAAATTTTAGACTTTAAGTGGACCATAAAAGAACCGGGCCCAAATCAATCTCAATGAAATCATGGGCCCACGTTGTGCACCAATGTAGGCCCATGATGAGTTCTCTTATATAAACGGTTTGGATCATTGAAACATCATGTATCCAATGAATGTTTTTAAACTACACATGTATAGTGAACAACACCATCTACAGTGTCTTTAAACCGTACATTTCTTTTATAATGATATATAGCTCACTTGATGATTAGTGGGCCAACATGCTGAGCCATTTATAATCGGCATCCACCCATCGCAGACATGGGCCTAGATGTCAATTCAAGGCCCAATTCCCCATGCCATGGCCCTACAGGGCTCATTGCCATCTCTACTTGAGCCATGAATACTTAGCTCATTGGGCTAATGAAAGATATATGGGCCTTATTTTGGACCTGGCCAAGACAAAATGTCCCTAATGGCTGGGCCTTGATTACATCATTTTAATTCAGGCCTTTCTTATAGCCAATCCACACGCTATACAAATAATTTTTTCTCTTTTCAATGAGTAAACAAGATCCATATGCATGCACTCACAGCAACGGATGCATCACGTGCCGCGACTGCAAGTATGTCGGCGCAAGACACAACCCCTGGGCAAACATTCTCCACCCTAGACTTCACCTCCTCGACCACTTCGAAACCTCTCGCTGACCCTAAATTCTGAAATGCACCCCTCTCACCCGTGAACGAAGAAGTGTCTTCAAGCAAGAGGGAACCGTCGCACCCCTGAACGAAGCAATCATGGAAATGGAGCCGAATGAGAGATCCGGCCATCCGACGCTCACGTGAGATGGCCGTCCTCACGGCAGACCGGATCGTCGAGAGCGCATTAGGGCACGCCTTGTCATAGAACGTGGATGATAGTTTTGCATGACATGACCCATTGGACACCAATGACAACATGGTAACAAGAAAACATGCAAGGTAGACACAAAAAACCCTAGTGGGCCTGACTACTGGAAAGCCCATTTCTCTCTTCCTCTCTTCTTTATGTTACTCTACTATTGTAAACGTAAAGAAGTTCTAATGAGAGATGGATGTTACGGCCTTTTATAGACAATGGGATTCTTATATTTTGGCCTCATGAATATGAATTAGTCTGATTTCAGCGCGCATACCAGTTTACTTGGTCTCAGTCAAAAAACGCTGTATTTGTCTCTAGGCTGCTGGTCTTCGGTACAATGTACTAGGATATGGTGATGCTTTGCCACCATTTTAGATGGTGGTGACCCATCAATTGTTCTTATGGTATACACGTACCACTTCCGTGTCTTGCAAATAAGGTGGGCTTCTGTTGATGTGGTTCAGCTCAAAAATCACAGTGATTGAATGATCTAGACTATTGAATTGGAGATTAGAATAAAGTGATGAGAGGTCCTCATTCTAATGGTTGAAATTCTAATGTAGAACGTGTCACAAAGATATTCCTAGCATGGGTGAATCAAAAGAAGATGAACAGTGAATTGACCATAACTTTTGATCCGGATATCGTTGTGGGACGTACAACCTATCAATCTTTATTGAAACGGGCTATTCGAGGTGAACCGACCCACAAAGTGGGTCGCATCTGTCCGTTTCGTTAGAAAACGCGCACTTTAAGCTCAAAAATGAACTTTTAAAAAATAATTACTATTTTTAATAATTCTGATGTTTTAAATATTTTTAAAGTTTTAGATTTTCTTTCCTTTTAGAAATAACTTTTAGTTATACTAAAACTCTTCTAAAGAAAGTTTATTTGTAATTTTTATTTTTAAAAGTTAAGTTTTAGAAAAATTTTATTAGAATTAGAATTTTTATTAGAGTTAAAATTTTATTATTTTTAGTAATTATGAATTTTAATTTTAATTTTTTATATATTAATGGTGTAAGGAGACACATTAGATATTGATCAATGATTCAACAATTAATTTCAAATTTTATTAGAGTTTATTTCTACTCTCTTATTTTCTTTTCTTGTGGATTCAAGAAGTCTCTGTGAGGAGTCTAGAGAAACTCCGTTGATTTGGAGTAGTTATCCTTGAGGAAGACGGCCCTTCCCTGCATCAGATTGTTAGATTGGTGTGCTTCATTTATACTTTTGCCTTTAATTTTAGATGGTCCGGATTTATGTACGTGTATGGATCCATTTTGATTATGGTGGTGAACTATCACAGTAATCTGTTGTCTAATAAATTATATATGATGGACGATTTAATGGACGAAGTGGGAAATCTTATACTACTCTAGTAGAGCATGATGGATAATATGCATGAACTTAGGAATTGCACACGTGGCATACAACTAAGTAAAATCAAACTGTTCAAATTTTGGTCCTGATTTAGATGTAATTTAAACCAAAAGATTATGCTTATCTGATCATATGATTGTCACGTCATACATTTATTGTACGGTTAAAAATGAAAAAAAATAAATCCAACGGTCCTATTTCAACAATCAAGTGTTCACGATTCAGAGGTTAATATTATTAAACTAATATGATATTGGGATCATGACTTATCATAAATTGTTCACGATTTGATTGGTTAGAGTTTATACATGCCACGCTTACAATATTTGTGTGCCTGCGTATCAAGCTACGTAGTCCAGGTACTCCACTGGACTATGAAAAAACTCCAGGTGAAAAAAGGACGATCCAAGGAAAACAAGGCGTACGTCTCCCTAGATAAAGTCAGAATATCACCTAACATTGTTTACCAAGACATTTTCAAGTGGTATGCACGTTACACAAGGATGATGGTGGGTGGAATGCAATTATAGTTTTCAATGATTTTTAATGAATCTGGATCATCCATCTGGTGGGCCATTTTGAAGATTGCCTATACTTGAAAAAGATACTAATTTCATGAAAAAATCAGGTGGATGAACGGACTTTATTCATGTGAATGCGAACCATTAACGATCTTTATTTTCAGCGTCTATTTAACAGAAATATATTGTATTATCAGTGTTGCTTGATCTTTGAGATTTTATGGATGTACACGATCGAATACTAGGAACACTAGATGAATGGTCTAGATTCCCCATTTGTTCATCCATGTGATGATGCCACGTAGCTACGAACACTGACGCGATTAACCAACTCAGTGACGAGGGAAATATCGAAATAGACAACACTTCGTAACGGTATATTAATCTTTCTGGAAGCGGAGAAGTTGCTCGAGGCACGTGGAAATATGACGATACAGTAGAACCGGGAGTACCAGAATATAGTAAATCAATCTCTTCAAAGTACATATGGAAGGGTTATATTTTAATCAGTACCGTCCATCTAGTATTATTCATCATTTTTGCCTATTTTAAAAAATAATGCTATTTAAAAAAATTATTTTCACCACCTTTCCTTATTTTCTAAGAATAAATGTATATTACTAGTCACTTTTGATTTTTCTGCCACTGCTTTGAAGGCCAATGGTTAGATGGACAGGATCGTCTTCCTTAAATTTACTTTCAACCATTTTCCATCAGGACAACTTGGTGGACGGACGAAAATAACGTGCACTGGCGTGAAAATAAGGCCAGTGCACTGAACATTGGAATCACATATGTACATCGAATGTCATCATTTTCCTCCGCCATTATCTGTTTTTAATCATTGTGTGACCCACCTGACGAGTGGACCAGCTTATTTTAGTCAGGGGACTTTCACTTGAGCCCACCAAATGAACAGCCCTGACCTTGCGTACGCGTGCCATTTTCGCACGGGTAAACCACTTGCAGATCAGATAGAGGACGTGCATGAATTTGTAAGGAACAAATCAAAATCACTCATTTTCACCGGGTCACCTCAAAATCATTGAAAATAGAGAAACGGTCCTGAGCGCGTGCATCTCGATTTAGCAGGTGGCTGACATCATATGACTTTTCTCCTTACGTGTTCATTAAATGAATAGTCACGTACTCATGGGTTTACTTTAGGTTGCAGAAAAATCTGGACACTCTATCAACCGCTAAACAGTTAGATTGTCTTTTAACCTAATATCGGCCCATGCTGCTTTAGCATTTAAAACAAAAGGCCTATCAGACATCTCTTTTGCACCTCTCATTTTTTAATATTGGTCAATTGATGAAAAGTTAGACGGCTAGGATTGTCTAATAAGTTTACTTTTTGAAATATAAGCCATCTAAGGGCCAGTGCCAAATGGATAGAACCGATTGATAGGTAGATTATCCAAGTAATAATCAGTTCTCTTCACGTGGATTATCATTTACATAGATTATCGAAATTGCTTACGAAATTCTGATTGGAGGATAACCGAGAAACTGCACCAAGAAGATTATATTAACAGTCTTATTTTTCTTCATATATGGACCACACACTCTTTACTTTTAGCTATATATCTATTTTATAGGCTACTGTTTAGATGGTTAGGATTACTTGATCGGCATGATTTTAGAGATATGGTCTATCAACAATTTTGGATGATCTGAATAGCTGTACATCAATACCACCATTTTGAAAATGGTTCCAAACTAACATAGGAGTCCAGCCTCGCCCTGAACTGGAGTGATGCGTGGGTGGCAGCAGACGGCAGGTGGGCGTGTAATGCAAGGGCACACAGTGAAAAATATAGATTTTCTACATGATGAATATTACTTTTATTGTAGAATTATGTCTTTTGGCACGCGCAGGGCACTTTTTCATCTCTACTCTGACTAGAGATCTCATAATTAAAGATTTCATAATTAAGGCACAAGGCACTTTTTCATTGCTTCCAGGGATATAATAAGTAGGGCCCACCATGATTCACATTTACTTATTTACGCTGTCCATCCCTTATGCTAGATCATTTTACAGCCAAAGTCAAAAAGTGAGGAAAATCCAAATATTAAGTGGACCACATTATCGGAAAGAGTGGAGACTGAACACCTACCTTTGAAAACTTCTTGAGGGATACTGAAGCTTTGGATTAAGCTGATATCTTAGTTTTCCCCTTCATTCAGGTCCGTGTGATCTTATGAACATGGGTTTTTTGTTTTTTTTTCTTAAAAAAAAAAAAAAAACCCAAAATTTTATTAACCCAAAAGAGGGGACTATACAATAGAGGGATGCACATTTGAGCAGCCCAAAGGCACAAAACTGCCTCGGGCTGCCTATCATATACCTCTACATCAAAAGAAAAAAAAAGGACCTACGAGGGGGAAATGTTTTCTCTATTAGCCAGGTCCAAATGATCCAAAGACAGGAACTCTGCAAATGGGCTTAGGAAAGTTCAGACCAGACCTAAAAGGTTCTCCCAATTTGAGTCCGGCTGCCCAGTCTAGCCAAGGCAGCCACAACACCCTTGACTTCCCTTGAAGCATACACAGTGTTGACTCCAATATAGAGAGTTTATATAAGACCACCAGTACCACAAGCGCCAATTTGAGTGCCTCTCTCTATTTAGCATATCCACTATGTCCTTAGAGTCACTCTCCACCCAAATTTTGGGAAACCATGCTTGGCGTAGAGGGAAAGGCCTTCAAATAGCACTCAAGCCTTAACACGAACGTGCAATAGTGGAGAAGATTCAGTCCAGAATCACCTCATGGCAAGTCTAGAATTTTACTATGATTCCAAGAGTGAGGCAAGTGTGAAGCTAAAGTTGACCACACAGAGAAAACAAAGGGAATTGAACGATTATATACCATTGAAAACTTATCGTGGGCCATGAAAATTTTGGACCATGCTGATATTTATGTTTATCCTTCATCCATGTATATGTGACATTATGAACAGGTTGGATGACAGCCTCACAACCCTATGAGCCCTAGGAAGGTTTTGGTTTTGAATGGTGTAAGTCATTATCCCCTTGCTTCCTCCGGTGTGGTCCAATTAAGCTTACAATGTGCCTTAGTTTTTGGTCAATCCCCTAAAATTAGATGGTAAAAAATTTGGATGGCGTGGATCAAACATATATATGATCATGGGACACATATTTTACCACCATGTATTTCCGTTCGATTTCATGCATGTATGTAGGATTTTCGAGACACATTTAAGAGAGGTATTTTCCCCTTTTCAAACATGATGTAAAAGTAATCATAACTTGTTTACATTCATTTACATGTAATTCTTAAAACTAAACAGGCCTTAAATCCTTACCTATAGGCACTCAAGAAAGTAAAAACAAAGTTAACGTTGCTTCCTCTGCACACTCCACCTTTGCCAAATGGTCTCGAGTTGCCTTGCAAAGAGCCATCCATATTAATTTTGATCTAGCCATTTTTTGGCCTCTCCCAATTCTGTAGAGACAAGCATCTGCTACGAAAGAGTCTCAAGAGTATCCAAGGCCAATTGTTGAGAGAGGAGGCTATCCTTGAAGGAAGGAAGAGCTGGGCTAATGACACATAACCACCTTTTGACTTGGATGATAGTCATCTCCACGTTCACCTAAATATCTTCGAATCAGTGGCCATTTCTTTATTTTAAAATTTCTCAAAAGATAAACCTTTGGAGTAAACCGTGCAATGACATAAAATGATTTGTGTTTGAGACAACTCACCGTCATTTGTCTCTGTGTGCTTCCTGATGAAAGATGAGTATCAGGTATGTATATTGCTGAATTCTCTCCCAGTTTCATATGAGTCATTCAATGACTTATGCACCAGTAGAACAACCGTTAATGTTGAGACCGTTATCTCAACCCTTCAATCAAATGCGATGAAAAAGAAAAATGGTAACGTAAGTGCTTCTACAGATGCACTAGTTATAAGCGGGATAAATTTTGAGCGGGACAATGGATCTTCACGATCGTGTTCCAAATCCAAGGGTAAGGGCGAATGCAAGTTGATGTGTTGGAATTGTGGCACGTCGGGGCACATGAAAAAAGATTGTTAGAATCCTAAGTCGATAAAGGAGAATTTAGATAGTTCTTCTAGAAAGGCCAATACTACAGAATCTAATGTATGTATGACTGATTGTGATATGTTGTCAGTGTCCATGGTCGAACATTTATATGATGAACGTAAGGATGAGTGAATTTTGGATACAGGGGTATTGTATATATCACATGTGTCCTCATCGAAGTTGGTTCACCAGTTACGGTCAGTGCGATGGTGGGCAAGTGAATAATGATAATGCTTGTAAAGTGGTAAGCGTTGGATCGGTACACATCAAGATGTTTGATGGCATGGAGCGTATCTTGATAGAGGTAAGACGCGTTCCTGATTTGAGGAATGGACCATTGATATCTTTGAGAATACTTGAAGCATTGGGGTGTAAATTCACCAGTTTCAATCATGTCCTTAAGGTTTCAAAGTGGGCACTTATAGTCATGAATGTGCAGATGAATGGAAACCTTTACAGGTCGATTAAGAGTACTTCATCGAGTGGAGGTACAACATTTGCAGTGGATTCCACGTTTGCACGTATGCGACATGCACGCTTAAGCCCTATGAACAAGTGGGGCATGAAGGTACTTTCTAACCGTTTTTTAATTATAGTTTTTAAAAGCATTAATTTTAATATATGCGAGCATTATATATATGATAAATAGTAAAGGTTGTCATTTAAGTCTATTATTTAATTTTGAAATGTTTGAATTTATAATCTATCTTATTTGAGATTCCTATGTATAGCAGGTGAGCCTTGTGATTCAAAGTGTAATTAGAAAATATAATTTCTATCTAACTTGTATGTTTATCAGAGACCAGCAGGGATTCGATGATGCACTAAGACCTGAGCGGGCCAACACCCCATCCCTTAGACAAGAGATTACTCTCTTTTTCCAATCAGCCACCGAGCGGAATACGTTTGATGGCAAACAAACATCATTGGTAGGCCTTAGGAAGGTTTCAATGGTGGGAGTCATTATCACCCCTTTTTCATATAGTGTGGTCCACTTGAGCTTTGGATTTGCCTTATTTTTGAATCATGTGTCCTAAACTGATTTGGGTACATCATGGCAGGCCTCATATATAGAGTCAGATCACTAGGGATGACCGGGTCTCCTGGGAATCCGCGTGCTGGACAGGCTGCGTCCAAAATGCTCTTCTGGATGCAGTCTACATCTGGGTGGCATCTAGCCGTGCATTAAAATGATTATGGAGCCATAACCCTACGTTTTAGTTAGATTTGAAAAATAGTGGACACCCATCCCGTGCAAAGACGTGAGGCAACTATCATATAATGTCTCCTTTTCATTACCATAATCATCATGGTCACCTAATCGGATGGTGATGAATGTCCACCTGATATGACATGATATGCAAGTTCAACGGCTTGGAAGTTGTAAATTTTCACGGTGGGGCGATAATGTACGCACTCGTGGGATGGATGGATGTGCAAGATGGGAAATTCGTAAGGTGTAGCCATCTGGTCTGTGGCCTAGAGAACAGGTCGTCCCCTCATCAGGTGGGGCCCACATGTATGTTGAATATGGACAGTTAATTCCTATATCCCTTCTGTGTGGTGTGGCCGACCTATGATTGGAAGTACTAGATGATCAGCATGGATTTCTCATACATATGCAACATTCACTACGTGAAAAATGGAAAAAAATGACGGATTTAGAGACGGTTCTAGACCGTCTCTAAAATTGCTTGGTTTAAAGGCGCTCTAGAGACGGCCGTAAACCGTCTCTAAAATTAGGGACGGCTCCTGACCGTCCCAAATATTGTCTTTAAATGTTCTACATCCACAAATAATACCTTATTTAAGACGGTCAAAGACCGTCCGTATTAGAGACGGCCTTCGACCGTCTTATATGCAGTCATCTGAGACGGTCACTGGCCGTCCGTATTAGAGACGGTCATTGGCCGTCTTTTACTTGTAATCTGAGACTGTCAAAGACCATCTCTATTAGAGACGGTCCTTAGCGGTCTTATTGCCCTGTCAAAAACCGTCTCTATTAGAGACTGTCAAAGACCGTCTCTATTAGAGACTGTCATAGACCGTCTCTATTAAAGACTGTCAATGACCGTCTCTATTAGAGACTGTTATTGACCATCTCTATTAGAGACGGTCCTTAGCTGTCTTATTGCCTTGTTAAAAACTGTCTCCATTAGAGACTATCAAAGACTGTCTCTATTAGAGACTGTTACTGACCGTCTCTATTAGAGACGGTCCTTAGCCGTCTTCTAGGGCCGTGGAAGACCGTCTGTATTAGAGATGGTCCTTAACTGTCTCTAATGCTCAGGTACGACTTCCAATACATAATAGTTAAAGAGCTTAGAACAAATAATTAACAATGTTTTTTTTAAAAAAAACTGTGATTTTATAAAAATCTACATTTTGAAAAAAAATTAAGAACTTTGAATAATGTTGATAACTTTGAAAAAAAAAATTTCAATAAAAAAATGATATTTTGAAAAAGAAAATATAAAAAATTATACAAAATTGTGAAAAAATTGACAAATTGTAAAAAAAAATATATTTTTTAAAAAAGAAAACTAGATTTTGTATTTTGACAAAAAAATTAAAAAGTTACATAATAAGATTTCGATAAAAAAATGATATTTTGAAAAAGAAAATTTTAAAAATTAAACAAAATTGTGAAAATTTTGACAAAATGAAAAAAAAATATATTTAAAAAAAAAGAAAACTAGATTTTGTATTTTGACTAGAAAAATTGAAAAGTTATATAACTAAAGTGATATTTTAAAAATGATATTTTGAAAATTTTTTTTTAAGAAATTATACAAAATTGTGAAAAAATTGATAAATTGTATATATATATATATATATATATATATATATATATATATATATATATATATATATATATATATATATATATATATATATATATATATATATATATAAAGAAAGAAAACTAGATTTTGTATTTTGACAAGAAAAATTGAAAAGTTTGATAACAAAAGTGAGATTTTGATGATGTGTTGTATATCCTTGCCGCCCCTATGTTTCTCCAACCCATTTTTGGACCGGGTATAAAAAATTATGTAAATTTAAATCTTAAGTGGGCCACACCACTAGAAAGAAAGATAATATAGTACCTCGACATTAAAAATTATAAAGAGCCCATCATAAGGTTTTAGTAGTGTTTATTTGTAATCCAACTTGTTGATAATGTAAAGAATGTCTAAATGAAAGTAAACTATAAAGATCAAATTGATCCAAAACTTTTGTGGCCTTCAAAAGGTTTTTAATAGTTATTCATCATTGTTTTGATTGGTATGGCCCACTTGAGATTATTTTCTTATGATTTTAAATCACATCCTAAATATATGATGAAAAAATATATGGACGGTATGGATATACATAAAATATATCAAGGTGGGCCCTACACGGTTAGAGTAACACCCACGGAGGAGTTACCTAAATAGTGAAATGGTATTATATGGTCACTTCATGGGAACTTCCCATGAAGTTAATCTGTGTGGACCCCACCATGATGTGTGTAGAACATCAACACCATGCATTTGATGTGTCCCCTTTAAGTCCAAAAATCAGTCGTATACGAAACTCAGGTGGGCCATAGCATCTAAAACTATGCGAAGACATCCCTAAAACATATAAAAGCATTTAATTGGTGGGGCCCACATGATTTTTGGATGTGTATGAAACTTGGTGTGACTCCTCATCCAAGTGGGACACAAATAATGAATGGGTTGGATCTATGAACCACATCTAGGTGGGCCCAATAAATGATTATGAATGTTTTAATGGGAGGGTAACCCTCTCAACTACAGTATGTGGTGTGGCCCACCCATGACAAGTCATGGATTGACTTTATTTTTTAAGGTCGTGGCCCACCATGGAATGGTGCATCTGACTAACGGGGCAGATCCAAAGTTCAAGTGGACCCACCATAGAAAAGAGTGGGATAGTGACACCTACTATTAAAACCTTCTTAAGGCCCACCGCAATGTTTATTTGAGATCCAACCTGTTTATAAGTTAATGTAGACATGGAATAAGGTGGGACATGATACACATAGTTTTGTTGTGTCCCCTTTAGCTTATGAGATATCTCAAAAATCATTCGTATACGAAACTTAGGTTGGCCATAACATCTAAAACTATGTGAAGACATCTAAAAAAATATAAAAGCACTTGGTGGGGCCAACATGAGTTTTGATTAATGTGGCTGAAACTGGGTTTAACCCCTCATCCAAGTGGGACCACATAATGAGCTTGATCCGAAACTTCTCCAGTTGCCAGGAAGTTTTTAATGGTGGAAGTGCAATGCCCAATTTGTAGTCTACCCAAGCCTTGTTCCTGCCTAATGTTTTGCATGATACTTTATAATGATCTTAGAAAAAAAGATTAGGTTATAGGGCTCTATAGGGCCTACAAATATATATGTTTTATATCGAAACCGTACATCTATTTTGAAATATTTTTATAGGGCTCTATAGGGCCTACAAAAATATATGTTTTATATCTAAGCTGTCCATCTATTTTGAAATATTATTATAGGTCAGGAAACTAAGGCCGTGTTTGTTAACACTGAATTTTTGCACTTAACGCGAAATAGGGAAAATTTTTTATGTTTAGTGGTGTTTGTTAATGCATTATTAACGCGGAAGATGGAAAGCGCTAAGTGGTTTTTCACTGAATTCTTTTCGTGATAGGAGTCTGGCTTAATGGTGAACGCGGAATGCGCTCCATGATTTTTCATTAAACAAAAATTTTTCCTTCTTAAAGTACCCTTTTTCAAATAACTACGACAATTTTTTTCTTTTAAATTATTTGTGAAATACAAAATCAACCTTTAACCTGTGAAACTTTTTTATGCCCTACCATGATTTATGTGTTTGATCCACACCGTCCATCAACTTTTTCAGATCATTTAAGGTGTGAGCTAATAAAAAAATGGGTCCAATGATTAATTGGACCACAAGGTGGGGATTGAATGTCCACCATTAAAAACTTCTTAGGAGCTGGAGAAGTTTCAAATCAAGTTGATATTTGTATTTTCGCTTCATCCACATCTACCTGACCTAATGAATAAATGGATGGTAAAAAAAACATCACACTGGCCCTTAGAAAGGTTTCAACGGTGGATGTCATTATCAGTGCAGTATCCTTTGGTGTGGTTCATTGGAGCTTTGGACCTGCTTCATCTTTAGAATCACATATTGAAATAATATGAGAAAAATGATCAACGGCTTAGATAAGATACTTACATCATGGTAGGCCCCACAGAGGCCTTCCATTCAGGCGGGGATAGAACGCAATCTGCGTTTGAAGCGGATGGGCGGGGGAGGCGGATTAGATACTGCCAGGTTGGGTAGCGGGTCAGGTACTGAAGTGATATCACCAAGTTATATGGGCCCCACTGTGATGTATGTGTTTTATCCACACCGTCAATCCATTTTGAGATATCATTTTAGGGCATGATCCAAGGAATGAGGCACATAAAAAGTTGTAGTGGACCACACCACATAAAATAGTGGGGAGAGTGATTCCCACAGTTGAAACTATCCTAAGGCCCACCATAATGTTTATTTGAAATCCAACCTGTTCAAAAGTTTAAAAAAGACATGAAAGAAGGAAAACACAAATATCAGGTTGGTCTAAAACTTTTGTGGCTTTTAGAAGTTTTTAATGGTGTGTGTCACTGCCCCCACTGTTTTCTATGCTGGGGCCCACTGAGGCTTTGGATTTAACTCATTCTTTAGATCTTGCCCTAAAATGATCTCTCCAAATGGATGGACGACGTGGATACAAAACATACATCATGGTGGGGCCCAATAAACTTTTTGACGTTACTTCAGTAGCCAGTCTTGTAAATGGGCCATAAATGGATCGTACAGTCATAAATTTCTCAAACTTCATCGGAGTTCCAATTTTGGTTTTTACTCAGTAAATACCATCAATCATGAGGTCCATCTTATGAACGGTTTGGATTACCTAACACGACACCAGGTACATAGATATAACACCGAAGTGGCCTGTTGTAATACATCTGGAAGTTTTCTGGCGAGTGGGGATTGGGTTTTGCAACACAGTGTTCCGACTATTAAGTCGGGAGTGTAGACGTTGGATATGGATCGTGTTGGGCATGGATTCGGTACTGCCTCCGCTGCGACCTAACTAGAGATGGACGGTCATGTCAGGAGCATTGTAGGGCCACCGTGATCTATATATTTTATTCACACCGTCCATTTATTTCTGACGGATCGCATGAGCCCAAAAAAAAAAAAAGGTATGCCAATGGCTCAAGTATAATATATCCGTGTCGTCCATCTGTTTTATTAGAATATTTTGAGGCTTGATCCAAAAAAATTAGGAAGATCTAATGTTCAATTGGCCCACATGAAAGGAAACAATGGACTT